>OX031069.1:12128167-12767802 GCA_943736015.1 Tridacna crocea | reverse complement strand
CTGAATGGCTGACTGGGCCCAATTTTGAATTTCTCGAAGCCTCTGATTGGCTGACTGGGTCCCATGCTGATTTCCTTAACCCTTTCCCAAACAATCCCTGGTTTTTACGGGTCTAACCAGCATTTTCTCCTTTTCCCACAATGTTTTCTACCCTATCATAGACAGAAATCATCTTTTCAGCAAGAGTTGAACTGTAATCTGCAAATGCTTTCAATTAGGTCTAGTCCAAAGGTTTGTCGTTTGGGAAAGGGTTAAAGCTTCTGTGATTGGATAATTTCACAAAGGGACAGGATTTGATTGGCTGATTGGGAAAGGGGGGGTATCTGTTTATCCTTATTAACCTCTTACCACACAATGACGCCTTTTAACACCCCCCCCGGAAGAGAAAGCTTTTGAAAATAATCTGAGAAAAGGAGACAATGCAAGTTACCAGCATTTTCTCCTTTTCCCACAATGTTTTCTACCCTATCAAAGAAAATAAAAATGATTATTAGTTATTCTTACATCTAATTGTATCTTTATGGCCTATTTTTAAATTCTTCAAACCAGAACAAGATTTTTTTTTAACCGGAAAAAGTTTCCGCAACCGCAACCGGTTGTGTCTGAATTTTATATTTTTGCGCAGCAGTTAAACATACATTGACTTTTGACTCGCAAGGTCACCAAAATTGACCCTGGTAAGAAAACAGGGAAACATTCGGTTTACCTTTCTTTGATTTGTGCAACAGGTATCAGTTGCCTCCGAAAGTGTCTAAGTTGATTTTACGATTTTATGCGCAGCACGTAACCATCACGTATGGGTGACATAGTCATCGTAACCAAATCAATAGCCCTAGTGAGAGAAAACGAAAAAGAAAAATCCCTATAATTGACTTAAGCGACAGGTGTCGTCTGCTACGAAATGTTCCACAAGTCCATTTTTCATGTTTTCGCGGATACGTAACTTGCACCTATGAGACGGTAGTCAACGTAAATGGGTTTGTTGTCATGGTATAAAGACAATGGAGAAAAAAAATACATCAGAAATTTAGTTCCCTATATTTGACTTAAGAAACATGTGTCGTCTGCTTTGAAATGTTCTGTAAGTCGATTTTTCATGTTTTCGCGGATACGTAAGTGGCACCTATGAGGGACAGTAGTCTGCGTAAATGGGTATATGTCGTCACGGTATGAAGAGATTGGAGAGAAAAGATATATTAGAAATTTAGTTCTCTTTGTTTGACTTATGCAACAGGGAGCATTTGCTACTGAAAGAGTCTTCAGTCTTTTTTTAGCCACTTGTCACATTATTTCCTGGTGTTTTCTCATGTGCCTAACTGGCACGTATGAAACGGTAGTCAATGTAACTGGGTTTCTTGTTGCGGTTTGAAGAGATTAGAAAAATAGCACTTCAATTCCCTTTGTTTGATTCATGCAATAGGAATCAATTGCTACTGAAAGAGTATTCAGTCTCTTTTTAGCCACTTGTCACATTAATTTCTGGGTTTTTTACACTGTACATTGATCATTTTGGCTTATTCAATGTGCAGAATTTAATGTGGTCTGAGTCAGAAAATCTAAGTAAGGGATAAAGGGGCTTCAAGGGTTTATTTCAAGGGAAGTAACTCTTGCAAGGGGGCTTGAAAAGACCAAAACAAGGTCTTCTGCCACCCTGATTTCTTAAATTTTGGCCCTTTTTCAGTGAAATCTGGCATGTATGGATGGTGCATGCCTGGCAGTTTGCCAAGGACTGCACAGCAGCCTTCAAAGAAGACTTTAAATCCACTTTTATGCCGTTTTTTGTTCAATGTTTAATATCGATATATTAGGGCGCCATTTTGAAGTAATTTTGAAGCTCTCTGATTGGCTGACTGGTTCCAATTTTGAATTTCTCGACGCCTCTGAATGGCTGACTGGGCCCAATTTTGAATTTCTCGAAGCCTCTGATTGGCTGACTGGGTCCCATGCTGATTTCCTTAACCCTTTCCCAAACAATCCCTGGTTTTTACGGGTCTAACCAGCATTTTCTCCTTTTCCCACAATGTTTTCTACCCTATCATAGACAGAAATCATCTTTTCAGCAAGAGTTGAACTGTAATCTGCAAATGCTTTCAATTAGGTCTAGTACAAAGGTTTGTCGTTTGGGAAAGGGTTAAAGCTTCTGTGATTGGATAATTTCACAAAGGGACAGGATTTGATTGGCTGATTGGGAAAGGGGGGGTATCTGTTTATCCTTATTAACCTCTTACCACACAATGACGCCTTTTAACACCCCCCCCGGAAGAGAAAGCTTTTGAAAATAATCTGAGAAAAGGAGACAATGCAAGTTACCAGCATTTTCTCCTTTTCCCACAATGTTTTCTACCCTATCAAAGAAAATAAAAATGATTATTAGTTATTCTTACATCTAATTGTATCTTTATGGCCTATTTTTCAATTCTTCAAACCAGAACAAGATTTTTTTTTAACCGGAAAAAGTTTCCGCAACCGCAACCAGTTGTGTCTGAATTTTATATTTTTGCGCAGCAGTTAAACATACATTGACTTTTGACTCGCAAGGTCACCAAAATTGACCCTGGTAAGAAAACAGGGAAACATTCGGTTTACCTTTCTTTGATTTGTGCAACAGGTATCAGTTGCCTCCGAAAGTGTCTAAGTTGATTTTACGATTTTATACGCAGCACGTAACCATCACGTATGGGTGACATAGTCATCGTAACCAAATCAATAGCCCTAGTGAGAGAAAACGAAAAAGAAAAATCCCTATAATTGACTTAAGCGACAGGTGTCGTCTGCTACGAAATGTTCCACAAGTCCATTTTTCATGTTTTCGCGGATACGTAACTGGCACCTATGAGACGGTAGTCAACGTAAATGGGATTGTTGTCATGGTATAAAGACAATGGAGAAAAAAAATACATCAGAAATTTAGTTCCCTATATTTGACTTAAGAAACATTTGTCGTCTGCTTTGAAATGTTCTGTAAGTCGATTTTTCATGTTTTCGCGGATACGTAAGTGGCACCTATGAGGGACAGTAGTCTGCGTAAATGGGTATATGTCGTCACGGTATGAAGAGATTGGAGAGAAAAGATATATTAGAAATTTAGTTCTCTTTGTTTGACTTATGCAACAGGGAGCATTTGCTACTGAAAGAGTCTTCAGTCTTTTTTTAGCCACTTGTCACATTATTTCCTGGTGTTTTCGCATGTGCCTAACTGGCACGTATGAAATGGTAGTCAATGTAACCGGGTTTCTTGTTGCGGTTTGAAGAGATTAGAAAAATAGCACTTCAATTCCCTTTGTTTGATTCATGCAATAGGAATCAATTGCTACTGAAAGAGTATTCAGTCTCTTTTTAGCCACTTGTCACATTAATTTCTGGGTTTTTTACACTGTACATTGATCATTTTGGCTTATTCAATGTGCAGAATTTAATGTGGTCTGAGTCAGAAAATCTAAGTAAGGGATAAAGGGGCATCAAGGGTTTATTTCAAGGGAAGTAACTCTTGCAAGGGGGCTTGAAAAGACCAAAACAAGGTCTTCTGCCACCCTGATTTCTTAAATTTTGGCCCTTTTTCAGTGAAATCTGGCATGTATGGATGGTGCATGCCTTGCAGTTTGCCAAGGACTGCACAGCAGCCTTCAAAGAAGACTTTAAATCCACTTTTATGCCGTTTTTTGTTCAATGTTTAATATCGATATATTAGGGCGCCATTTTGAAGTAATTTTGAAGCTCTCTGATTGGCTGACTGGTTCCAATTTTGAATTTCTCGACGCCTCTGAATGGCTGACTGGGCCCAATTTTGAATTTCTCGAAGCCTCTGATTGGCTGACTGGGTCCCATGCTGATTTCCTTAACCCTTTCCCAAACAATCCCTGGTTTTTACGGGTCTAACCAGCATTTTCTCCTTTTCCCACAATGTTTTCTACCCTATCATAGACAGAAATCATCTTTTCAGCAAGAGTTGAACTGTAATCTGCAAATGCTTTCAATTAGGTCTAGTCCAAAGGTTTGTCGTTTGGGAAAGGGTTAAAGCTTCTGTGATTGGATAATTTCACAAAGGGACAGGATTTGATTGGCTGATTGGGAAAGGGGGAGTATCTGTTTATCCTTATTAACCTCTTACCACACAATGACGCCTTTTAACACCCCCCCGGAAGAGAAAGCTTTTGAAAATAATCTGAGAAAAGGAGACAATGCAAGTTACCAGCATTTTCTCCTTTTCCCACAATGTTTTCTACCCTATCAAAGAAAATAGAAATGATTATTAGTTATTCTTACATCTAATTGTATCTTTATGGCCTATTTTTAAATTCTTCAAACCAGAACAAGATTTTTTTTTAACCGGAAAAAGTTTCCGCAACCGCAACCGGTTGTGTCTGAATTTTATATTTTTGCGCAGCAGTTAAACATACATTGACTTTTGACTCGCAAGGTCACCAAAATTGACCCTGGTAAGAAAACAGGGAAACATTCGGTTTACCTTTCTTTCATTTGTGCAACAGGTATCAGTTGCCTCCGAAAGTGTCTAAGTTGATTTTACGATTTTATGCGCAGCACATAACCATCACATATGGGTGACATAGTCATCGTAACCAAATCAATAGCCCTAGTGAGAGAAAACGAAAAAGAAAAATCCCTATAATTGACTTAAGCGACAGGTGTCGTCTGCTACGAAATGTTCCACAAGTCCATTTTTCATGTTTTCGCGGATACGTAACTGGCACCTATGAGACGGTAGTCAACGTAAATGGGTTTGTTGTCATGGTATAAAGACAATGGAGAAAAAAAATACATCAGAAATTTAGTTCCCTATATTTGACTTAAGAAACATGTGTCGTCTGCTTTGAAATGTTCTGTAAGTCGATTTTTCATGTTTTCGCGGATACGTTAGTGGCACCTATGAGGGACAGTAGTCTGCGTAAATGGGTATATGTCGTCACGGTATGAAGAGATTGGAGAGAAAAGATATATTAGAAATTTAGTTCTCTTTGTTTGATTTATGCAACAGGGAGCATTTGCTACTGAAAGAGTCTTCAGTCTTTTTTTAGCCACTTGTCACATTATTTCCTGGTGTTTTCGCATGTGCCTAACTGGCACGTATGAAACGGTAGTCAATGTAACTGGGTTTCTTGTTGCGGTTTGAAGAGATTAGAAAAATAGCACTTCAATTCCCTTTGTTTGATTCATGCAATAGGAATCAATTGCTACTGAAAGAGTATTCAGTCTCTTTTTAGCCACTTGTCACATTAATTTCTGGGTTTTTTACACTGTACATTGATCATTTTGGCTTATTCAATGTGCAGAATTTAATGTGGTCTGAGTCAGAAAATCTAAGTAAGGGATAAAGGGGCATCAAGGGTTTATTTCAAGGGAAGTAACTCTTGCAAGGGGGCTTGAAAAGACCAAAACAAGGTCTTCTGCCACCCTGATTTCTTAAATTTTGGCCCTTTTTCAGTGAAATCTGGCATGTATGGATGGTGCATGCCTGGCAGTTTGCCATGGACTGCACAGCAGCCTTCAAAGAAGACTTTAAATCCACTTTTATGCCGTTTTTTGTTCAATGTTTAATATCGATATATTAGGGCGCCATTTTGAAGTAATTTTGAAGCTCTCTGATTGGCTGACTGGTTCCAATTTTGAATTTCTCGACGCCTCTGAATGGCTGACTGGGCCCAATTTTGAATTTCTCGAAGCCTCTGATTGGCTGACTGGGTCCCATGCTGATTTCCTTAACCCTTTCCCAAACAATCCCTGGTTTTTACGGGTCTAACCAGCATTTTCTCCTTTCCCCACAATGTTTTCTACCCTATCATAGACAGCCATCATCTTTTCAGCAAGAGTTGAACTGTAATCTGCAAATGCTTTCAATTAGGTCTAGTCCAAAGGTTTGTCGTTTGGGAAAGGGTTAAAGCTTCTGTGATTGGATAATTTCACAAAGGGACAGGATTTGATTGGCTGATTGGGAAAGGGGGGGTATCTGTTTATCCTTATTAACCTCTTACCACACAATGACGCCTTTTAACACCCCCCCGAAGAGAAAGCTTTTGAAAATAATCTGAGAAAAGGAGACAATGCAAGTTACCAGCATTTTCTCCTTTTCCCACAATGTTTTCTACCCTATCAAAGAAAATAAAAATGATTATTAGTTATTCTTACATCTAATTGTATCTTTATGGCCTATTTTTAAATTCTTCAAACCAGAACAAGATTTTTTTTTTACCGGAAAAAGTTTCCGCAACCGCAACCGGTTGTGTCTGAATTTTATATTTTTGCGCAGCAGTTAAACATACATTGACTTTTGACTCGCAAGGTCACCAAAATTGACCCTGGTAAGAAAACAGGGAAACATTCGGTTTACCTTTCTTTGATTTGTGCAACAGGTATCAGTTGCCTCCGAAAGTGTCTAAGTTGATTTTACGATTTTATGCGCAGCACGTAACCATCACGTATGGGTGACATAGTCATCGTAACCAAATCAATAGCCCTAGTCAGAGAAAACGAAAAAGAAAAATCCCTATAATTGACTTAAGCGACAGGTGTCGTCTGCTACGAAATGTTCCACAAGTCCATTTTTCATGTTTTCGCGGATACGTAACTGGCACCTATGAGACGGTAGTCAACGTAAATGGGTTTGTTGTCATGGTATAAAGACAATGGAGAAAAAAAATACATCAGAAATTTAGTTCCCTATATTTGACTTAAGAAACATGTGTCGTCTGCTTTGAAATGTTCTGTAAGTCGATTTTTCATGTTTTCGCGGATACGTTAGTGGCACCTATGAGGGACAGTAGTCTGCGTAAATGGGTATATGTCGTCACGGTATGAAGAGATTGGAGAGAAAAGATATATTAGAAATTTAGTTCTCTTTGTTTGACTTATGCAACAGGGAGCATTTGCTACTGAAAGAGTCTTCAGTCTTTTTTTAGCCACTTGTCACATTATTTCCTGGTGTTTTCGCATGTGCCTAACTGGCACGTATGAAACGGTAGTCAATGTAACTGGGTTTCTTGTTGCGGTTTGAAGAGATTAGAAAAATAGCACTTCAATTCCCTTTGTTTGATTCATGCAATAGGAATCAATTGCTACTGAAAGAGTATTCAGTCTCTTTTTAGCCACTTGTCACATTAATTTCTGGGTTTTTTACACTGTACATTGATCATTTTGGCTTATTCAATGTGCAGAATTTAATGTGGTCTGAGTCAGAAAATCTAAGTAAGGGATAAAGGGGCATCAAGGGTTTATTTCAAGGGAAGTAACTCTTGCAAGGGGGCTTGAAAAGACCAAAACAAGGTCTTCTGCCACCCTGATTTCTTAAATTTTGGCCCTTTTTCAGTGAAATCTGGCATGTATGGATGGTGCATGCCTGGCAGTTTGCCAAGGACTGCACAGCAGCCTTCAAAGAAGACTTTAAATCCACTTTTATGCCGTTTTTTGTTCAATGTTTAATATCGATATATTAGGGCGCCATTTTGAAGTAATTTTGAAGCTCTCTGATTGGCTGACTGGTTCCAATTTTGAATTTCTCGACGCCTCTGAATGGCTGACTGGGCCCAATTTTGAATTTCTCGAAGCCTCTGATTGGCTGAATGGGTCCCATGCTGATTTCCTTAACCCTTTCCCAAACAATCCCTGGTTTTTACGGGTCTAACCAGCATTTTCTCCTTTTCCCACAATGTTTTCTACCCTATCATAGACAGCCATCATCTTTTCAGCAAGAGTTGAACTGTAATCTGCAAATGCTTTCAATAAGGTCTAGTCCAAAGGTTTGTCGTTTGGGAAAGGGTTAAAGCTTCTGTGATTGGATAATTTCACAAAGGGACAGGATTTGATTGGCTGATTGGGAAAGGGGGGTTATCTGTTTATCCTTATTAACCTCTTACCACACAAAGACGCCTTTTAACACCCCCCCGAAGAGAAAGCTTTTGAAAATAATCTGAGAAAAGGAGGCAATGCAAGTTACCAGCATTTTCTCCTTTTCCCACAATGTTTTCTACCCTATCAAAGAAAATAAAAATGATTATTAGTTATTCTTACATCTAATTGTATCTTTATGGCCTATTTTTAAATTCTTCAAACCAGAACAAGATTTTTTTTTAACCGGAAAAAGTTTCCGCAACCGCAACCGGTTGTGTCTGAATTTTATATTTTTGCGCAGCAGTTAAACATACATTGACTTTTGACTCGCAAGGTCACCAAAATTGACCCTGGTAAGAAAACAGGGAAACATTCGGTTTACCTTTCTTTGATTTGTGCAACAGGTATCAGTTGCCTCCGAAAGTGTCTAAGTTGATTTTACGATTTTATGCGCAGCACGTAACCATCACGTATGGGTGACATAGTCATCGTAACCAAATCAATAGCCCTAGTGAGAGAAAACGAAAAAGAAAAATCCCTATAATTGACTTAAGCGACAGGTGTCGTCTGCTACGAAATGTTCCACAAGTCCATTTTTCATGTTTTCGCGGATACGTAACTGGCACCTATGAGACGGTAGTCAACGTAAATGGGTTTGTTGTCATGGTATAAAGACAATGGAGAAAAAAAATACATCAGAAATTTAGTTCCCTATATTTGACTTAAGAAACATGTGTCGTCTGCTTTGAAATGTTCTGTAAGTCGATTTTTCATGTTTTCGCGGATACGTTAGTGGCACCTATGAGGGACAGTAGTCTGCGTAAATGGGTATATGTCGTCACGGTATGAAGAGATTGGAGAGAAAAGATATATTAGAAATTTAGTTCTCTTTGTTTGACTTATGCAACAGGGAGCATTTGCTACTGAAAGAGTCTTCAGTCTTTTTTTAGCCACTTGTCACATTATTTCCTGGTGTTTTCGCATGTGCCCAGCTGGCACGTATGAAACGGTAGTCAATGTAACTGGGTTTCTTGTTGCGGTTTGAAGAGATTAGAAAAATAGCACTTCAATTCCCTTTGTTTGATTCATGCAATAGGAATCAATTGCTACTGAAAGAGTATTCAGTCTCTTTTTAGCCACTTGTCACATTAATTTCTGGGTTTTTTACACTGTACATTGATCATTTTGGCTTATTCAATGTGCAGAATTTAATGTGGTCTGAGTCAGAAAATCTAAGTAAGGGATAAAGGGGCATCAAGGGTTTATTTCAAGGGAAGTAACTCTTGCAAGGGGGCTTGAAAAGACCAAAACAAGGTCTTCTGCCACCCTGATTTCTTAAATTTTGGCCCTTTTTCAGTGAAATCTGGCATGTATGGATGGTGCATGCCTGGCAGTTTGCCAAGGACTGCACAGCAGCCTTCAAAGAAGACTTTAAATCCACTTTTATGCCGTTTTTTGTTCAATGTTTAATATCGATATATTAGGGCGCCATTTTGAAGTAATTTTGAAGCTCTCTGATTGGCTGACTGGTTCCAATTTTGAATTTCTCGACGCCTCTGAATGGCTGACTGGGCCCAATTTTGAATTTCTCGAAGCCTCTGATTGGCTGACTGGGTCCCATGCTGATTTCCTTAACCCTTTCCCAAACAATCCCTGGTTTTTACGGGTCTAACCAGCATTTTCTCCTTTTCCCACAATGTTTTCTACCCTATCATAGACAGAAATCATCTTTTCAGCAAGAGTTGAACTGTAATCTGCAAATGCTTTCAATTAGGTCTAGTCCAAAGGTTTGTCGTTTGGGAAAGGGTTAAAGCTTCTGTGATTGGATAATTTCACAAAGGGACAGGATTTGATTGGCTGATTGGGAAAGGGGGGTATCTGTTTATCCTTATTAACCTCTTACCACACAATGACGCCTTTTAACACCCCCCCCCCGGAAGAGAAAGCTTTTGAAAATAATCTGAGAAAAGGAGACAATGCAAGTTACCAGCATTTTCTCCTTTTCCCACAATGTTTTCTACCCTATCAAAGAAAATAAAAATGATTATTAGTTATTCTTACATCTAATTGTATCTTTATGGCCTATTTTTAAATTCTTCAAACCAGAACAAGATTTTTTTTAACCGGAAAAAGTTTCCGCAACCCCAACCGGTTGTGTATGAATTTTATATTTTTGTGCAGCAGTTAAACATACATTGACTTTTGACTCGCAAGGTCACCAAAATTGACCCTGGTAAGAAAACAGGGAAACATTCGGTTTACCTTTCTTTGATTTGTGCAACAGGTATCAGTTGCCTCCGAAAGTGTCTAAGTTGATTTTACGATTTTATGCGCAGCACGTAACCATCACGTATGGGTGACATAGTCATCGTAACCAAATCAATAGCCCTAGTCAGAGAAAACGAAAAAGAAAAATCCCTATAATTGACTTAAGCGACAGGTATCGGCTGCTACGAAATGTTCCACAAGTCCATTTTTCATGTTTTCGCGGATACGTAACTGGCACCTATGAGACGGTAGTCAACGTAAATGGGTTTGTTGTCATGGTATAAAGACAATGGAGAAAAAAAATACATCAGAAATTTAGTTCCCTATATTTGACTTAAGAAACATGTGTCGTCTGCTTTGAAATGTTCTGTAAGTCGATTTTTCATGTTTTCGCGGATACGTTAGTGGCACCTATGAGGGACAGTAGTCTGCGTAAATGGGTGTATGTCGTCACGGTATGAAGAGATTGGAGAGAAAAGATATATTAGAAATTTAGTTCTCTTTGTTCGACTTATGCAACAGGGAGCATTTGCTACTGAAAGAGTCTTCAGTCTTTTTTTAGCCACTTGTCACATTATTTCCTGGTGTTTTCGCATGTGCCTAACTGGCACGTATGAAACGGTAGTCAATGTAACTGGGTTTCTTGTTGCGGTTTGAAGAGATTAGAAAAATAGCACTTCAATTCCCTTTGTCTGATTCATGCAATAGGAATCAATTGCTACTGAAAGAGTATTCAGTCTCTTTTTAGCCACTTGTCACATTAATTTCTGGGTTTTTTACACTGTACATTGATCATTTTGGCTTATTCAATGTGCAGAATTTAATGTGGTCTGAGTCAGAAAATCTAAGTAAGGGATAAAGGGGCATCAAGGGTTTATTTCAAGGGAAGTAACTCTTGCAAGGGGGCTTGAAAAGACCAAAACAAGGTCTTCTGCCACCCTGATTTCTTAAATTTTGGCCCTTTTTCAGTGAAATCTGGCATGTATGGATGGTGCATGCCTGGCAGTTTGCCATGGACTGCACAGCAGCCTTCAAAGAAGACTTTAAATCCACTTTTATGCCGTTTTTTGTTCAATGTTTAATATCGATATATTAGGGCGCCATTTTGAAGTAATTTTGAAGCTCTCTGATTGGCTGACTGGTTCCAATTTTGAATTTCTCGACGCCTCTGAATGGCTGACTGGGCCCAATTTTGAATTTCTCGAAGCCTCTGATTGGCTGACTGGGTCCCATGCTGATTTCCTTAACCCTTTCCCAAACAATCCCTGGTTTTTACGGGTCTAACCAGCATTTTCTCCTTTTCCCACAATGTTTTCTACCCTATCATAGACAGAAATCATCTTTTCAGCAAGAGTTGAACTGTAATCTGCAAATGCTTTCAATTAGGTCTAGTCCAAAGGTTTGTCGTTTGGGAAAGGGTTAAAGCTTCTGTGATTGGATAATTTCACAAAGGGACAGGATTTGATTGGCTGATTGGGAAAGGGGGGTATCTGTTTATCCTTATTAACCTCTTACCACACAATGACGCCTTTTAACACCCCCCCCGGAAGAGAAAGCTTTTGAAAATAATCTGAGAAAAGGAGACAATGCAAGTTACCAGCATTTTCTCCTTTTCCCACAATGTTTTCTACCCTATCAAAGAAAATAAAAATGATTATTAGTTATTCTTACATCTAATTGTATCTTTATGGCCTATTTTTAAATTCTTCAAACCAGAACAAGATTTTTTTTTAACCGGAAAAAGTTTCCGCAACCGCAACCGGTTGTGTCTGAATTTTATATTTTTGCGCAGCAGTTAAACATACATTGACTTTTGACTCGCAAGGTCACCAAAATTGACCCTGGTAAGAAAATGGGGAAACATTCGGTTTACCTTTCTTTGATTTGTGCAACAGGTATCAGTTGCCTCCGAAAGTGTCTAAGTTGATTTTACGATTTTATGCGCAGCACGTAACCATCACGTATGGGTGACATAGTCATCGTAACCAAATCAATAGCCCTAGTCAGAGAAAACGAAAAAGAAAAATCCCTATAATTGACTTAAGCGACAGGTGTCGTCTGCTACGAAATGTTCCACAAGTCCATTTTTCATGTTTTCGCGGATACGTAACTGGCACCTATGAGACGGTAGTCAACGTAAATGGGTTTGTTGTCATGGTATAAAGACAATGGAGAAAAAAAATACATCAGAAATTTAGTTCCCTATATTTGACTTAAGAAACATGTGTCGTCTGCTTTGAAATGTTCTGTAAGTCGATTTTTCATGTTTTCGCGGATACGTTAGTGGCACCTATGAGGGACAGTAGTCTGCGTAAATGGGTATATGTTGTCACGGTATGAAGAGATTGGAGAGAAAAGATATATTAGAAATTTAGTTCTCTTTGTTTGACTTATGCAACAGGGAGCATTTGCTACTGAAAGAGTCTTCAGTCTTTTTTTAGCCACTTGTCACATTATTTCCTGGTGTTTTCGCATGTGCCTAACTGGCACGTATGAAACGGTAGTCAATGTAACTGGGTTTCTTGTTGCGGTTTGAAGAGATTAGAAAAATAGCACTTCAATTCCCTTTGTTTGATTCATGCAATAGGAATCAATTGCTACTGAAAGAGTATTCAGTCTCTTTTTAGCCACTTGTCACATTAATTTCTGGGTTTTTTACACTGTACATTGATCATTTTGGCTTATTCAATGTGCAGAATTTAATGTGGTCTGAGTCAGAAAATCTAAGTAAGGGATAAAGGGGCATCAAGGGTTTATTTCAAGGGAAGTAACTCTTGCAAGGGGGCTTGAAAAGACCAAAACAAGGTCTTCTGCCACCCTGATTTCTTAAATTTTGGCCCTTTTTCAGTGAAATCTGGCATGTATGGATGGTGCATGCCTGGCAGTTTGCCAAGGACTGCACAGCAGCCTTCAAAGAAGACTTTAAATCCACTTTTATGCCGTTTTTTGTTCAATGTTTAATATCGATATATTAGGGCGCCATTTTGAAGTAATTTTGAAGCTCTCTGATTGGCTGACTGGTTCCAATTTTGAATTTCTCGACGCCTCTGAATGGCTGACTGGGCCCAATTTTGAATTTCTCGAAGCCTCTGATTGGCTGACTGGGTCCCATGCTGATTTCCTTAACCCTTTCCCAAACAATCCCTGGTTTTTACGGGTCTAACCAGCATTTTCTCCTTTTCCCACAATGTTTTCTACCCTATCATAGACAGAAATCATCTTTTCAGCAAGAGTTGAACTGTAATCTGCAAATGCTTTCAATTAGGTCTAGTCCAAAGGTTTGTCGTTTGGGAAAGGGTTAAAGCTTCTGTGATTGGATAATTTCACAAAGGGACAGGATTTGATTGGCTGATTGGGAAAGGGGGGTATCTGTTTATCCTTATTAACCTCTTACCACACAATGACGCCTTTTAACACCCCCCCCGGAAGAGAAAGCTTTTGAAAATAATCTGAGAAAAGGAGACAATGCAAGTTACCAGCATTTTCTCCTTTTCCCACAATGTTTTCTACCCTATCAAAGAAAATAAAAATGATTATTAGTTATTCTTACATCTAATTGTATCTTTATGGCCTATTTTTAAATTCTTCAAACCAGAACAAGATTTTTTTTTAACCGGAAAAAGTTTCCGCAACCGCAACCGGTTGTGTCTGAATTTTATATTTTTGCGCAGCAGTTAAACATACATTGACTTTTGACTCGCAAGGTCACCAAAATTGACCCTGGTAAGAAAACAGGGAAACATTCGGTTTACCTTTCTTTGATTTGTGCAACAGGTATCAGTTGCCTCCGAAAGTGTCTAAGTTGATTTTACGATTTTATGCGCAGCACGTAACCATCACATATGGGTGACATAGTCATCGTAACCAAATCAATAGCCCTAGTGAGAGAAAACGAAAAAGAAAAATCCCTATAATTGACTTAAGCGATAGGTGTCGTCTGCTACGAAATGTTCCACAAGTCCATTTTTCATGTTTTCGCAGATACGTAACTGGCACCTATGAGACGGTAGTCAACGTAAATGGGTTTGTTGTCATGGTATAAAGACAATGGAGAAAAAAAATACATCAGAAATTTAGTTCCCTATATTTGACTTAAGAAACATGTGTCGTCTGCTTTGAAATGTTCTGTAAGTCGATTTTTTATGTTTTCGCGGATACGTTAGTGGCACCTATGAGGGACAGTAGTCTGCGTAAATGGGTATATGTCGTCACGGTATGAAGAGATTGGAGAGAAAAGATATATTAGAAATTTAGTTCTCTTTGTTTGATTTATGCAACAGGGAGCATTTGCTACTGAAAGAGTCTTCAGTCTTTTTTTAGCCACTTGTCACATTATTTCCTGGTGTTTTCGCATGTGCCTAACTGGCACGTATGAAACGGTAGTCAATGTAACTGGGTTTCTTGTTGCGGTTTGAAGAGATTAGAAAAATAGCACTTCAATTCCCTTTGTTTGATTCATGCAATAGGAATCAATTGCTACTGAAAGAGTATTCAGTCTCTTTTTAGCCACTTGTCACATTAATTTCTGGGTTTTTTACACTGTACATTGATCATTTTGGCTTATTCAATGTGCAGAATTTAATGTGGTCTGAGTCAGAAAATCTAAGTAAGGGATAAAGGGGCATCAAGGGTTTATTTCAAGGGAAGTAACTCTTGCAAGGGGGCTTGAAAAGACCAAAACAAGGTCTTCTGCCACCCTGATTTCTTAAATTTTGGCCCTTTTTCAGTGAAATCTGGCATGTATGGATGGTGCGTGCCTGGCAGTTTGCCAAGGACTGCACAGCAGCCTTCAAAGAAGACTTTAAATCCACTTTTATGCCGTTTTTTGTTCAATGTTTAATATCGATATATTAGGGCGCCATTTTGAAGTAATTTTGAAGCTCTCTGATTGGCTGACTGGTTCCAATTTTGAATTTCTCGACGCCTCTGAATGGCTGACTGGGCCCAATTTTGAATTTCTCGAAGCCTCTGATTGGCTGACTGGGTCCCATGCTGATTTCCTTAACCCTTTCCCAAACAATCCCTGGTTTTTACGGGTCTAACCAGCATTTTCTCCTTTTCCCACAATGTTTTCTACCCTATCATAGACAGCCATCATCTTTTCAGCAAGAGTTGAACTGTAATCTGCAAATGCTTTCAATTAGGTCTAGTCCAAAGGTTTGTCGTTTGGAAAAGGGTTAAAGCTTCTGTGATTGGATAATTTCACAAAGGGACAGGATTTGATTGGCTGATTGGGAAAGGAGGGGTATCTGTTTATCCTTATTAACCTCTTACCACACAATGACGCCTTTTAACTACCCCCCCCTCGGAAGAGAAAGCTTTTGAAAATAATCTGAGAAAAGGAGACAATGCAAGTTACCAGCATTTTCTCCTTTTCCCACAATGTTTTCTACCCTATCAAAGAAAATAAAAATGATTATTAGTTATTCTTACATCTAATTGTATCTTTATGGCCTATTTTTAAATTCTTCAAACCAGAACAAGATTTTTTTTAACCGGAAAAAGTTTCCGCAACCGCAACCAGTTGTGTCTGAATTTTATATTTTTGTGCAGCAGTTAAACATACATTGACTTTTGACTCGCAAGGTCACCAAAATTGACCCTGGTAAGAAAACAGGGAAACATTCGGTTTACCTTTCTTTGATTTGTGCAACAGGTATCAGTTGCCTCCGAAAGTGTCTAAGTTGATTTTACGATTTTATGCGCAGCACGTAACCATCACGTATGGGTGACATAGTCATCGTAACCAAATCAATAGCCCTAGTGAGAGAAAATGAAAAAGAAAAATCCCTATAATTGACTTAAGCGACAGGTGTCGGCTGCTACGAAATGTTCCACAAGTCCATTTTTCATGTTTTCGCGGATACGTAACTGGCACCTATGAGACGGTAGTCAACGTAAATGGGTTTGTTGTCATGGTATAAAGACAATGGAGAAAAAAAATACATCAGAAATTTAGTTCCCTATATTTGACTTAAGAAACATGTGTCGTCTGCTTTGAAATGTTCTGTAAGTCGATTTTTCATGTTTTCGCGGATACGTTAGTGGCACCTATGAGGGACAGTAGTCTGCGTAAATGGGTGTATGTCGTCACGGTATGAAGAGATTGGAGAGAAAAGATATATTAGAAATTTAGTTCTCTTTGTTCGACTTATGCAACAGGGAGCATTTGCTACTGAAAGAGTCTTCAGTCTTTTTTTAGCCACTTGTCACATTATTTCCTGGTGTTTTCGCATGTGCCTAACTGGCACGTATGAAACGGTAGTCAATGTAATTGGGTTTCTTGTTGCGGTTTGAAGAGATTAGAAAAATAGCACTTCAATTCCCTTTGTTTGATTCATGCAATAGGAATCAATTGCTACTGAAAGAGTATTCAGTCTCTTTTTAGCCACTTGTCACATTAATTTCTGGGTTTTTTACACTGTACATTGATCATTTTGGCTTATTCAATGTGCAGAATTTAATGTGGTCTGAGTCAGAAAATCTAAGTAAGGGATAAAGGGGCATCAAGGGTTTATTTCAAGGAAAGTAACTCTTGCAAGGGGGCTTGAAAAGACCAAAACAAGGTCTTCTGCCACCCTGATTTCTTAAATTTTGGCCCTTTTTCAGTGAAATCTGGCATGTATGGATGGTGCATGCCTGGCAGTTTGCCATGGACTGCACAGCAGCCTTCAAAGAAGACTTTAAATCCACTTTTATGCCGTTTTTTGTTCAATGTTTAATATCGATATATTAGGGCGCCATTTTGAAGTAATTTTGAAGCTCTCTGATTGGCTGACTGGTTCCAATTTTGAAT
Source organism: Tridacna crocea (assembly GCA_943736015.1). Lineage (NCBI taxonomy): Eukaryota > Metazoa > Mollusca > Bivalvia > Cardiida > Cardiidae > Tridacna > Tridacna crocea. The sequence continues at coordinate 12,750,899 of OX031069.1, read as the reverse complement.
TTCTCGACGCCTCTGAATGGCTGACTGGGCCCAATTTTGAATTTCTCGAAGCCTCTGATTGGCTGACTGGGTCCCATGCTGATTTCCTTAACCCTTTCCCAAACAATCCCTGGTTTTTACGGGTCTAACCAGCATTTTCTCCTTTTCCCACAATGTTTTCTACCCTATCATAGACAGCCATCATCTTTTCAGCAAGAGTTGAACTGTAATCTGCAAATGCTTTCAATTAGGTCTAGTCCAAAGGTTTGTCGTTTGGGAAAGGGTTAAAGCTTCTGTGATTGGATAATTTCACAAAGGGACAGGATTTGATTGGCTGATTGGGAAAGGGGGGGTATCTGTTTATCCTTATTAACCTCTTACCACACAATGACGCCTTTTAACACCCCCCCGAAGAGAAAGCTTTTGAAAATAATCTGAGAAAAGGAGACAATGCAAGTTACCAGCATTTTCTCCTTTTCCCACAATGTTTTCTACCCTATCAAAGAAAATAAAAATGATTATTAGTTATTCTTACATCTAATTGTATCTTTATGGCCTATTTTTAAATTCTTCAAACCAGAACAAGATTTTTTTTTTACCGGAAAAAGTTTCCGCAACCGCAACCGGTTGTGTCTGAATTTTATATTTTTGCGCAGCAGTTAAACATACATTGACTTTTGACTCGCAAGGTCACCAAAATTGACCCTGGTAAGAAAACAGGGAAACATTCGGTTTACCTTTCTTTGATTTGTGCAACAGGTATCAGTTGCCTCCGAAAGTGTCTAAGTTGATTTTACGATTTTATGCGCAGCACGTAACCATCACGTATGGGTGACATAGTCATCGTAACCAAATCAATAGCCCTAGTCAGAGAAAACGAAAAAGAAAAATCCCTATAATTGACTTAAGCGACAGGTGTCGTCTGCTACGAAATGTTCCACAAGTCCATTTTTCATGTTTTCGCGGATACGTAACTGGCACCTATGAGACGGTAGTCAACGTAAATGGGTTTGTTGTCATGGTATAAAGACAATGGAGAAAAAAAATACATCAGAAATTTAGTTCCCTATATTTGACTTAAGAAACATGTGTCGTCTGCTTTGAAATGTTCTGTAAGTCGATTTTTCATGTTTTCGCGGATACGTTAGTGGCACCTATGAGGGACAGTAGTCTGCGTAAATGGGTATATGTCGTCACGGTATGAAGAGATTGGAGAGAAAAGATATATTAGAAATTTAGTTCTCTTTGTTTGACTTATGCAACAGGGAGCATTTGCTACTGAAAGAGTCTTCAGTCTTTTTTTAGCCACTTGTCACATTATTTCCTGGTGTTTTCGCATGTGCCTAACTGGCACGTATGAAACGGTAGTCAATGTAACTGGGTTTCTTGTTGCGGTTTGAAGAGATTAGAAAAATAGCACTTCAATTCCCTTTGTTTGATTCATGCAATAGGAATCAATTGCTACTGAAAGAGTATTCAGTCTCTTTTTAGCCACTTGTCACATTAATTTCTGGGTTTTTTACACTGTACATTGATCATTTTGGCTTATTCAATGTGCAGAATTTAATGTGGTCTGAGTCAGAAAATCTAAGTAAGGGATAAAGGGGCATCAAGGGTTTATTTCAAGGGAAGTAACTCTTGCAAGGGGGCTTGAAAAGACCAAAACAAGGTCTTCTGCCACCCTGATTTCTTAAATTTTGGCCCTTTTTCAGTGAAATCTGGCATGTATGGATGGTGCATGCCTGGCAGTTTGCCAAGGACTGCACAGCAGCCTTCAAAGAAGACTTTAAATCCACTTTTATGCCGTTTTTTGTTCAATGTTTAATATCGATATATTAGGGCGCCATTTTGAAGTAATTTTGAAGCTCTCTGATTGGCTGACTGGTTCCAATTTTGAATTTCTCGACGCCTCTGAATGGCTGACTGGGCCCAATTTTGAATTTCTCGAAGCCTCTGATTGGCTGACTGGGTCCCATGCTGATTTCCTTAACCCTTTCCCAAACAATCCCTGGTTTTTACGGGTCTAACCAGCATTTTCTCCTTTTCCCACAATGTTTTCTACCCTATCATGAACAGAAATCATCTTTTCAGCAAGAGTTGAACTGTAATCTGCAAATGCTTTCAATTAGGTCTAGTCCAAAGGTTTGTCGTTTGGGAAAGGGTTAAAGCTTCTGTGATTGGATAATTTCACAAAGGGACAGGATTTGATTGGCTGATTGGGAAAGGGGGGGTATCTGTTTATCCTTATTAACCTCTTACCACACAATGACGCCTTTTAACACCCCCCCCCCGAAGAGAAAGCTTTTGAAAATAATCTGAGAAAAGGAGACAATGCAAGTTACCAGCATTTTCTCCTTTTCCCACAATGTTTTCTACCCTATCAAAGAAAATAAAAATGATTATTAGTTATTCTTACATCTAATTGTATCTTTATGGCCTATTTTTAAATTCTTCAAACCAGAACAAGATTTTTTTTTAACCGGAAAAAGTTTCCGCAACCGCAACCGGTTGTGTCTGAATTTTATATTTTTGCGCAGCAGTTAAACATACATTGACTTTTGACTCGCAAGGTCACCAAAATTGACCCTGGTAAGAAAACAGGGAAACATTCGGATTACCTTTCTTTGATTTGTGCAACAGGTATCAGTTGCCTCCGAAAGTGTCTAAGTTGATTTTACGATTTTATGCGCAGCACGTAACCATCACGTATGGGTGACATAGTCATCGTAACCAAATCAATAGCCCTAGTCAGAGAAAACGAAAAAGAAAAATCCCTATAATTGACTTAAGCGACAGGTGTCGGCTGCTACGAAATGTTCCACAAGTCCATTTTTCATGTTTTCGCGGATACATAACTGGCACCTATGAGACGGTAGTCAACGTAAATGGGTTTGTTGTCATGGTATAAAGACAATGGAGAAAAAAAATACATCAGAAATTTAGTTCCCTATATTTGACTTAAGAAACATGTGTCGTCTGCTTTGAAATGTTCTGTAAGTCGATTTTTCATGTTTTCGCGGATACGTTAGTGGCACCTATGAGGGACAGTAGTCTGCGTAAATGGGTGTATGTCGTCACGGTATGAAGAGATTGGAGAGAAAAGATATATTAGAAATTTAGTTCTCTTTGTTCGACTTATGCAACAGGGAGCATTTGCTACTGAAAGAGTCTTCAGTCTTTTTTTAGCCACTTGTCACATTATTTCCTGGTGTTTTCGCATGTGCCTAACTGGCACGTATGAAACGGTAGTCAATGTAACTGGGTTTCTTGTTGCGGTTTGAAGAGATTAGAAAAATAGCACTTCAATTCCCTTTGTTTGATTCATGCAATAGGAATCAATTGCTACTGAAAGAGTATTCAGTCTCTTTTTAGCCACTTGTCACATTAATTTCTGGGTTTTTTACACTGTACATTGATCATTTTGGCTTATTCAATGTGCAGAATTTAATGTGGTCTGAGTCAGAAAATCTAAGTAAGGGATAAAGGGGCATCAAGGGTTTATTTCAAGGGAAGTAACTCTTGCAAGGGGGCTTGAAAAGACCAAAACAAGGTCTTCTGCCACCCTGATTTCTTAAATTTTGGCCCTTTTTCAGTGAAATCTGGCATGTATGGATGGTGCATGCCTGGCAGTTTGCCATGGACTGCACAGCAGCCTTCAAAGAAGACTTTAAATCCACTTTTATGCCGTTTTTTGTTCAATGTTTAATATCGATATATTAGGGCGCCATTTTGAAGTAATTTTGAAGCTCTCTGATTGGCTGACTGGTTCCAATTTTGAATTTCTCGACGCCTCTGAATGGCTGACTGGGCCCAATTTTGAATTTCTCGAAGCCTCTGATTGGCTGACTGGGTCCCATGCTGATTTCCTTAACCCTTTCCCAAACAATCCCTGGTTTTTACGGGTCTAACCAGCATTTTCTCCTTTTCCCACAATGTTTTCTACCCTATCATAGACAGCCATCATCTTTTCAGCAAGAGTTGAACTGTAATCTGCAAATGCTTTCAATTAGGTCTAGTCCAAAGGTTTGTCGTTTGGGAAAGGGTTAAAGCTTCTGTGATTGGATAATTTCACAAAGGGACAGGATTTGATTGGCTGATTGGGAAAGGGGGGGTATCTGTTTATCCTTATTAACCTCTTACCACACAATGACGCCTTTTAACACCCCCCCCCCGGAAGAGAAAGCTTTTGAAAATAATCTGAGAAAAGGAGACAATGCAAGTTACCAGCATTTTCTCCTTTTCCCACAATGTTTTCTACCCTATCAAAGAAAATAAAAATGATTATTAGTTATTCTTACATCTAATTGTATCTTTATGGCCTATTTTTAAATTCTTCAAACCAGAACAAGATTTTTTTTAACCGGAAAAAGTTTCCGCAACCGCAACCGGTTGTGTCTGAATTTTATATTTTTGCGCAGCAGTTAAATATACATTGACTTTTGACTCGCAAGGTCACCAAAATTGACCCTGGTAAGAAAACAGGGAAACATTCGGTTTACCTTTCTTTGATTTGTGCAACAGGTATCAGTTGCCTCCGAAAGTGTCTAAGTTGATTTTACGATTTTATGCGCAGCACGTAACCATCACGTATGGGTGACATAGTCATCGTAACCAAATCAATAGCCCTAGTGAGAGAAAACGAAAAAGAAAAATCCCTATAATTGACTTAAGCGACAGGTGTCGGCTGCTACGAAATGTTCCACAAGTCCATTTTTCATGTTTTCGAGGATACGTAACTGGCACCTATGAGACGGTAGTCAACGTAAATGGGTTTGTTGTCATGGTATAAAGACAATGGAGAAAAAAAATACATCAGAAATTTAGTTCCCTATATTTGACTTAAGAAACATGTGTCGTCTGCTTTGAAATGTTCTGTAAGTCGATTTTTCATGTTTTCGCGGATACGTTAGTGGCACCTATGAGGGACAGTAGTCTGCGTAAATGGGTATATGTCGTCACGGTATGAAGAGATTGGAGAGAAAAGATATATTAGAAATTTAGTTCTCTTTGTTTGACTTATGCAACAGGGAGCATTTGCTACTGAAAGAGTCTTCAGTCTTTTTTTAGCCACTTGTCACATTATTTCCTGGTGTTTTCGCATGTGCCTAGCTGGCACGTATGAAACGGTAGTCAATGTAACTGGGTTTCTTGTTGCGGTTTGAAGAGATTAGAAAAATAGCACTTCAATTCCCTTTGTTTGATTCATGCAATAGGAATCAATTGCTACTGAAAGAGTATTCAGTCTCTTTTTAGCCACTTGTCACATTAATTTCTGGGTTTTTTACACTGTACATTGATCATTTTGGCTTATTCAATGTGCAGAATTTAATGTGGTCTGAGTCAGAAAATCTAAGTAAGGGATAAAGGGGCATCAAGGGTTTATTTCAAGGGAAGTAACTCTTGCAAGGGGGCTTGAAAAGACCAAAACAAGGTCTTCTGCCACCCTGATTTCTTAAATTTTGGCCCTTTTTCAGTGAAATCTGGCATGTATGGATGGTGCATGCCTGGCAGTTTGCCAAGGACTGCACAGCAGCCTTCAAAGAAGACTTTAAATCCACTTTTATGCCGTTTTTTGTTCAATGTTTAATATTGATATATTAGGGCGCCATTTTGAAGTAATTTTGAAGCTCTCTGATTGGCTGACTGGTTCCAATTTTGAATTTCTCGACGCCTCTGAATGGCTGACTGGGCCCAATTTTGAATTTCTCGAAGCCTCTGATTGGCTGAATGGGTCCCGTGCTGATTTCCTTAACCCTTTCCCAAACAATCCCTGGTTTTTACGGGTCTAACCAGCATTTTCTCCTTTTCCCACAATGTTTTCTACCCTATCATAGACAGAAATCATCTTTTCAGCAAGAGTTGAACTGTAATCTGCAAATGCTTTCAATTAGGTCTAGTCCAAAGGTTTGTCGTTTGGGAAAGGGTTAAAGCTTCTGTGATTGGATAATTTCACAAAGGGACAGGATTTGATTGGCTGATTGGGAAAGGGGGGTATCTGTTTATCCTTATTAACCTCTTACCACACAATGACGCCTTTTAACACCCCCCCCGGAAGAGAAAGCTTTTGAAAATAATCTGAGAAAAGGAGACAATGCAAGTTACCAGCATTTTCTCCTTTTCCCACAATGTTTTCTACCCTATCAAAGAAAATAAAAATGATTATTAGTTATTCTTACATCTAATTGTATCTTTATGGCCTATTTTTAAATTCTTCAAACCAGAACAAGATTTTTTTTTAACCGGAAAAAGTTTCCGCAACCGCAACCGGTTGTGTCTGAATTTTATATTTTTGCGCAGCAGTTAAACATACATTGACTTTTGACTCGCAAGGTCACCAAAATTGACCCTGGTAAGAAAACGGGGAAACATTCGGTTTACCTTTCTTTGATTTGTGCAACAGGTATCAGTTGCCTCCGAAAGTGTCTAAGTTGATTTTACGATTTTATGCGCAGCACGTAACCATCACGTATGGGTGACATAGTCATCGTAACCAAATCAATAGCCCTAGTGAGAGAAAACGAAAAAGAAAAATCCCTATAATTGACTTAAGCGACAGGTGTCGGCTGCTACGAAATGTTCCACAAGTCCATTTTTCATGTTTTCGAGGATACGTAACTGGCACCTATGAGACGGTAGTCAACGTAAATGGGTTTGTTGTCATGGTATAAAGACAATGGAGAAAAAAAATACATCAGAAATTTAGTTCCCTATATTTGACTTAAGAAACATGTGTCGTCTGCTTTGAAATGTTCTGTAAGTCGATTTTTCATGTTTTCGCGGATACGTTAGTGGCACCTATGAGGGACAGTAGTCTGCGTAAATGGGTATATGTTGTCACGGTATGAAGAGATTGGAGAGAAAAGATATATTAGAAATTTAGTTCTCTTTGTTTGACTTATGCAACAGGGAGCATTTGCTACTGAGTCTTCAGTCTTTTTTTAGCCACTTGTCACATTATTTCCTGGTGTTTTCACATGTGCCTAACTGGCACGTATGAAACGGTAGTCAATGTAACTGGGTTTCTTGTTGCGGTTTGAAGAGATTAGAAAAATAGCACTTCAATTCCCTTTGTTTGATTCATGCAATAGGAATCAATTGCTACTGAAAGAGTATTCAGTCTCTTTTTAGCCACTTGTCACATTAATTTCTGGGTTTTTTACACTGTACATTGATCATTTTGGCTTATTCAATGTGCAGAATTTAATGTGGTCTGAGTCAGAAAATCTAAGTAAGGGATAAAGGGGCATCAAGGGTTTATTTCAAGGGAAGTAACTCTTGCAAGGGGGCTTGAAAAGACCAAAACAAGGTCTTCTGCCACCCTGATTTCTTAAATTTTGGCCCTTTTTCAGTGAAATCTGGCATGTATGGATGGTGCATGCCTGGCAGTTTGCCAAGGACTGCACAGCAGCCTTCAAAGAAGACTTTAAATCCACTTTTATGCCGTTTTTTGTTCAATGTTTAATATCGATATATTAGGGCGCCATTTTGAAGTAATTTTGAAGCTCTCTGATTGGCTGACTGGTTCCAATTTTGAATTTCTCGACGCCTCTGAATGACTGACTGGGCCCAATTTTGAATTTCTCGAAGCCTCTGATTGGCTGAATGGGTCCCATGCTGATTTGCTTAACCCTTTCCCAAACAATCCCTGGTTTTTACGGGTCTAACCAGCATTTTCTCCTTTTCCCACAATGTTTTCTACCCTATCATAGACAGAAATCATCTTTTCAGCAAGAGTTGAACTGTAATCTGCAAATGCTTTCAATTAGGTCTAGTCCAAAGGTTTGTCGTTTGGGAAAGGGTTAAAGCTTCTGTGATTGGATAATTTCACAAAGGGACAGGATTTGATTGGCTGATTGGGAAAGGGGGGGTATCTGTTTATCCTTATTAACCTCTTACCACACAATGACGCCTTTTAACACCCCCCCCGGAAGAGAAAGCTTTTGAAAATAATCTGAGAAAAGGAGACAATGCAAGTTACCAGCATTTTCTCCTTTTCCCACAATGTTTTCTACCCTATCAAAGAAAATAAAAATGATTATTAGTTATTCTTACATCTAATTGTATCTTTATGGCCTATTTTTAAATTCTTCAAACCAGAACAAGATTTTTTTTTAACCGGAAAAAGTTTCCGCAACCGCAACCGGTTGTGTCTGAATTTTATATTTTTGCGCAGCAGTTAAATATACATTGACTTTTGACTCGCAAGGTCACCAAAATTGACCCTGGTAAGAAAACAGGGAAACATTCGGTTTACCTTTCTTTGATTTGTGCAACAGGTATCAGTTGCCTCCGAAAGTGTCTAAGTTGATTTTACGATTTTATGCGCAGCACGTAACCATCACGTATGGGTGACATAGTCATCGTAACCAAATCAATAGCCCTAGTGAGAGAAAACGAAAAAGAAAAATCCCTATAATTGACTTAAGCGACAGGTGTCGGCTGCTACGAAATGTTCCACAAGTCCATTTTTCATGTTTTCGAGGATACGTAACTGGCACCTATGAGACGGTAGTCAACGTAAATGGGTTTGTTGTCATGGTATAAAGACAATGGAGAAAAAAAATACATCAGAAATTTAGTTCCCTATATTTGACTTAAGAAACATGTGTCGTCTGCTTTGAAATGTTCTGTAAGTCGATTTTTCATGTTTTCGCGGATACGTTAGTGGCACCTATGAGGGACAGTAGTCTGCGTAAATGGGTATATGTCGTCACGGTATGAAGAGATTGGAGAGAAAAGATATATTAGAAATTTAGTTCTCTTTGTTTGACTTATGCAACAGGGAGCATTTGCTACTGAAAGAGTCTTCAGTCTTTTTTTAGCCACTTGTCACATTATTTCCTGGTGTTTTCGCATGTGCCTAACTGGCACGTATGAAACGGTAGTCAATGTAACTGGTTTTCTTGTTGCGGTTTGAAGAGATTAGAAAAATAGCACTTCAATTCCCTTTGTTTGATTCATGCAATAGGAATCAATTGCTACTGAAAGAGTATTCAGTCTCTTTTTAGCCACTTGTCACATTAATTTCTGGGATTTTTACACTGTACATTGATCATTTTGGCTTATTCAATGTGCAGAATTTAATGTGGTCTGAGTCAGAAAATCTAAGTAAGGGATAAAGGGGCATCAAGGGTTTATTTCAAGGGAAGTAACTCTTGCAAGGGGGCTTGAAAAGACCAAAACAAGGTCTTCTGCCACCCTGATTTCTTAAATTTTGGCCCTTTTTCAGTGAAATCTGGCATGTATGGATGGTGCATGCCTTGCAGTTTGCCAAGGACTGCACAGCAGCCTTCAAAGAAGACTTTAAATCCACTTTTATGCCGTTTTTTTGTTCAATGTTTAATATCGATATATTAGGGCGCCATTTTGAAGTAATTTTGAAGCTCTCTGATTGGCTGACTGGTTCCAATTTTGAATTTCTCGACGCCTCTGAATGACTGACTGGGCCCAATTTTGAATTTCTCGAAGCCTCTGATTGGCTGACTGGGTCCCATGCTGATTTCCTTAACCCTTTCCCAAACAATCCCTGGTTTTTACGGGTCTAACCAGCATTTTCTCCTTTTCCCACAATGTTTTCTACCCTATCATAGACAGAAATAATCTTTTCAGCAAGAGTTGAACTGTAATCTGCAAATGCTTTCAATTAGGTCTAGTCCAAAGGTTTGTCGTTTGGGAAAGGGTTAAAGCTTCTGTGATTGGATAATTTCACAAAGGGACAGGATTTAATTGGCTGATTGGGAAAGGGGGGGTATCTGTTTATCCTTATTAACCTCTTACCATACAATGACGCCTTTTAACACCCCCCCCCGGAAGAGAAAGCTTTTGAAAATAATCTGAGAAAAGGAGACAATGCAAGTTACCAGCATTTTCTCCTTTTCCCACAATGTTTTCTACCCTATCAAAGAAAATAAAAATGATTATTAGTTATTCTTACATCTAATTGTATCTTTATGGCCTATTTTTAAATTCTTCAAACCAGAACAAGATTTTTTTTTAACCGGAAAAAGTTTCCGCAACCGCAACCGGTTGTGTCTGAATTTTATATTTTTGCGCAGCAGTTAAACATACATTGACTTTTGACTCGCAAGGTCACCAAAATTGACCCTGGTAAGAAAACAGGGAAACATTCGGTTTACCTTTCTTTGATTTGTGCAACAGGTATCAGTTGCCTCCGAAAGTGTCTAAGTTGATTTTACGATTTTATGCGCAGCACGTAACCATCACGTATGGGTGACATAGTCATCGTAACCAAATCAATAGCCCTAGTGAGAGAAAACGAAAAAGAAAAATCCCTATAATTGACTTAAGCGACAGGTGTCGTCTGCTACGAAATGTTCCGCAAGTCCATTTTTCATGTTTTCGCGGATACGTAACTGGCACCTATGAGACGGTAGTCAACGTAAATGGGTTTGTTGTCATGGTATAAAGACAATGGAGAAAAAAAATACATCAGAAATTTAGTTCCCTATATTTGACTTAAGAAACATGTGTCGTCTGCTTTGAAATGTTCTGTAAGTCGATTTTTCATGTTTTCGCGGATACGTAAGTGGCACCTATGAGGGACAGTAGTCTGCGTAAATGGGTATATGTCGTCACAGTATGAAGAGATTGGAGAGAAAAGATATATTAGAAATTTAGTTCTCTTTGTTTGACTTATGCAACAGGGAGCATTTGCTACTGAAAGAGTCTTCAGTCTTTTTTTAGCCACTTGTCACATTATTTCCTGGTGTTTTCGCATGTGCCTAACTGGCACGTATGAAACGGTAGTCAATGTAACTGGGTTTCTTGTTGCGGTTTGAAGAGATTAGAAAAATAGCACTTCAATTCCCTTTGTTTGATTCATGCAATAGGAATCAATTGCTACTGAAAGAGTATTCAGTCTCTTTTTAGCCACTTGTCACATTAATTTCTGGGATTTTTACACTGTACATTGATCATTTTGGCTTATTCAATGTGCAGAATTTAATGTGGTCTGAGTCAGAAAATCTAAGTAAGGGATAAAGGGGCATCAAGGGTTTATTTCAAGGGAAGTAACTCTTGAAAGGGGGCTTGAAAAGACCAAAACAAGGTCTTCTGCCACCCTGATTTCTTAAATTTTGGCCCTTTTTCAGTGAAATCTGGCATGTATGGATGGTGCATGCCTTGCAGTTTGCCAAGGACTGCACAGCAGCCTTCAAAGAAGACTTTAAATCCACTTTTATGCCGTTTTTTTGTTCAATGTTTAATATCGATATATTAGGGCGCCATTTTGAAGTAATTTTGAAGCTCTCTGATTGGCTGACTGGTTCCAATTTTGAATTTCTCGACGCCTCTGAATGGCTGACTGGGCCCAATTTTGAATTTCTCGAAGCCTCTGATTGGCTGACTGGGTCCCATGCTGATTTCCTTAACCCTTTCCCAAACAATCCCTGGTTTTTACGGGTCTAACCAGCATTTTCTCCTTTTCCCACAATGTTTTCTACCCTATCATAGACAGAAATCATCTTTTCAGCAAGAGTTGAACTGTAATCTGCAAATGCTTTCAATTAGGTCTAGTCCAAAGGTTTGTCGTTTGGGAAAGGGTTAAAGCTTCTGTGATTGGATAATTTCACAAAGGGACAGGATTTGATTGGCTGATTGGGAAAGGGGGGGTATCTGTTTATCCTTATTAACCTCTTACCATACAATGACGCCTTTTAACACCCCCCCCGGAAGAGAAAGCTTTTGAAAATAATCTGAGAAAAGGAGACAATGCAAGTTACCAGCATTTTCTCCTTTTCCCACAATGTTTTCTACCCTATCAAAGAAAATAAAAATGATTATTAGTTGTTCTTACATCTAATTGTATCTTTATGGCCTATTTTTAAATTCTTCAAACCAGAACAAGATTTTTTTTTAACCGGAAAAAGTTTCCGCAACCGCAACCGGTTGTGTCTGAATTTTATATTTTTGCGCAGCAGTTAAACATACATTGACTTTTGACTCGCAAGGTCACCAAAATTGACCCTGGTAAGAAAACAGGGAAACATTCGATTTACCTTTCTTTGATTTGTGCAACAGGTATCAGTTGCCTCCGAAAGTGTCTAAGTTGATTTTACGATTTTATGCGCAGCACGTAACCATCACGTATGGGTGACATAGTCATCGTAACCAAATCAATAGCCCTAGTGAGAGAAAACGAAAAAGAAAAATCCCTATAATTGACTTAAGCGACAGGTGTCGTCTGCTACGAAATGTTCCGCAAGTCCATTTTTCATGTTTTCGCGGATACGTAACTGGCACCTATGAGACGGTAGTCAACGTAAATGGGTTTGTTGTCATGGTATAAAGACAATGGAGAAAAAAAATACATCAGAAATTTAGTTCCCTATATTTGACTTAAGAAACATGTGTCGTCTGCTTTGAAATGTTCTGTAAGTCGATTTTTCATGTTTTCGCGGATACGTAAGTGGCACCTATGAGGGACAGTAGTCTGCGTAAATGGGTATATGTCGTCACAGTATGAAGAGATTGGAGAGAAAAGATATATTAGAAATTTAGTTCTCTTTGTTTGACTTATGCAACAGGGAGCATTTGCTACTGAAAGAGTCTTCAGTCTTTTTTTAGCCACTTGTCACATTATTTCCTGGTGTTTTCGCATGTGCCTAACTGGCACGTATGAAACGGTAGTCAATGTAACTGGGTTTCTTGTTGCGGTTTGAAGAGATTAGAAAAATAGCACTTCAATTCCCTTTGTTTGATTCATGCAATAGGAATCAATTGCTACTGAAAGAGTATTCAGTCTCTTTTTAGCCACTTGTCACATTAATTTCTGGGTTTTTTACACTGTACATTGATCATTTTGGCTTATTCAATGTGCAGAATTTAATGTGGTCTGAGTCAGAAAATCTAAGTAAGGGATAAAGGGGCATCAAGGGTTTATTTCAAGGGAAGTAACTCTTGCAAGGGGGCTTGAAAAGACCAAAACAAGGTCTTCTGCCACCCTGATTTCTTAAATTTTGGCCCTTTTTCAGTGAAATCTGGCATGTATGGATGGTGCATGCCTGGCAGTTTGCCAAGGACTGCACAGCAGCCTTCAAAGAAGACTTTAAATCCACTTTTATGCCGTTTTTTGTTCAATGTTTAATATCGATATATTAGGGCGCCATTTTGAAGTAATTTTGAAGCTCTCTGATTGGCTGACTGGTTCCAATTTTGAATTTCTCGACGCCTCTGAATGGCTGACTGGGCCCAATTTTGAATTTCTCGAAGCCTCTGATTGGCTGACTGGGTCCCATGCTGATTTCCTTAACCCTTTCCCAAACAATCCCTGGTTTTTACGGGTCTAACCAGCATTTTCTCCTTTTCCCACAATGTTTTCTACCCTATCATAGACAGAAATCATCTTTTCAGCAAGAGTTGAACTGTAATCTGCAAATGCTTTCAATTAGGTCTAGTCCAAAGGTTTGTCGTTTGGGAAAGGGTTAAAGCTTCTGTGATTGGATAATTTCACAAAAGGACAGGATTTGATTGGCTGATTGGGAAAGGGGGGGGTATCTGTTTATCCTTATTAACCTCTTACCACACAATGACGCCTTTTAACACCCCCCCCGGAAGAGAAAGCTTTTGAAAATAATCTGAGAAAAGGAGACAATGCAAGTTACCAGCATTTTCTCCTTTTCCCACAATGTTTTCTACCCTATCAAAGAAAATAGAAATGATTATTAGTTATTCTTACATCTAATTGTATCTTTATGGCCTATTTTTAAATTCTTCAAACCAGAACAAGATTTTTTTTCAACCGGAAAAAGTTTCCGCAACCGCAACCGGTTGTGTCTGAATTTTATATTTTTGCGCAGCAGTTAAACATACATTGACTTTTGACTCGCAAGGTCACCAAAATTGACCCTGGTAAGAAAACAGGGAAACATTCGGTTTACCTTTCTTTGATTTGTGCAACAGGTATCAGTTGCCTCCGAAAGTGTCTAAGTTGATTTTACGATTTTATGCGCAGCACGTAACCATCACGTATGGGTGACATAGTCATCGTAACCAAATCAATAGCCCTAGTCAGAGAAAACGAAAAAGAAAAATCCCTATAATTGACTTAAGCGACAGGTGTCGTCTGCTACGAAATGTTCCACAAGTCCATTTTTCATGTTTTCGCGGATACGTAACTGGCACCTATGAGACGGTAGTCAACGTAAATGGGTTTGTTGTCATGGTATAAAGACAATGGAGAAAAAAAATACATCAGAAATTTAGTTCCCTATATTTGACTTAAGAAACATGTGTCGTCTGCTTTGAAATGTTCTGTAAGTCGATTTTTCATGTTTTCGCGGATACATTAGTGGCACCTATGAGGGACAGTAGTCTGCGTAAATGGGTATATGTCGTCACGGTATGAAGAGATTGGAGAGAAAAGATATATTAGAAATTTAGTTCTCTTTGTTTGACTTATGCAACAGGGAGCATTTGCTACTGAAAGAGTCTTCAGTCTTTTTTTAGCCACTTGTCACATTATTTCCTGGTGTTTTCGCATGTGCCTAACTGGCACGTATGAAACGGTAGTCAATGTAACTGGGTTTCTTGTTGCGGTTTGAAGAGATTAGAAAAATAGCACTTCAATTCCCTTTGTTTGATTCATGCAATAGGAATCAATTGCTACTGAAAGAGTATTCAGTCTCTTTTTAGCCACTTGTCACATTAATTTCTGGGTTTTTTACACTGTACATTGATCATTTTGGCTTATTCAATGTGCAGAATTTAATGTGGTCTGAGTCAGAAAATCTAAGTAAGGGATAAAGGGGCATCAAGGGTTTATTTCAAGGGAAGTAACTCTTGCAAGGGGGCTTGAAAAGACCAAAACAAGGTCTTCTGCCACCCTGATTTCTTAAATTTTGGCCCTTTTTCAGTGAAATCTGGCATGTATGGATGGTGCATGCCTGGCAGTTTGCCAAGGACTGCACAGCAGCCTTCAAAGAAGACTTTAAATCCACTTTTATGCCGTTTTTTGTTCAATGTTTAATATCGATATATTAGGGCGCCATTTTGAAGTAATTTTGAAGCTCTCTGATTGGCTGACTGGTTCCAATTTTGAATTTCTCGACGCCTCTGAATGGCTGACTGGGCCCAATTTTGAATTTCTCGAAGCCTCTGATTGGCTGACTGGGTCCCATGCTGATTTCCTTAACCCTTTCCCAAACAATCCCTGGTTTTTACGGGTCTAACCAGCATTTTCTCCTTTTCCCACAATGTTTTCTACCCTATCATAGACAGAAATCATCTTTTCAGCAAGAGTTGAACTGTAATCTGCAAATGCTTTCAATTAGGTCTAGTCCAAAGGTTTGTCGTTTGGGAAAGGGTTAAAGCTTCTGTGATTGGATAATTTCACAAAGGGACAGGATTTGATTGGCTGATTGGGAAAGGGGGGGTATCTGTTTATCCTTATTAACCTCTTACCACACAATGACGCCTTTTAACACCCCCCCCCCCCGAAGAGAAAGCTTTTGAAAATAATCTGAGAAAAGGAGACAATGCAAGTTACCAGCATTTTCTCCTTTTCCCACAATGTTTTCTACCCTATCAAAGAAAATAGAAATGATTATTAGTTATTCTTACATCTAATTGTATCTTTATGGCCTATTTTTAAATTCTTCAAACCAGAACAAGATTTTTTTTTAACCGGAAAAAGTTTCCGCAACCGCAACCGGTTGTGTCTGAATTTTATATTTTTGCGCAGCAGTTAAACATACATTGACTTTTGACTCGCAAGGTCACCAAAATTGACCCTGGTAAGAAAACAGGGAAACATTCGGTTTACCTTTCTTTCATTTGTGCAACAGGTATCAGTTGCCTCCGAAAGTGTCTAAGTTGATTTTACGATTTTATGCGCAGCACGTAACCATCACGTATGGGTGACATAGTCATCGTAACCAAATCAATAGCCCTAGTGAGAGAAAACGAAAAAGAAAAATCCCTATAATTGACTTAAGCGACAGGTGTCGTCTGCTACGAAATGTTCCACAAGTCCATTTTTCATGTTTTCGCGGATACGTAACTGGCACCTATGAGACGGTAGTCAACGTAAATGGGTTTGTTGTCATGGTATAAAGACAATGGAGAAAAAAAATACATCAGAAATTTAGTTCCCTATATTTGACTTAAGAAACATGTGTCGTCTGCTTTGAAATGTTCTGTAAGTCGATTTTTCATGTTTTCGCGGATACGTAAGTGGCACCTATGAGGGACAGTAGTCTGCGTAAATGGGTATATGTCGTCACGGTATGAAGAGATTGGAGAGAAAAGATATATTAGAAATTTAGTTCTCTTTGTTTGACTTATGCAACAGGGAGCATTTGCTACTGAAAGAGTCTTCAGTCTTTTTTTAGCCACTTGTCACATTATTTCCTGGTGTTTTCGCATGTGCCTAACTGGCACGTATGAAACGGTAGTCAATGTAACTGGGTTTCTTGTTGCGGTTTGAAGAGAATAGAAAAATAGCACTTCAATTCCCTTTGTTTGATTCATGCAATAGGAATCAATTGCTACTGAAAGAGTATTCAGTCTCTTTTTAGCCACTTGTCACATTAATTTCTGGGTTTTTTACACTGTACATTGATCATTTTGGCTTATTCAATGTGCAGAATTTAATGTGGTCTGAGTCAGAAAATCTAAGTAAGGGATAAAGGGGCATCAAGGGTTTATTTCAAGGGAAGTAACTCTTGCAAGGGGGCTTGAAAAGACCAAAACAAGGTCTTCTGCCACCCTGATTTCTTAAATTTTGGCCCTTTTTCAGTGAAATCTGGCATGTATGGATGGTGCATGCCTGGCAGTTTGCCAAGGACTGCACAGCAGCCTTCAAAGAAGACTTTAAATCCACTTTTATGCCGTTTTTTGTTCAATGTTTAATATCGATATATTAGGGCGCCATTTTGAAGTAATTTTGAAGCTCTCTGATTGGCTGACTGGTTCCAATTTTGAATTTCTCGACGCCTCTGAATGGCTGACTGGGCCCAATTTTGAATTTCTCGAAGCCTCTGATTGGCTGACTGGGTCCCATGCTGATTTCCTTAACCCTTTCCCAAACAATCCCTGGTTTTTACGGGTCTAACCAGCATTTTCTCCTTTTCCCACAATGTTTTCTACCCTATCATAGACAGAAATCATCTTTTCAGCAAGAGTTGAACTGTAATCTGCAAATGCTTTCAATTAGGTCTAGTCCAAAGGTTTGTCGTTTGGGAAAGGGTTAAAGCTTCTGTGATTGGATAATTTCACAAAGGGACAGGATTTGATTGGCTGATTGGGAAAGGGGGGTATCTGTTTATCCTTATTAACCTCTTACCACACAATGACGCCTTTTAACACCCCCCCCCCGGAAGAGAAAGCTTTTGAAAATAATCTGAGAAAAGGAGACAATGCAAGTTACCAGCATTTTCTCCTTTTCCCACAATGTTTTCTACCCTATCAAAGAAAATAAAAATGATTATTAGTTATTCTTACATCTAATTGTATCTTTATGGCCTATTTTTAAATTCTTCAAACCAGAACAAGATTTTTTTTTAACCGGAAAAAGTTTCCGCAACCGCAACCGGTTGTGTCTGAATTTTATATTTTTGCGCAGCAGTTAAACATACATTGACTTTTGACTCGCAAGGTCACCAAAATTGACCCTGGTAAGAAAACAGGGAAACATTCGGTTTACCTTTCTTTGATTTGTGCAACAGGTATCAGTTGCCTCCGAAAGTGTCTAAGTTGATTTTACGATTTTATGCGCAGCACGTAACCATCACGTATGGGTGACATAGTCATCGTAACCAAATCAATAGCCCTAGTGAGAGAAAACGAAAAAGAAAAATCCCTATAATTGACTTAAGCGACAGGTGTCGGCTGCTACGAAATGTTCCACAAGTCCATTTTTCATGTTTTCGCGGATACGTAACTGGCACCTATGAGACGGTACTCAACGTAAATGGGTTTGTTGTCATGGTATAAAGACAATGGAGAAAAAAAATACATCAGAAATTTAGTTCCCTATATTTGACTTAAGAAACATGTGTCGTCTGCTTTGAAATGTTCTGTAAGTCGATTTTTCATGTTTTCGCGGATACGTAAGTGGCACCTATGAGGGACAGTAGTCTGCGTAAATGGGTATATGTCGTCACGGTATGAAGAGATTGGAGAGAAAAGATATATTAGAAATTGAGTTCTCTTTGTTTGACTTATGCAACAGGGAGCATTTGCTACTGAAAGAGTCTTCAGTCTTTTTTTAGCCACTTGTCACATTATTTCCTGGTGTTTTCGCATGTGCCTAACTGGCACGTATGAAACGGTAGTCAATGTAACTGGGTTTCTTGTTGCGGTTTGAAGAGATTAGAAAAATAGCACTTCAATTCCCTTTGTTTGATTCATGCAATAGGAATCAATTGCTACTGAAAGAGTATTCAGTCTCTTTTTAGCCACTTGTCACATTAATTTCTGGGTTTTTTACACTGTACATTGATCATTTTGGCTTATTCAATGTGCAGAATTTAATGTGGTCTGAGTCAGAAAATCTAAGTAAGGGATAAAGGGGCATCAAGGGTCTATTTCAAGGGAAGTAACTCTTGCAAGGGGGCTTGAAAAGACCAAAACAAGGTCTTCTGCCACCCTGATTTCTTAAATTTTGGCCCTTTTTCAGTGAAATCTGGCATGTATGGATGGTGCATGCCTGGCAGTTTGCCAAGGACTGCACAGCAGCCTTCAAAGAAGACTTTAAATCCACTTTTATGCCGTTTTTTGTTCAATGTTTAATATCGATATATTAGGGCGCCATTTTGAAGTAATTTTGAAGCTCTCTGATTGGCTGACTGGTTCCAATTTTGAATTTCTCGACGCCTCTGAATGGCTGACTGGGCCCAATTTTGAATTTCTCGAAGCCTCTGATTGGCTGACTGGGTCCCATGCTGATTTCCTTAACCCTTTCCCAAACAATCCCTGGTTTTTACGGGTCTAACCAGCATTTTCTCCTTTTCCCACAATGTTTTCTACCCTATCATAGACAGAAATCATCTTTTCAGCAAGAGTTGAACTGTAATCTGCAAATGCTTTCAATTAGGTCTAGTCCAAAGGTTTGTCGTTTGGGAAAGGGTTAAAGCTTCTGTGATTGGATAATTTCACAAAGGGACAGGATTTGATTGGCTGATTGGGAAAGGGGGGGTATCTGTTTATCCTTATTAACCTCTTACCACACAATGACGCCTTTTAACACCCCCCCCGAAGAGAAAGCTTTTGAAAATAATCTGAGAAAAGGAGACAATGCAAGTTACCAGCATTTTCTCCTTTTCCCACAATGTTTTCTACCCTATCAAAGAAAATAAAAATGATTATTAGTTATTCTTACATCTAATTGTATCTTTATGGCCTATTTTTAAATTCTTCAAACCAGAACAAGATTTTTTTTTAACCGGAAAAAGTTTCCGCAACCGCAACCGGTTGTGTCTGAATTTTATATTTTTGCGCAGCAGTTAAACATACATTGACTTTTGACTCGCAAGGTCACCAAAATTGACCCTGGTAAGAAAACAGGGAAACATTCGGTTTACCTTTCTTTCATTTGTGCAACAGGTATCAGTTGCCTCCGAAAGTGTCTAAGTTGATTTTACGATTTTATGCGCAGCACGTAACCATCACGTATGGGTGACATAGTCATCGTAACCAAATCAATAGCCCTAGTGAGAGAAAACGAAAAAGAAAAATCCCTATAATTGATTTAAGCGACAGGTGTCGTCTGCTACGAAATGTTCCACAAGTCCATTTTTCATGTTTTCGCGGATACGTAACTGGCACCTATGAGACGGTAGTCAACGTAAATGGGTTTGTTGTCATGGTATAAAGACAATGGAGAAAAAAAATACATCAGAAATTTAGTTCCCTATATTTTACTGCTTTGAAATGTTCTGTAAGTCGATTTTTCATGTTTTCGCGGATACGTAAGTGGCACCTATGAGGGACAGTAGTCTGCGTAAATGGGTATATGTCATCACGGTATGAAGAGATTGGAGAGAAAAGATATATTAGAAATTTAGTTCTCTTTGTTTGACTTATGCAACAGGGAGCATTTGCTACTGAAAGAGTCTTCAGTCTTTTTTTAGCCACTTGTCACATTATTTCCTGGTGTTTTCGCATGTGCCTAACTGGCACGTATGAAACGGTAGTCAATGTAACTGGGTTTCTTGTTGCGGTTTGAAGAGATTAGAAAAATAGCACTTCAATTCCCTTTGTTTGATTCATGCAATAGGAATCAATTGCTACTGAAAGAGTATTCAGTCTCTTTTTAGCCACTTGTCACATTAATTTCTGGGTTTTTTACACTGTACATTGATCATTTTGGCTTATTCAATGTGCAGAATTTAATGTGGTCTGAGTCAGAAAATCTAAGTAAGGGATAAAGGGGCATCAAGGGTTTATTTCAAGGGAAGTAACTCTTGCAAGGGGGCTTGAAAAGACCAAAACAAGGTCTTCTGCCACCCTGATTTCTTAAATTTTGGCCCTTTTTCAGTGAAATCTGGCATGTATGGATGGTGCATGCCTGGCAGTTTGCCAAGGACTGCACAGCAGCCTTCAAAGAAGACTTTAAATCCACTTTTATGCCGTTTTTTGTTCAATGTTTAATATCGATATATTAGGGCGCCATTTTGAAGTAATTTTGAAGCTCTCTGATTGGCTGACTGGTTCCAATTTTGAATTTCTCGACGCCTCTGAATGGCTGACTGGGCCCAATTTTGAATTTCTCGAAGCCTCTGATTGGCTGACTGGGTCCCATGCTGATTTCCTTAACCCTTTCCCAAACAATCCCTGGTTTTTACGGGTCTAACCAGCATTTTCTCCTTTTCCCACAATGTTTTCTACCCTATCATAGACAGAAATCATCTTTTCAGCAAGAGTTGAACTGTAATCTGCAAATGCTTTCAATTAGGTCTAGTCCAAAGGTTTGTCGTTTGGGAAAGGGTTAAAGCTTCTGTGATTGGATAATTTCACAAAGGGACAGGATTTGATTGGCTGATTGGGAAAGGGGGGGTATCTGTTTATCCTTATTAACCTCTTACCACACAATGACGCCTTTTAACACCCCCCCCGAAGAGAAAGCTTTTGAAAATAATCTGAGAAAAGGAGACAATGCAAGTTACCAGCATTTTCTCCTTTTCCCACAATGTTTTCTACCCTATCAAAGAAAATAAAAATGATTATTAGTTATTCTTACATCTAATTGTATCTTTATGGCCTATTTTTAAATTCTTCAAACCAGAACAAGATTTTTTTTTAACCGGAAAAAGTTTCCGCAACCGCAACCGGTTGTGTCTGAATTTTATATTTTTGCGCAGCAGTTAAACATACATTGACTTTTGACTCGCAAGGTCACCAAAATTGACCCTGGTAAGAAAACAGGGAAACATTCGGTTTACCTTTCTTTCATTTGTGCAACAGGTATCAGTTGCCTCCGAAAGTGTCTAAGTTGATTTTACGATTTTATGCGCAGCACGTAACCATCACGTATGGGTGACATAGTCATCGTAACCAAATCAATAGCCCTAGTGAGAGAAAACGAAAAAGAAAAATCCCTATAATTGACTTAAGCGACAGGTGTCGTCTGCTACGAAATGTTCCACAAGTCCATTTTTCATGTTTTCGCGGATACGTAACTGGCACCTATGAGACGGTAGTCAACGTAAATGGGTTTGTTGTCATGGTATAAAGACAATGGAGAAAAAAAATACATCAGAAATTTAGTTCCCTATATTTTACTGCTTTGAAATGTTCTGTAAGTCGATTTTTCATGTTTTCGCGGATACGTAAGTGGCACCTATGAGGGACAGTAGTCTGCGTAAATGGGTATATGTCGTCACGGTATGAAGAGATTGGAGAGAAAAGATATATTAGAAATTTAGTTCTCTTTGTTTGACTTATGCAACAGGGAGCATTTGCTACTGAAAGAGTCTTCAGTCTTTTTTTAGCCACTTGTCACATTATTTCCTGGTGTTTTCGCATGTGCCTAACTGGCACGTATGAAACGGTAGTCAATGTAACTGGGTTTCTTGTTGCGGTTTGAAGAGATTAGAAAAATAGCACTTCAATTCCCTTTGTTTGATTCATGCAATAGGAATCAATTGCTACTGAAAGAGTATTCAGTCTCTTTTTAGCCACTTGTCACATTAATTTCTGGGTTTTTTACACTGTACATTGATCATTTTGGCTTATTCAATGTGCAGAATTTAATGTGGTCTGAGTCAGAAAATCTAAGTAAGGGATAAAGGGGCATCAAGGGTTTATTTCAAGGGAAGTAACTCTTGCAAGGGGGCTTGAAAAGACCAAAACAAGGTCTTCTGCCACCCTGATTTCTTAAATTTTGGCCCTTTTTCAGTGAAATCTGGCATGTATGGATGGTGCATGCCTGGCAGTTTGCCAAGGACTGCACAGCAGCCTTCAAAGAAGACTTTAAATCCACTTTTATGCCGTTTTTTGTTCAATGTTTAATATCGATATATTAGGGCGCCATTTTGAAGTAATTTTGAAGCTCTCTGATTGGCTGACTGGTTCCAATTTTGAATTTCTCGACGCCTCTGAATGGCTGACTGGGCCCAATTTTGAATTTCTCGAAGCCTCTGATTGGCTGACTGGGTCCCATGCTGATTTCCTAAACCCTTTCCCAAACAATCCCTGGTTTTTACGGGTCTAACCAGCATTTTCTCCTTTTCCCACAATGTTTTCTACCCTATCATAGACAGAAATCATCTTTTCAGCAAGAGTTGAACTGTAATCTGCAAATGCTTTCAATTAGGTCTAGTCCAAAGGTTTGTCGTTTGGGAAAGGGTTAAAGCTTCTGTGATTGGATAATTTCACAAAGGGACAGGATTTGATTGGCTGATTGGGAAAGGGGGGGTATCTGTTTATCCTTATTAACCTCTTACCACACAATGACGCCTTTTAACACCCCCCCCGAAGAGAAAGCTTTTGAAAATAATCTGAGAAAAGGAGACAATGCAAGTTACCAGCATTTTCTCCTTTTCCCACAATGTTTTCTACCCTATCAAAGAAAATAAAAATGATTATTAGTTATTCTTACATCTAATTGTATCTTTATGGCCTATTTTTAAATTCTTCAAACCAGAACAAGATTTTTTTTTAACCGGAAAAAGTTTCCGCAACCGCAACCGGTTGTGTCTGAATTTTATATTTTTGCGCAGCAGTTAAACATACATTGACTTTTGACTCGCAAGGTCACCAAAATTGACCCTGGTAAGAAAACAGGGAAACATTCGGTTTACCTTTCTTTCATTTGTTCAACAGGTATCAGTTGCCTCCGAAAGTGTCTAAGTTGATTTTACGATTTTATGCGCAGCACGTAACCATCACGTATGGGTGACATAGTCATCGTAACCAAATCAATAGCCCTAGTGAGAGAAAACGAAAAAGAAAAATCCCTATAATTGACTTAAGCGACAGGTGTCGTCTGCTACGAAATGTTCCACAAGTCCATTTTTCATGTTTTCGCGGATACGTAACTGGCACCTATGAGACGGTAGTCAACGTAAATGGGTTTGTTGTCATGGTATAAAGACAATGGAGAAAAATAATACATCAGAAATTTAGTTCCCTATATTTGACTTAAGAAACATGTGTCGTCTGCTTTGAAATGTTCTGTAAGTCGATTTTTCATGTTTTCGCGGATACGTAAGTGGCACCTATGAGGGACAGTAGTCTGCGTAAATGGGTATATGTCGTCACGGTATGAAGAGATTGGAGAGAAAAGATATATTAGAAATTTAGTTCTCTTTGTTTGACTTATGCAACAGGGAGCATTTGCTACTGAAAGAGTCTTCAGTCTTTTTTTAGCCACTTGTCACATTATTTCATGTGTTTTCGCATGTGCCTAACTGGCACGTATGAAACGGTAGTCAATGTAACTGGGTTTCTTGTTGCGGTTTGAAGAGATTAGAAAAATAGCACTTCAATTCCCTTTGTTTGATTCATGCAATAGGAATCAATTGCTACTGAAAGAGTATTCAGTCTCTTTTTAGCCACTTGTCACATTAATTTCTGGGTTTTTTACACTGTACATTGATCATTTTGGCTTATTCAATGTGCAGAATTTAATGTGGTCTGAGTCAGAAAATCTAAGTAAGGGATAAAGGGGCATCAAGGGTTTATTTCAAGGGAAGTAACTCTTGCAAGGGGGCTTGAAAAGACCAAAACAAGGTCTTCTGCCACCCTGATTTCTTAAATTTTGGCCCTTTTTCAGTGAAATCTGGCATGTATGGATGGTGCATGCCTGGCAGTTTGCCAAGGACTGCACAGCAGCCTTCAAAGAAGACTTTAAATCCACTTTTATGCCTTTTTTGTTCAATGTTTAATATCGATATATTAGGGCGCCATTTTGAAGTAATTTTGAAGCTCTCTGATTGGCTGACTGGTTCCAATTTTGAATTTCTCGATGCCTCTTAATGGCTGACTGGGCCCAATTTTGAATTTCTCGAAGCCTCTGATTGGCTGAATGGGTCCCATGCTGATTTCCTTAACCCTTTCCCAAACAATCCCTGGTTTTTACGGGTCTAACCAGCATTTTCTCCTTTTCCCACAATGTTTTCTACCCTATCATAGACAGAAATCATCTTTTCAGCAAGAGTTGAACTGTAATCTGCAAATGCTTTCAATTAGGTCTAGTCCAAAGGTTTGTCGTTTGGGAAAGGGTTAAAGCTTCTGTGATTGGATAATTTCACAAAGGGACAGGATTTGATTGGCTGATTGGGAAAGGGGGGGTATCTGTTTATCCTTATTAACCTCTTACCACACAATGACGCCTTTTAACACCACCCCCCCCGGAAGAGAAAGCTTTTGAAAATAATCTGAGAAAAGGAGACAATGCAAGTTACCAGCATTTTCTCCTTTTCCCACAATGTTTTCTACCCTATCAAAGAAAATAAAAATGATTATTAGTTATTCTTACATCTAATTGTATCTTTATGGCCTATTTTTAAATTCTTCAAACCAGAACAAGATTTTTTTTTAACCGGAAAAAGTTTCCGCAACCGCAACCGGTTGTGTCTGAATTTTATATTTTTGCGCAGCAGTTAAACATACATTGACTTTTGACTCACAAGGTCACCAAAATTGACCCTGGTAAGAAAACAGGGAAACATTCAGTTTACCTTTCTTTGATTTGTGCAACAGGTATCAGTTGCCTCCGAAAGTGTCTAAGTTGATTTTACGATTTTATGCGCAGCACGTAACCATCACGTATGGGTGACATAGCCATCGTAACCAAATCAATAGCCCTAGTGAGAGAAAACAAAAAAGAAAAATCCCTATGACTTAACCGACAGGTGTCGTCTGCTACGAAATGTTCCACAAGTCCATTTTTCATGTTTTCGCGGATACGTAACTGGCACCTGTGAGACGGTAGTCAACGTAAATGGGTTTGTTGTCATGGTATAAAGACAATGGAGAAAAATAATACATCAGAAATTTAGTTCCCTATATTTGACTTAAGAAACATGTGTCGTCTGCTTTGAAATGTTCTGTAAGTCGATTTTTCATGTTTTCGCGGATACGTTAGTGGCACCTATGAGGGACAGTAGTCTGCGTAAATGGGTATATGTCGTCACGGTATGAAGAGATTGGAGAGAAAAGATATATTAGAAATTTAGTTCTCTTTGTTTGACTTATGCAACAGGGAGCATTTGCTACTGAAAGAGTCTTCAGTCTTTTTTTAGCCACTTGTCACATTATTTCCTGGTGTTTTCGCATATGCCTAACTGGCACGTATGAAACAGTAGTCAATGTAACTGGGTTTCTTGTTGCGGTTTGAAGAGATTAGAAAAATAGCACTTCAATTCCCTTTGTTTGATTCATGCAATAGGAATCAATTGCTACTGAAAGAGTATTCAGTCTCTTTTTGGCCACTTGTCACATTAATTTCTGGGTTTTTTACACTGTACATTGATCATTTTGGCTTATTCAATGTGCAGAATTTAATGTGGTCTGAGTCAGAAAATCTAAGTAAGGGATAAAGGGGCATCAAGGGTTTATTTCAAGGGAAGTAACTCTTGCAAGGAGGCTTGAAAAGACCAAAACAAGGTCTTCTGCCACCCTGATTTCTTAAATTTTGGCCCTTTTTCAGTGAAATCTGGCATGTATGGATGGTGCATGCCTGGCAGTTTGCCAAGGACTGCACAGCAGCCTTCAAAGAAGACTTTAAATCCACTTTTATGCCGTTTTTTGTTCAATGTTTAATATCGATATATTAGGGCGCCATTTTGAAGTAATTTTGAAGCTCTCTGATTGGCTGACTGGTTCCAATTTTGAATTTCTCGACGCCTCTGAATGGCTGACTGGGCCCAATTTTGAATTTCTCGAAGCCTCTGATTGGCTGACTGGGTCCCATGCTGATTTCCTAAACCCTTTCCCAAACAATCCCTGGTTTTTACGGGTCTAACCAGCATTTTCTCCTTTTCCCACAATGTTTTCTACCCTATCATAGACAGCCATCATCTTTTCAGCAAGAGTTGAACTGTAATCTGCAAATGCTTTCAATTAGGTCTAGTCCAAAGGTTTGTCGTTTGGGAAAGGGTTAAAGCTTCTGTGATTGGATAATTTCACAAAGGGACAGGATTTGATTGGCTGATTGGGAAAGGGGGGGTATCTGTTTATCCTTATTAACCTCTTACCACACAATGACGCCTTTAAACACCCCCCCCGGAAGGGAAAGCTTTTGAAAATAATCTGAGAAAAGGAGACAATGCAAGTTACCAGCATTTTCTCCTTTTCCCACAATGTTTTCTACCCTATCAAAGAAAATAAAAATGATTATTAGTTATTCTTACATCTAATTGTATCTTTATGGCCTATTTTTAAATTTTTCAAACCAGAACAAGATTCTTTTTTAACCGGAAAAAGTTTCCGCAACCGCAACCGGTTGTGTCTGAATTTTATATTTTTGCGCAGCAGTTAAACATACATTGACTTTTGACTCGCAAGGTCACCAAAATTGACCCTGGTAAGAAAACAGGGAAACATTCGGTTTACCTTTCTTTGATTTGTGCAACAGGTATCAGTTGCCTCCGAAAGTGTCTAAGTTGATTTTACGATTTTATGCGCGGCACGTAACCATCACGTATGGGTGACATAGTCATCGTAACCAAATCAATAGCCCTAGTGAGAGAAAACGAAAAAGAAAAATCCCTATAATTGACTTAAGCGACAGGTGTCGTCTGCTACGAAATGTTCCACAAGTCCATTTTTCATGTTTTCGTGGATACGTAACTGGCACCTATGAGACGGTAGTCAACGTAAATGGGTTTGTTGTCATGGTATAAAGACAATGGAGAAAAAAAATACATCAGAAATTTAGTTCCCTATATTTGACTTAAGAAACATGTGTCGTCTGCTTTGAAATGTTCTGTAAGTCGATTTTTCATGTTTTTGCGGATACGTTAGTGGCACCTATGAGGGACAGTAGTCTGCGTAAATGGGTATATGTCGTCACGGTATGAAGAGATTGGAGAGAAAAGATATATTAGAAATTTAGTTCTCTTTGTTTGACTTATGCAACAGGGAGCATTTGCTACTGAAAGAGTCTTCAGTCTTTTTTTAGCCACTTGTCACATTATTTCCTGGTGTTTTCGCATGTGCCTAACTGGCACGTATGAAACGGTAGTCAATGTAACTGGGTTTCTTGTTGCGGTTTGAAGAGATTAGAAAAATAGCACTTCAATTCCCTTTGTTTGATTCATGCAATAGGAATCAATTGCTACTGAAAGAGTATTCAATCTCTTTTTGGCCACTTGTCACATTAATTTCTGGGTTTTTTACACTGTACATTGATCATTTTGGCTTATTCAATGTGCAGAATTTAATGTGGTCTGAGTCAGAAAATCTAAGTAAGGGATAAAGGGGCATCAAGGGTTTATTTCAAGGGAAGTAACTCTTGCAAGGGGGCTTGAAAAGACCAAAACAAGGTCTTCTGCCACCCTGATTTCTTAAATTTTGGCCCTTTTTCAGTGAAATCTGGCATGTATGGATGGTGCATGCCTGGCAGTTTGCCAAGGACTGCACAGCAGCCTTCAAAGAAGACTTTAAATCCACTTTTATGCCGTTTTTTGTTCAATGTTTAATATCGATATATTAGGGCGCCATTTTGAAGTAATTTTGAAGCTCTCTGATTGGCTGACTGGTTCCAATTTTGAATTTCTCGACGCCTCTGAATGGCTGACTGGGCCCAATTTTGAATTTCTCGAAGCCTCTGATTGGCTGACTGGGTCCCATGCTGATTTCCTTAACCCTTTCCCAAACAATCCCTGGTTTTTACGGGTCTAACCAGCATTTTCTCCTTTTCCCACAATGTTTTCTACCCTATCATAGACAGAAATCATCTTTTCAGCAAGAGTTGAACTGTAATCTGCAAATGCTTTCAATTAGGTCTAGTCCAAAGGTTTGTCGTTTGGGAAAGGGTTAAAGCTTCTGTGATTGGATAATTTCACAAAGGGACAGGATTTGATTGGCTGATTGGGAAAGGGGGGGTATCTGTTTATCCTTATTAACCTCTTACCACACAATGACGCCTTTTAACAACCCCCCCCCCCCGAAGAGAAAGCTTTTGAAAATAATCTGAGAAAAGGAGACAATGCAAGTTACCAGCATTTTCTCCTTTTCCCACAATGTTTTCTACCCTATCAAAGAAAATAAAAATGATTATTAGTTATTCTTACATCTAATTGTATCTTTATGGCCTATTTTTCAATTCTTCAAACCAGAACAAGATTTTTTTTTAACCGGAAAAAGTTTCCGCAACCGCAACCGGTTGTGTCTGAATTTTATATTTTTGCGCAGCAGTTAAACATACATTGACTTTTGACTCGCAAGGTCACCAAAATTGACCCTGGTAAGAAAACAGGGAAACATTCGGTTTACCTTTCTTTGATTTGTGCAACAGGTATCAGTTGCCTCTGAAAGTGTCTAAGTTGATTTTACGATTTTATGCGCAGCACGTAACCATCACGTATGGGTGACATAGTCATCGTAACCAAATCAATAGCCCTAGTGAGAGAAAACGAAAAAGAAAGATCCCTATAATTGACTTAAGCGCCAGGTGTCGTCTGCTACAAAATGTTCCACAAGTCCATTTTTCATGTTTTCGCGGATACGTAACTGGCACCTGTGAGACGGTAGTCAACGTAAATGGGTTTGTTGTCATGGTATAAAGACAATGGAGAAAAAAAATTCATCAGAAATTTAGTTCCCTATATTTGACTTAAGAAACATGTGTCGTCTGCTTTGAAATGTTCTGTAAGTCGATTTTTCATGTTTTCGCGGATACGTTAGTGGCACCTATGAGGGACAGTAGTCTGCGTAAATGGGTATATGTCATCACGGTATGAAGAGATTGGAGAGAAAAGATATATTAGAAATTTAGTTCTCTTTGTTTGACTTATGCAACAGGGAGCATTTGCTACTGAAAGAGTCTTCAGTCTTTTTTTAGCCACTTGTCACATTATTTCCTGGTGTTTTCGCATGTGCCTAACTGGCACGTATGAAAAGGTAGTCAATGTAACTGGGTTTCTTGTTGCGGTTTGAAGAGATTAGAAAAATAGCACTTCAATTCCCTTTGTTTGATTCATGCAATAGGAATCAATTGCTACTGAAAGAGTATTCAGTCTCTTTTTAGCCACTTGTCACATTAATTTCTGGGTTTTTTACACTGTACATTGATCATTTTGGCTTATTCAATGTGCAGAATTTAATGTGGTCTGAGTCAGAAAATCTAAGTAAGGGATAAAGGGGCATCAAGGGTTTATTTCAAGGGAAGTAACTCTTGCAAGGGGGCTTGAAAAGACCAAAACAAGGTCTTCTGCCACCCTGATTTCTTAAATTTTGGCCCTTTTTCAGTGAAATCTGGCATGTATGGATGGTGCATGCCTGGCAGTTTGCCAAGGACTGCACAGCAGCCTTCAAAGAAGACTTTAAATCCACTTTTATGCCGTTTTTTGTTCAATGTTTAATATCGATATATTAGGGCGCCATTTTGAAGTAATTTTGAAGCTCTCTGATTGGCTGACTGGTTCCAATTTTGAATTTCTCGACGCCTCTGAATGGCTGACTGGGCCCAATTTTGAATTTCTCGAAGCCTCTGATTGGCTGACTGGGTCCCATGCTGATTTCCTTAACCCTTTCCCAAACAATCCCTGGTTTTTACGGGTCTAACCAGCATTTTCTCCTTTTCCCACAATGTTTTCTACCCTATCATAGACAGCCATCATCTTTTCAGCAAGAGTTGAACTGTAATCTGCAAATGCTTTCAATTAGGTCTAGTCCAAAGGTTTGTCGTTTGGGAAAGGGTTAAAGCTTCTGTGATTGGATAATTTCACAAAGGGACAGGATTTGATTGGCTAATTGGGAAAGGGGGGGTATCTGTTTATCCTTATTAACCTCTTACCACACAATGACGCCTTTAAACACCCCCCCGGAAGAGAAAGCTTTTGAAAATAATCTGAGAAAAGGAGACAATGCAAGTTACCAGCATTTTCTCCTTTTCCCACAATGTTTTCTACCCTATCAAAGAAAATAAAAATGATTATTAGTTATTCTTACATCTAATTGTATCTTTATGGCCTATTTTTAAATTTTTCAAACCAGAACAAGATTCTTTTTTAACCGGAAAAAGTTTCCGCAACCGCAACCGGTTGTGTCTGAATTTTATATTTTTGCGCAGCAGTTAAACATACATTGACTTTTGACTCGCAAGGTCACCAAAATTGACCCTGGTAAGAAAACAGGGAAACATTCGGTTTACCTTTCTTTGATTTGTGCAACAGGTATCAGTTGCCTCCGAAAGTGTCTAAGTTGATTTTACGATTTTATGCGCAGCACGTAACCATCACGTATGGGTGACATAGTCATCGTAACCAAATCAATAGCCCTAGTGAGAGAAAACGAAAAAGAAAAATCCCTATAATTGACTTAAGCGACAGGTGTCGTCTGCTACGAAATGTTCCACAAGTCCATTTTTCATGTTTTCGTGGATACGTAACTGGCACCTATGAGACGGTAGTCAACGTAAATGGGTTTGTTGTCATGGTATAAAGACAATGGAGAAAAAAAATACATCAGAAATTTAGTTCCCTATATTTGACTTAAGAAACATGTGTCGTCTGCTTTGAAATGTTCTGTAAGTCGATTTTTCATGTTTTTGCGGATACGTTAGTGGCACCTATGAGGGACAGTAGTCTGCGTAAATGGGTATATGTCGTCACGGTATGAAGAGATTGGAGAGAAAAGATATATTAGAAATTTAGTTCTCTTTGTTTGACTTATGCAACAGGGAGCATTTGCTACTGAAAGAGTCTTCAGTCTTTTTTTAGCCACTTGTCACATTATTTCCTGGTGTTTTCGCATGTGCCTAACTGGCACGTATGAAACGGTAGTCAATGTAACTGGGTTTCTTGTTGCGGTTTGAAGAGATTAGAAAAATAGCACTTCAATTCCCTTTGTTTGATTCATGCAATAGGAATCAATTGCTACTGAAAGAGTATTCAATCTCTTTTTAGCCACTTGTCACATTAATTTCTGGGTTTTTTTACACTGTACATTGATCATTTTGGCTTATTCAATGTGCAGAATTTAATGTGGTCTGAGTCAGAAAATCTAAGTAAGGGATAAAGGGGCATCAAGGGTTTATTTCAAGGGAAGTAACTCTTGCAAGGGGGCTTGAAAAGACCAAAACAAGGTCTTCTGCCACCCTGATTTCTTAAATTTTGGCCCTTTTTCAGTGAAATCTGGCATGTATGGATGGTGCATGCCTGGCAGTTTGCCAAGGACTGCACAGCAGCCTTCAAAGAAGACTTTAAATCCACTTTTATGCCGTTTTTTGTTCAATGTTTAATATCGATATATTAGGGCGCCATTTTGAAGTAATTTTGAAGCTCTCTGATTGGCTGACTGGTTCCAATTTTGAATTTCTCGACGCCTCTGAATGGCTGACTGGGCCCAATTTTGAATTTCTCGAAGCCTCTGATTGGCTGACTGGGTCCCATGCTGATTTCCTTAACCCTTTCCCAAACAATCCCTGGTTTTTACGGGTCTAACCAGCATTTTCTCCTTTTCCCACAATGTTTTCTACCCTATCATAGACAGCCATCATCTTTTCAGCATGAGTTGAACTGTAATCTGCAAATGCTTTCAATTAGGTCTAGTCCAAAGGTTTGTCGTTTGGGAAAGGGTTAAAGCTTCTGTGATTGGATAATTTCACAAAGGGACAGGATTTGATTGGCTGATTGGGAAAGGGGGGGTATCTGTTTATCCTTATTAACCTCTTACCACACAATGACGCCTTTTAACACCCCCCCCCGAAGAGAAAGCTTTTGAAAATAATCTGAGAAAAGGAGACAATGCAAGTTACCAGCATTTTCTCCTTTTCCCACAATGTTTTCTACCCTATCAAAGAAAATAAAAATGATTATTAGTTATTCTTACATCTAATTGTATCTTTATGGCCTATTTTTAAATTCTTCAAACCAGAACAAGATTTTTTTTTAACCGGAAAAAGTTTCCGCAACCGCAACCGGTTGTGTCTGAATTTTATATTTTTGTGCAGCAGTTAAACATACATTGACTTTTGACTCGCAAGGTCACCAAAATTGACCCTGGTAAGAAAACAGGGAAACATTCGGTTTACCTTTCTTTGATTTGTGCAACAGGTATCAGTTGCCTCCGAAAGTGTCTAAGTTGATTTTACGATTTTATGCGCAGCACGTAACCATCACGTATGGGTGACATAGTCATCGTAACCAAATCAATAGCCCTAGTGAGAGAAAACGAAAAAGAAAAATCCCTATGACTTAACCGACAGGTGTCGTCTGCTACAAAATGTTCCACAAGTCCACTTTTCATATTTTCGCGGATACGTAACTGGCACCTGTGAGACGGTAGTCAACGTAAATGGGTTTGTTGTCATGGTATAAAGACAATGGAGAAAAAAAATACATCAGAAATTTAGTTCCCTATATTTGACTTAAGAAACATGTGTCGTCTGCTTTGAAATGTTCTGTAAGTCGATTTTTCATGTTTTCGCGGATACGTTAGTGGCACCTATGAGGGACAGTAGTCTGCGTAAATGGGTATATGTCGTCACGGTATGAAGAGATTGGAGAGAAAAGATATATTAGAAATTTAGTTCTCTTTGTTTGACTTATGCAACAGGGAGCATTTGCTACTGAAAGAGTCTTCAGTCTTTTTTTAGCCACTTGTCACATTATTTCCTGGTGTTTTCGCATGTGCCTAACTGGCACGTATGAAACGGTAGTCAATGTAACTGGGTTTCTTGTTGCGGTTTGAAGAGATTAGAAAAATAGCACTTCAATTCCCTTTGTTTGATTCATGCAATAGGAATCAATTGCTACTGAAAGAGTATTCAGTCTCTTTTTGGCCACTTGTCACATTAATTTCTGGGTTTTTTACACTGTACATTGATCATTTTGGCTTATTCAATGTGCAGAATTTAATGTGGTCTGAGTCAGAAAATCTAAGTAAGGGATAAAGGGGCATCAAGGGTTTATTTCAAGGGAAGTAACTCTTGCAAGGGGGCTTGAAAAGACCAAAACAAGGTCTTCTGCCACCCTGATTTCTTAAATTTTGGCCCTTTTTCAGTGAAATCTGGCATGTATGGATGGTGCATGCCTGGCAGTTTGCCAAGGACTGCACAGCAGCCTTCAAAGAAGACTTTAAATCCACTTTTATGCCGTTTTTTGTTCAATGTTTAATATCGATATATTAGGGCGCCATTTTGAAGTAATTTTGAAGCTCTCTGATTGGCTGACTGGTTCCAATTTTGAATTTCTCGACGCCTCTGAATGGCTGACTGGGCCCAATTTTGAATTTCTCGAAGCCTCTGATTGGCTGACTGGGTCCCATGCTGATTTCCTAAACCCTTTCCCAAACAATCCCTTGTTTTTACGGGTCTAACCAGCATTTTCTCCTTTTCCCACAATGTTTTCTACCCTATCATAGACAGCCATCATCTTTTCAGCAAGAGTTGAACTGTAATCTGCAAATGCTTTCAATTAGGTCTAGTCCAAAGGTTTGTCGTTTGGGAAAGGGTTAAAGCTTCTGTGATTGGATAATTTCACAAAGGGACAGGATTTGATTGGCTGATTGGGAAAGGGGGGGTATCTGTTTATCCTTATTAACCTCTTACCACACAATGACGCCTTTTAACACCCCCCCCCCCGAAGAGAAAGCTTTTGAAAATAATCTGAGAAAAGGAGACAATGCAAGTTACCAGCATTTTCTCCTTTTCCCACAATGTTTTCTACCCTATCAAAGAAAATAAAAATGATTATTAGTTATTCTTACATCTAATTGTATCTTTATGGCCTATTTTTAAATTCTTCAAACCAGAACAAGATTTTTTTTTAACCGGAAAAAGTTTCCGCAACCGCAACCGGTTGTGTCTGAATTTTATATTTTTGCGCAGCAGTTAAACATACATTGACTTTTGACTCGCAAGGTCACCAAAATTGACCCTGGTAAGAAAACAGGGAAACATTCGGTTTACCTTTCTTTGATTTGTGCAACAGGTATCAGTTGCCTCCGAAAGTGTCTAAGTTGATTTTACGATTTTATGCGCAGCACGTAACCATCACGTTTGGGTGACATAGTCATCGTAACCAAATCAATAGCCCTAGTGAGAGAAAACGAAAAAGAAAAATCCCTATAATTGACTTAAGCGACAGGTGTCGTCTGCTACGGAATGTTACACAAGTCCATTTTTCATGTTTTCGCGGATACGTAACTGGCACCTATGAGACGGTAGTCAACGTAAATGGGTTTGTTGTCATGGTATAAAGACAATGGAGAAAAAAAATACATCAGAAATTTAGTTCCCTATATTTGACTTAAGAAACATGTGTCGTCTGCTTTGAAATGTTCTGTAAGTCGATTTTTCATGTTTTCGCGGATACGTTAGTGGCACCTATGAGGGACAGTAGTCTGCGTAAATGGGTATATGTCGTCACGGTATGAAGAGATTGGAGCGAAAAGATATATTAGAAATTTAGTTCTCTTTGTTTGACTTATGCAACAGGGAGCATTTGCTACTGAAAGAGTCTTCAGTCTTTTTTTAGCCACTTGTCACATTATTTCCTGGTGTTTTCGCATGTGCCTAACTGGCACGTATGAAACGGTAGTCAATGTAACTGGGTTTCTTGTTGCGGTTTGAAGAGATTAGAAAAATAGCACTTCAATTCCCTTTGTTTGATTCATGCAATAGGAATCAATTGCTACTGAAAGAGTATTCAGTCTCTTTTTGGCCACTTGTCACATTAATTTCTGGGTTTTTTACACTGTACATTGATCATTTTGGCTTATTCAATGTGCAGAATTTAATGTGGTCTGAGTCAGAAAATCTAAGCAAGGGATAAAGGGGCATCAAGGGTTTATTTCAAGGGAAGTAACTCTTGCAAGGGGGCTTGAAAAGACCAAAACAAGGTCTTCTGCCACCCTGATTTCTTAAATTTTGGCCCTTTTTCAGTGAAATCTGGCATGTATGGATGGTGCATGCCTGGCAGTTTGCCAAGGACTGCACAGCAGCCTTCAAAGAAGACTTTAAATCCACTTTTATGCCGTTTTTTGTTCAATGTTTAATATCGATATATTAGGGCGCCATTTTGAAGTAATTTTGAAGCTCTCTGATTGGCTGACTGGTTCCAATTTTGAATTTCTCGACGCCTCTGAATGGCTGACTGGGCCCAATTTTGAATTTCTCGAAGCCTCTGATTGGCTGACTGGGTCCCATGCTGATTTCCTTAACCCTTTCCCAAACAATCCCTGGTTTTTACGGGTCTAACCAGCATTTTCTCCTTTTCCCACAATGTTTTCTACCCTATCATAGACAGAAATCATCTTTTCAGCAAGAGTTGAACTGTAATCTGCAAATGCTTTCAATTAGATCTAGTCCAAAGGTTTGTCGTTTGGGAAAGGGTTAAAGCTTCTGTGATTGGATAATTTCACAAAGGGACAGGATTTGATTGGCTGATTGGGAAAGGGGGGGTATCTGTTTATCCTTATTAACCTCTTACCACACAATGACGCCTTTTAACACCCCCCCCCCCCGAAGAGAAAGCTTTTGAAAATAATCTGAGAAAAGGAGACAATGCAAGTTACCAGCATTTTCTCCTTTTCCCACAATGTTTTCTACCCTATCAAAGAAAATAAAAATGATTATTAGTTATTCTTACATCTAATTGTATCTTTATGGCCTATTTTTAAATTCTTCAAACCAGAACAAGATTTTTTTTTAACCGGAAAAAGTTTCCGCAACCGCAACCGGTTGTGTCTGAATTTTATATTTTTGCGCAGCAGTTAAACATACATTGACTTTTGACTCGCAAGGTCACCAAAATTGACCCTGGTAAGAAAACAGGGAAACATTCGGTTTACCTTTCTTTGATTTGTGCAACAGGTATCAGTTGCCTCCGAAAGTGTCTAAGTTGATTTTACGATTTTATGCGCAGCATGTAACCATCACGTATGGGTGACATAGTCATCGTAACCAAATCAATAGCCCTAGTGAGAGAAAACGAAAAAGAAAAATCCCTATAATTGACTTAAGCGACAGGTGTCGTCTGCTACGAAATGTTCCACAAGTCCATTTTTCATGTTTTCGCGGATACGTAACTGGCACCTATGAGACGGTAGTCAACGTAAATGGGTTTGTTGTCATGGTATAAAGACAATGGAGAAAAAAAATACATCAGAAATTTAGTTCCCTATATTTGACTTAAGAAACATGTGTCGTCTGCTTTGAAATGTTCTGTAAGTCGATTTTTCATGTTTTCGCGGATACGTTAGTGGCACCTATGAGGGACAGTAGTCTGCGTAAATGGGTATATGTCGTCACGGTATGAAGAGATTGGAGAGAAAAGATATATTAGAAATTTAGTTCTCTTCGTTTGACTTATGCAACAGGGAGCATTTGCTACTGAAAGAGTCTTCAGTCTTTTTTTAGCCACTTGTCACATTATTTCCTGGTGTTTTCGCATGTGCCTAACTGGCACGTATGAAACGGTAGTCAATGTAACTGGGTTTCTTGTTGCGGTTTGAAGAGATTAGAAAAATAGCACTTCAATTCCCTTTGTTTGATTCATGCAATAGGAATCAATTGCTACTGAAAGAGTATTCAGTCTCTTTTTAGCCACTTGTCACATTAATTTCTGGGTTTTTTACACTGAACATTGATCATTTTGGCTTATTCAATGTGCAGAATTTAATGTGGTCTGAGTCAGAAAATCTAAGTAAGGGTTAAAGGGGCATCAAGGGTTTATTTCAAGGGAAGTAACTCTTGCAAGGGGGCTTGAAAAGACCAAAACAAAGTCTTCTGCCACCCTGATTTCTTAAATTTTGGCCCTTTTTCAGTGAAATCTGGCATGTATGGATGGTGCATGCCTGGCAGTTTGCCAAGGACTGCACAGCAGCCTTCAAAGAAGACTTTAAATCCACTTTTATGCCGTTTTTTGTTCAATGTTTAATATCGATATATTAGGGCGCCATTTTGAAGTAATTTTGAAGCTCTCTGATTGGCTGACTGGTTCCAATTTTGAATTTCTCGACGCCTCTGAATGGCTGACTGGGCCCAATTTTGAATTTCTCGAAGCCTCTGATTGGCTGACTGGGTCCCATGCTGATTTCCTTAACCCTTTCCCAAACAATCCCTGGTTTTTACGGGTCTAACCAGCATTTTCTCCTTTTCCCACAATGTTTTCTACCCTATCATAGACAGCCATCATCTTTTCAGCAAGAGTTGAACTGTAATCTGCAAATGCTTTCAATTAGGTCTAGTCCAAAGGTTTGTCGTTTGGGAAAGGGTTAAAGCTTCTGTGATTGGATAGTTTCACAAAGGGACAGGATTTGATTGGCTGATTGGGAAAGGGGGGGTATCTGTTTATCCTTATTAACCTCTTACCACACAATGACGCCTTTTAACACCCTCCCCCGAAGAGAAAGCTTTTGAAAATAATCTGAGAAAAGGAGACAATGCAAGTTACCAGCATTTTCTCCTTTTCCCACAATGTTTTCTACCCTATCAAAGAAAATAAAAATGATTATTAGTTATTCTTACATCTAATTGTATCTTTATGGCCTATTTTTAAATTCTTCAAACCAGAACAAGATTTTTTTTAACGGGAAAAAGTTTCCGCAACCGCAACCGGTTGTGTCTGAATTTTATATTTTTGTGCAGCAGTTAAACATACATTGACTTTTGACTCGCAAGGTCACCAAAATTGACCCTGGTAAGAAAACAGGGAAACATTCGGTTTACCTTTCTTTGATTTGTGCAACAGGTATCAGTTGCCTCCGAAAGTGTCTAAGTTGATTTTACGATTTTATGCGCAGCACGTAACCATCACGTATGGGTGACATAGTCATCGTAACCAAATCAATAGCCCTAGTGAGAGAAAACGAAAAAGAAAAATCCCTATGACTTAACCGACAGGTGTCGTCTGCTACGAAATGTTCCACAAGTCCATTTTTCATGTTTTCGCGGATACGTAACTGGCACCTGTGAGACGGTAGTCAACGTAAATGGGTTTGTTGTCATGGTATAAAGACAATGGAGAAAAAAAATACATCAGAAATTTAGTTCCCTATATTTGACTTAAGAAACATGTGTCGTCTGCTTTGAAATGTTCTGTAAGTCGATTTTTCATGTTTTCGCGGATACGTTAGTGGCACCTATGAGGGACAGTAGTCTGCGTAAATGGGTATATGTCGTCACGGTATGAAGAGATTGGAGAGAAAAGATATATTAGAAATTTAGTTCTCTTTGTTTGACTTATGCAACAGGGAGCATTTGCTACTGAAAGAGTCTTCAGTCTTTTTTTAGCCACTTGTCACATTATTTCCTGGTGTTTTCGCATGTGCCTAACTGGCACGTATGAAACGGTAGTCAATGTAACTGGGTTTCTTGTTGCGGTTTGAAGAGATTAGAAAAATAGCACTTCAATTCCCTTTGTTTGATTCATGCAATAGGAATCAATTGCTACTGAAAGAGTATTCAGTCTCTTTTTGGCCACTTGTCACATTAATTTCTGGGTTTTTTACACTGTACATTGATCATTTTGGCTTATTCAATGTGCAGAATTTAATGTGGTCTGAGTCAGAAAATCTAAGTAAGGGATAAAGGGGCATCAAGGGTTTATTTCAAGGGAAGTAACTCTTGCAAGGGGGCTTGAAAAGACCAAAACAAGGTCTTCTGCCACCCTGATTTCTTAAATTTTGGCCCTTTTTCAGTGAAATCTGGCATGTATGGATGGTGCATGCCTGGCAGTTTGCCAAGGACTGCACAGCAGCCTTCAAAGAAGACTTTAAATCCACTTTTATGCCGTTTTTTGTTCAATGTTTAATATCGATATATTAGGGCGCCATTTTGAAGTAATTTTGAAGCTCTCTGATTGGCTGACTGGTTCCAATTTTGAATTTCTCGACGCCTCTGAATGGCTGACTGGGCCCAATTTTGAATTTCTCGAAGCCTCTGATTGGCTGACTGGGTCCCATGCTGATTTCCTAAACCCTTTCCCAAACAATCCCTGGTTTTTACGGGTCTAACCAGCATTTTCTCCTTTTCCCACAATGTTTTCTACCCTATCATAGACAGCCATCATCTTTTCAGCAAGAGTTGAACTGTAATCTGCAAATGCTTTCAATTAGGTCTAGTCCAAAGGTTTGTCGTTTGGGAAAGGGTTAAAGCTTCTGTGATTGGATAATTTCACAAAGGGACAGGATTTGATTGGCTGATTGGGAAAGGGGGGTATCTGTTTATCCTTATTAACCTCTTACCACACAATGACGCCTTTTAACACCACCCCCGGAAGAGAAAGCTTTTGAAAATAATCTGAGAAAAGGAGACAATGCAAGTTACCAGCATTTTCTCCTTTTCCCACAATGTTTTCTACCCTATCAAAGAAAATAAAAATGATTATTAGTTATTCTTACATCTAATTGTATCTTTATGGCCTATTTTTAAATTCTTCAAACCAGAACAAGATTTTTTTTTAACCGGAAAAAGTTTCCGCAACCGCAACCGGTTGTGTCTGAATTTTATATTTTTGCGCAGCAGTTAAACATACATTGACTTTTGACTCGCAAGGTCACCAAAATTGACCCTGGTAAGAAAACAGGGAAACATTCGGTTTACCTTTCTTTGATTTGTGCAACAGGTATCAGTTGCCTCCGAAAGTGCCTAAGTTGATTTTACGATTTTATGCGCAGCACGTAACCATCACGTATGGGTGACATAGTCATCGTAACCAAATCAATAGCCCTAGTGAGAGAAAACGAAAAAGAAAAATCCCTATAATTGACTTAAGCGACAGGTGTCGTCTGCTACGAAATGTTCCACAAGTCCATTTTTCATGTTTTCGCGGATACGTAACTGGCACCTATGAGACGGTAGTCAACGTAAATGGGTTTGTTGTCATGGTATAAAGACAATGGAGAAAAAAAATACATCAGAAATTTAGTTCCCTATATTTGACTTAAGAAACATGTGTCGTCTGCTTTGAAATGTTCTGTAAGTCGATTTTTCATGTTTTCGCGGATACGTAAGTGGCACCTACGAGGGACAGTAGTCTGCGTAAATGGGTATATGTCGTCACGGTATGAAGAGATTGGAGAGAAAAGATATATTAGAAATTTAGTTCTCTTTGTTTGACTTATGCAACAGGGAGCATTTGCTACTGAAAGAGTCTTCAGTCTTTTTTTAGCCACTTGTCACATTATTTCCTGGTGTTTTCGCATGTGCCTAACTGGCACGTATGAAACGGTAGTCAATGTAACTGGGTTTCTTGTTGCGGTTTGAAGAGATTAGAAAAATAGCACTTCAATTCCCTTTGTTTGATTCATGCAATAGGAATCAATTACTACTGAAAGAGTATTCAGTCTCTTTTTAGCCACTTGTCACATTAATTTCTGGGTTTTTTACACTGTACATTGATCATTTTGGCTTATTCAATGTGCAGAATTTAATGTGGTCTGAGTCAGAAAATCTAAGTAAGGGATAAAGGGGCATCAAGGGTTTATTTCAAGGGAAGTAACTCTTGCAAGGGGGCTTGAAAAGACCAAAACAAGGTCTTCTGCCACCCTGATTTCTTAAATTTTGGCCCTTTTTCAGTGAAATCTGGCATGTATGGATGGTGCATGCCTGGCAGTTTGCCAAGGACTGCACAGCAGCCTTCAAAGAAGACTTTAAATCCACTTTTATGCCGTTTTTTGTTCAATGTTTAATATCGATATATTAGGGCGCCATTTTGAAGTAATTTTGAAGCTCTCTGATTGGCTGACTGGTTCCAATTTTGAATTTCTCGACGCCTCTGAATGGCTGACTGGGCCCAATTTTGAATTTCTCGAAGCCTCTGATTGGCTGACTGGGTCCCATGCTGATTTCCTTAACCCTTTCCCAAAACAATCCCTGGTTTTTACGGGTCTAACCAGCATTTTCTCCTTTTCCCACAATGTTTTCTACCCTATCATAGACAGCCATCATCTTTTCAGCAAGAGTTGAACTGTAATCTGCAAATGCTTTCAATTAGGTCTAGTCCAAAGGTTTGTCGTTTGGGAAAGGGTTAAAGCTTCTGTGATTGGATAGTTTCACAAAGGGACAGGATTTGATTGGCTGATTGGGAAAGGGGGGGGGTATCTGTTTATCCTTATTAACCTCTTACCACACAATGACGCCTTTTAACACCCCCCCCGAAGAGAAAGCTTTTGAAAATAATCTGAGA
This sequence comes from Tridacna crocea, assembly GCA_943736015.1. Classification (NCBI taxonomy): domain Eukaryota; kingdom Metazoa; phylum Mollusca; class Bivalvia; order Cardiida; family Cardiidae; genus Tridacna; species Tridacna crocea. The sequence goes on along the minus strand of OX031069.1, from coordinate 12,709,158 downwards.
AAAGGAGACAATGCAAGTTACCAGCATTTTCTCCTTTTCCCACAATGTTTTCTACCCTATCAAAGAATATAAAAATGATTATTAGTTATTCTTACATCTAATTGTATCTTTATGGCCTATTTTTAAATTCTTCAAACCAGAACAAGATTTTTTTTTAACCGGAAAAAGTTTCCGCAACCGCAACCGGTTGTGTCTGAATTTTATATTTTTGCGCAGCAGTTAAACATACATTGACTTTTGACTCGCAAGGTCACCAAAATTGACCCTGGTAAGAAAACAGGGAAACATTCGGTTTACCTTTCTTTGATTTGTGCAACAGGTATCAGTTGCCTCCGAAAGTGTCTAAGTTGATTTTACGATTTTATGCGCAGCACGTAACCATCACGTATGGGTGACATAGTCATCGTAACCAAATCAATAGCCCTAGTGAGAGAAAACGAAAAAGAAAAATCCCTATAATTGACTTAAGCGACAGGTGTCGTCTGCTACGAAATGTTCCACAAGTCCATTTTTCATGTTTTCGCGGATACGTAACTGGCACCTATGAGACGGTAGTCAACGTAAATGGGTTTGTTGTCATGGTATAAAGACAATGGAGAAAAAAAATACATCAGAAATTTAGTTCCCTATATTTGTCTTAAGAAACATGTGTCGTCTGCTTTGAAATGTTCTGTAAGTCGATTTTTCATGTTTTCGCCGATACGTTAGTGGCACCTATGTGGGACAGTAGTCTGCGTAAATGGGTATATGTCTTCACGGTATGAAGAGATTGGAAAGAAAAGATATATTAGAAATTTAGTTCTCTTTGTTTGACTTATGCAACAGGGAGCATTTGCTACTGAAAGAGTCTTCAGTCTTTTTTTAGCCACTTGTCACATTATTTCATGTGTTTTCGCATGTGCCTAACTGGCACGTATGAAACGGTAGTCAATGTAACTGGGTTTCTTGTTGCGGTTTGAAGAGATTAGAAAAATAGCACTTCAATTCCCTTTGTTTGATTCATGCAATAGGAATCAATTGCTACTGAAAGAGTATTCAGTCTCTTTTTAGCCACTTGTCACATTAATTTCTGGGTTTTTTACACTGTACATTGATCATTTTGGCTTATTCAATGTGCAGAATTTAATGTGGTCTGAGTCAGAAAATCTAAGTAAGGGATAAAGGGGCATCAAGGGTTTATTTCAAGGGAAGTAACTCTTGCAAGGGGGCTTGAAAAGACCAAAACAAGTTCTTCTGCCACCCTGATTACTTAAATTTTGGCCCTTTTTCAGTGAAATCTGGCATGTATGGATGGTGCATGCCTGGCAGTTTGCCAAGGACTGCACAGCAGCCTTCAAAGAAGACTTTAAATCCACTTTTATGCCGTTTTTTGTTCAATGTTTAATATCGATATATTAGGGCGCCATTTTGAAGTAATTTTGAAGCTCTCTGATTGGCTGACTGGTTCCAATTTTGAATTTCTCGACGCCTCTGAATGGCTGACTGGGCCCAATTTTGAATTTCTCGAAGCCTCTGATTGGCTGACTGGGTCCCATGCTGATTTCCTTAACCCTTTCCCAAACAATCCCTGGTTTTTACGGGTCTAACCAGCATTTTCTCCTTTTCCCACAATGTTTTCTACCCTATCATAGACAGAAATCATCTTTTCAGCAAGAGTTGAACTGTAATCTGCAAATGCTTTCAATTAGGTCTAGTCCAAAGGTTTGTCGTTTGGGAAAGGGTTAAAGCTTCTGTGATTGGATAATTTCACAAAGGGACAGGATTTGATTGGCTGATTGGGAAAGGGGGGGTATCTGTTTATCCTTATTAACCTCTTACCACACAATGACGCCTTTTAACACCACCCCCCCCGGAAGAGAAAGCTTTCGAAAATAATCTGAGAAAAGGAGACAATGCAAGTTACCAGCATTTTCTCCTTTTCCCACAATGTTTTCTACCCTATCAAAGAAAATAAAAATGATTATTAGTTATTCTTACATCTAATTGTATCTTTATGGCCTATTTTTAAATTCTTCAAACCAGAACAAGATTTTTTTTTAACCGGAAAAAGTTTCCGCAACCGCAACCGGTTGTGTCTGAATTTTATATTTTTGCGCAGCAGTTAAACATACATTGACTTTTGACTCGCAAGGTCACCAAAATTGACCCTGGTAAGAAAACAGGGAAACATTCAGTTTACCTTTCTTTGATTTGTGCAACAGGTATCAGTTGCCTCCGAAAGTGTCTAAGTTGATTTTACGATTTTATGCGCAGCACGTAACCATCACGTATGGGTGACATAGCCATCGTAACCAAATCAATAGCCCTAGTGAGAGAAAACGAAAAATAAAAATCCCTATGACTTAACCGACAGGTGTCGTCTGCTACGAAATGTTCCACAAGTCCATTTTTCATGTTTTCGCGGATACGTAACTGGCACCTGTGAGACGGTAGTCAACGTAAATGGGTTTGTTGTCATGGTATAAAGACAATGGAGAAAAAAAATACATCAGAAATTTAGTTCCCTATATTTGACTTAAGAAACATGTGTCGTCTGCTTTGAAATGTTCTGTAAGTCGATTTTTCATGTTTTCGCGGATACGTTAGTGGCACCTATGAGGGACAGTAGTCTGCGTAAATGGGTATATGTCGTCACGGTATGAAGAGATTGGAGAGAAAAGATATATTAGAAATTTAGTTCTCTTTGTTTGACTTATGCAACAGGGAGCATTTGCTACTGAAAGAGTCTTCAGTCTTTTTTTAGCCACTTGTCACATTATTTCCTGGTGTTTTCGCATGTGCCTAACTGGCACGTATGAAACAGTAGTCAATGTAACTGGGTTTCTTGTTGCGGTTTGAAGAGATTAGAAAAATAGCACTTCAATTCCCTTTGTTTGATTCATGCAATAGGAATCAATTGCTACTGAAAGAGTATTCAGTCTCTTTTTGGCCACTTGTCACATTAATTTCTGGGTTTTTTACACTGTACATTGATCATTTTGGCTTATTCAATGTGCAGAATTTAATGTGGTCTGAGTCAGAAAATCTAAGTAAGGGATAAAGGGGCATCAAGGGTTTATTTCAAGGGAAGTAACTCTTGCAAGGGGGCTTGAAAAGACCAAAACAAGGTCTTCTGCCACCCTGATTTCTTAAATTTTGGCCCTTTTTCAGTGAAATCTGGCATGTATGGATGGTGCATGCCTGGCAATTTGCCAAGGACTGCACAGCAGCCTTCAAAGAAGACTTTAAATCCACTTTTATGCCGTTTTTTGTTCAATGTTTAATATCGATATATTAGGGCGCCATTTTGAAGTAATTTTGAAGCTCTCTGATTGGCTGACTGGTTCCAATTTTGAATTTCTCGACGCCTCTGATTGGCTGACTGGGTCCCATGCTGATTTCCTTAACCCTTTCCCAAACAATCCCTGGTTTTTACGGGTCTAACCAGCATTTTCTCCTTTTCCCACAATGTTTTCTACCCTATCATAGACAGCCATCATCTTTTCAGCAAGAGTTGAACTGTAATCTGCAAATGCTTTCAATTAGGTCTAGTCCAAAGGTTTGTCGTTTGGGAAAGGGTTAAAGCTTCTGTGATTGGATAATTTCACAAAGGGACAGGATTTGATTGGCTGATTGGGAAAGGGGGGGTATCTGTTTATCCTTATTAACCTCTTACCACACAATGACGCCTTTTAACACCCCCCCCGGAAGAGAAAGCTTTTGAAAATAATCTGAGAAAAGGAGACAATGCAAGTTACCAGCATTTTCTCCTTTTCCCACAATGTTTTCTACCCTATCAAAGAAAATAAAAATGATTATTAGTTATTCTTACATCTAATTGTATCATTATGGCCTATTTTTCAATTCTTCAAACCAGAACAAGATTTTTTTTTAACCGGAAAAAGTTTCCGCAACCGCAACCGGTTGTGTCTGAATTTTATATTTTTGCGCAGCAGTTAAACATACATTGACTTTTGACTCGCAAGGTCACCAAAATTGACCCTGGTAAGAAAACAGGGAAACATTCGGTTTACCTTTCTTTGATTTGTGCAACAGGTATCAGTTGCCTCCGAAAGTGTCTAAGTTGATTTTACGATTTTATGCGCAGCACGTAACCATCACGTATGGGTGACATAGTCATCGTAACCAAATCAATAGCCCTAGTGAGAGAAAACGAAAAAGAAAAATCCCTATAATTGACTTAAGCGACAGGTGTCGTCTGCTACGAAATGTTCCACAAGTCCATTTTTCATGTTTTCGCGGATACGTAACTGGCACCTATGAGACGGTAGTCAACGTAAATGGGTTTGTTGTCATGGTATAAAGAAAATGGAGAAAAAAAATACATCAGAAATTTAGTTCCCTATATTTGACGTAAGAAACATGTGTCGTCTGCTTTGAAATGTTCTGTAAGTCGATTTTTCATGTTTACGCGGATACGTAAGTGGCACCTACGAGGGACAGTAGTCTGCGTAAATGGGTATATGTCGTCACGGTATGAAGAGATTGGAGAGAAAAGATATATTAGAAATTTAGTTCTCTTTGTTTGACTTATGCAACAGGGAGCATTTGCTACTGAAAGAGTCTTCAGTCTTTTTTTAGCCACTTGTCACATTATTTCCTGGTGTTTTCGCATGTGCCTAACTGGCACGTATGAAACGGTAGTCAATGTAACTGGGTTTCTTGTTGCGGTTTGAAGAGATTAGAAAAATAGCACTTCAATTCCCTTTGTTTGATTCATGCAATAGGAATCAATTACTACTGAAAGAGTATTCAGTCTCTTTTTAGCCACTTGTCACATTAATTTCTGGGTTTTTTACACTGTACATTGATCATTTTGGCTTATTCAATGTGCAGAATTTAATGTGGTCTGAGTCAGAAAATCTAAGTAAGGGATAAAGGGGCATCAAGGGTTTATTTCAAGGGAAGTAACTCTTGCAAGGGGGCTTGAAAAGACCAAAACAAGGTCTTCTGCCACCCTGATTTCTTAAATTTTGGCCCTTTTTCAGTGAAATCTGGCATGTATGGATGGTGCATGCCTGGCAGTTTGCCAAGGACTGCACAGCAGCCTTCAAAGAAGACTTTAAATCCACTTTTATGCCGTTTTTTGTTCAATGTTTAATATCGATATATTAGGGCGCCATTTTGAAGTAATTTTGAAGCTCTCTGATTGGCTGACTGGTTCCAATTTTGAATTTCTCGACGCCTCTGAATGGCTGACTGGGCCCAATTTTGAATTTCTCGAAGCCTCTGATTGGCTGACTGGTTCCCATGCTGATTTCCTTAACCCTTTCCCAAAACAATCCCTGGTTTTTACGGGTCTAACCAGCATTTTCTCCTTTTCCCACAATGTTTTCTACCCTATCATAAACAGCCATCATCTTTTCAGCAAGAGTTGAACTGTAATCTGCAAATGCTTTCAATTAGGTCTAGTCCAAAGGTTTGTCGTTTGGGAAAGGGTTAAAGCTTCTGTGATTGGATAATTTCACAAAGGGACAGGATTTGATTGGCTGATTGGGAAAGGGGGGGTATCTGTTTATCCTTATTAACCTCTTACCACACAATGACGCCTTTTAACACCCCCCCCCGAAGAGAAAGCTTTTGAAAATAATCTGAGAAAAGGAGACAATGCAAGTTACCAGCATTTTCTCCTTTTCCCACAATGTTTTCTACCCTATCAAAGAAAATAAAAATGATTATTAGTTATTCTTACATCTAATTGTATCTTTATGGCCTATTTTTAAATTCTTCAAACCAGAACAAGATTTTCTTTTAACTGGAAAAAGTTTCCGCAACCGCAACCGGTTGTGTCTGAATTTTATATTTTTGCGCAGCAGTTAAACATACATTGACTTTTGACTCGCAAGGTCACCAAAATTGACCCTGGTAAGAAAACAGGGAAACATTCGGTTTACCTTTCTTTGATTTGTGCAACAGGTATCAGTTGCCTCTGAAAGTGTCTAAGTTGATTTTACGATTTTATGCGCAGCACGTAACCATCACGTATGGGTGACATAGTCATCGTAACCAAATCAATAGCCCTAGTGAGAGAAAACGAAAAAGAAAAATCCCTATAATTGACTTAAGCGACAGGTGTCGTCTGCTACGAAATGTTCCACAAGTCCATTTTTCATGTTTTCGCGGATACGTAACTGGCACCTATGAGACGGTAGTCAACGTAAATGGGTTTGTTGTCATGGTATAAAGACAATGGAGAAAAAAAATACATCAGAAATTTAGTTCCCTATATTTGTCTTCAGAAACATGTGTCGTCTGCTTTGAAATGTTCTGTAAGTCGATTTTTCATGTTTTCGCCGATACGTTAGTGGCACCTATGTGGGACAGTAGTCTGCGTAAATGGGTATATGTCGTCACGGTATGAAGAGATTGGAAAGAAAAGATATATTAGAAATTTAGTTCTCTTTGTTTGACTTATGCAACAGGGAGCATTTGCTACTGAAAGAGTCTTCAGTCTTTTTTTAGCCACTTGTCACATTATTTCATGTGTTTTCGCATGTGCCTAACTGGCACGTATGAAACGGTAGTCAATATAACTGGGTTTCTTGTTGCGGTTTGAAGAGATTAGAAAAATAGCACTTCAATTCCCTTTGTTTGATTCATGCAATAGGAATCAATTGCTACTGAAAGAGTATTCAGTCTCTTTTTAGCCACTTGTCACATTAATTTCTGGGTTTTTTACACTGTACATTGATCATTTTGGCTTATTCAATGTGCAGAATTTAATGTGGTCTGAGTCAGAAAATCTAAGTAAGGGATAAAGGGGCATCAAGGGTTTATTTCAAGGGAAGTAACTCTTGCAAGGGGGCTTGAAAAGACCAAAACAAGGTCTTCTGCCACCCTGATTTCTTAAATTTTGGCCCTTTTTCAGTGAAATCTGGCATGTATGGATGGTGCATGCCTGGCAGTTTGCCAAGGACTGCACAGCAGCCTTCAAAGAAGACTTTAAATCCACTTTTATGCCGTTTTTTGTTCAATGTTTAATATCGATATATTAGGGCGCCATTTTGAAGTAATTTTGAAGCTCTCTGATTGGCTGACTGGTTCCAATTTTGAATTTCTCGACGCCTCTGAATGGCTGACTGGGCCCAATTTTGAATTTCTCGAAGCCTCTGATTGGCTGACTGGGTCCCATGCTGATTTCCTTAACCCTTTCCCAAACAATCCCTGGTTTTTACGGGTCTAACCAGCATTTTCTCCTTTTCCCACAATGTTTTCTACCCTATCATAGACAGAAATCATCTTTTCAGCAAGAGTTGAACTGTAATCTGCAAATGCTTTCAATTAGGTCGAGTTTAAAGGTTTGTCGTTTGGGAAAGGGTTAAAGCTGCTGTGATTGGATAATTTCACAAAGGGACAGGATTTGATTGGCTTATTGGGAAAGGGGGGGTATCTGTTTATCCTTATTAACCTCTTACCACACAATGACGCCTTTTAACACCCCCCCCCGGAAGAGAAAGCTTTTCACTGTACATTGATCATTTTGGCTTATTCAATGTGCAGAATTTAATGTGGTCTGAGTCAGAAAATCTAAGTAAGGGATAAAGGGGCATCAAGGGTTTATTTCAAGGGAAGTAACTCTTGCAAGGGGGCTTGAAAAGACCAAAACAAGGTCTTCTGCCACCCTGATTTCTTAAATTTTTGCCCTTTTTCAGTGAAATCTGGCATGTATGGATGGTGCATGCCTGGCAGTTTGCCAAGGACTGCACAGCAGCCTTCAAAGAAGACTTTAAATCCACTTTTATGCCGTTTTTTGTTCAATGTTTAATATCGATATATTAGGGCGCCATTTTGAAGTAATTTTGAAGCTCTCTGATTGGCTGACTGGTTCCAATTTTGAATTTCTCGACGCCTCTGAATGGCTGACTGGGCCCAATTTTCAATTTCTCGAAGCCTCTGATTGGCTGACTGGGTCCCATGCTGATTTCCTTAACCCTTTCCCAAACAATCCCTGGTTTTTACGGGTCTAACCAGCATTTTCTCCTTTTCCCACAATGTTTTCTACCCTATCATAGACAGCCATCATCTTTTCAGCAAGAGTTGAACTGTAATCTGCAAATGCTTTCAATTAGGTCTAGTCCAAAGGTTTGTCGTTTGGGAAAGGGTTAAAGCTTCTGTGATTGGATAATTTCACAAAGGGACAGGATTTGATTGGCTGATTCGGAAAGGGGGGGTATCTGTTTATCCTTATTAACCTCTTACCACACAATGACGCCTTTTAACACCCCCCCCGAAGAGAAAGCTTTTGAAAATAATCTGAGAAAAGGAGACAATGCAAGTTACCAGCATTTTCTCCTTTTCCCACAATGTTTTCTACCCTATCAAAGAAAATAAAAATGATTATTAGTTATTCTTACATCTAATTGTATCTTTATGGCCTATTTTTAAATTCTTCAAACCAGAACAAGATTTTTTTTTAACCTGAAAAAGTTTCCGCAACCGCAACCGGTTGTGTCTGAATTTTATATTTTTGCGCAGCAGTTAAACATACATTGACTTTTGACTCGCAAGGTCACCAAAATTGACCCTGGTAAGAAAACAGGGAAACATTCGGTTTACCTTTCTGTGATTTGTGCAACAGGTATCAGTTGCCTCCGAAAGTGTCTAAGTTGATTTTACGATTTTATGCGCAGCACGTAACCATCACGTATGGGTGACATAGTCATCGTAACCAAATCAATAGCCCTAGTGAGAGAAAACGAAAAAGAAAAATCCCTATAATTGACTTAAGCGACAGGTGTCGTCTGCTACGAAATGTTCCACAAGTCCATTTTTCATGTTTTCGCGGATACGTAACTGGCACCTATGAGACGGTAGTCAACGTAAATGGGTTTGTTGTCATGGTATAAAGACAATGGAGAAAAAAAATACATCAGAAATTTAGTTCCCTATATTTGACTTAAGAAACATGTGTCATCTGCTTTGAAATGTTCTGTAAGTCGACTTTTCATGTTTTCGCGGATACGTTAGTGGCACCTATGAGGGACAGTAGTCTGCCTAAATGGGTATATGTCGTCACGGTATGAAGAGATTGGAGAGAAAAGATATATTAGAAATTTAGTTCTCTTTGTTTGACTTATGCAACAGGGAGCATTTGCTACTGAAAGAGTCTTCAGTCTTTTTTTAGCCACTTGTCACATTATTTCCTGGTGTTTTCGCATGTGCCTAACTGGCACGTATGAAACGGTAGTCAATGTAACTGGGTTTCTTGTTGCGGTTTGAAGAGATTAGAAAAATAGCACTTCAATTCCCTTTGTTTGATTCATGCAATAGGAATCAATTGCTACTGAAAGAGTATTCAGTCTCTTTTTAGCCACTTGTCACATTAATTTCTGGGTTTTTTACACTGTACATTGATCATTTTGGCTTATTCAATGTGCAGAATTTAATGTGGTCTGAGTCAGAAAATCTAAGTAAGGGATAAAGGGGCATCAAGGGTTTATTTCAAGGGAAGTAACTCTTGCAAGGGGGCTTGAAAAGACCAAAACAAGGTCTTCTGCCACCCTGATTTCTTAAATTTTGGCCCTTTTTCAGTGAAATCTGGCATGTATGGATGGTGCATGCCTGGCAGTTTGCCAAGGACTGCACAGCAGCCTTCAAAGAAGACTTTAAATCCACTTTTATGCCGTTTTTTTGTTCAATGTTTAATATCGATATATTAGGGCGCCATTTTGAAGTAATTTTGAAGCTCTCTGATTGGCTGACTGGTTCCAATTTTGAATTTCTCGACGCCTCTGAATGGCTGACTGGGCCCAATTTTGAATTTCTCGAAGCCTCTGATTGGCTGACTGGGTCCCATGCTGATTTCCTTAACCCTTTCCCAAACAATCCCTGGTTTTTACGGGTCTAACCAGCATTTTCTCCTTTTCCCACAATGTTTTCTACCCTATCAAGAACAGAAATCATCTTTTCAGCAAGAGTTGAACTGTAATCTGCAAATGCTTTCAATTAGGTCTAGTCCGAAGGTTTGTCGTTTGGGAAAGGGTTAAAGCTTCTGTGATTGGATAATTTCACAAAGGGACAGGATTTGATTGGCTGATTGGGAAAGGGGGGGTATCTGTTTATCCTTATTAACCTCTTACCACACAATGACGCCTTTTAACATCCCCCTCCGAAGAGAAAGCTTTTGAAAATAATCTGAGAAAAGGAGACAATGCAAGTTACCAGCATTTTCTCCTTTTCCCACAATGTTTTCTACCCTATCAAAGAAAATAAAAATGATTATTAGTTATTCTTACATCTAATTGTATCTTTATGGCCTATTTTTAAATTCTTCAAACCAGAACAAGATTTTTTTTTAACCTCAAAAAGTTTCCGCAACCGCAACCGGTTGTGTCTGAATTTTATATTTTTGCGCAGCAGTTAAACATACATTGACTTTTGACTCGCAAGGTCACCAAAATTGACCCTGGTAAGAAAACAGGGAAACATTCGGTTTACCTTTCTTTGATTTGTGCAACAGGTATCAGTTGCCTCCGAAAGTGTCTAAGTTGATTTTACGATTTTATGCGCAGCACGTAACCATCACGTATGGGTGACATAGTCATCGTAACCAAATCAATAGCCCTAGTGAGAGAAAACAAAAAAGAAAAATCCCTATAATTGACTTAAGCGACAGGTGTCGTCTGCTACGAAATGTTCCACAAGTCCATTTTTCATGTTTTCGCGGATACGTAACTGGCACCTATGAGACGGTAGTCAACGTAAATGGGTTTGTTGTCATGGTATAAAGACAATGGAGAAAAAAAATACATCAGAAATTTAGTTCCCTATATTTGACTTAAGAAACATGTGTCATCTGCTTTGAAATGTTCTGTAAGTCGATTTTTCATGTTTTCGCGGATACGTTAGTGGCACCTATGAGGGACAGTAGTCTGCGTAAATGGGTATATGTCGTCACGGTATAAAGAGATTGGAGAGAAAAGATATATTAGAAATTTAGTTCTCTTTGTTTGACTTATGCAACAGGGAGCATTTGCTACTGAAAGAGTCTTCAGTCTTTTTTTAGCCACTTGTCACATTATTTCCTGGTGTTTTCGCATGTGCCTAACTGGCACGTATGAAACGGTAGTCAATGTAACTGGGTTTCTTGTTGCGGTTTGAAGAGATTAGAAAAATAGCACTTCAATTCCCTTTGTTTGATTCATGCAATAGGAATCAATTGCTACTGAAAGAGTATTCAGTCTCTTTTTAGCCACTTGTCACATTAATTTCTGGGTTTTTTACACTGTACATTGATCATTTTGGCTTATTCAATGTGCAGAATTTAATGTGGTCTGAGTCAGAAAATCTAAGTAAGGGATAAAGGGGCATCAAGGGTTTATTTCAAGGGAAGTAACTCTTGCAAGGGGGCTTGAAAAGACCAAAACAAGGTCTTCTGCCACCCTGATTTCTTAAATTTTGGCCCTTTTTCAGTGAAATCTGGCATGTATGGATGGTGCATGCCTGGCAGTTTGCCAAGGACTGCACAGCAGCCTTCAAAGAAGACTTTAAATCCACTTTTATGCCGTTTTTTGTTCAATGTTTAATATCGATATATTAGGGCGCCATTTTGAAGTAATTTTGAAGCTCTCTGATTGGCTGACTGGTTCCAATTTTGAATTTCTCGACGCCTCTGAATGGCTGACTGGGCCCAATTTTGAATTTCTCGAAGCCTCTGATTGGCTGACTGGGTCCCATGCTGATTTCCTTAACCCTTTCCCAAACAATCCCTGGTTTTTACGGGTCTAACCAGCATTTTCTCCTTTTCCCACAATGTTTTCTACCCTATCATAGACAGCCATCATCTTTTCAGCAAGAGTTGAACTGTAATCTGCAAATGCTTTCAATTAGGTCTAGTCCAAAGGTTTGTCGTTTGGGAAAGGGTTAAAGCTTCTGTGATTGGATAATTTCACAAAGGGACAGGATTTGATTGGCTGATTGGGAAAGGGGGGGGTATCTGTTTATCCTTATTAACCTCTTACCACACAATGACGCCTTTTAACACCCCCCCCCGAAGAGAAAGCTTTTGAAAATAATCTGAGAAAAGGAGACAATGCAAGTTACCAGCATTTTCTCCTTTTCCCACAATGTTTTCTACCCTATCAAAGAAAATAAAAATGATTATTAGTTATTCTTACATCTAATTGTATCTTTATGGCCTATTTTTAAATTCTTCAAACCAGAACAAGATTTTTTTTTAACCGGAAAAAGTTTCCGCAACCGCAACCGGTTGTGTCTGAATTTTATATTTTTGCGCAGCAGTTAAACATACATTGACTTTTGACTCGCAAGGTCACCAAAATTGACCCTGGTAAGAAAACAGGGAAACATTCGGTTTACCTTTCTGTGATTTGTGCAACAGGTATCAGTTGCCTCCGAAAGTGTCTAAGTTGATTTTACGATTTTATGCGCAGCACGTAACCATCACGTATGGGTGACATAGTCATCGTAACCAAATCAATAGCCCTAGTGAGAGAAAACGAAAAAGAAAAATCCCTATAATTGACTTAAGCAACAGGTGTCGTCTGCTACGAAATGTTCCACAAGTCCATTTTTCATGTTTTCGCGGATACGTAACTGGCACCTATGAGACGGTAGTCAACGTAAATGGGTTTGTTGTCATGGTATAAAGACAATGGAGAAAAAAAATACATCAGAAATTTAGTTCCCTATATTTGACTTAAGAAACATGTGTCGTCTGCTTTGAAATATTCTGTAAGTCGATTTTTCATGTTTTCGCGGATACGTTAGTGGCACCTATGAGGGACAGTAGTCTGCGTAAATGGGTATATGTTGTCACGGTATAAAGAGATTGGAGAGAAAAGATATATTAGAAATTTAGTTCTCTTTGTTTGACTTATGCAACAGGGAGCATTTGCTACTGAAAGAGTCTACAGTCTTTTTTTAGCCACTTGTCACATTATTTCCTGGTGTTTTCGCATGTGCCTAACTGGCACGTATGAAACGGTAGTCAATGTAACTGGGTTTCTTGTTGCGGTTTGAAGAGATTAGAAAAATAGCACTTCAATTCCCTTTGTTTGATTCATGCAATAGGAATCAATTGCTACTGAAAGAGTATTCAGTCTCTTTTTAGCCACTTGTCACATTAATTTCTGGGTTTTTTACACTGTACATTGATCATTTTGGCTTATTCAATGTGCAGAATTTAATGTGGTCTGAGTCAGAAAATCTAAGTAAGGGATAAAGGGGCATCAAGGGTTTATTTCAAGGGAAGTAACTCTTGCAAGGGGGCTTGAAAAGACCAAAACAAGGTCTTCTGCCACCCTGATTTCTTAAATTTTGGCCCTTTTTCAGTGAAATCTGGCATGAATGGATGGTGCATGCCTGGCAGTTTGCCAAGGACTGCACAGCAGCCTTCAAAGAAGACTTTAAATCCACTTTTATGCCGTTTTTTGTTCAATGTTTAATATCGATATATTAGGGCGCCATTTTGAAGTAATTTTGAAGCTCTCTGATTGGCTGACTGGTTCCAATTTTGAATTTCTCGACGCCTCTGAATGGCTGACTGGGCCCAATTTTCAATTTCTCGAAGCCTCTGATTGGCTGACTGGGTCCCATGCTGATTTCCTTAACCCTTTCCCAAACAATCCCTGGTTTTTACGGGTCTAACCAGCATTTTCTCCTTTTCCCACAATGTTTTCTACCCTATCATAGACAGCCATCATCTTTTCAGCAAGAGTTGAACTGTAATCTGCAAATGCTTTCAATTAGGTCTAGTCCAAAGGTTTGTCGTTTGGGAAAGGGTTAAATCTTCTGTGATTGGATAATTTCACAAAGGGACAGGATTTGATTGGCTGATTGGGAAAGGGGGGGGTATCTGTTTATCCTTATTAACCTCTTACCACACAATGACGCCTTTTAACAGCCCCCCGAAGAGAAAGCTTTTGAAAATAATCTGAGAAAAGGAGACAATGCAAGTTACCAGCATTTTCTCCTTTTCCCACAATGTTTTCTACCCTATCAAAGAAAATAAAAATGATTATTAGTTATTCTTACATCTAATTGTATCTTTATGGCCTATTTTTAAATTCTTCAAACCAGAACAAGATTTTTTTTTAACCGGAAAAAGTTTCCGCAACCGCAACCGGTTGTGTCTGAATTTTATATTTTTGCGCAGCAGTTAAACATACATTGACTTTTGACTCGCAAGGTCACCAAAATTGACCCTGGTAAGAAAACAGGGAAACATTCGGTTTACCTTTCTTTGATTTGTGCAACAGGTATCAGTTGCCTCCGAAAGTGTCTAAGTTGATTTTACGATTTTATGCGCAGCACGTAACCATCACGTATGGGTGACATAGTCATCGTAACCAAATCAATAGCCCTAGTGAGAGAAAACGAAAAAGAAAAATCCCTATAATTGACTTAAGCGACAGGTGTCGTCTGCTACGAAATGTTTCACAAGTCCATTTTTCATGTTTTCGCGGATACGTAACTGGCACCTATGAGACGGTAGTCAACGTAAATGGGTTTGTTGTCATGGTATAAAGACAATGGAGAAAAAAAATACATCAGAAATTTAGTTCCCTATATTTAACTTAAGAAACATGTGTCGTCTGCTTTGAAATGTTCTGTAAGTCGATTTTTCATGTTTTCGCGGATACGTTAGTGGCACCTATGAGGGACAGTAGTCTGCGTAAATGGGTATATGTCGTCACGGTATGAAGAGATTGGAGAGAAAAGATATATTAGAAATTTAGTTCTCTTTGTTTGACTTATGCAACAGGGAGCATTTGCTACTGAAAGAGTCTTCAGTCTTTTTTTAGCCACTTGTCACATTATTTCCTGGTGTTTTCGCATGTGCCTAACTGGCACGTATGAAACGGTAGTCAATGTAACTGGGTTTCTTGTTGCGGTTTGAAGAGATTAGAAAAATAGCACTTCAATTCCCTTTGTTTGATTCATGCAATAGGAATCAATTGCTACTGAAAGAGTATTCAGTCTCTTTTTAGCCACTTGTCACATTAATTTCTGGGTTTTTTACACTGTACATTAATCATTTTGGCTTATTCAATGTGCAGAATTTAATGTGGTCTGAGTCAGAAAATCTAAGTAAGGGATAAAGGGGCATCAAGGGTTTATTTCAAGGGAAGTAACTCTTGCAAGGGGCTTGAAAAGAACAAAACAAGGTCTTCTGTCACCCTGATTTCTTAAATTTTGGCCCTTTTTCAGTGAAATCTGGCATGTATGGATGGTGCATGCCTGGCAGTTTGCCAAGGACTGCACAGCAGCCTTCAAAGAAGACTTTAAATCCACTTTTATGCCGTTTTTTGTTCAATGTTTAATATCGATATATTAGGGCGCCATTTTGAAGTAATTTTGAAGCTCTCTGATTGGCTGACTGGTTCCAATTTTGAATTTCTCGACGCCTCTGAATGGCTGACTGGGCCCAATTTTGAATTTCTCGAAGCCTCTGATTGGCTGACTGGGTCCCATGCTGATTTCCTTAACCCTTTCCCAAACAATCCCTGGTTTTTACGAGTCTAACCAGCATTTTCTCCTTTTCCCACAATGTTTTCTACCCTATCATAGACAGCCATCATCTTTTCAGCAAGAGTTGAACTGTAATCTGCAAATGCTTTCAATTAGGTCTAGTCCAAAGGTTTGTCGTTTGGGAAAGGGTTAAAGCTTCTGTGATTGGATAATTTCACAAAGGGACAGGATTTGATTGGCTGATTGGGAAAGGGGGGGTATCTGTTTATCCTTATTAACCTCTTACCACACAATGACGCCTTTTAACACCCCTCCCCCCGAAGAGAAAGCTTTTGAAAATAATCTGAGAAAAGGAGACTATGCAAGTTACCAGCATTTTCTCCTTTTCCCACAATGTTTTCTACCCTATCAAAGAAAGTAAAAATGATTATTAGTTATTCTTACATCTAATTGTATCTTTATGGCCTATTTTTAAATTCTTCAAACCAGAACAAGATTTTTTTTTAACCGGAAAAAGTTTCCGCAACCGCAACCGGTTGTGTCTGAATTTTATATTTTTGCGCAGCAGTTAAACATACATTGACTTTTGACTCGCAAGGTCACCAAAATTGACCCTGGTAAGAAAACAGGGAAACATTCGGTTTACCTTTCTTTGATTTGTGCAACAGGTATCAGTTGCCTCCGAAAGTGTCTAAGTTGATTTTACGATTTTATGCGCAGCACGTAACCATCACGTATGGGTGACATAGTCATCGTAACCAAATCAATAGCCCTAGTGAGAGAAAACGAAAAAGAAAAATCCCTATAATTGACTTAAGCGACAGGTGTCGTCTGCTACGAAATGTTCCACAAGTCCATTTTTCATGTTTTTGCGGATACGTAACTGGCACCTATGAGACGGTAGTCAACGTAAATGGGTTTGTTGTCATGGTATAAAGACAATGGAGAAAAAAAATACATCAGAAATTTAGTTCCCTATATTTGACTTAAGAAACATGTGTCGTCTGCTTTGAAATGTTCTGTAAGTCGATTTTTCATGTTTTCGCGGATACGTTAGTGGCACCTATGAGGGACAGTAGTCTGCGTAAATGGGTATATGTCGTCACGGTATGAAGAGATTGGAGAGAAAAGATATATTAGAAATTTAGTTCTCTTTGTTTGACTTATGCAACAGGGAGCATTTGCTACTGAAAGAGTCTTCAGTCTTTTTTTAGCCACTTGTCACATTATTTCCTGGTGTTTTCGCATGTGCCTAACTGGCACGTATGAAACGGTAGTCAATGTAACTGGGTTTCTTGTTGCGGTTTGAAGAGATTAGAAAAATAGCACTTCAATTCCCTTTGTTTGATTCATGCAATAGGAATCAATTGCTACTGAAAGAGTATTCAGTCTCTTTTTAGCCACTTGTCACATTAATTTCTGGGTTTTTTACACTGTACATTGATCATTTTGGCTTATTCAATGTGCAGAATTTAATGTGGTCTGAGTCAGAAAATCTAAGTAAGGGATAAAGGGGCATCAAGGGTTTATTTCAAGGGAAGTAACTCTTGCAAGGGGGCTTGAAAAGACCAAAACAAGGTCTTCTGCCACCCTGATTTCTTAAATTTTGGCCCTTTTTCAGTGAAATCTGGCATGTATGGATGGTGCATGCCTGGCAGTTTGCCAAGGACTGCACAGCAGCCTTCAAAGAAGACTTTAAATCCACTTTTATGCCGTTTTTTGTTCAATGTTTAATATCGATATATTAGGGCGCCATTTTGAAGTAATTTTGAAGCTCTCTGATTGGCTGACTGGTTCCAATTTTGAATTTCTCGACGCCTCTGAATGGCTGACTGGGCCCAATTTTCAATTTCTCGAAGCCTCTGATTGGCTGACTGGGTCCCATGCTGATTTCCTTAACCCTTTCCCAAACAATCCCTGGTTTTTACGGGTCTAACCAGCATTTTCTCCTTTTCCCACAATGTTTTCTACCCTATCATAGACAGCCATCATCTTTTCAGCAAGAGTTGAACTGTAATCTGCAAATGCTTTCAATTAGGTCTAGTCCAAAGGTTTGTCGTTTGGGAAAGGGTTAAAGCTTCTGTGATTGGATAATTTCACAAAGGGACAGGATTTGATTGGCTGATTGGGAAAGGGGGGGTATCTGTTTATCCTTATTAACCTCTTACCACACAATGACGCCTTTTAACACCCCCCCCCGAAGAGAAAGCTTTTGAAAATAATCTGAGAAAAGGAGACAATGCAAGTTTCCAGCATTTTCTCCTTTTCCCACAATGTTTTCTACCCTATCAAAGAAAATAAAAATGATTATTAGTTATTCTTACATCTAATTGTATCTTTATGGCCTATTTTTAAATTCTTCAAACCAGAACAAGATTTTTTTTTAACCGGAAAAAGTTTCCGCAACCGCAACCGGTTGTGTCTGAATTTTATATTTTTGCGCAGCAGTTAAACATACATTGACTTTTGACTCGCAAGGTCACCAAAATTGACCCTGGTAAGAAAACAGGGAAACATTCGGTTTACCTTTCTTTGATTTGTGCAACAGGTATCAGTTGCCTCCGAAAGTGTCTAAGTTGATTTTATGATTTTATGCGCAGCACGTAACCATCACGTATGGGTGACATAGTCATCGTAACCAAATCAATAGCCCTAGTGAGAGAAAACGAAAAAGAAAAATCCCTATAATTGACTTAAGCGACAGGTGTCGTCTGCTACGAAATGTTCCACAAGTCCATTTTTCATGTTTTCGCGGATACGTAACTGGCACCTATGAGACGGTAGTCAACGTAAATGGGTTTGTTGTCATGGTATAAAGACAATGGAGAAAAAAAATACATCAGAAATTTAGTTCCCTATATTTGACTTAAGAAACATGTGTCGTCTGCTTTGAAATGTTCTGTAAGTCGATTTTTCATGTTTTCGCGGATACGTTAGTGGCACCTATGAGGGACAGTAGTCTGCGTAAATGGGTATATGTCGTCACGGTATGAAGAGATTGGAGAGAAAAGATATATTAGAAATTTAGTTCTCTTTGTTTGACTTATGCAACAGGGAGCATTTGCTACTGAAAGAGTCTTCAGTCTTTTTTTAGCCACTTGTCACATTATTTCCTGGTGTTTTCGCATGTGCCTAACTGGCACGTATGAAACGGTAGTCAATGTAACTGGGTTTCTTGTTGCGGTTTGAAGAGATTAGAAAAATAGCACTTCAATTCCCTTTGTTTGATTCATGCAATAGGAATCAATTGCTACTGAAAGAGTATTCAGTCTCTTTTTAGCCACTTGTCACATTAATTTCTGGGTTTTTTACACTGTACATTGATCATTTTGGCTTATTCAATGTGCAGAATTTAATGTGGTCTGAGTCAGAAAATCTAAGTAAGGGATAAAGGGGCATCAAGGGTTTATTTCAAGGGAAGTAACTCTTGCAAGGGGGCTTGAAAAGACCAAAACAAGGTCTTCTGCCACCCTGATTTCTTAAATTTTGGCCCTTTTTCAGTGAAATCTGGCATGTATGGATGGTGCATGCCTGGCAGTTTGCCAAGGACTGCACAGCAGCCTTCAAAGAAGACTTTAAATCCACTTTTATGCCGTTTTTTGTTCAATGTTTAATATCGATATATTAGGGCGCCATTTTGAAGTAATTTTGAAGCTCTCTGATTGGCTGACTGGTTCCAATTTTGAATTTCTCGACGCCTCTGAATGGCTGACTGGGCCCAATTTTGAATTTCTCGAAGCCTCTGATTGGCTGACTGGGTCCCATGCTGATTTCCTTAACCCTTTCCCAAACAATCCCTGGTTTTTACGGGTCTAACCAGCATTTTCTCCTTTTCCCACAATGTTTTCTACCCTATCATAGACAGAAATCATCTTTTCAGCAAGAGTTGAACTGTAATCTGCAAATGCTTTCAATTAGGTCTAGTCCAAAGGTTTGTCGTTTGGGAAAGGGTTAAAGCTTCTGTGATTGGATAATTTCATAAAGGGACAGGATTTGATTGGCTGATTGGGAAAGGGGGGGTATCTGTTTATCCTTATTAACCTCTTACCACACAATGACGCCTTTTAACACCCCCCCCCGAAGAGAAAGCTTTTGAAAATAATCTGAGAAAAGGAGACAATGCAAGTTACCAGCATTTTCTCCTTTTCCCACAATGTTTTCTACCCTATCAAAGAAAATAAAAATGATTATTAGTTATTCTTACATCTAATTGTATCTTTATGGCCTATTTTTAAATTCTTCAAACCAGAACAAGATTTTTTTTTAACCGGAAAAAGTTTCCGCAACCGCAACCGGTTGTGTCTGAATTTTATATTTTTGCGCAGCAGTTAAACATACATTGACTTTTGACTCGCAAGGTCACCAAAATTGACCCTGGTAAGAAAACAGGGAAACATTCGGTTTACCTTTCTTTGATTTGTGCAACAGGTATCAGTTGCCTCCGAAAGTGTCTAAGTTGATTTTACGATTTTATGCGCAGCACGTAACCATCACGTATGGGTGACATAGTCATCGTAACCAAATCAATAGCCCTAGTGAGAGAAAACGAAAAAGAAAAATCCCTATAATTGACTTAAGCGACAGGTGTCGTCTGCTACGAAATGTTCCACAAGTCCATTTTTCATGTTTTCGCGGATACGTAACTGGCACCTATGAGACGGTAGTCAACGTAAATGGGTTTGTTGTCATGGTATAAAGACAATGGAGAAAAAAAATACATCAGAAATTTAGTTCCCTATATTTGACTTAAGAAACATGTGTCGTCTGCTTTGAAATGTTCTGTAAGTCGATTTTTCATGTTTTCGCGGATACGTTAGTGGCACCTATGAGGGACAGTAGTCTGCGTAAATGGGTATATGTCGTCACGGTATGAAGAGATTGGAGAGAAAAGATATATTAGAAATTTAGTTCTCTTTGTTTGACTTATGCAACAGGGAGCATTTGCTACTGAAAGAGTCTTCAGTCTTTTTTTAGCCACTTGTCACATTATTTCCTGGTGTTTTCGCATGTGCCTAACTGGCACGTATGAAACGGTAGTCAATGTAACTGGGTTTCTTGTTGCGGTTTGAAGAGATTAGAAAAATAGCACTTCAATTCCCTTTGTTTGATTCATGCAATAGGAATCAATTGCTACTGAAAGAGTATTCAGTCTCTTTTTAGCCACTTGTCACATTAATTTCTGGGTTTTTTACACTGTACATTGATCATTTTGGCTTATTCAATGTGCAGAATTTAATGTGGTCTGAGTCAGAAAATCTAAGTAAGGGATAAAGGGGCATCAAGGGTTTATTTCAAGGGAAGTAACTCTTGCAAGGGGGCTTGAAAAGACCAAAACAAGGTCTTCTGCCACCCTGATTTCTTAAATTTTGGCCCTTTTTCAGTGAAATCTGGCATGTATGGATGGTGCATGCCTGGCAGTTTGCCAAGGACTGCACAGCAGCCTTCAAAGAAGACTTTAAATCCACTTTTATGCCGTTTTTTGTTCAATGTTTAATATCGATATATTAGGGCGCCATTTTGAAGTAATTTTGAAGCTCTCTGATTGGCTGACTGGTTCCAATTTTGAATTTCTCGACGCCTCTGAATGGCTGACTGGGCCCAATTTTGAATTTCTCGAAGCCTCTGATTGGCTGACTGGGTCCCATGCTGATTTCCTTAACCCTTTCCCAAACAATCCCTGGTTTTTACGGGTCTAACCAGCATTTTCTCCTTTTCCCACAATGTTTTCTACCCTATCATAGACAGCCATCATCTTTTCAGCAAGAGTTGAACTGTAATCTGCAAATGCTTTCAATTAGGTCTAGTCCAAAGGTTTGTCGTTTGGGAAAGGGTTAAAGCTTCTGTGATTGGATAATTTCACAAAGGGACAGGATTTCATTGGCTGATTGGGAAAGGGGGGGTATCTGTTTATCCTTATTAACCTCTTACCACACAATGACGCCTTTTAACACCCCCCCCGAAGAGAAAGCTTTTGAAAATAATCTGAGAAAAGGAGACAATGCAAGTTACCAGCATTTTCTCCTTTTCCCACAATGTTTTCTACCCTATCAAAGAAAATAAAAATGATTATTAGTTATTCTTACATCTAATTGTATCTTTATGGCCTATTTTTAAATTCTTCAAACCAGAACAAGATTTTTTTTTAACCGGAAAAAGTTTCCGCAACCGCAACCGGTTGTGTCTGAATTTTATATTTTTGCGCAGCAGTTAAACATACATTGACTTTTGACTCGCAAGGTCACCAAAATTGACCCTGGTAAGAAAACAGGGAAACATTCGGTTTACCTTTCTTTGATTTGTGCAACAGGTATCAGTTGCCTCCGAAAGTGTCTAAGTTGATTTTACGATTTTATGCGCAGCACGTAACCATCACGTATGGGTGACATAGTCATCGTAACCAAATCAATAGCCCTAGTGAGAGAAAACGAAAAAGAAAAATCCCTATAATTGACTTAAGCGACAGGTGTCGTCTGCTACGAAATGTTCCACAAGTCCATTTTTCATGTTTTCGCGGATACGTAACTGGCACCTATGAGACGGTAGTCAACGTAAATGGGTTTGTTGTCATGGTATAAAGACAATGGAGAAAAAAAATACATCAGAAATTTAGTTCCCTATATTTGACTTAAGAAACATGTGTCGTCTGCTTTGAAATGTTCTGTAAGTCGATTTTTCATGTTTTCGCGGATACGTTAGTGGCACCTATGAGGGACAGTAGTCTGCGTAAATGGGTATATGTCGTCACGGTATGAAGAGATTGGAGAGAAAAGATATATTAGAAATTTAGTTCTCTTTGTTTGACTTATGCAACAGGGAGCATTTGCTACTGAAAGAGTCTTCAGTCTTTTTTTAGCCACTTGTCACATTATTTCCTGGTGTTTTCGCATGTGCCTAACTGGCACGTATGAAACGGTAGTCAATGTAACTGGGTTTCTTGTTGCGGTTTGAAGAGATTAGAAAAATAGCACTTCAATTCCCTTTGTTTGATTCATGCAATAGGAATCAATTGCTACTGAAAGAGTATTCAGTCTCTTTTTAGCCACTTGTCACATTAATTTCTGGGTTTTTTACACTGTACATTGATCATTTTGGCTTATTCAATGTGCAGAATTTAATGTGGTCTGAGTCAGAAAATCTAAGTAAGGGATAAAGGGGCATCAAGGGTTTATTTCAAGGGAAGTAACTCTTGCAAGGGGGCTTGAAAAGACCAAAACAAGGTCTTCTGCCACCCTGATTTCTTAAATTTTGGCCCTTTTTCAGTGAAATCTGGCATGTATGGATGGTGCATGCCTGGCAGTTTGCCAAGGACTGCACAGCAGCCTTCAAAGAAGACTTTAAATCCACTTTTATGCCGTTTTTTGTTCAATGTTTAATATCGATATATTAGGGCGCCATTTTGAAGTAATTTTGAAGCTCTCTGATTGGCTGACTGGTTCCAATTTTGAATTTCTCGACGCCTCTGAATGGCTGACTGGGCCCAATTTTGAATTTCTCGAAGCCTCTGATTGGCTGACTGGGTCCCATGCTGATTTCCTTAACCCTTTCCCAAACAATCCCTGGTTTTTACGGGTCTAACCAGCATTTTCTCCTTTTCCCACAATGTTTTCTACCCTATCATAGACAGCCATCATCTTTTCAGCAAGAGTTGAACTGTAATCTGCAAATGCTTTCAATTAGGTCTAGTCCAAAGGTTTGTCGTTTGGGAAAGGGTTAAAGCTTCTGTGATTGGATAATTTCACAAAGGGACAGGATTTCATTGGCTGATTGGGAAAGGGGGGGTATCTGTTTATCCTTATTAACCTCTTACCACACAATGACGCCTTTTAACACCCCCCCCGAAGAGAAAGCTTTTGAAAATAATCTGAGAAAAGGAGACAATGCAAGTTACCAGCATTTTCTCCTTTTCCCACAATGTTTTCTACCCTATCAAAGAAAATAAAAATGATTATTAGTTATTCTTACATCTAATTGTATCTTTATGGCCTATTTTTAAATTCTTCAAACCAGAACAAGATTTTTTTTTAACCGGAAAAAGTTTCCGCAACCGCAACCGGTTGTGTCTGAATTTTATATTTTTGCGCAGCAGTTAAACATACATTGACTTTTGACTCGCAAGGTCACCAAAATTGACCCTGGTAAGAAAACAGGGAAACATTCGGTTTACCTTTCTTTGATTTGTGCAACAGGTATCAGTTGCCTCCGAAAGTGTCTAAGTTGATTTTACGATTTTATGCGCAGCACGTAACCATCACGTATGGGTGACATAGTCATCGTAACCAAATCAATAGCCCTAGTGAGAGAAAACGAAAAAGAAAAATCCCTATAATTGACTTAAGCGACAGGTGTCGTCTGCTACGAAATGTTCCACAAGTCCATTTTTCATGTTTTCGCGGATACGTAACTGGCACCTATGAGACGGTAGTCAATGTAAATGGGTTTGTTGTCATGGTATAAAGACAATGGAGAAAAAAAATACATCAGAAATTTAGTTCCCTATATTTGACTTAAGAAACATGTGTCGTCTGCTTTGAAATGTTCTGTAAGTCGATTTTTCATGTTTTCGCGGATACGTTAGTGGCACCTATGAGGGACAGTAGTCTGCGTAAATGGGTATATGTCGTCACGGTATGAAGAGATTGGAGAGAAAAGATATATTAGAAATTTAGTTCTCTTTGTTTGACTTATGCAACAGGGAGCATTTGCTACTGAAAGAGTCTTCAGTCTTTTTTTAGCCACTTGTCACATTATTTCCTGGTGTTTTCGCATGTGCCTAACTGGCACGTATGAAACGGTAGTCAATGTAACTGGGTTTCTTGTTGCGGTTTGAAGAGATTAGAAAAATAGCACTTCAATTCCCTTTGTTTGATTCATGCAATAGGAATCAATTGCTACTGAAAGAGTATTCAGTCTCTTTTTAGCCACTTGTCACATTAATTTCTGGGTTTTTTACACTGTACATTGATCATTTTGGCTTATTCAATGTGCAGAATTTAATGTGGTCTGAGTCAGAAAATCTAAGTAAGGGATAAAGGGGCATCAAGGGTTTATTTCAAGGGAAGTAACTCTTGCAAGGGGGCTTGAAAAGACCAAAACAAGGTCTTCTGCCACCCTGATTTCTTAAATTTTGGCCCTTTTTCAGTGAAATCTGGCATGTATGGATGGTGCATGCCTGGCAGTTTGCCAAGGACTGCACAGCAGCCTTCAAAGAAGACTTTAAATCCACTTTTATGCCGTTTTTTGTTCAATGTTTAATATCGATATATTAGGGCGCCATTTTGAAGTAATTTTGAAGCTCTCTGATTGGCTGACTGGTTCCAATTTTGAATTTCTCGACGCCTCTGAATGGCTGACTGGGCCCAATTTTGAATTTCTCGAAGCCTCTGATTGGCTGACTGGGTCCCATGCTGATTTCCTTAACCCTTTCCCAAACAATCCCTGGTTTTTACGGGTCTAACCAGCATTTTCTCCTTTTCCCACAATGTTTTCTACCCTATCATAGACAGCCATCATCTTTTCAGCAAGAGTTGAACTGTAATCTGCAAATGCTTTCAATTAGGTCTAGTCCAAAGGTTTGTCGTTTGGGAAAGGGTTAAAGCTTCTGTGATTGGATAATTTCACAAAGGGACAGGATTTGATTGGCTGATTGGGAAAGGGGGGGTATCTGTTTATCCTTATTAACCTCTTACCACACAATGACGCCTTTTAACACCCCCCCCCGAAGAGAAAGCTTTTGAAAATAATCTGAGAAAAGGAGACAATGCAAGTTACCAGCATTTTCTCCTTTTCCCACAATGTTTTCTACCCTATCAAAGAAAATAAAAATGATTATTAGTTATTCTTACATCTAATTGTATCTTTATGGCCTATTTTTAAATTCTTCAAACCAGAACAAGATTTTTTTTTAACCGGAAAAAGTTTCCGCAACCGCAACCGGTTGTGTCTGAATTTTATATTTTTGCGCAGCAGTTAAACATACATTGACTTTTGACTCGCAAGGTCACCAAAATTGACCCTGGTAAGAAAACAGGGAAACATTCGGTTTACCTTTCTTTGATTTGTGCAACAGGTATCAGTTGCCTCCGAAAGTGTCTAAGTTGATTTTACGATTTTATGCGCAGCACGTAACCATCACGTATGGGTGACATAGTCATCGTAACCAAATCAATAGCCCTAGTGAGAGAAAACGAAAAAGAAAAATCCCTATAATTGACTTAAGCGACAGGTGTCGTCTGCTACGAAATGTTCCACAAGTCCATTTTTCATGTTTTCGCGGATACGTAACTGGCACCTATGAGACGGTAGTCAACGTAAATGGGTTTGTTGTCATGGTATAAAGACAATGGAGAAAAAAAATACATCAGAAATTTAGTTCCCTATATTTGACTTAAGAAACATGTGTCGTCTGCTTTGAAATGTTCTGTAAGTCGATTTTTCATGTTTTCGCGGATACGTTAGTGGCACCTATGAGGGACAGTAGTCTGCGTAAATGGGTATATGTCGTCACGGTATGAAGAGATTGGAGAGAAAAGATATATTAGAAATTTAGTTCTCTTTGTTTGACTTATGCAACAGGGAGCATTTGCTACTGAAAGAGTCTTCAGTCTTTTTTTAGCCACTTGTCACATTATTTCCTGGTGTTTTCGCATGTGCCTAACTGGCACGTATGAAACGGTAGTCAATGTAACTGGGTTTCTTGTTGCGGTTTGAAGAGATTAGAAAAATAGCACTTCAATTCCCTTTGTTTGATTCATGCAATAGGAATCAATTGCTACTGAAAGAGTATTCAGTCTCTTTTTAGCCACTTGTCACATTAATTTCTGGGTTTTTTACACTGTACATTGATCATTTTGGCTTATTCAATGTGCAGAATTTAATGTGGTCTGAGTCAGAAAATCTAAGTAAGGGATAAAGGGGCATCAAGGGTTTATTTCAAGGGAAGTAACTCTTGCAAGGGGGCTTGAAAAGACCAAAACAAGGTCTTCTGCCACCCTGATTTCTTAAATTTTGGCCCTTTTTCAGTGAAATCTGGCATGTATGGATGGTGCATGCCTGGCAGTTTGCCAAGGACTGCACAGCAGCCTTCAAAGAAGACTTTAAATCCACTTTTATGCCGTTTTTTGTTCAATGTTTAATATCGATATATTAGGGCGCCATTTTGAAGTAATTTTGAAGCTCTCTGATTGGCTGACTGGTTCCAATTTTGAATTTCTCGACGCCTCTGAATGGCTGACTGGGCCCAATTTTGAATTTCTCGAAGCCTCTGATTGGCTGACTGGGTCCCATGCTGATTTCCTTAACCCTTTCCCAAACAATCCCTGGTTTTTACGGGTCTAACCAGCATTTTCTCCTTTTCCCACAATGTTTTCTACCCTATCATAGACAGCCATCATCTTTTCAGCAAGAGTTGAACTGTAATCTGCAAATGCTTTCAATTAGGTCTAGTCCAAAGGTTTGTCGTTTGGGAAAGGGTTAAAGCTTCTGTGATTGGATAATTTCACAAAGGGACAGGATTTCATTGGCTGATTGGGAAAGGGGGGGTATCTGTTTATCCTTATTAACCTCTTACCACACAATGACGCCTTTTAACACCCCCCCCGAAGAGAAAGCTTTTGAAAATAATCTGAGAAAAGGAGACAATGCAAGTTACCAGCATTTTCTCCTTTTCCCACAATGTTTTCTACCCTATCAAAGAAAATAAAAATGATTATTAGTTATTCTTACATCTAATTGTATCTTTATGGCCTATTTTTAAATTCTTCAAACCAGAACAAGATTTTTTTTTAACCGGAAAAAGTTTCCGCAACCGCAACCGGTTGTGTCTGAATTTTATATTTTTGCGCAGCAGTTAAACATACATTGACTTTTGACTCGCAAGGTCACCAAAATTGACCCTGGTAAGAAAACAGGGAAACATTCGGTTTACCTTTCTTTGATTTGTGCAACAGGTATCAGTTGCCTCCGAAAGTGTCTAAGTTGATTTTACGATTTTATGCGCAGCACGTAACCATCACGTATGGGTGACATAGTCATCGTAACCAAATCAATAGCCCTAGTGAGAGAAAACGAAAAAGAAAAATCCCTATAATTGACTTAAGCGACAGGTGTCGTCTGCTACGAAATGTTCCACAAGTCCATTTTTCATGTTTTCGCGGATACGTAACTGGCACCTATGAGACGGTAGTCAACGTAAATGGGTTTGTTGTCATGGTATAAAGACAATGGAGAAAAAAAATACATCAGAAATTTAGTTCCCTATATTTGACATAAGAAACATGTGTCGTCTGCTTTGAAATGTTCTGTAAGTCGATTTTTCATGTTTTCGCGGATACGTAAGTGGCACCTATGAGGGACAGTAGTCTGCGTAAATGGGTATATGTCGTCACGGTATGAAGAGATTGGAGAGAAAAGATATATTAGAAATTTAGTTCTCTTTGTTTGACTTATGCAACAGGGAGCATTTGCTACTGAAAGAGTCTTCAGTCTTTTTTTAGCCACTTGTCACATTATTTCCTGGTGTTTTCGCATGTGCCTAACTGGCACGTATGAAACGGTAGTCAATGTAACTGGGTTTCTTGTTGCGGTTTGAAGAGATTAGAAAAATAGCACTTCAATTCCCTTTGTTTGATTCATGCAATAGGAATCAATTGCTACTGAAAGAGTATTCAGTCTCTTTTTAGCCACTTGTCACATTAATTTCTGGGTTTTTTACACTGTACATTGATCATTTTGGCTTATTCAATGTGCAGAATTTAATGTGGTCTGAGTCAGAAAATCTAAGTAAGGGATAAAGGGGCATCAAGGGTTTATTTCAAGGGAAGTAACTCTTGCAAGGGGGCTTGAAAAGACCAAAACAAGGTCTTCTGCCACCCTGATTTCTTAAATTTTGGCCCTTTTTCAGTGAAATCTGGCATGTATGGATGGTGCATGCCTGGCAGTTTGCCAAGGACTGCACAGCAGCCTTCAAAGAAGACTTTAAATCCACTTTTATGCCGTTTTTTGTTCAATGTTTAATATCGATATATTAGGGCGCCATTTTGAAGTAATTTTGAAGCTCTCTGATTGGCTGACTGGTTCCAATTTTGAATTTCTCGACGCCTCTGAATGGCTGACTGGGCCCAATTTTGAATTTCTCGAAGCCTCTGATTGGCTGACTGGGTCCCATGCTGATTTCCTTAACCCTTTCCCAAACAATCCGTGGTTTTTACGGGTCTAACCAGCATTTTCTCCTTTTCCCACAATGTTTTCTACCCTATCATAGACAGCCATCATCTTTTCAGCAAGAGTTGAACTGTAATCTGCAAATGCTTTCAATTAGGTCTAGTCCAAAGGTTTGTCGTTTGGGAAAGGGTTAAAGCTTCTGTGATTGGATAATTTCACAAAGGGACAGGATTTCATTGGCTGATTGGGAAAGGGGGGGTATCTGTTTATCCTTATTAACCTCTTACCACACAATGACGCCTTTCAACATCCCCCTCCGAAGAGAAAGCTTTTGAAAATAATCTGAGAAAAGGAAACAATGCAAGTTACCAGCATTTTCTCCTTTTCCCACAATGTTTTCTACCCTATCAAAGAAAATAAAAATGATTATTAGTTATTCTTACATCTAATTGTATTTTTATGGCCTATTTTTAAATTCTTCAAACCAGAACAAGATTTTTTTTTAACCTGAAAAAGTTTCCGCAACCGCAACCGGTTGTGTCTGAATTTTATATTTTTGCGCAGCAGTTAAACATACATTGACTTTTGACTTGCAAGGTCACCAAAATTGACCCTGGTAAGAAAACAGGGAAACATTCGGTTTACCTTTCTTTGATTTGTGCAACAGGTATCAGTTGCCTCCGAAAGTGTCTAAGTTGATTTTACGATTTTATGCGCAGCACGTAACCATCACGTATGGGTGACATAGTCATCGTAACCAAATCAATAGCCCTAGTGAGAGAAAACGAAAAAGAAAAATCCTTATAATTGACTTAAGCGACAGGTGTCGTCTGCTACGAAATGTTCCACAAGTCCATTTTTCATGTTTTCGCGGATACGTAACTGGCACCTATGAGACGGTAGTCAACGTAAATGGGTTTGTTGTCATGGTATAAAGACAATGGAGAAAAAAAATACATCAGAAATTTAGTTCCCTATATTTGACTTAAGAAACATGTGTCGTCTGCTTTGAAATGTTCTGTAAGTCGATTTTTCATGTTTTCGCGGATACGTTAGCGGCACCTATGAGGGACAGTAGTCTGCGTAAATGGGTATATGTCGTCACGGTATAAAGAGATTGGAGAGAAAAGATATATTAGAAATTTAGTTCTCTTTGTTTGACTTATGCAACAGGGAGCATTTGCTACTGAAAGAGTCTTCAGTCTTTTTTTAGCCACTTGTCACATTATTTCCTGGTGTTTTCGCATGTGCCTAACTGGCACGTATGAAACGGTAGTCAATGTAACTGGGTTTCTTGTTGCGGTTTGAAGAGATTAGAAAAATAGCACTTCAATTCCCTTTGTTTGATTCATGCAATAGGAATCAATTGCTACTGAAAGAGTATTCAGTCTCTTTTTAGCCACTTGTCACATTAATTTCTGGGTTTTTTACACTGTACATTGATCATTTTGGCTTATTCAATGTGCAGAATTTAATGTGGTCTGAGTCAGAAAATCTAAGTAAGGGATAAAGGGGCATCAAGGGTTTATTTCAAGGGAAGTAACTCTTGCAAGGGGGCTTGAAAAGACCAAAACAAGGTCTTCTGCCACCCTGATTTCTTAAATTTTGGCCCTTTTTCAGTGAAATCTGGCATGTATGGATGGTGCATGCCTGGCAGTTTGCCAAGGACTGCACAGCAGCCTTCAAAGAAGACTTTAAATCCACTTTTATGCCGTTTTTTGTTCAATGTTTAATATCGATATATTAGGGCGCCATTTTGAAGTAATTTTGAAGCTCTCTGATTGGCTGACTGGTTCCAATTTTGAATTTCTCGACGCCTCTGAATGGCTGACTGGGCCCAATTTTGAATTTCTCGAAGCCTCTGATTGGCTGACTGGGTCCCATGCTGATTTCCTTAACCCTTTCCCAAACAATCCCTGGTTTTTACGGGTCTAACCAGCATTTTCTCCTTTTCCCACAATGTTTTCTACCCTATTATAGACAGCCATCATCTTTTCAGCAAGAGTTGAACTGTAATCTGCAAATGCTTTCAATTAGGTCTAGTCCAAAGGTTTGTCGTTTGGGAAAGGGTTAAAGCTTCTGTGATTGGATAATTTCACAAAGGGACAGGATTTGATTGGCTGATTGGGAAAGGGGGGGTATCTGTTTATCCTTATTAACCTCTTACCACACAATGACGCCTTTTAACACCCCCCCCGAAGAGAAAGCTTTTGAAAATAATCTGAGAAAAGGAGACAATGCAAGTTACCAGCATTTTCTCCTTTTCCCACAATGTTTTCTACCCTATCAAAGAAAATAAAAATGATTATTAGTTATTCTTACATCTAATTGTATCTTTATGGCCTATTTTTAAATTCTTCAAACCAGAACAAGATTTTTTTTTAACCGGAAAAAGTTTCCGCAACCGCAACCGGTTGTGTCTGAATTTTATATTTTTGCGCAGCAGTTAAACATACATTGACTTTTGACTCGCAAGGTCACCAAAATTGACCCTGGTAAGAAAACAGGGAAACATTCGGTTTACCTTTCTTTGATTTGTGCAACAGGTATCAGTTGCCTCCGAAAGTGTCTAAGTTGATTTTACGATTTTATGCGCAGCACGTAACCATCACGTATGGGTGACATAGTCATCGTAACCAAATCAATAGCCCTAGTGAGAGAAAACGAAAAAGAAAAATCCCTATAATTGACTTAAGCGACAGGTGTCGTCTGCTACGAAATGTTCCACAAGTCCATTTTTCATGTTTTCGCGGATACGTAACTGGCACCTATGAGACGGTAGTCAACGTAAATGGGTTTGTTGTCATGGTATAAAGACAATGGAGAAAAAAAATACATCAGAAATTTAGTTCCCTATATTTGACTTAAGAAACATGTGTCGTCTGCTTTGAAATGTTCTGTAAGTCGATTTTTCATGTTTTCGCGGATACGTTAGTGGCACCTATGAGGGACAGTAGTCTGCGTAAATGGGTATATGTCGTCACGGTATGAAGAGATTGGAGAGAAAAGATATATTAGAAATTTAGTTCTCTTTGTTTGACTTATGCAACAGGGAGCATTTGCTACTGAAAGAGTCTTCAGTCTTTTTTTAGCCACTTGTCACATTATTTCCTGGTGTTTTCGCATGTGCCTAACTGGCACGTATGAAACGGTAGTCAATGTAACTGGGTTTCTTGTTGCGGTTTG
The DNA here is from genome assembly GCA_943736015.1 of Tridacna crocea. Classification (NCBI taxonomy): domain Eukaryota; kingdom Metazoa; phylum Mollusca; class Bivalvia; order Cardiida; family Cardiidae; genus Tridacna; species Tridacna crocea. Next base: position 12,677,382 of record OX031069.1, on the reverse strand, counting down.
AAGAGATTAGAAAAATAGCACTTCAATTCCCTTTGTTTGATTCATGCAATAGGAATCAATTGCTACTGAAAGAGTATTCAGTCTCTTTTTAGCCACTTGTCACATTAATTTCTGGGTTTTTTACACTGTACATTGATCATTTTGGCTTATTCAATGTGCAGAATTTAATGTGGTCTGAGTCAGAAAATCTAAGTAAGGGATAAAGGGGCATCAAGGGTTTATTTCAAGGGAAGTAACTCTTGCAAGGGGGCTTGAAAAGACCAAAACAAGGTCTTCTGCCACCCTGATTTCTTAAATTTTGGCCCTTTTTCAGTGAAATCTGGCATGTATGGATGGTGCATGCCTGGCAGTTTGCCAAGGACTGCACAGCAGCCTTCAAAGAAGACTTTAAATCCACTTTTATGCCGTTTTTTGTTCAATGTTTAATATCGATATATTAGGGCGCCATTTTGAAGTAATTTTGAAGCTCTCTGATTGGCTGACTGGTTCCAATTTTGAATTTCTCGACGCCTCTGAATGGCTGACTGGGCCCAATTTTGAATTTCTCGAAGCCTCTGATTGGCTGACTGGGTCCCATGCTGATTTCCTTAACCCTTTCCCAAACAATCCGTGGTTTTTACGGGTCTAACCAGCATTTTCTCCTTTTCCCACAATGTTTTCTACCCTATCATAGACAGCCATCATCTTTTCAGCAAGAGTTGAACTGTAATCTGCAAATGCTTTCAATTAGGTCTAGTCCAAAGGTTTGTCGTTTGGGAAAGGGTTAAAGCTTCTGTGATTGGATAATTTCACAAAGGGACAGGATTTGATTGGCTGATTGGGAAAGGGGGGGTATCTGTTTATCCTTATTAACCTCTTACCACACAATGACGCCTTTTAACATCCCCCTCCGAAGAGAAAGCTTTTGAAAATAATCTGAGAAAAGGAGACAATGCAAGTTACCAGCATTTTCTCCTTTTCCCACAATGTTTTCTACCCTATCAAAGAAAATAAAAATGATTATTAGTTATTCTTACATCTAATTGTATTTTTATGGCCTATTTTTAAATTCTTCAAACCAGAACAAGATTTTTTTTTAACCTGAAAAAGTTTCCGCAACCGCAACCGGTTGTGTCTGAATTTTATATTTTTGCGCAGCAGTTAAACATACATTGACTTTTGACTCGCAAGGTCACCAAAATTGACCCTGGTAAGAAAACAGGGAAACATTCGGTTTACCTTTCTTTGATTTGTGCAACAGGTATCAGTTGCCTCCGAAAGTGTCTAAGTTGATTTTACGATTTTATGCGCAGCACGTAACCATCACGTATGGGTGACATAGTCATCGTAACCAAATCAATAGCCCTAGTGAGAGAAAACGAAAAAGAAAAATCCTTATAATTGACTTAAGAGACAGGTGTCGTCTGCTACGAAATGTTCCACAAGTCCATTTTTCATGTTTTCGCGGATACGTAACTGGCACCTATGAGACGGTAGTCAACGTAAATGGGTTTGTTGTCATGGTATAAAGACAATGGAGAAAAAAAATACATCAGAAATTTAGTTCCCTATATTTGACTTAAGAAACATGTGTCGTCTGCTTTGAAATGTTCTGTAAGTCGATTTTTCATGTTTTCGCGGATACGTTAGCGGCACCTATGAGGGACAGTAGTCTGCGTAAATGGGTATATGTCGTCACGGTATAAAGAGATTGGAGAGAAAAGATATATTAGAAATTTAGTTCTCTTTGTTTGACTTATGCAACAGGGAGCATTTGCTACTGAAAGAGTCTTCAGTCTTTTTTTAGCCACTTGTCACATTATTTCCTGGTGTTTTCGCATGTGCCTAACTGGCACGTATGAAACGGTAGTCAATGTAACTGGGTTTCTTGTTGCGGTTTGAAGAGATTAGAAAAATAGCACTTCAATTCCCTTTGTTTGATTCATGCAATAGGAATCAATTGCTACTGAAAGAGTATTCAGTCTCTTTTTAGCCACTTGTCACATTAATTTCTGGGTTTTTTACACTGTACATTGATCATTTTGGCTTATTCAATGTGCAGAATTTAATGTGGTCTGAGTCAGAAAATCTAAGTAAGGGATAAAGGGGCATCAAGGGTTTATTTCAAGGGAAGTAACTCTTGCAAGGGGGCTTGAAAAGACCAAAACAAGGTCTTCTGCCACCCTGATTTCTTAAATTTTGGCCCTTTTTCAGTGAAATCTGGCATGTATGGATGGTGCATGCCTGGCAGTTTGCCAAGGACTGCACAGCAGCCTTCAAAGAAGACTTTAAATCCACTTTTATGCCGTTTTTTGTTCAATGTTTAATATCGATATATTAGGGCGCCATTTTGAAGTAATTTTGAAGCTCTCTGATTGGCTGACTGGTTCCAATTTTGAATTTCTCGACGCCTCTGAATGGCTGACTGGGCCCAATTTTGAATTTCTCGAAGCCTCTGATTGGCTGACTGGGTCCCATGCTGATTTCCTTAACCCTTTCCCAAACAATCCCTGGTTTTTACGGGTCTAACCAGCATTTTCTCCTTTTCCCACAATGTTTTCTACCCTATCATAGACAGCCATCATCTTTTCAGCAAGAGTTGAACTGTAATCTGCAAATGCTTTCAATTAGGTCTAGTCCAAAGGTTTGTCGTTTGGGAAAGGGTTAAAGCTTCTGTGATTGGATAATTTCACAAAGGGACAGGATTTGATTGGCTGATTGGGAAAGGGGGGGTATCTGTTTATCCTTATTAACCTCTTACCACACAATGACGCCTTTTAACACCCCCCCCCGAAGAGAAAGCTTTTGAAAATAATCTGAGAAAAGGAGACAATGCAAGTTACCAGCATTTTCTCCTTTTCCCACAATGTTTTCTACCCTATCAAAGAAAATAAAAATGATTATTAGTTATTCTTACATCTAATTGTATCTTTATGGCCTATTTTTAAATTCTTCAAACCAGAACAAGATTTTTTTTTAACCTGAAAAAGTTTCCGCAACCGCAACCGGTTGTGTCTGAATTTTATATTTTTGCGCAGCAGTTAAACATACATTGACTTTTGACTCGCAAGGTCACCAAAATTGACCCTGGTAAGAAAACAGGGAAACATTCGGTTTACCTTTCTTTGATTTGTGCAACAGGTATCAGTTGCCTCCGAAAGTGTCTAAGTTGATTTTATGATTTTATGCGCAGCACGTAACCGTCACGTATGGGTGACATAGTCATCGTAACCAAATCAATAGCCCTAGTGAGAGAAAACGAAAAAGAAAAATCCCTATAATTGACTTAAGCGACAGGTGTCGTCTGCTACGAAATGTTCCACAAGTCCATTTTTCATGTTTTCGCGGATACGTAACTGGCACCTATGAGACGGTAGTCAACGTAAATGGGTTTGTTGTCATGGTATAAAGACAATGGAGAAAAAAAATACATCAGAAATTTAGTTCCCTATATTTGACTTAAGAAACATGTGTCGTCTGCTTTGAAATGTTCTGTAAGTCGATTTTTCATGTTTTCGCGGATACATTAGTGGCACCTATGAGGGACAGTAGCCTGCGTAAATGGGTATATGTCGTCACGGTATGAAGAGATTGGAGAGAAAAGATATATTAGAAATTTAGTTCTCTTTGTTTGACTTATGCAACAGGGAGCATTTGCTACTGAAAGAGTCTTCAGTCTTTTTTTAGCCACTTGTCACATTATTTCCTGGTGTTTTCGCATGTGCCTAACTGGCACATATGAAACGGTAGTCAATGTAACTGGGTTTCTTGTTGCGGTTTGAAGAGATTAGAAAAATAGCACTTCAATTCCCTTTGTTTGATTCATGCAATAGGAATCAATTGCTACTGAAAGAGTATTCAGTCTCTTTTTAGCCACTTGTCACATTAATTTCTGGGTTTTTTACACTGTACATTGATCATTTTGGCTTATTCAATGTGCAGAATTTAATGTGGTCTGAGTCAGAAAATCTAAGTAAGGGATAAAGGGGCATCACGGGTTTATTTCAAGGGAAGTAACTCTTGCAAGGGGGCTTGAAAAGACCAAAACAAGGTCTTCTGCCACCCTGATTTCTTAAATTTTGGCCCTTTTTCAGTGAAATCTGGCATGTATGGATGGTGCATGCCTGGCAGTTTGCCAAGGACTGCACAGCAGCCTTCAAAGAAGACTTTAAATCCACTTTTATGCCGTTTTTTGTTCAATGTTTAATATCGATATATTAGGGCGCCATTTTGAAGTAATTTTGAAGCTCTCTGATTGGCTGACTGGTTCCAATTTTGAATTTCTCGACGCCTCTGAATGGCTGACTGGGCCCAATTTTGAATTTCTCGAAGCCTCTGATTGGCTGACTGGGTCCCATGCTGATTTCCTTAACCCTTTCCCAAACAATCCGTGGTTTTTACGGGTCTAACCAGCATTTTCTCCTTTTCCCACAATGTTTTCTACCCTATCATAGACAGCCATCATCTTTTCAGCAAGAGTTGAACTGTAATCTGCAAATGCTTTCAATTAGGTCTAGTCCAAAGGTTTGTCGTTTGGGAAAGGGTTAAAGCTTCTGTGATTGGATAATTTCACAAAGGGACAGGATTTGATTGGCTGATTGGGAAAGGGGGGGTATCTGTTTATCCTTATTAACCTCTTACCACACAATGACGCCTTTTAACATCCCCCTCCGAAGAGAAAGCTTTTGAAAATAATCTGAGAAAAGGAGACAATGCAAGTTACCAGCATTTTCTCCTTTTCCCACAATGTTTTCTACCCTATCAAAGAAAATAAAAATGATTATTAGTTATTCTTACATCTAATTGTATCTTTATGGCCTATTTTTAAATTCTTCAAACCAGAACAAGATTTTTTTTTAACCTGAAAAAGTTTCCGCAACCGCAACCGGTTGTGTCTGAATTTTATATTTTTGCGCAGCAGTTAAACATACATTGACTTTTGACTCGCAAGGTCACCAAAATTGACCCTGGTAAGAAAACAGGGAAACATTCGGTTTACCTTTCTTTGATTTGTGCAACAGGTATCAGTTGCCTCCGAAAGTGTCTAAGTTGATTTTACGATTTTATGCGCAGCACGTAACCATCACGTATGGGTGACATAGTCATCGTAACCAAATCAATAGCCCTAGTGAGAGAAAACGAAAAAGAAAAATCCTTATAATTGACTTAAGCGACAGGTGTCGTCTGCTACGAAATGTTCCACAAGTCCATTTTTCATGTTTTCGCGGATACGTAACTGGCACCTATGAGACGGTAGTCAACGTAAATGGGTTTGTTGTCATGGTATAAAGACAATGGAGAAAAAAAATACATCAGAAATTTAGTTCCCTATATTTGACTTAAGAAACATGTGTCGTCTGCTTTGAAATGTTCTGTAAGTCGATTTTTCATGTTTTCGCGGATACGTTAGTGGCACCTATGAGGGACAGTAGTCTGCGTAAATGGGTATATGTCGTCACGGTATGAAGAGATTGGAGAGAAAAGATATATTAGAAATTTAGTTCTCTTTGTTTGACTTATGCAACAGGGAGCATTTGCTACTGAAAGAGTCTTCAGTCTTTTTTTAGCCACTTGTCACATTATTTCCTGGTGTTTTCGCATGTGCCTAACTGGCACGTATGAAACGGTAGTCAATGTAACTGGGTTTCTTGTTGCGGTTTGAAGAGATTAGAAAAATAGCACTTCAATTCCCTTTGTTTGATTCATGCAATAGGAATCAATTGCTACTGAAAGAGTATTCAGTCTCTTTTTAGCCACTTGTCACATTAATTTCTGGGTTTTTTACACTGTACATTGATCATTTTGGCTTATTCAATGTGCAGAATTTAATGTGGTCTGAGTCAGAAAATCTAAGTAAGGGATAAAGGGGCATCAAGGGTTTATTTTAAGGGAAGTAACTCTTGCAAGGGGGCTTGAAAAGACCAAAACAAGGTCTTCTGCCACCCTGATTTCTTAAATTTTGGCCCTTTTTCAGTGAAATCTGGCATGTATGGATGGTGCATGCCTGGCAGTTTGCCAAGGACTGCACAGCAGCCTTCAAAGAAGACTTTAAATCCACTTTTATGCCGTTTTTTGTTCAATGTTTAATATCGATATATTAGGGCGCCATTTTGAAGTAATTTTGAAGCTCTCTGATTGGCTGACTGGTTCCAATTTTGAATTTCTCGACGCCTCTGAATGGCTGACTGGGCCCAATTTTGAATTTCTCGAAGCCTCTGATTGGCTGACTGGGTCCCATGCTGATTTCCTTAACCCTTTCCCAAACAATCCCTGGTTTTTACGGGTCTAACCAGCATTTTCTCCTTTTCCCACAATGTTTTCTACCCTATCATAGACAGCCATCATCTTTTCAGCAAGAGTTGAACTGTAATCTGCAAATGCTTTCAATTAGGTCTAGTCCAAAGGTTTGTCGTTTGGGAAAGGGTTAAAGCTTCTGTGATTGGATAATTTCACAAAGGGACAGGATTTGATTGGCTGATTGGGAAAGGGGGGGTATCTGTTTATCCTTATTAACCTCTTACCACACAATGACGCCTTTTAACACCCCTCCCGAAGAGAAAGCTTTTGAAAATAATCTGAGAAAAGGAGACAATGCAAGTTACCAGCATTTTCTCCTTTTCCCACAATGTTTTCTACCCTATCAAAGAAAATAAAAATGATTATTAGTTATTCTTACATCTAATTGTATCTTTATGGCCTATTTTTAAATTCTTCAAACCAGAACAAGATTTTTTTTTAACCGGAAAAAGTTTCCGCAACCGCAACCGGTTGTGTCTGAATTTTATATTTTTGCGCAGCAGTTAAACATACATTGACTTTTGACTCGCAAGGTCACCAAAATTGACCCTGGTAAGAAAACAGGGAAACATTCGGTTTACCTTTCTTTGATTTGTGCAACAGGTATCAGTTGCCTCCGAAAGTGTCTAAGTTGATTTTACGATTTTATGCGCAGCACGTAACCATCACGTATGGGTGACATAGTCATCGTAACCAAATCAATAGCCCTAGTGAGAGAAAACGAAAAAGAAAAATCCCTATAATTGACTTAAGCGACAGGTGTCGTCTGCTACGAAATGTTCCACAAGTCCATTTTTCATGTTTTCGCGGATACGTAACTGGCACCTATGAGACGGTAGTCAACGTAAATGGGTTTGTTGTCATGGTATAAAGACAATGGAGAAAAAAAATACATCAGAAATTTAGTTCCCTATATTTGACTTAAGAAACATGTGTCGTCTGCTTTGAAATGTTCTGTAAGTCGATTTTTCATGTTTTCGCGGATACATTAGTGGCACCTATGAGGGACAGTAGTCTGCGTAAATGGGTATATGTCGTCACGGTATGAAGAGATTGGAGAGAAAAGATATATTAGAAATTTAGTTCTCTTTGTTTGACTTATGCAACAGGGAGCATTTGCTACTGAAAGAGTCTTCAGTCTTTTTTTAGCCACTTGTCACATTATTTCCTGGTGTTTTCGCATGTGCCTAACTGGCACATATGAAACGGTAGTCAATGTAACTGGGTTTCTTGTTGCGGTTTGAAGAGATTAGAAAAATAGCACTTCAATTCCCTTTGTTTGATTCATGCAATAGGAATCAATTGCTACTGAAAGAGTATTCAGTCTCTTTTTAGCCACTTGTCACATTAATTTCTGGGTTTTTTACACTGTACATTGATCATTTTGGCTTATTCAATGTGCAGAATTTAATGTGGTCTGAGTCAGAAAATCTAAGTAAGGGATAAAGGGGCATCACGGGTTTATTTCAAGGGAAGTAACTCTTGCAAGGGGGCTTGAAAAGACCAAAACAAGGTCTTCTGCCACCCTGATTTCTTAAATTTTGGCCCTTTTTCAGTGAAATCTGGCATGTATGGATGGTGCATGCCTGGCAGTTTGCCAAGGACTGCACAGCAGCCTTCAAAGAAGACTTTAAATCCACTTTTATGCCGTTTTTTGTTCAATGTTTAATATCGATATATTAGGGCGCCATTTTGAAGTAATTTTGAAGCTCTCTGATTGGCTGACTGGTTCCAATTTTGAATTTCTCGACGCCTCTGAATGGCTGACTGGGCCCAATTTTGAATTTCTCGAAGCCTCTGATTGGCTGACTGGGTCCCATGCTGATTTCCTTAACCCTTTCCCAAACAATCCGTGGTTTTTACGGGTCTAACCAGCATTTTCTCCTTTTCCCACAATGTTTTCTACCCTATCATAGACAGCCATCATCTTTTCAGCAAGAGTTGAACTGTAATCTGCAAATGCTTTCAATTAGGTCTAGTCCAAATGTTTGTCGTTTGGGAAAGGGTTAAAGCTTCTGTGATTGGATAATTTCACAAAGGGACAGGATTTGATTGGCTGATTGGGAAAGGGGGGGTATCTGTTTATCCTTATTAACCTCTTACCACACAATGACGCCTTTTAACATCCCCCTCCGAAGAGAAAGCTTTTGAAAATAATCTGAGAAAAGGAGACAATGCAAGTTACCAGCATTTTCTCCTTTTCCCACAATGTTTTCTACCCTATCAAAGAAAATAAAAATGATTATTAGTTATTCTTACATCTAATTGTATCTTTATGGCCTATTTTTAAATTCTTCAAACCAGAACAAGATTTTTTTTTAACCTGAAAAAGTTTCCGCAACCGCAACCGGTTGTGTCTGAATTTTATATTTTTGCGCAGCAGTTAAACATACATTGACTTTTGACTCGCAAGGTCACCAAAATTGACCCTGGTAAGAAAACAGGGAAACATTCGGTTTACCTTTCTTTGATTTGTGCAACAGGTATCAGTTGCCTCCGAAAGTGTCTAAGTTGATTTTACGATTTTATGCGCAGCACGTAACCATCACGTATGGGTGACATAGTCATCGTAACCAAATCAATAGCCCTAGTGAGAGAAAACGAAAAAGAAAAATCCTTATAATTGACTTAAGCGACAGGTGTCGTCTGCTACGAAATGTTCCACAAGTCCATTTTTCATGTTTTCGCGGATACGTAACTGGCACCTATGAGACGGTAGTCAACGTAAATGGGTTTGTTGTCATGGTATAAAGACAATGGAGAAAAAAAATACATCAGAAATTTAGTTCCCTATATTTGACTTAAGAAACATGTGTCGTCTGCTTTGAAATGTTCTGTAAGTCGATTTTTCATGTTTTCGCGGATACGTTAGTGGCACCTATGAGGGACAGTAGTCTGCGTAAATGGGTATATGTCGTCACGGTATGAAGAGATTGGAGAGAAAAGATATATTAGAAATTTAGTTCTCTTTGTTTGACTTATGCAACAGGGAGCATTTGGTACTGAAAGAGTCTTCAGTCTTTTTTTAGCCACTTGTCACATTATTTCCTGGTGTTTTCGCATGTGCCTAACTGGCACGTATGAAACGGTAGTCAATGTAACTGGGTTTCTTGTTGCGGTTTGAAGAGATTAGAAAAATAGCACTTCAATTCCCTTTGTTTGATTCATGCAATAGGAATCAATTGCTACTGAAAGAGTATTCAGTCTCTTTTTAGCCACTTGTCACATTAATTTCTGGGTTTTTTACACTGTACATTGATCATTTTGGCTTATTCAATGTGCAGAATTTAATGTGGTCTGAGTCAGAAAATCTAAGTAAGGGATAAAGAGGCATCAAGGGTTTATTTCAAGGGAAGTAACTCTTGCAAGGGGGCTTGAAAAGACCAAAACAAGGTCTTCTGCCACCCTGATTTCTTAAATTTTGGCCCTTTTTCAGTGAAATCTGGCATGTATGGATGGTGCATGCCTGGCAGTTTGCCAAGGACTGCACAGCAGCCTTCAAAGAAGACTTTAAATCCACTTTTATGCCGTTTTTTGTTCAATGTTTAATATCGATATATTAGGGCGCCATTTTGAAGTAATTTTGAAGCTCTCTGATTGGCTGACTGGTTCCAATTTTGAATTTCTCGACGCCTCTGAATGGCTGACTGGGCCCAATTTTGAATTTCTCGAAGCCTCTGATTGGCTGACTGGGTCCCATGCTGATTTCCTTAACCCTTTCCCAAACAATCCCTGGTTTTTACGAGTCTAACCAGCATTTTCTCCTTTTCCCACAATGTTTTCTACCCTATCATAGACAGCCATCATCTTTTCAGCAAGAGTTGAACTGTAATCTGCAAATGCTTTCAATTAGGTCTAGTCCAAAGGTTTGTCGTTTGGGAAAGGGTTAAAGCTTCTGTGATTGGATAATTTCACAAAGGGACAGGATTTGATTGGCTGATTGGGAAAGGGGGGGTATCTGTTTATCCTTATTAACCTCTTACCACACAATGACGCCTTTTAACACCCCTCCCCCCGAAGAGAAAGCTTTTGAAAATAATCTGAGAAAAGGAGACAATGCAAGTTACCAGCATTTTCTCCTTTTCCCACAATGTTTTCTACCCTATCAAAGAAAATAAAAATGATTATTAGTTATTCTTACATCTAATTGTATCTTTATGGCCTATTTTTAAATTCTTCAAACCAGAACAAGATTTTTTTTTAACCGGAAAAAGTTTCCGCAACCGCAACCGGTTGTGTCTGAATTTTATATTTTTGCGCAGCAGTTAAACATACATTGACTTTTGACTCGCAAGGTCACCAAAATTGACCCTGGTAAGAAAACAGGGAAACATTCGGTTTACCTTTCTGTGATTTGTGCAACAGGTATCAGTTGCCTCCGAAAGTGTCTAAGTTGATTTTACGATTTTATGCGCAGCACGTAACCATCACGTATGGGTGACATAGTCATCGTAACCAAATCAATAGCCCTAGTGAGAGAAAACGAAAAAGAAAAATCCCTATAATTGACTTAAGCGACAGGTGTCGTCTGCTACGAAATGTTCCACAAGTCCATTTTTCATGTTTTCGCGGATACGTAACTGGCACCTATGAGACGGTAGTCAACGTAAATGGGTTTGTTGTCATGGTATAAAGACAATGGAGAAAAAAAATACATCAGAAATTTAGTTCCCTATATTTGACTTAAGAAACATGTGTCATCTGCTTTGAAATGTTCTGTAAGTCGACTTTTCATGTTTTCGCGGATACGTTAGTGGCACCTATGAGGGACAGTAGTCTGCCTAAATGGGTATATGTCGTCACGGTATGAAGAGATTGGAGAGAAAAGATATATTAGAAATTTAGTTCTCTTTGTTTGACTTATGCAACAGGGAGCATTTGCTACTGAAAGAGTCTTCAGTCTTTTTTTAGCCACTTGTCACATTATTTCCTGGTGTTTTCGCATGTGCCTAACTGGCACGTATGAAACGGTAGTCAATGTAACTGGGTTTCTTGTTGCGGTTTGAAGAGATTAGAAAAATAGCACTTCAATTCCCTTTGTTTGATTCATGCAATAGGAATCAATTGCTACTGAAAGAGTATTCAGTCTCTTTTTAGCCACTTGTCACATTAATTTCTGGGTTTTTTACACTGTACATTGATCATTTTGGCTTATTCAATGTGCAGAATTTAATGTGGTCTGAGTCAGAAAATCTAAGTAAGGGATAAAGGGGCATCAAGGGTTTATTTCAAGGGAAGTAACTCTTGCAAGGGGGCTTGAAAAGACCAAAACAAGGTCTTCTGCCACCCTGATTTCTTAAATTTTGGCCCTTTTTCAGTGAAATCTGGCATGTATGGATGGTGCATGCCTGGCAGTTTGCCAAGGACTGCACAGCAGCCTTCAAAGAAGACTTTAAATCCACTTTTATGCCGTTTTTTGTTCAATGTTTAATATCGATATATTAGGGCGCCATTTTGAAGTAATTTTGAAGCTCTCTGATTGGCTGACTGGTTCCAATTTTGAATTTCTCGACGCCTCTGAATGGCTGACTGGGCCCAATTTTGAATTTCTCGAAGCCTCTGATTGGCTGACTGGGTCCCATGCTGATTTCCTTAACCCTTTCCCAAACAATCCCTGGTTTTTACGAGTCTAACCAGCATTTTCTCCTTTTCCCACAATGTTTTCTACCCTATCATAGACAGCCATCATCTTTTCAGCAAGAGTTGAACTGTAATCTGCAAATGCTTTCAATTAGGTCTAGTCCAAAGGTTTGTCGTTTGGGAAAGGGTTAAAGCTTCTGTGATTGGATAATTTCACAAAGGGACAGGATTTGATTGGCTGATTGGGAAAGGGGGGGTATCTGTTTATCCTTATTAACCTCTTACCACACAATGACGCCTTTTAACACCCCTCCCCCCGAAGAGAAAGCTTTTGAAAATAATCTGAGAAAAGGAGACAATGCAAGTTACCAGCATTTTCTCCTTTTCCCACAATGTTTTCTACCCTATCAAAGAAAATAAAAATGATTATTAGTTATTCTTACATCTAATTGTATCTTTATGGCCTATTTTTAAATTCTTCAAACCAGAACAAGATTTTTTTTTAACCGGAAAAAGTTTCCGCAACCGCAACCGGTTGTGTCTGAATTTTATATTTTTGCACAGCAGTTAAACATACATTGACTTTTGACTCGCAAGGTCACCAAAATTGACCCTGGTAAGAAAACAGGGAAACATTCGGTTTACCTTTCTGTGATTTGTGCAACAGGTATCAGTTGCCTCCGAAAGTGTCTAAGTTGATTTTACGATTTTATGCGCAGCACGTAACCATCACGTATGGGTGACATAGTCATCGTAACCAAATCAATAGCCCTAGTGAGAGAAAACGAAAAAGAAAAATCCCTATAATTGACTTAAGCGACAGGTGTCGTCTGCTACGAAATGTTCCACAAGTCCATTTTTCATGTTTTCGCGGATACGTAACTGGCACCTATGAGACGGTAGTCAACGTAAATGGGTTTGTTGTCATGGTATAAAGACAATGGAGAAAAAAAATACATCAGAAATTTAGTTCCCTATATTTGACTTAAGAAACATGTGTCATCTGCTTTGAAATGTTCTGTAAGTCGATTTTTCATGTTTTCGCGGATACGTTAGTGGCACCTATGAGGGACAGTAGTCTGCGTAAATGGGTATATGTCGTCACGATATGAAGAGATTGGAGAGAAAAGATATATTAGAAATTTAGTTCTCTTTGTTTGACTTATGCAACAGGGAGCATTTGCTACTGAAAGAGTCTTCAGTCTTTTTTTAGCCACTTGTCACATTATTTCCTGGTGTTTTCGCATGTGCCTAACTGGCACGTATGAAACGGTAGTCAATGTAACTGGGTTTCTTGTTGCGGTTTGAAGAGATTAGAAAAATAGCACTTCAATTCCCTTTGTTTGATTCATGCAATAGGAATCAATTGCTACTGAAAGAGTATTCAGTCTCTTTTTAGCCACTTGTCACATTAATTTCTGGGTTTTTTACACTGTACATTGATCATTTTGGCTTATTCAATGTGCAGAATTTAATGTGGTCTGAGTCAGAAAATCTAAGTAAGGGATAAAGGGGCATCAAGGGTTTATTTCAAGGGAAGTAACTCTTGCAAGGGGGCTTGAAAAGACCAAAACAAGGTCTTCTGCCACCCTGATTTCTTAAATTTTGGCCCTTTTTCAGTGAAATCTGGCATGTATGGATGGTGCATGCCTGGCAGTTTGCCAAGGACTGCACAGCAGCCTTCAAAGAAGACTTTAAATCCACTTTTATGCCGTTTTTTGTTCAATGTTTAATATCGATATATTAGGGCGCCATTTTGAAGTAATTTTGAAGCTCTCTGATTGGCTGACTGGTTCCAATTTTGAATTTCTCGACGCCTCTGAATGGCTGACTGGGCCCAATTTTCAATTTCTCGAAGCCTCTGATTGGCTGACTGGGTCCCATGCTGATTTCCTTAACCCTTTCCCAAACAATCCCTGGTTTTTACGGGTCTAACCAGCATTTTCTCCTTTTCCCACAATGTTTTCTACCCTATCATAGACAGCCATCATCTTTTCAGCAAGAGTTGAACTGTAATCTGCAAATGCTTTCAATTAGGTCTAGTCCAAAGGTTTGTCGTTTGGGAAAGGGTTAAAGCTTCTGTGATTGGATAATTTCACAAAGGGACAGGATTTGATTGGCTGATTGGGAAAGGGGGGGTATCTGTTTATCCTTATTAACCTCTTACCACACAATGACGCCTTTTAACACCCCCCCCAAGAGAAAGCTTTTGAAAATAATCTGAGAAAAGGAGACAATGCAAGTTACCAGCATTTTCTCCTTTTCCCACAATGTTTTCTACCCTATCAAAGAAAATAAAAATGATTATTAGTTATTCTTACATCTAATTGTATCTTTATGGCCTATTTTTAAATTCTTCAAACCAGAACAAGATTTTTTTTTAACCGGAAAAAGTTTCCGCAACCGCAACCGGTTGTGTCTGAATTTTATATTTTTGCGCAGCAGTTAAACATACATTGACTTTTGACTCGCAAGGTCACCAAAATTGACCCTGGTAAGAAAACAGGGAAACATTCGGTTTACCTTTCTTTGATTTGTGCAACAGGTATCAGTTGCCTCCGAAAGTGTCTAAGTTGATTTTATGATTTTATGCGCAGCACGTAACCGTCACATATGGGTGACATAGTCATCGTAACCAAATCAATAGCCCTAGTGAGAGAAAACGAAAAAGAAAAATCCCTATAATTGACTTAAGCGACAGGTGTCGTCTGCTACGAAATGTTCCACAAGTCCATTTTTCATGTTTTCGCGGATACGTAACTGGCACCTATGAGACGGTAGTCAACGTAAATGGGTTTGTTGTCATGGTATAAAGACAATGGAGAAAAAAAATACATCAGAAATTTAGTTCCCTATATTTGACTTAAGAAACATGTGTCGTCTGCTTTGAAATGTTCTGTAAGTCGATTTTTCATGTTTTCGCGGATACGTTAGTGGCACCTATGAGGGACAGTAGTCTGCGTAAATGGGTATATGTCGTCACGGTATGAAGAGATTGGAGAGAAAAGATATATTAGAAATTTAGTTCTCTTTGTTTGACTTATGCAACAGGGAGCATTTGCTACTGAAAGAGTCTTCAGTCTTTTTTTAGCCACTTGTCACATTATTTCCTGGTGTTTTCGCATGTGCCTAACTGGCACGTATGAAACGGTAGTCAATGTAACTGGGTTTCTTGTTGCGGTTTGAAGAGATTAGAAAAATAGCACTTCAATTCCCTTTGTTTGATTCATGCAATAGGAATCAATTGCTACTGAAAGAGTATTCAGTCTCTTTTTAGCCACTTGTCACATTAATTTCTGGGTTTTTTACACTGTACATTGATCATTTTGGCTTATTCAATGTGCAGAATTTAATGTGGTCTGAGTCAGAAAATCTAAGTAAGGGATAAAGGGGCATCAAGGGTTTATTTCAAGGGAAGTAACTCTTGCAAGGGGGCTTGAAAAGACCAAAACAAGGTCTTCTGCCACCCTGATTTCTTAAATTTTGGCCCTTTTTCAGTGAAATCTGGCATGTATGGATGGTGCATGCCTGGCAGTTTGCCAAGGACTGCACAGCAGCCTTCAAAGAAGACTTTAAATCCACTTTTATGCCGTTTTTTGTTCAATGTTTAATATCGATATATTAGGGCGCCATTTTGAAGTAATTTTGAAGCTCTCTGATTGGCTGACTGGTTCCAATTTTGAATTTCTCGACGCCTCTGAATGGCTGACTGGGCCCAATTTTGAATTTCTCGAAGCCTCTGATTGGCTGACTGGGTCCCATGCTGATTTCCTTAACCCTTTCCCAAACAATCCCTGGTTTTTACGGGTCTAACCAGCATTTTCTCCTTTTCCCACAATGTTTTCTACCCTATCATAGACAGCCATCATCTTTTCAGCAAGAGTTGAACTGTAATCTGCAAATGCTTTCAATTAGGTCTAGTCCAAAGGTTTGTCGTTTGGGAAAGGGTTAAAGCTTCTGTGATTGGATAATTTCACAAAGGGACAGGATTTGATTGGCTGATTGGGAAAGGGGGGGTATCTGTTTATCCTTATTAACCTCTTACCACACAATGACGCCTTTTAACACCCTCCCCGAAGAGAAAGCTTTTGAAAATAATCTGAGAAAAGGAGACAATGCAAGTTACCAGCATTTTCTCCTTTTCCCACAATGTTTTCTACCCTATCAAAGAAAATAAAAATGATTATTAGTTATTCTTACATCTAATTGTATCTTTATGGCCTATTTTTAAATTCTTCAAACCAGAACAAGATTTTTTTTTAACCGGAAAAAGTTTCCGCAACCGCAACCGGTTGTGTCTGAATTTTATATTTTTGCGCAGCAGTTAAACATACATTGACTTTTGACTCGCAAGGTCACCAAAATTGACCCTGGTAAGAAAACAGGGAAACATTCGGTTTACCTTTCTTTGATTTGTGCAACAGGTATCAGTTGCCTCCGAAAGTGTCTAAGTTGATTTTACGATTTTATGCGCAGCACGTAACCATCACGTATGGGTGACATAGTCATCGTAACCAAATCAATAGCCCTAGTGAGAGAAAACGAAAAAGAAAAATCCCTATAATTGACTTAAGCGACAGGTGTCGTCTGCTACGAAATGTTCCACAAGTCCATTTTTCATGTTTTCGCGGATACGTAACTGGCACCTATGAGACGGTAGTCAACGTAAATGGGTTTGTTGTCATGGTATAAAGACAATGGAGAAAAAAAATACATCAGAAATTTAGTTCCCTATATTTGACTTAAGAAACATGTGTCATCTGCTTTGAAATGTTCTGTAAGTCGACTTTTCATGTTTTCGCGGATACGTTAGTGGCACCTATGAGGGACAGTAGTCTGCGTAAATGGGTATATGTCGTCACGGTATGAAGAGATTGGAGAGAAAAGATATATTAGAAATTTAGTTCTCTTTGTTTGACTTATGCAACAGGGAGCATTTGCTACTGAAAGAGTCTTCAGTCTTTTTTTAGCCACTTGTCACATTATTTCCTGGTGTTTTCGCATGTGCCTAACTGGCACGTATGAAACGGTAGTCAATGTAACTGGGTTTCTTGTTGCGGTTTGAAGAGATTAGAAAAATAGCACTTCAATTCCCTTTGTTTGATTCATGCAATAGGAATCAATTGCTACTGAAAGAGTATTCAGTCTCTTTTTAGCCACTTGTCACATTAATTTTTGGGTTTTTTACACTGTACATTGATCATTTTGGCTTATTCAATGTGCAGAATTTAATGTGGTCTGAGTCAGAAAATCTAAGTAAGGGATAAAGGGGCATCAAGGGTTTATTTCAAGGGAAGTAACTCTTGCAAGGGGGCTTGAAAAGACCAAAACAAGGTCTTCTGCCACCCTGATTTCTTAAATTTTGGCCCTTTTTCAGTGAAATCTGGCATGTATGGATGGTGCATGCCTGGCAGTTTGCCAAGGACTGCACAGCAGCCTTCAAAGAAGACTTTAAATCCACTTTTATGCCGTTTTTTGTTCAATGTTTAATATCGATATATTAGGGCGCCATTTTGAAGTAATTTTGAAGCTCTCTGATTGGCTGACTGGTTCCAATTTTGAATTTCTCGACGCCTCTGAATGGCTGACTGGGCCCAATTTTCAATTTCTCGAAGCCTCTGATTGGCTGACTGGGTCCCATGCTGATTTCCTTAACCCTTTCCCAAACAATCCCTGGTTTTTACGGGTCTAACCAGCATTTTCTCCTTTTCCCACAATGTTTTCTACCCTATCATGAACAGAAATCATCTTTTCAGCAAGAGTTGAACTGTAATCTGCAAATGCTTTCAATTAGGTCTAGTCCAAAGGTTTGTCGTTTGGGAAAGGGTTAAAGCTTCTGTGATTGGATAATTTCACAAAGGGACAGGATTTGATTGGCTGATTGGGAAAGGGGGGGTATCTGTTTATCCTTATTAACCTCTTACCACACAATGACGCCTTTTAACACCCGCCCCCCAATAGAAAGCTTTTGAAAATAATCTGAGAAAAGGAGACAATGCAAGTTACCAGCATTTTCTCCTTTTCCCACAATGTTTTCTACCCTATCAAAGAAAATAAAAATGATTATTAGTTATTCTTACATCTAATTGTATCTTTATGGCCTATTTTTAAATTCTTCAAACCAGAACAAGATTTTTTTTTAACCGGAAAAAGTTTCCGCAACCGCAACCGGTTGTGTCTGAATTTTATATTTTTGCGCAGCAGTTAAACATACATTGACTTTTGACTCGCAAGGTCACCAAAATTGACCCTGGTAAGAAAACAGGGAAACATTCGGTTTACCTTTCTTTGATTTGTGCAACAGGTATCAGTTGCCTCCGAAAGTGTCTAAGTTGATTTTACGATTTTATGCGCAGCACGTAACCGTCACGTATGGGTGACATAGTCATCGTAACCAAATCAATAGCCCTAGTGAGAGAAAACGAAAAAGAAAAATCCCTATAATTGACTTAAGCGACAGGTGTCGTCTGCTACGAAATGTTCCACAAGTCCATTTTTCATGTTTTCGCGGATACGTAACTGGCACCTATGAGACGGTAGTCAACGTAAATGGGTTTGTTGTCATGGTATAAAGACAATGGAGAAAAAAAATACATCAGAAATTTAGTTCCCTATATTTGACTTAAGAAACATGTGTCGTCTGCTTTGAAATGTTCTGTAAGTCGATTTTTCATGTTTTCGCGGATACGTTAGTGGCACCTATGAGGGACAGTAGTCTGCGTAAATGGGTATATGTCGTCACGGTATGAAGAGATTGGAGAGAAAAGATATATTAGAAATTTAGTTCTCTTTGTTTGACTTATGCAACAGGGAGCATTTGCTACTGAAAGAGTCTTCAGTCTTTTTTTAGCCACTTGTCACATTATTTCCTGGTGTTTTCGCATGTGCCTAACTGGCACGTATGAAACGGTAGTCAATGTAACTGGGTTTCTTGTTGCGGTTTGAAGAGATTAGAAAAATAGCACTTCAATTCCCTTTGTTTGATTCATGCAATAGGAATCAATTGCTACTGAAAGAGTATTCAGTCTCTTTTTAGCCACTTGTCACATTAATTTCTGGGTTTTTTACACTGTACATTGATCATTTTGGCTTATTCAATGTGCAGAATTTAATGTGGTCTGAGTCAGAAAATCTAAGTAAGGGATAAAGGGGCATCAAGGGTTTATTTCAAGGGAAGTAACTCTTGCAAGGGGGCTTGAAAAGACCAAAACAAGGTCTTCTGCCACCCTGATTTCTTAAATTTTGGCCCTTTTTCAGTGAAATCTGGCATGTATGGATGGTGCATGCCTGGCAGTTTGCCAAGGACTGCACAGCAGCCTTCAAAGAAGACTTTAAATCCACTTTTATGCCGTTTTTTGTTCAATGTTTAATATCGATATATTAGGGCGCCATTTTGAAGTAATTTTGAAGCTCTCTGATTGGCTGACTGGTTCCAATTTTGAATTTCTCGACGCCTCTGAATGGCTGACTGGGCCCAATTTTGAATTTCTCGAAGCCTCTGATTGGCTGACTGGGTCCCATGCTGATTTCCTTAACCCTTTCCCAAACAATCCCTGGTTTTTACGGGTCTAACCAGCATTTTCTCCTTTTCCCACAATGTTTTCTACCCTATCATGAACAGAAATCATCTTTTCAGCAAGAGTTGAACTGTAATCTGCAAATGCTTTCAATTAGGTCTAGTCCAAAGGTTTGTCGTTTGGGAAAGGGTTAAAGCTTCTGTGATTGGATAATTTCACAAAGGACAGGATTTGATTGGCTGATTGGGAAAGGGGGGGTATCTGTTTATCCTTATTAACCTCTTACCACACAATGACGCCTTTTAACACCCGCCCCCCAATAGAAAGCTTTTGAAAATAATCTGAGAAAAGGAGACAATGCAAGTTACCAGCATTTTCTCCTTTTCCCACAATGTTTTCTACCCTATCAAAGAAAATAAAAATGATTATTAGTTATTCTTACATCTAATTGTATCTTTATGGCCTATTTTTAAATTCTTCAAACCAGAACAAGATTTTTTTTTAACCGGAAAAAGTTTCCGCAACCGCAACCGGTTGTGTCTGAATTTTATATTTTTGCGCAGCAGTTAAACATACATTGACTTTTGACTCGCAAGGTCACCAAAATTGACCCTGGTAAGAAAACAGGGAAACATTCGGTTTACCTTTCTTTGATTTGTGCAACAGGTATCAGTTGCCTCCGAAAGTGTCTAAGTTGATTTTATGATTTTATGCGCAGCACGTAACCGTCACGTATGGGTGACATAGTCATCGTAACCAAATCAATAGCCCTACTGAGAGAAAACGAAAAAGAAAAATCCCTATAATTGACTTAAGCGACAGGTGTCGTCTGCTACGAAATGTTCCACAAGTCCATTTTTCATGTTTTCGCGGATACGTAACTGGCACCTATGAGACGGTAGTCAACGTAAATGGGTTTGTTGTCATGGTATAAAGACAATGGAGAAAAAAAATACATCAGAAATTTAGTTCCCTATATTTGACTTAAGAAACATGTGTCGTCTGCTTTGAAATGTTCTGTAAGTCGATTTTTCATGTTTTCGCGGATACGTTAGTGGCACCTATGAGGGACAGTAGTCTGCGTAAATGGGTATATGTCGTCACGGTATGAAGAGATTGGAGAGAAAAGATATATTAGAAATTTAGTTCTCTTTGTTTGACTTATGCAACAGGGAGCATTTGCTACTGAAAGAGTCTTCAGTCTTTTTTTAGCCACTTGTCACATTATTTCCTGGTGTTTTCGCATGTGCCTAACTGGCACGTATGAAACGGTAGTCAATGTAACTGGGTTTCTTGTTGCGGTTTGAAGAGATTAGAAAAATAGCACTTCAATTCCCTTTGTTTGATTCATGCAATAGGAATCAATTGCTACTGAAAGAGTATTCAGTCTCTTTTTAGCCACTTGTCACATTAATTTCTGGGTTTTTTACACTGTACATTGATCATTTTGGCTTATTCAATGTGCAGAATTTAATGTGGTCTGAGTCAGAAAATCTAAGTAAGGGATAAAGGGGCATCAAGGGTTTATTTCAAGGGAAGTAACTCTTGCAAGGGGGCTTGAAAAGACCAAAACAAGGTCTTCTGCCACCCTGATTTCTTAAATTTTGGCCCTTTTTCAGTGAAATCTGGCATGTATGGATGGTGCATGCCTGGCAGTTTGCCAAGGACTGCACAGCAGCCTTCAAAGAAGACTTTAAATCCACTTTTATGCCGTTTTTTGTTCAATGTTTAATATCGATATATTAGGGCGCCATTTTGAAGTAATTTTGAAGCTCTCTGATTGGCTGACTGGTTCCAATTTTGAATTTCTCGACGCCTCTGAATGGCTGACTGGGCCCAATTTTGAATTTCTCGAAGCCTCTGATTGGCTGACTGGGTCCCATGCTGATTTCCTTAACCCTTTCCCAAACAATCCCTGGTTTTTACGGGTCTAACCAGCATTTTCTCCTTTTCCCACAATGTTTTCTACCCTATCATAGACAGCCATCATCTTTTAAGCAAGAGTTGAACTGTAATCTGCAAATGCTTTCAATTAGGTCTAGTCCAAAGGTTTGTCGTTTGGGAAAGGGTTAAAGCTTCTGTGATTGGATAATTTCACAAAGGGACAGGATTTGATTGGCTGATTGGGAAAGGGGGGGTATCTGTTTATCCTTATTAACCTCTTACCACACAATGACGCCTTTTAACATCCCCCTCCGAAGAGAAAGCTTTTGAAAATAATCTGAGAAAAGGAGACAATGCAAGTTACCAGCATTTTCTCCTTTTCCCACAATGTTTTCTACCCTATCAAAGAAAATAAAAATGATTATTAGTTATTCTTACATCTAATTGTATCTTTATGGCCTATTTTTAAATTCTTCAAACCAGAACAAGATTTTTTTTTAACCGGAAAAAGTTTCCGCAACCGGTTGTGTCTGAATTTTATATTTTTGCGCAGCAGTTAAACATACATTGACTTTTGACTCGCAAGGTCACCAAAATTGACCCTGGTAAGAAAACAGGGAAACATTCGGTTTACCTTTCTTTCATTTGTGCAACAGGTATCAGTTGCCTCCGAAAGTGTCTAAGTTGATTTTACGATTTTATGCGCAGCACGTAACCATCACGTATGGGTGACATAGTCATCGTAACCAAATCAATAGCCCTAGTGAGAGAAAACGAAAAAGAAAAATCCCTATAATTGACTTAAGCGACAGGTGTCGTCTGCTACGAAATGTTCCACAAGTCCATTTTTCATGTTTTCGCGGATACGTAACTGGCACCTATGAGACGGTAGTCAACGTAAATGGGTTTGTTGTCATGGTATAAAGACAATGGAGAAAAAAAATACATCAGAAATTTAGTTCCCTATATTTGACTTAAGAAACATGTGTCGTCTGCTTTGAAATGTTCTGTAAGTCGATTTTTCATGTTTTCGCGGATACGTTAGTGGCACCTATGAGGGACAGTAGTCTGCGTAAATGGGTATATGTCGTCACGGTATGAAGAGATTGGAGAGAAAAGATATATTAGAAATTTAGTTCTCTTTGTTTGACTTATGCAACAGGGAGCATTTGCTACTGAAAGAGTCTTCAGTCTTTTTTTAGCCACTTGTCACATTATTTCCTGGTGTTTTCGCATGTGCCTAACTGGCACGTATGAAACGGTAGTCAATGTAACTGGGTTTCTTGTTGCGGTTTGAAGAGATTAGAAAAATAGCACTTCAATTCCCTTTGTTTGATTCATGCAATAGGAATCAATTGCTACTGAAAGAGTATTCAGTCTCTTTTTAGCCACTTGTCACATTAATTTCTGGGTTTTTTACACTGTACATTGATCATTTTGGCTTATTCAATGTGCAGAATTTAATGTGGTCTGAGTCAGAAAATCTAAGTAAGGGATAAAGGGGCATCAAGGGTTTATTTCAAGGGAAGTAACTCTTGCAAGGGGGCTTGAAAAGACCAAAACAAGGTCTTCTGCCACCCTGATTTCTTAAATTTTGGCCCTTTTTCAGTGAAATCTGGCATGTATGGATGGTGCATGCCTGGCAGTTTGCCAAGGACTGCACAGCAGCCTTCAAAGAAGACTTTAAATCCACTTTTATGCCGTTTTTTGTTCAATGTTTAATATCGATATATTAGGGCGCCATTTTGAAGTAATTTTGAAGCTCTCTGATTGGCTGACTGGTTCCAATTTTGAATTTCTCGACGCCTCTGAATGGCTGACTGGGCCCAATTTTGAATTTCTCGAAGCCTCTGATTGGCTGACTGGGTCCCATGCTGATTTCCTTAACCCTTTCCCAAACAATCCCTGGTTTTTACGGGTCTAACCAGCATTTTCTCCTTTTCCCACAATGTTTTCTACCCTATCATGAACAGAAATCATCTTTTCAGCAAGAGTTGAACTGTAATCTGCAAATGCTTTCAATTAGGTCTAGTCCAAAGGTTTGTCGTTTGGGAAAGGGTTAAAGCTTCTGTGATTGGATAATTTCACAAAGGACAGGATTTGATTGGCTGATTGGGAAAGGGGGGGTATCTGTTTATCCTTATTAACCTCTTACCACACAATGACGCCTTTTAACACCCGCCCCCCAATAGAAAGCTTTTGAAAATAATCTGAGAAAAGGAGACAATGCAAGTTACCAGCATTTTCTCCTTTTCCCACAATGTTTTCTACCCTATCAAAGAAAATAAAAATGATTATTAGTTATTCTTACATCTAATTGTATCTTTATGGCCTATTTTTAAATTCTTCAAACCAGAACAAGATTTTTTTTTAACCGGAAAAAGTTTCCGCAACCGCAACCGGTTGTGTCTGAATTTTATATTTTTGCGCAGCAGTTAAACATACATTGACTTTTGACTCGCAAGGTCACCAAAATTGACCCTGGTAAGAAAACAGGGAAACATTCGGTTTACCTTTCTTTGATTTGTGCAACAGGTATCAGTTGCCTCCGAAAGTGTCTAAGTTGATTTTATGATTTTATGCGCAGCACGTAACCGTCACGTATGGGTGACATAGTCATCGTAACCAAATCAATAGCCCTAGTGAGAGAAAACGAAAAAGAAAAATCCCTATAATTGACTTAAGCGACAGGTGTCGTCTGCTACGAAATGTTCCACAAGTCCATTTTTCATGTTTTCGCGGATACGTAACTGGCACCTATGAGACGGTAGTCAACGTAAATGGGTTTGTTGTCATGGTATAAAGACAATGGAGAAAAAAAATACATCAGAAATTTAGTTCCCTATATTTGACTTAAGAAACATGTGTCGTCTGCTTTGAAATGTTCTGTAAGTCGATTTTTCATGTTTTCGCGGATACGTTAGTGGCACCTATGAGGGACAGTAGTCTGCGTAAATGGGTATATGTCGTCACGGTATGAAGAGATTGGAGAGAAAAGATATATTAGAAATTTAGTTCTCTTTGTTTGACTTATGCAACAGGGAGCATTTGCTACTGAAAGAGTCTTCAGTCTTTTTTTAGCCACTTGTCACATTATTTCCTGGTGTTTTCGCATGTGCCTAACTGGCACGTATGAAACGGTAGTCAATGTAACTGGGTTTCTTGTTGCGGTTTGAAGAGATTAGAAAAATAGCACTTCAATTCCCTTTGTTTGATTCATGCAATAGGAATCAATTGCTACTGAAAGAGTATTCAGTCTCTTTTTAGCCACTTGTCACATTAATTTCTGGGTTTTTTACACTGTACATTGATCATTTTGGCTTATTCAATGTGCAGAATTTAATGTGGTCTGAGTCAGAAAATCTAAGTAAGGGATAAAGGGGCATCAAGGGTTTATTTCAAGGGAAGTAACTCTTGCAAGGGGGCTTGAAAAGACCAAAACAAGGTCTTCTGCCACCCTGATTTCTTAAATTTTGGCCCTTTTTCAGTGAAATCTGGCATGTATGGATGGTGCATGCCTGGCAGTTTGCCAAGGACTGCACAGCAGCCTTCAAAGAAGACTTTAAATCCACTTTTATGCCGTTTTTTGTTCAATGTTTAATATCGATATATTAGGGCGCCATTTTGAAGTAATTTTGAAGCTCTCTGATTGGCTGACTGGTTCCAATTTTGAATTTCTCGACGCCTCTGAATGGCTGACTGGGCCCAATTTTGAATTTCTCGAAGCCTCTGATTGGCTGACTGGGTCCCATGCTGATTTCCTTAACCCTTTCCCAAACAATCCCTGGTTTTTACGGGTCTAACCAGCATTTTCTCCTTTTCCCACAATGTTTTCTACCCTATCATAGACAGCCATCATCTTTTCAGCAAGAGTTGAACTGTAATCTGCAAATGCTTTCAATTAGGTCTAGTCCAAAGGTTTGTCGTTTGGGAAAGGGTTAAAGCTTCTGTGATTGGATAATTTCACAAAGGGACAGGATTTGATTGGCTGATTGGGAAAGGGGGGGTATCTGTTTATCCTTATTAACCTCTTACCACACAATGACGCCTTTTAACATCCCCCTCCGAAGAGAAAGCTTTTGAAAATAATCTGAGAAAAGGAGACAATGCAAGTTACCAGCATTTTCTCCTTTTCCCACAATGTTTTCTACCCTATCAAAGAAAATAAAAATGATTATTAGTTATTCTTACATCTAATTGTATCTTTATGGCCTATTTTTAAATTCTTCAAACCAGAACAAGATTTTTTTTTAACCGGAAAAAGTTTCCGCAACCGGTTGTGTCTGAATTTTATAATTTTGCGCAGCAGTTAAACATACATTGACTTTTGACTCGCAAGGTCACCAAAATTGACCCTGGTAAGAAAACAGGGAAACATTCGGTTTACCTTTCTTTCATTTGTGCAACAGGTATCAGTTGCCTCCGAAAGTGTCTAAGTTGATTTTACGATTTTATGCGCAGCACGTAACCATCACGTATGGGTGACATAGTCATCGTAACCAAATCAATAGCCCTAGTGAGAGAAAACGAAAAAGAAAAATCCCTATAATTGACTTAAGCGACAGGTGTCGTCTGCTACGAAATGTTCCACAAGTCCATTTTTCATGTTTTCGCGGATACGTAACTGGCACCTATGAGACGGTAGTCAACGTAAATGGGTTTGTTGTCATGGTATAAAGACAATGGAGAAAAAAAATACATCAGAAATTTAGTTCCCTATATTTGACTTAAGAAACATGTGTCGTCTGCTTTGAAATGTTCTGTAAGTCGATTTTTCATGTTTTCGCGGATACGTTAGTGGCACCTATGAGGGACAGTAGTCTGCGTAAATGGGTATATGTCGTCACGGTATGAAGAGATTGGAGAGAAAAGATATATTAGAAATTTAGTTCTCTTTGTTTGACTTATGCAACAGGGAGCATTTGCTACTGAAAGAGTCTTCAGTCTTTTTTTAGCCACTTGTCACATTATTTCCTGGTGTTTTCGCATGTGCCTAACTGGCACGTATGAAACGGTAGTCAATGTAACTGGGTTTCTTGTTGCGGTTTGAAGAGATTAGAAAAATAGCACTTCAATTCCCTTTGTTTGATTCATGCAATAGGAATCAATTGCTACTGAAAGAGTATTCAGTCTCTTTTTAGCCACTTGTCACATTAATTTCTGGGTTTTTTACACTGTACATTGATCATTTTGGCTTATTCAATGTGCAGAATTTAATGTGGTCTGAGTCAGAAAATCTAAGTAAGGGATAAAGGGGCATCAAGGGTTTATTTCAAGGGAAGTAACTCTTGCAAGGGGGCTTGAAAAGACCAAAACAAGGTCTTCTGCCACCCTGATTTCTTAAATTTTGGCCCTTTTTCAGTGAAATCTGGCATGTATGGATGGTGCATGCCTGGCAGTTTGCCAAGGACTGCACAGCAGCCTTCAAAGAAGACTTTAAATCCACTTTTATGCCGTTTTTTGTTCAATGTTTAATATCGATATATTAGGGCGCCATTTTGAAGTAATTTTGAAGCTCTCTGATTGGCTGACTGGTTCCAATTTTGAATTTCTCGACGCCTCTGAATGGCTGACTGGGCCCAATTTTGAATTTCTCGAAGCCTCTGATTGGCTGACTGGGTCCCATGCTGATTTCCTTAACCCTTTCCCAAACAATCCCTGGTTTTTACGGGTCTAACCAGCATTTTCTCCTTTTCCCACAATGTTTTCTACCCTATCATGAACAGAAATCATCTTTTCAGCAAGAGTTGAACTGTAATCTGCAAATGCTTTCAATTAGGTCTAGTCCAAAGGTTTGTCGTTTGGGAAAGGGTTAAAGCTTCTGTGATTGGATAATTTCACAAAGGACAGGATTTGATTGGCTGATTGGGAAAGGGGGGGTATCTGTTTATCCTTATTAACCTCTTACCACACAATGACGCCTTTTAACACCCGCCCCCCAATAGAAAGCTTTTGAAAATAATCTGAGAAAAGGAGACAATGCAAGTTACCAGCATTTTCTCCTTTTCCCACAATGTTTTCTACCCTATCAAAGAAAATAAAAATGATTATTAGTTATTCTTACATCTAATTGTATCTTTATGGCCTATTTTTAAATTCTTCAAACCAGAACAAGATTTTTTTTTAACCGGAAAAAGTTTCCGCAACCGCAACCGGTTGTGTCTGAATTTTATATTTTTGCGCAGCAGTTAAACATACATTGACTTTTGACTCGCAAGGTCACCAAAATTGACCCTGGTAAGAAAACAGGGAAACATTCGGTTTACCTTTCTTTGATTTGTGCAACAGGTATCAGTTGCCTCCGAAAGTGTCTAAGTTGATTTTATGATTTTATGCGCAGCACGTAACCGTCACGTATGGGTGACATAGTCATCGTAACCAAATCAATAGCCCTAGTGAGAGAAAACGAAAAAGAAAAATCCCTATAATTGACTTAAGCGACAGGTGTCGTCTGCTACGAAATGTTCCACAAGTCCATTTTTCATGTTTTCGCGGATACGTAACTGGCACCTATGAGACGGTAGTCAACGTAAATGGGTTTGTTGTCATGGTATAAAGACAATGGAGAAAAAAAATACATCAGAAATTTAGTTCCCTATATTTGACTTAAGAAACATGTGTCGTCTGCTTTGAAATGTTCTGTAAGTCGATTTTTCATGTTTTCGCGGATACGTTAGTGGCACCTATGAGGGACAGTAGTCTGCGTAAATGGGTATATGTCGTCACGGTATGAAGAGATTGGAGAGAAAAGATATATTAGAAATTTAGTTCTCTTTGTTTGACTTATGCAACAGGGAGCATTTGCTACTGAAAGAGTCTTCAGTCTTTTTTTAGCCACTTGTCACATTATTTCCTGGTGTTTTCGCATGTGCCTAACTGGCACGTATGAAACGGTAGTCAATGTAACTGGGTTTCTTGTTGCGGTTTGAAGAGATTAGAAAAATAGCACTTCAATTCCCTTTGTTTGATTCATGCAATAGGAATCAATTGCTACTGAAAGAGTATTCAGTCTCTTTTTAGCCACTTGTCACATTAATTTCTGGGTTTTTTACACTGTACATTGATCATTTTGGCTTATTCAATGTGCAGAATTTAATGTGGTCTGAGTCAGAAAATCTAAGTAAGGGATAAAGGGGCATCAAGGGTTTATTTCAAGGGAAGTAACTCTTGCAAGGGGGCTTGAAAAGACCAAAACAAGGTCTTCTGCCACCCTGATTTCTTAAATTTTGGCCCTTTTTCAGTGAAATCTGGCATGTATGGATGGTGCATGCCTGGCAGTTTGCCAAGGACTGCACAGCAGCCTTCAAAGAAGACTTTAAATCCACTTTTATGCCGTTTTTTGTTCAATGTTTAATATCGATATATTAGGGCGCCATTTTGAAGTAATTTTGAAGCTCTCTGATTGGCTGACTGGTTCCAATTTTGAATTTCTCGACGCCTCTGAATGGCTGACTGGGCCCAATTTTGAATTTCTCGAAGCCTCTGATTGGCTGACTGGGTCCCATGCTGATTTCCTTAACCCTTTCCCAAACAATCCCTGGTTTTTACGGGTCTAACCAGCATTTTCTCCTTTTCCCACAATGTTTTCTACCCTATCATAGACAGCCATCATCTTTTCAGCAAGAGTTGAACTGTAATCTGCAAATGCTTTCAATTAGGTCTAGTCCAAAGGTTTGTCGTTTGGGAAAGGGTTAAAGCTTCTGTGATTGGATAATTTCACAAAGGGACAGGATTTGATTGGCTGATTGGGAAAGGGGGGGTATCTGTTTATCCTTATTAACCTCTTACCACACAATGACGCCTTTTAACATCCCCCTCCGAAGAGAAAGCTTTTGAAAATAATCTGAGAAAAGGAGACAATGCAAGTTACCAGCATTTTCTCCTTTTCCCACAATGTTTTCTACCCTATCAAAGAAAATAAAAATGATTATTAGTTATTCTTACATCTAATTGTATCTTTATGGCCTATTTTTAAATTCTTCAAACCAGAACAAGATTTTTTTTTAACCGGAAAAAGTTTCCGCAACCGGTTGTGTCTGAATTTTATATTTTTGCGCAGCAGTTAAACATACATTGACTTTTGACTCGCAAGGTCACCAAAATTGACCCTGGTAAGAAAACAGGGAAACATTCGGTTTACCTTTCTTTGATTTGTGCAACAGGTATCAGTTGCCTCCGAAAGTGTCTAAGTTGATTTTATGATTTTATGCGCAGCACGTAACCGTCACGTATGGGTGACATAGTCATCGTAACCAAATCAATAGCCCTAGTGAGAGAAAACGAAAAAGAAAAATCCCTATAATTGACTTAAGCGACAGGTGTCGTCTGCTACGAAATGTTCCACAAGTCCATTTTTCATGTTTTCGCGGATACGTAACTGGCACCTATGAGACGGTAGTCAACGTAAATGGGTTTGTTGTCATGGTATAAAGACAATGGAGAAAAAAAATACATCAGAAATTTAGTTCCCTATATTTGACTTAAGAAACATGTGTCGTCTGCTTTGAAATGTTCTGTAAGTCGATTTTTCATGTTTTCGCGGATACGTTAGTGGCACCTATGAGGGACAGTAGTCTGCGTAAATGGGTATATGTTCTCACGGTATGAAGAGATTGGAGAGAAAAGATATATTAGAAATTTAGTTCTCTTTGTTTGACTTATGCAACAGGGAGCATTTGCTACTGAAAGAGTCTTCAGTCTTTTTTTAGCCACTTGTCACATTATTTCCTGGTGTTTTCGCATGTGCCTAACTGGCACGTATGAAACGGTAGTCAATGTAACTGGGTTTCTTGTTGCGGTTTGAAGAGATTAGAAAAATAGCACTTCAATTCCCTTTGTTTGATTCATGCAATAGGAATCAATTGCTACTGAAAGAGTATTCAGTCTCTTTTTAGCCACTTGTCACATTAATTTCTGGGTTTTTTACACTGTACATTGATCATTTTGGCTTATTCAATGTGCAGAATTTAATGTGGTCTGAGTCAGAAAATCTAAGTAAGGGATAAAGGGGCATCAAGGGTTTATTTCAAGGGAAGTAACTCTTGCAAGGGGGCTTGAAAAGACCAAAACAAGGTCTTCTGCCACCCTGATTTCTTAAATTTTGGCCCTTTTTCAGTGAAATCTGGCATGTATGGATGGTGCATGCCTGGCAGTTTGCCAAGGACTGCACAGCAGCCTTCAAAGAAGACTTTAAATCCACTTTTATGCCGTTTTTTGTTCAATGTTTAATATCGATATATTAGGGCGCCATTTTGAAGTAATTTTGAAGCTCTCTGATTGGCTGACTGGTTCCAATTTTGAATTTCTCGACGCCTCTGAATGGCTGACTGGGCCCAATTTTGAATTTCTCGAAGCCTCTGATTGGCTGACTGGGTCCCATGCTGATTTCCTTAACCCTTTCCCAAACAATCCCTGGTTTTTACGGGTCTAACCAGCATTTTCTCCTTTTCCCACAATGTTTTCTACCCTATCATAGACAGCCATCATCTTTTCAGCAAGAGTTGAACTGTAATCTGCAAATGCTTTCAATTAGGTCTAGTCCAAAGGTTTGTCGTTTGGGAAAGGGTTAAAGCTTCTGTGATTGGATAATTTCACAAAGGGACAGGATTTGATTGGCTGATTGGGAAAGGGGGGGTATCTGTTTATCCTTATTAACCTCTTACCACACAATGACGCCTTTTAACATCCCCCTCCGAAGAGAAAGCTTTTGAAAATAATCTGAGAAAAGGAGACAATGCAAGTTACCAGCATTTTCTCCTTTTCCCACAATGTTTTCTACCCTATCAAAGAAAATAAAAATGATTATTAGTTATTCTTACATCTAATTGTATCTTTATGGCCTATTTTTAAATTCTTCAAACCAGAACAAGATTTTTTTTTAACCGGAAAAAGTTTCCGCAACCGGTTGTGTCTGAATTTTATATTTTTGCGCAGCAGTTAAACATACATTGACTTTTGACTCGCAAGGTCACCAAAATTGACCCTGGTAAGAAAACAGGGAAACATTCGGTTTACCTTTCTTTGATTTGTGCAACAGGTATCAGTTGCCTCCGAAAGTGTCTAAGTTGATTTTACGATTTTATGCGCAGCACGTAACCATCACGTATGGGTGACATAGTCATCGTAACCAAATCAATAGCCCTAGTGAGAGAAAACGAAAAAGAAAAATCCCTATAATTGACTTAAGCGACAGGTGTCGTCTGCTACGAAATGTTCCACAAGTCCATTTTTCATGTTTTCGCGGATACGTAACTGGCACCTATGAGACGGTAGTCAACGTAAATGGGTTTGTTGTCATGGTATAAAGACAATGGAGAAAAAAAATACATCAGAAATTTAGTTCCCTATATTTGACTTAAGAAACATGTGTCGTCTGCTTTGAAATGTTCTGTAAGTCGATTTTTCATGTTTTCGCGGATACGTTAGTGGCACCTATGAGGGACAGTAGTCTGCGTAAATGGGTATATGTCGTCACGGTATGAAGAGATTGGAGAGAAAAGATATATTAGAAATTTAGTTCTCTTTGTTTGACTTATGCAACAGGGAGCATTTGCTACTGAAAGAGTCTTCAGTCTTTTTTTAGCCACTTGTCACATTATTTCCTGGTGTTTTCGCATGTGCCTAACTGGCACGTATGAAACGGTAGTCAATGTAACTGGGTTTCTTGTTGCGGTTTGAAGAGATTAGAAAAATAGCACTTCAATTCCCTTTGTTTGATTCATGCAATAGGAATCAATTGCTACTGAAAGAGTATTCAGTCTCTTTTTAGCCACTTGTCACATTAATTTCTGGGTTTTTTACACTGTACATTGATCATTTTGGCTTATTCAATGTGCAGAATTTAATGTGGTCTGAGTCAGAAAATCTAAGTAAGGGATAAAGGGGCATCAAGGGTTTATTTCAAGGGAAGTAACTCTTGCAAGGGGGCTTGAAAAGACCAAAACAAGGTCTTCTGCCACCCTGATTTCTTAAATTTTGGCCCTTTTTCAGTGAAATCTGGCATGTATGGATGGTGCATGCCTGGCAGTTTGCCAAGGACTGCACAGCAGCCTTCAAAGAAGACTTTAAATCCACTTTTATGCCGTTTTTTGTTCAATGTTTAATATCGATATATTAGGGCGCCATTTTGAAGTAATTTTGAAGCTCTCTGATTGGCTGACTGGTTCCAATTTTGAATTTCTCGACGCCTCTGAATGGCTGACTGGGCCCAATTTTGAATTTCTCGAAGCCTCTGATTGGCTGACTGGGTCCCATGCTGATTTCCTTAACCCTTTCCCAAACAATCCCTGGTTTTTACGGGTCTAACCAGCATTTTCTCCTTTTCCCACAATGTTTTCTACCCTATCATAGACAGAAATCATCTTTTCAGCAAGAGTTGAACTGTAATCTGCAAATGCTTTCAATTAGGTCTAGTCCAAAGGTTTGTCGTTTGGGAAAGGGTTAAAGCTTCTGTGATTGGATAATTTCATAAAGGGACAGGATTTGATTGGCTGATTGGGAAAGGGGGGTATCTGTTTATCCTTATTAACCTCTTACCACACAATGACGCCTTTTAACACCCCCCCCGAAGAGAAAGCTTTTGAAAATAATCTGAGAAAAGGAGACAATGCAAGTTACCAGCATTTTCTCCTTTTCCCACAATGTTTTCTACCCTATCAAAGAAAATAAAAATGATTATTAGTTATTCTTACATCTAATTGTATCTTTATGGCCTATTTTTAAATTCTTCAAACCAGAACAAGATTTTTTTTTAACCGGAAAAAGTTTCCGCAACCGCAACCGGTTGTGTCTGAATTTTATATTTTTGCGCAGCAGTTAAACATACATTGACTTTTGACTCGCAAGGTCACCAAAATTGACCCTGGTAAGAAAACAGGGAAACATTCGGTTTACCTTTCTTTGATTTGTGCAACAGGTATCAGTTGCCTCCGAAAGTGTCTAAGTTGATTTTATGATTTTATGCGCAGCACGTAACCGTCACGTATGGGTGACATAGTCATCGTAACCAAATCAATAGCCCTAGTGAGAGAAAACGAAAAAGAAAAATCCCTATAATTGACTTAAGCGACAGGTGTCGTCTGCTACGAAATGTTCCACAAGTCCATTTTTCATGTTTTCGCGGATACGTAACTGGCACCTATGAGACGGTAGTCAACGTAAATGGGTTTGTTGTCATGGTATAAAGACAATGGAGAAAAAAAATACATCAGAAATTTAGTTCCCTATATTTGACTTAAGAAACATGTGTCGTCTGCTTTGAAATGTTCTGTAAGTCGATTTTTCATGTTTTCGCGGATACGTTAGTGGCACCTATGAGGGACAGTAGTCTGCGTAAATGGGTATATGTCGTCACGGTATGAAGAGATTGGAGAGAAAAGATATATTAGAAATTTAGTTCTCTTTGTTTGACTTATGCAACAGGGAGCATTTGCTACTGAAAGAGTCTTCAGTCTTTTTTTAGCCACTTGTCACATTATTTCCTGGTGTTTTCGCATGTGCCTAACTGGCACGTATGAAACGGTAGTCAATGTAACTGGGTTTCTTGTTGCGGTTTGAAGAGATTAGAAAAATAGCACTTCAATTCCCTTTGTTTGATTCATGCAATAGGAATCAATTGCTACTGAAAGAGTATTCAGTCTCTTTTTAGCCACTTGTCACATTAATTTCTGGGTTTTTTACACTGTACATTGATCATTTTGGCTTATTCAATGTGCAGAATTTAATGTGGTCTGAGTCAGAAAATCTAAGTAAGGGATAAAGGGGCATCAAGGGTTTATTTCAAGGGAAGTAACTCTTGCAAGGGGGCTTGAAAAGACCAAAACAAGGTCTTCTGCCACCCTGATTTCTTAAATTTTGGCCCTTTTTCAGTGAAATCTGGCATGTATGGATGGTGCATGCCTGGCAGTTTGCCAAGGACTGCACAGCAGCCTTCAAAGAAGACTTTAAATCCACTTTTATGCCGTTTTTTGTTCAATGTTTAATATCGATATATTAGGGCGCCATTTTGAAGTAATTTTGAAGCTCTCTGATTGGCTGACTGGTTCCAATTTTGAATTTCTCGACGCCTCTGAATGGCTGACTGGGCCCAATTTTGAATTTCTCGAAGCCTCTGATTGGCTGACTGGGTCCCATGCTGATTTCCTTAACCCTTTCCCAAACAATCCCTGGTTTTTACGGGTCTAACCAGCATTTTCTCCTTTTCCCACAATGTTTTCTACCCTATCATAGACAGCCATCATCTTTTCAGCAAGAGTTGAACTGTAATCTGCAAATGCTTTCAATTAGGTCTAGTCCAAAGGTTTGTCGTTTGGGAAAGGGTTAAAGCTTCTGTGATTGGATAATTTCACAAAGGGACAGGATTTGATTGGCTGATTGGGAAAGGGGGGGTATCTGTTTATCCTTATTAACCTCTTACCACACAATGACGCCTTTTAACATCCCCCTCCGAAGAGAAAGCTTTTGAAAATAATCTGAGAAAAGGAGACAATGCAAGTTACCAGCATTTTCTCCTTTTCCCACAATGTTTTCTACCCTATCAAAGAAAATAAAAATGATTATTAGTTATTCTTACATCTAATTGTATCTTTATGGCCTATTTTTAAATTCTTCAAACCAGAACAAGATTTTTTTTTAACCGGAAAAAGTTTCCGCAACCGGTTGTGTCTGAATTTTATATTTTTGCGCAGCAGTTAAACATACATTGACTTTTGACTCGCAAGGTCACCAAAATTGACCCTGGTAAGAAAACAGGGAAACATTCGGTTTACCTTTCTTTGATTTGTGCAACAGGTATCAGTTGCCTCCGAAAGTGTCTAAGTTGATTTTACGATTTTATGCGCAGCACGTAACCATCACGTATGGGTGACATAGTCATCGTAACCAAATCAATAGCCCTAGTGAGAGAAAACGAAAAAGAAAAATCCCTATAATTGACTTAAGCGACAGGTGTCGTCTGCTACGAAATGTTCCACAAGTCCATTTTTCATGTTTTCGCGGATACGTAACTGGCACCTATGAGACGGTAGTCAACGTAAATGGGTTTGTTGTCATGGTATAAAGACAATGGAGAAAAAAAATACATCAGAAATTTAGTTCCCTATATTTGACTTAAGAAACATGTGTCGTCTGCTTTGAAATGTTCTGTAAGTCGATTTTTCATGTTTTCGCGGATACGTTAGTGGCACCTATGAGGGACAGTAGTCTGCGTAAATGGGTATATGTCGTCACGGTATGAAGAGATTGGAGAGAAAAGATATATTAGAAATTTAGTTCTCTTTGTTTGACTTATGCAACAGGGAGCATTTGCTACTGAAAGAGTCTTCAGTCTTTTTTTAGCCACTTGTCACATTATTTCCTGGTGTTTTCGCATGTGCCTAACTGGCACGTATGAAACGGTAGTCAATGTAACTGGGTTTCTTGTTGCGGTTTGAAGAGATTAGAAAAATAGCACTTCAATTCCCTTTGTTTGATTCATGCAATAGGAATCAATTGCTACTGAAAGAGTATTCAGTCTCTTTTTAGCCACTTGTCACATTATTTCCTGGTGTTTTCGCATGTGCCTAACTGGCACGTATGAAACGGTAGTCAATGTAACTGGGTTTCTTGTTGCGGTTTGAAGAGATTAGAAAAATAGCACTTCAATTCCCTTTGTTTGATTCATGCAATAGGAATCAATTGCTACTGAAAGAGTATTCAGTCTCTTTTTAGCCACTTGTCACATTAATTTCTGGGTTTTTTACACTGTACATTGATCATTTTGGCTTATTCAATGTGCAGAATTTAATGTGGTCTGAGTCAGAAAATCTAAGTAAGGGATAAAGGGGCATCAAGGGTTTATTTCAAGGGAAGTAACTCTTGCAAGGGGGCTTGAAAAGACCAAAACAAGGTCTTCTGCCACCCTGATTTCTTAAATTTTGGCCCTTTTTCAGTGAAATCTGGCATGTATGGATGGTGCATGCCTGGCAGTTTGCCAAGGACTGCACAGCAGCCTTCAAAGAAGACTTTAAATCCACTTTTATGCCGTTTTTTGTTCAATGTTTAATATCGATATATTAGGGCGCCATTTTGAAGTAATTTTGAAGCTCTCTGATTGGCTGACTGGTTCCAATTTTGAATTTCTCGACGCCTCTGAATGGCTGACTGGGCCCAATTTTGAATTTCTCGAAGCCTCTGATTGGCTGACTGGGTCCCATGCTGATTTCCTTAACCCTTTCCCAAACAATCCCTGGTTTTTACGGGTCTAACCAGCATTTTCTCCTTTTCCCACAATGTTT
This sequence comes from Tridacna crocea, assembly GCA_943736015.1. NCBI lineage: Eukaryota > Metazoa > Mollusca > Bivalvia > Cardiida > Cardiidae > Tridacna > Tridacna crocea. Next base: position 12,640,853 of record OX031069.1, on the reverse strand, counting down.
TCTACCCTATCATAGACAGCCATCATCTTTTCAGCAAGAGTTGAACTGTAATCTGCAAATGCTTTCAATTAGGTCTAGTCCAAAGGTTTGTCGTTTGGGAAAGGGTTAAAGCTTCTGTGATTGGATAATTTCACAAAGGGACAGGATTTGATTGGCTGATTGGGAAAGGGGGGGTATCTGTTTATCCTTATTAACCTCTTACCACACAATGACGCCTTTTAACACCCCCCCCGAAGAGAAAGCTTTTGAAAATAATCTGAGAAAAGGAGACAATGCAAGTTACCAGCATTTTCTCCTTTTCCCACAATGTTTTCTACCCTATCAAAGAAAATAAAAATGATTATTAGTTATTCTTACATCTAATTGTATCTTTATGGCCTATTTTTAAATTCTTCAAACCAGAACAAGATTTTTTTTTAACCGGAAAAAGTTTCCGCAACCGCAACCGGTTGTGTCTGAATTTTATATTTTTGCGCAGCAGTTAAACATACATTGACTTTTGACTCGCAAGGTCACCAAAATTGACCCTGGTAAGAAAACAGGGAAACATTCGGTTTACCTTTCTTTGATTTGTGCAACAGGTATCAGTTGCCTCCGAAAGTGTCTAAGTTGATTTTACGATTTTATGCGCAGCACGTAACCATCACGTATGGGTGACATAGTCATCGTAACCAAATCAATAGCCCTAGTGAGAGAAAACGAAAAAGAAAAATCCCTATAATTGACTTAAGCGACAGGTGTCGTCTGCTACGAAATGTTCCACAAGTCCATTTTTCATGTTTTCGCGGATACGTAACTGGCACCTATGAGACGGTAGTCAACGTAAATGGGTTTGTTGTCATGGTATAAAGACAATGGAGAAAAAAAATACATCAGAAATTTAGTTCCCTATATTTGACTTAAGAAACATGTGTCGTCTGCTTTGAAATGTTCTGTAAGTCGATTTTTCATGTTTTCGCGGATACGTTAGTGGCACCTATGAGGGACAGTAGTCTGCGTAAATGGGTATATGTCGTCACGGTATGAAGAGATTGGAGAGAAAAGATATATTAGAAATTTAGTTCTCTTTGTTTGACTTATGCAACAGGGAGCATTTGCTACTGAAAGAGTCTTCAGTCTTTTTTTAGCCACTTGTCACATTATTTCCTGGTGTTTTCGCATGTGCCTAACTGGCACGTATGAAACGGTAGTCAATGTAACTGGGTTTCTTGTTGCGGTTTGAAGAGATTAGAAAAATAGCACTTCAATTCCCTTTGTTTGATTCATGCAATAGGAATCAATTGCTACTGAAAGAGTATTCAGTCTCTTTTTAGCCACTTGTCACATTAATTTCTGGGTTTTTTACACTGTACATTGATCATTTTGGCTTATTCAATGTGCAGAATTTAATGTGGTCTGAGTCAGAAAATCTAAGTAAGGGATAAAGGGGCATCAAGGGTTTATTTCAAGGGAAGTAACTCTTGCAAGGGGGCTTGAAAAGACCAAAACAAGGTCTTCTGCCACCCTGATTTCTTAAATTTTGGCCCTTTTTCAGTGAAATCTGGCATGTATGGATGGTGCATGCCTGGCAGTTTGCCAAGGACTGCACAGCAGCCTTCAAAGAAGACTTTAAATCCACTTTTATGCCGTTTTTTGTTCAATGTTTAATATCGATATATTAGGGCGCCATTTTGAAGTAATTTTGAAGCTCTCTGATTGGCTGACTGGTTCCAATTTTGAATTTCTCGACGCCTCTGAATGGCTGACTGGGCCCAATTTTGAATTTCTCGAAGCCTCTGATTGGCTGACTGGGTCCCATGCTGATTTCCTTAACCCTTTCCCAAACAATCCCTGGTTTTTACGGGTCTAACCAGCATTTTCTCCTTTTCCCACAATGTTTTCTACCCTATCATAGACAGCCATCATCTTTTCAGCAAGAGTTGAACTGTAATCTGCAAATGCTTTCAATTAGGTCTAGTCCAAAGGTTTGTCGTTTGGGAAAGGGTTAAAGCTTCTGTGATTGGATAATTTCACAAAGGGACAGGATTTGATTGGCTGATTGGGAAAGGGGGGGTATCTGTTTATCCTTATTAACCTCTTACCACACAATGACGCCTTTTAACACCCCTCCCCCCGAAGAGAAAGCTTTTGAAAATAATCTGAGAAAAGGAGACAATGCAAGTTACCAGCATTTTCTCCTTTTCCCACAATGTTTTCTACCCTATCAAAGAAAATAAAAATGATTATTAGTTATTCTTACATCTAATTGTATCTTTATGGCCTATTTTTAAATTCTTCAAACCAGAACAAGATTTTTTTTTAACCGGAAAAAGTTTCCGCAACCGCAACCGGTTGTGTCTGAATTTTATATTTTTGCGCAGCAGTTAAACATACATTGACTTTTGACTCGCAAGGTCACCAAAATTGACCCTGGTAAGAAAACAGGGAAACATTCGGTTTACCTTTCTTTGATTTGTGCAACAGGTATCAGTTGCCTCCGAAAGTGTCTAAGTTGATTTTACGATTTTATGCGCAGCACGTAACCATCACGTATGGGTGACATAGTCATCGTAACCAAATCAATAGCCCTAGTGAGAGAAAACGAAAAAGAAAAATCCCTATAATTGACTTAAGCGACAGGTGTCGTCTGCTACGAAATGTTCCACAAGTCCATTTTTCATGTTTTCGCGGATACGTAACTGGCACCTATGAGACGGTAGTCAACGTAAATGGGTTTGTTGTCATGGTATAAAGACAATGGAGAAAAAAAATACATCAGAAATTTAGTTCCCTATATTTGACTTAAGAAACATGTGTCATCTCCTTTGAAATGTTCTGTAAGTCGATTTTTCATGTTTTCGCGGATACGTTAGTGGCACCTATGAGGGACAGTAGTCTGCGTAAATGGGTATATGTCGTCACGGTATGAAGAGATTGGAGAGAAAAGATATATTAGAAATTTAGTTCTCTTTGTTTGACTTATGCAACAGGGAGCATTTGCTACTGAAAGAGTCTTCAGTCTTTTTTTAGCCACTTGTCACATTATTTCCTGGTGTTTTCGCATGTGCCTAACTGGCACGTATGAAACGGTAGTCAATGTAACTGGGTTTCTTGTTGCGGTTTGAAGAGATTAGAAAAATAGCACTTCAATTCCCTTTGTTTGATTCATGCAATAGGAATCAATTGCTACTGAAAGAGTATTCAGTCTCTTTTTAGCCACTTGTCACATTATTTCCTGGTGTTTTCGCATGTGCCTAACTGGCACGTATGAAACGGTAGTCAATGTAACTGGGTTTCTTGTTGCGGTTTGAAGAGATTAGAAAAATAGCACTTCAATTCCCTTTGTTTGATTCATGCAATAGGAATCAATTGCTACTGAAAGAGTATTCAGTCTCTTTTTAGCCACTTGTCACATTTATTTCTGGGTTTTTTACACTGTACATTGATCATTTTGGCTTATTCAATGTGCAGAATTTAATGTGGTCTGAGTCAGAAAATCTAAGTAAGGGATAAAGGGGCATCAAGGGTTTATTTCAAGGGAAGTAACTCTTGCAAGGGGGCTTGAAAAGACCAAAACAAGGTCTTCTGCCACCCTGATTTCTTAAATTTTGGCCCTTTTTCAGTGAAATCTGGCATGTATGGATGGTGCATGCCTGGCAGTTTGCCAAGGACTGCACAGCAGCCTTCAAAGAAGACTTTAAATCCACTTTTATGCCGTTTTTTGTTCAATGTTTAATATCGATATATTAGGGCGCCATTTTGAAGTAATTTTGAAGCTCTCTGATTGGCTGACTGGTTCCAATTTTGAATTTCTCGACGCCTCTGAATGGCTGACTGGGCCCAATTTTGAATTTCTCGAAGCCTCTGATTGGCTGACTGGGTCCCATGCTGATTTCCTTAACCCTTTCCCAAACAATCCCTGGTTTTTACGGGTCTAACCAGCATTTTCTCCTTTTCCCACAATGTTTTCTACCCTATCATAGACAGCCATCATCTTTTCAGCAAGAGTTGAACTGTAATCTGCAAATGCTTTCAATTAGGTCTAGTCCAAAGGTTTGTCGTTTGGGAAAGGGTTAAAGCTTCTGTGATTGGATAATTTCACAAAGGGACAGGATTTGATTGGCTGATTGGGAAAGGGGGGGTATCTGTTTATCCTTATTAACCTCTTACCACACAATGACGCCTTTTAACATCCCCCTCCGAAGAGAAAGCTTTTGAAAATAATCTGAGAAAAGGAGACAATGCAAGTTACCAGCATTTTCTCCTTTTCCCACAATGTTTTCTACCCTATCAAAGAAAATAAAAATGATTATTAGTTATTCTTACATCTAATTGTATCTTTATGGCCTATTTTTAAATTCTTCAAACCAGAACAAGATTTTTTTTTAACCGGAAAAAGTTTCCGCAACCGGTTGTGTCTGAATTTTATATTTTTGCGCAGCAGTTAAACATACATTGACTTTTGACTCGCAAGGTCACCAAAATTGACCCTGGTAAGAAAACAGGGAAACATTCGGTTTACCTTTCTTTGATTTGTGCAACAGGTATCAGTTGCCTCCGAAAGTGTCTAAGTTGATTTTACGATTTTATGCGCAGCACGTAACCATCACGTATGGGTGACATAGTCATCGTAACCAAATCAATAGCCCTAGTGAGAGAAAACGAAAAAGAAAAATCCCTATAATTGACTTAAGCGACAGGTGTCGTCTGCTACGAAATGTTCCACAAGTCCATTTTTCATGTTTTCGCGGATACGTAACTGGCACCTATGAGACGGTAGTCAACGTAAATGGGTTTGTTGTCATGGTATAAAGACAATGGAGAAAAAAAATACATCAGAAATTTAGTTCCCTATATTTGACTTAAGAAACATGTGTCATCTCCTTTGAAATGTTCTGTAAGTCGATTTTTCATGTTTTCGCGGATACGTTAGTGGCACCTATGAGGGACAGTAGTCTGCGTAAATGGGTATATGTCGTCACGGTATGAAGAGATTGGAGAGAAAAGATATATTAGAAATTTAGTTCTCTTTGTTTGACTTATGCAACAGGGAGCATTTGCTACTGAAAGAGTCTTCAGTCTTTTTTTAGCCACTTGTCACATTATTTCCTGGTGTTTTCGCATGTGCCTAACTGGCACGTATGAAACGGTAGTCAATGTAACTGGGTTTCTTGTTGCGGTTTGAAGAGATTAGAAAAATAGCACTTCAATTCCCTTTGTTTGATTCATGCAATAGGAATCAATTGCTACTGAAAGAGTATTCAGTCTCTTTTTAGCCACTTGTCACATTAATTTCTGGGTTTTTTACACTGTACATTGATCATTTTGGCTTATTCAATGTGCAGAATTTAATGTGGTCTGAGTCAGAAAATCTAAGTAAGGGATAAAGGGGCATCAAGGGTTTATTTCAAGGGAAGTAACTCTTGCAAGGGGGCTTGAAAAGACCAAAACAAGGTCTTCTGCCACCCTGATTTCTTAAATTTTGGCCCTTTTTCAGTGAAATCTGGCATGTATGGATGGTGCATGCCTGGCAGTTTGCCAAGGACTGCACAGCAGCCTTCAAAGAAGACTTTAAATCCACTTTTATGCCGTTTTTTGTTCAATGTTTAATATCGATATATTAGGGCGCCATTTTGAAGTAATTTTGAAGCTCTCTGATTGGCTGACTGGTTCCAATTTTGAATTTCTCGACGCCTCTGAATGGCTGACTGGGCCCAATTTTGAATTTCTCGAAGCCTCTGATTGGCTGACTGGGTCCCATGCTGATTTCCTTAACCCTTTCCCAAACAATCCCTGGTTTTTACGGGTCTAACCAGCATTTTCTCCTTTTCCCACAATGTTTTCTACCCTATCATAGACAGCCATCATCTTTTCAGCAAGAGTTGAACTGTAATCTGCAAATGCTTTCAATTAGGTCTAGTCCAAAGGTTTGTCGTTTGGGAAAGGGTTAAAGCTTCTATGATTGGATAATTTCACAAAGGGACAGGATTTGATTGGCTGATTGGGAAAGGGGGGGTATCTGTTTATCCTTATTAACCTCTTACCACACAATGACGCCTTTTAACACCCCTCCCCCCGAAGAGAAAGCTTTTGAAAATAATCTGAGAAAAGGAGACAATGCAAGTTACCAGCATTTTCTCCTTTTCCCACAATGTTTTCTACCCTATCAAAGAAAATAAAAATGATTATTAGTTATTCTTACATCTAATTGTATCTTTATGGCCTATTTTTAAATTCTTCAAACCAGAACAAGATTTTTTTTTAACCGGAAAAAGTTTCCGCAACCGCAACCGGTTGTGTCTGAATTTTATATTTTTGCGCAGCAGTTAAACATACATTGACTTTTGACTCGCAAGGTCACCAAAATTGACCCTGGTAAGAAAACAGGGAAACATTCGGTTTACCTTTCTTTGATTTGTGCAACAGGTATCAGTTGCCTCCGAAAGTGTCTAAGTTGATTTTACGATTTTATGCGCAGCACGTAACCATCACGTATGGGTGACATAGTCATCGTAACCAAATCAATAGCCCTAGTGAGAGAAAACGAAAAAGAAAAATCCCTATAATTGACTTAAGCGACAGGTGTCGTCTGCTACGAAATGTTCCACAAGTCCATTTTTCATGTTTTCGCGGATACGTAACTGGCACCTATGAGACGGTAGTCAACGTAAATGGGTTTGTTGTCATGGTATAAAGACAATGGAGAAAAAAAATACATCAGAAATTTAGTTCCCTATATTTGACTTAAGAAACATGTGTCGTCTGCTTTGAAATGTTCTGTAAGTCGATTTTTCATGTTTTCGCGGATACGTTAGTGGCACCTATGAGGGACAGTAGTCTGCGTAAATGGGTATATGTCGTCACGGTATGAAAAGATTGGAGAGAAAAGATATATTAGAAATTTAGTTCTCTTTGTTTGACTTATGCAACAGGGAGCATTTGCTACTGAAAGAGTCTTCAGTCTTTTTTTAGCCACTTGTCACATTATTTCCTGGTGTTTTCGCATGTGCCTAACTGGCACGTATGAAACGGTAGTCAATGTAACTGGGTTTCTTGTTGCGGTTTGAAGAGATTAGAAAAATAGCACTTCAATTCCCTTTGTTTGATTCATGCAATAGGAATCAATTGCTACTGAAAGAGTATTCAGTCTCTTTTTAGCCACTTGTCACATTATTTCCTGGTGTTTTCGCATGTGCCTAACTGGCACGTATGAAACGGTAGTCAATGTAACTGGGTTTCTTGTTGCGGTTTGAAGAGATTAGAAAAATAGCACTTCAATTCCCTTTGTTTGATTCATGCAATAGGAATCAATTGCTACTGAAAGAGTATTCAGTCTCTTTTTAGCCACTTGTCACATTAATTTCTGGGTTTTTTACACTGTACATTGATCATTTTGGCTTATTCAATGTGCAGAATTTAATGTGGTCTGAGTCAGAAAATCTAAGTAAGGGATAAAGGGGCATCAAGGGTTTATTTCAAGGGAAGTAACTCTTGCAAGGGGGCTTGAAAAGACCAAAACAAGGTCTTCTGCCACCCTGATTTCTTAAATTTTGGCCCTTTTTCAGTGAAATCTGGCATGTATGGATGGTGCATGCCTGGCAGTTTGCCAAGGACTGCACAGCAGCCTTCAAAGAAGACTTTAAATCCACTTTTATGCCGTTTTTTGTTCAATGTTTAATATCGATATATTAGGGCGCCATTTTGAAGTAATTTTGAAGCTCTCTGATTGGCTGACTGGTTCCAATTTTGAATTTCTCGACGCCTCTGAATGGCTGACTGGGCCCAATTTTGAATTTCTCGAAGCCTCTGATTGGCTGACTGGGTCCCATGCTGATTTCCTTAACCCTTTCCCAAACAATCCCTGGTTTTTACGGGTCTAACCAGCATTTTCTCCTTTTCCCACAATGTTTTCTACCCTATCATAGACAGCCATCATCTTTTCAGCAAGAGTTGAACTGTAATCTGCAAATGCTTTCAATTAGGTCTAGTCCAAAGGTTTGTCGTTTGGGAAAGGGTTAAAGCTTCTGTGATTGGATAATTTCACAAAGGGACAGGATTTGATTGGCTGATTGGGAAAGGGGGGGTATCTGTTTATCCTTATTAACCTCTTACCACACAATGACGCCTTTTAACATCCCCCTCCGAAGAGAAAGCTTTTGAAAATAATCTGAGAAAAGGAGACAATGCAAGTTACCAGCATTTTCTCCTTTTCCCACAATGTTTTCTACCCTATCAAAGAAAATAAAAATGATTATTAGTTATTCTTACATCTAATTGTATCTTTATGGCCTATTTTTAAATTCTTCAAACCAGAACAAGATTTTTTTTTAACCGGAAAAAGTTTCCGCAACCGGTTGTGTCTGAATTTTATATTTTTGCGCAGCAGTTAAACATACATTGACTTTTGACTCGCAAGGTCACCAAAATTGACCCTGGTAAGAAAACAGGGAAACATTCGGTTTACCTTTCTTTGATTTGTGCAACAGGTATCAGTTGCCTCCGAAAGTGTCTAAGTTGATTTTACGATTTTATGCGCAGCACGTAACCATCACGTATGGGTGACATAGTCATCGTAACCAAATCAATAGCCCTAGTGAGAGAAAACGAAAAAGAAAAATCCCTATAATTGACTTAAGCGACAGGTGTCGTCTGCTACGAAATGTTCCACAAGTCCATTTTTCATGTTTTCGCGGATACGTAACTGGCACCTATGAGACGGTAGTCAACGTAAATGGGTTTGTTGTCATGGTATAAAGACAATGGAGAAAAAAAATACATCAGAAATTTAGTTCCCTATATTTGACTTAAGAAACATGTGTCATCTCCTTTGAAATGTTCTGTAAGTCGATTTTTCATGTTTTCGCGGATACGTTAGTGGCACCTATGAGGGACAGTAGTCTGCGTAAATGGGTATATGTCGTCACGGTATGAAGAGATTGGAGAGAAAAGATATATTAGAAATTTAGTTCTCTTTGTTTGACTTATGCAACAGGGAGCATTTGCTACTGAAAGAGTCTTCAGTCTTTTTTTAGCCACTTGTCACATTATTTCCTGGTGTTTTCGCATGTGCCTAACTGGCACGTATGAAACGGTAGTCAATGTAACTGGGTTTCTTGTTGCGGTTTGAAGAGATTAGAAAAATAGCACTTCAATTCCCTTTGTTTGATTCATGCAATAGGAATCAATTGCTACTGAAAGAGTATTCAGTCTCTTTTTAGCCACTTGTCACATTAATTTCTGGGTTTTTTACACTGTACATTGATCATTTTGGCTTATTCAATGTGCAGAATTTAATGTGGTCTGAGTCAGAAAATCTAAGTAAGGGATAAAGGGGCATCAAGGGTTTATTTCAAGGGAAGTAACTCTTGCAAGGGGGCTTGAAAAGACCAAAACAAGGTCTTCTGCCACCCTGATTTCTTAAATTTTGGCCCTTTTTCAGTGAAATCTGGCATGTATGGATGGTGCATGCCTGGCAGTTTGCCAAGGACTGCACAGCAGCCTTCAAAGAAGACTTTAAATCCACTTTTATGCCGTTTTTTGTTCAATGTTTAATATCGATATATTAGGGCGCCATTTTGAAGTAATTTTGAAGCTCTCTGATTGGCTGACTGGTTCCAATTTTGAATTTCTCGACGCCTCTGAATGGCTGACTGGGCCCAATTTTGAATTTCTCGAAGCCTCTGATTGGCTGACTGGGTCCCATGCTGATTTCCTTAACCCTTTCCCAAACAATCCCTGGTTTTTACGGGTCTAACCAGCATTTTCTCCTTTTCCCACAATGTTTTCTACCCTATCATAGACAGCCATCATCTTTTCAGCAAGAGTTGAACTGTAATCTGCAAATGCTTTCAATTAGGTCTAGTCCAAAGGTTTGTCGTTTGGGAAAGGGTTAAAGCTTCTGTGATTGGATAATTTCACAAAGGGACAGGATTTGATTGGCTGATTGGGAAAGGGGGGGTATCTGTTTATCCTTATTAACCTCTTACCACACAATGACGCCTTTTAACACCCCTCCCCCCGAAGAGAAAGCTTTTGAAAATAATCTGAGAAAAGGAGACAATGCAAGTTACCAGCATTTTCTCCTTTTCCCACAATGTTTTCTACCCTATCAAAGAAAATAAAAATGATTATTAGTTATTCTTACATCTAATTGTATCTTTATGGCCTATTTTTAAATTCTTCAAACCAGAACAAGATTTTTTTTTAACCGGAAAAAGTTTCCGCAACCGCAACCGGTTGTGTCTGAATTTTATATTTTTGCGCAGCAGTTAAACATACATTGACTTTTGACTCGCAAGGTCACCAAAATTGACCCTGGTAAGAAAACAGGGAAACATTCGGTTTACCTTTCTTTGATTTGTGCAACAGGTATCAGTTGCCTCCGAAAGTGTCTAAGTTGATTTTACGATTTTATGCGCAGCACGTAACCATCACGTATGGGTGACATAGTCATCGTAACCAAATCAATAGCCCTAGTGAGAGAAAACGAAAAAGAAAAATCCCTATAATTGACTTAAGCGACAGGTGTCGTCTGCTACGAAATGTTCCACAAGTCCATTTTTCATGTTTTCGCGGATACGTAACTGGCACCTATGAGACGGTAGTCAACGTAAATGGGTTTGTTGTCATGGTATAAAGACAATGGAGAAAAAAAATACATCAGAAATTTAGTTCCCTATATTTGACTTAAGAAACATGTGTCGTCTGCTTTGAAATGTTCTGTAAGTCGATTTTTCATGTTTTCGCGGATACGTTAGTGGCACCTATGAGGGACAGTAGTCTGCGTAAATGGGTATATGTCGTCACGGTATGAAAAGATTGGAGAGAAAAGATATATTAGAAATTTAGTTCTCTTTGTTTGACTTATGCAACAGGGAGCATTTGCTACTGAAAGAGTCTTCAGTCTTTTTTTAGCCACTTGTCACATTATTTCCTGGTGTTTTCGCATGTGCCTAACTGGCACGTATGAAACGGTAGTCAATGTAACTGGGTTTCTTGTTGCGGTTTGAAGAGATTAGAAAAATAGCACTTCAATTCCCTTTGTTTGATTCATGCAATAGGAATCAATTGCTACTGAAAGAGTATTCAGTCTCTTTTTAGCCACTTGTCACATTATTTCCTGGTGTTTTCGCATGTGCCTAACTGGCACGTATGAAACGGTAGTCAATGTAACTGGGTTTCTTGTTGCGGTTTGAAGAGATTAGAAAAATAGCACTTCAATTCCCTTTGTTTGATTCATGCAATAGGAATCAATTGCTACTGAAAGAGTATTCAGTCTCTTTTTAGCCACTTGTCACATTAATTTCTGGGTTTTTTACACTGTACATTGATCATTTTGGCTTATTCAATGTGCAGAATTTAATGTGGTCCGAGTCAGAAAATCTAAGTAAGGGATAAAGGGGCATCAAGGGTTTATTTCAAGGGAAGTAACTCTTGCAAGGGGGCTTGAAAAGACCAAAACAAGGTCTTCTGCCACCCTGATTTCTTAAATTTTGGCCCTTTTTCAGTGAAATCTGGCATGTATGGATGGTGCATGCCTGGCAGTTTGCCAAGGACTGCACAGCAGCCTTCAAAGAAGACTTTAAATCCACTTTTATGCCGTTTTTTGTTCAATGTTTAATATCGATATATTAGGGCGCCATTTTGAAGTAATTTTGAAGCTCTCTGATTGGCTGACTGGTTCCAATTTTGAATTTCTCGACGCCTCTGAATGGCTGACTGGGCCCAATTTTGAATTTTTCGAAGCCTCTGATTGGCTGACTGGGTCCCATGCTGATTTCCTTAACCCTTTCCCAAACAATCCCTGGTTTTTACGAGTCTAACCAGCATTTTCTCCTTTTCCCACAATGTTTTCTACCCTATCATAGACAGCCATCATCTTTTCAGCAAGAGTTGAACTGTAATCTGCAAATGCTTTCAATTAGGTCTAGTCCAAAGGTTTGTCGTTTGGGAAAGGGTTAAAGCTTCTGTGATTGGATAATTTCACAAAGGGACAGGATTTGATTGGCTGATTGGGAAAGGGGGGGTATCTGTTTATCCTTATTAACCTCTTACCACACAATGACGCCTTTTAACACCCCTCCCCCCGAAGAGAAAGCTTTTGAAAATAATCTGAGAAAAGGAGACAATGCAAGTTACCAGCATTTTCTCCTTTTCCCACAATGTTTTCTACCCTATCAAAGAAAATAAAAATGATTATTAGTTATTCTTACATCTAATTGTATCTTTATGGCCTATTTTTAAATTCTTCAAACCAGAACAAGATTTTTTTTTAACCGGAAAAAGTTTCCGCAACCACAACCGGTTGTGTCTGAATTTTATATTTTTGCGCAGCAGTTAAACATACATTGACTTTTGACTTGCAAGGTCACCAAAATTGACCCTGGTAAGAAAACAGGGAAACATTCGGTTTACCTTTCTTTGATTTGTGCAACAGGTATCAGTTGCCTCCGAAAGTGTCTAAGTTGATTTTACGATTTTATGCGCAGCACGTAACCATCACGTATGGGTGACATAGTCTTCGTAACCAAATCAATAGCCCTAGTGAGAGAAAACGAAAAAGAAAAATCCCTATAATTGACTTAAGCGACAGGTGTCGTCTGCTACGAAATGTTCCACAAGTCCATTTTTCATGTTTTCGCGGATACGTAACTGGCACCTATGAGACGGTAGTCAACGTAAATGGGTTTGTTGTCATGGTATAAAGACAATGGAGAAAAAAAATACATCAGAAATTTAGTTCCCTATATTTGACTTAAGAAACATGTGTCGTCTGCTTTGAAATGTTCTGTAAGTCGATTTTTCATGTTTTCGCGGATACGTTAGTGGCACCTATGAGGGACAGTAGTCTGCGTAAATGGGTATATGTCGTCACGGTATGAAAAGATTGGAGAGAAAAGATATATTAGAAATTTAGTTCTCTTTGTTTGACTTATGCAACAGGGAGCATTTGCTACTGAAAGAGTCTTCAGTCTTTTTTTAGCCACTTGTCACATTATTTCCTGGTGTTTTCGCATGTGCCTAACTGGCACGTATGAAACGGTAGTCAATGTAACTGGGTTTCTTGTTGCGGTTTGAAGAGATTAGAAAAATAGCACTTCAATTCCCTTTGTTTGATTCATGCAATAGGAATCAATTGCTACTGAAAGAGTATTCAGTCTTTTTTTAGCCACTTGTCACATTATTTCCTGGTGTTTTCGCATGTGCCTAACTGGCACGTATGAAACGGTAGTCAATGTAACTGGGTTTCTTGTTGCGGTTTGAAGAGATTAGAAAAATAGCACTTCAATTCCCTTTGTTTGATTCATGCAATAGGAATCAATTGCTACTGAAAGAGTATTCAGTCTCTTTTTAGCCACTTGTCACATTAATTTCTGGGTTTTTTACACTGTACATTGATCATTTTGGCTTATTCAATGTGCAGAATTTAATGTGGTCTGAGTCAGAAAATCTAAGTAAGGGATAAAGGGGCATCAAGGGTTTATTTCAAGGGAAGTAACTCTTGCAAGGGGGCTTGAAAAGACCAAAACAAGGTCTTCTGCCACCCTGATTTCTTAAATTTTGGCCCTTTTTCAGTGAAATCTGGCATGTATGGATGGTGCATGCCTGGCAGTTTGCCAAGGACTGCACAGCAGCCTTCAAAGAAGACTTTAAATCCACTTTTATGCCGTTTTTTGTTCAATGTTTAATATCGATATATTAGGGCGCCATTTTGAAGTAATTTTGAAGCTCTCTGATTGGCTGACTGGTTCCAATTTTGAATTTCTCGACGCCTCTGAATGGCTGACTGGGCCCAATTTTGAATTTCTCGAAGCCTCTGATTGGCTGACTGGGTCCCATGCTGATTTCCTTAACCCTTTCCCAAACAATCCCTGGTTTTTACGGGTCTAACCAGCATTTTCTCCTTTTCCCACAATGTTTTCTACCCTATCATAGACAGCCATCATCTTTTCAGCAAGAGTTGAACTGTAATCTGCAAATGCTTTCAATTAGGTCTAGTCCAAAGGTTTGTCGTTTGGGAAAGGGTTAAAGCTTCTGTGATTGGATAATTTCACAAAGGGACAGGATTTGATTGGCTGATTGGGAAAGGGGGGGTATCTGTTTATCCTTATTAACCTCTTACCACACAATGACGCCTTTTAACACCCCCCCGAAGAGAAAGCTTTTGAAAATAATCTGAGAAAAGGAGACAATGCAAGTTACCAGCATTTTCTCCTTTTCCCACAATGTTTTCTACCCTATCAAAGAAAATAAAAATGATTATTAGTTATTCTTACATCTAATTGTATCTTTATGGCCTATTTTTAAATTCTTCAAACCAGAACAAGATTTTTTTTTAACCGGAAAAAGTTTCCGCAACCGCAACCGGTTGTGTCTGAATTTTATATTTTTGCGCAGCAGTTAAACATACATTGACTTTTGACTCGCAAGGTCACCAAAATTGACCCTGGTAAGAAAACAGGGAAACATTCGGTTTACCTTTCTTTGATTTGTGCAACAGGTATCAGTTGCCTCCGAAAGTGTCTAAGTTGATTTTACGATTTTATGCGCAGCACGTAACCATCACGTATGGGTGACATAGTCATCGTAACCAAATCAATAGCCCTAGTGAGAGAAAACGAAAAAGAAAAATCCCTATAATTGACTTAAGCGACAGGTGTCGTCTGCTACGAAATGTTCCACAAGTCCATTTTTCATGTTTTCGCGGATACGTAACTGGCACCTATGAGACTGTAGTCAACGTAAATGGGTTTGTTGTCATGGTATAAAGACAATGGAGAAAAAAAATACATCAGAAATTTAGTTCCCTATATTTGACTTAAGAAACATGTGTCGTCTGCTTTGAAATGTTCTGTAAGTCGATTTTTCATGTTTTCGCGGATACGTTAGTGGCACCTATGAGGGACAGTAGTCTGCGTAAATGGGTATATGTCGTCACGGTATGAAGAGATTGGAGAGAAAAGATATATTAGAAATTTAGTTCTCTTTGTTTGACTTATGCAACAGGGAGCATTTGCTACTGAAAGAGTCTTCAGTCTTTTTTTAGCCACTTGTCACATTATTTCCTGGTGTTTTCGCATGTGCCTAACTGGCACGTATGAAACGGTAGTCAATGTAACTGGGTTTCTTGTTGCGGTTTGAAGAGATTAGAAAAATAGCACTTCAATTCCCTTTGTTTGATTCATGCAATAGGAATCAATTGCTACTGAAAGAGTATTCAGTCTCTTTTTAGCCACTTGTCACATTAATTTCTGGGTTTTTTACACTGTACATTGATCATTTTGGCTTATTCAATGTGCAGAATTTAATGTGGTCTGAGTCAGAAAATCTAAGTAAGGGATAAAGGGGCATCAAGGGTTTATTTCAAGGGAAGTTACTCTTGCAAGGGGGCTTGAAAAGACCAAAACAAGGTCTTCTGCCACCCTGATTTCTTAAATTTTGGCCCTTTTTCAGTGAAATCTGGCATGTATGGATGGTGCATGCCTGGCAGTTTGCCAAGGACTGCACAGCAGCCTTCAAAGAAGACTTTAAATCCACTTTTATGCCGTTTTTTGTTCAATGTTTAATATCGATATATTAGGGCGCCATTTTGAAGTAATTTTGAAGCTCTCTGATTGGCTGACTGGTTCCAATTTTGAATTTCTCGACGCCTCTGAATGGCTGACTGGGCCCAATTTTGAATTTCTCGAAGCCTCTGATTGGCTGACTGGGTCCCATGCTGATTTCCTTAACCCTTTCCCAAACAATCCCTGGTTTTTACGGGTCTAACCAGCATTTTCTCCTTTTCCCACAATGTTTTCTACCCTATCATAGACAGCCATCATCTTTTCAGCAAGAGTTGAACTGTAATCTGCAAATGCTTTCAATTAGGTCTAGTCCAAAGGTTTGTCGTTTGGGAAAGGGTTAAAGCTTCTGTGATTGGATAATTTCACAAAGGGACAGGATTTGATTGGCTGATTGGGAAAGGGGGGGTATCTGTTTATCCTTATTAACCTCTTACCACACAATGACGCCTTTTAACACCCCTCCCCCCGAAGAGAAAGCTTTTGAAAATAATCTGAGAAAAGGAGACAATGCAAGTTACCAGCATTTTCTCCTTTTCCCACAATGTTTTCTACCCTATCAAAGAAAATAAAAATGATTATTAGTTATTCTTACATCTAATTGTATCTTTATGGCCTATTTTTAAATTCTTCAAACCAGAACAAGATGTTTTTTTAACCGGAAAAAGTTTCCGCAACCGCAACCGGTTGTGTCTGAATTTTATATTTTTGCGCAGCAGTTAAACATACATTGACTTTTGACTCGCAAGGTCACCAAAATTGACCCTGGTAAGAAAACAGGGAAACATTCGGTTTACCTTTCTTTCATTTGTGCAACAGGTATCAGTTGCCTCCGAAAGTGTCTAAGTTGATTTTACGATTTTATGCGCAGCACGTAACCATCACGTATGGGTGACATAGTCATCGTAACCAAATCAATAGCCCTAGTGAGAGAAAACGAAAAAGAAAAATCCCTATAATTGACTTAAGCGACAGGTGTCGTCTGCTATGAAATGTTCCACAAGTCCATTTTTCATGTTTTCGCGGATACGTAACTGGCACCTATGAGACGGTAGTCAACGTAAATGGGTTTGTTGTCATGGTATAAAGACAATGGAGAAAAAAAATACATCAGAAATTTAGTTCCCTATATTTGACTTAAGAAACATGTGTCGTCTGCTTTGAAATGTTCTGTAAGTCGATTTTTCATGTTTTCGCGGATACGTTAGTGGCACCTATGAGGGACAGTAGTCTGCGTAAATGGGTATATGTCGTCACGGTATGAAGAGATTGGAGAGAAAAGATATATTAGAAATTTAGTTCTCTTTGTTTGACTTATGCAACAGGGAGCATTTGCTACTGAAAGAGTCTTCAGTCTTTTTTTAGCCACTTGTCACATTATTTCCTGGTGTTTTCGCATGTGCCTAACTGGCACGTATGAAACGGTAGTCAATGTAACTGGGTTTCTTGTTGCGGTTTGAAGAGATTAGAAAAATAGCACTTCAATTCCCTTTGTTTGATTCATGCAATAGGAATCAATTGCTACTGAAAGAGTATTCAGTCTCTTTTTAGCCACTTGTCACATTAATTTCTGGGTTTTTTACACTGTACATTGATCATTTTGGCTTATTCAATGTGCAGAATTTAATGTGGTCTGAGTCAGAAAATCTAAGTAAGGGATAAAGGGGCATCAAGGGTTTATTTCAAGGGAAGTAACTCTTGCAAGGGGGCTTGAAAAGACCAAAACAAGGTCTTCTGCCACCCTGATTTCTTAAATTTTGGCCCTTTTTCAGTGAAATCTGGCATGTATGGATGGTGCATGCCTGGCAGTTTGCCAAGGACTGCACAGCAGCCTTCAAAGAAGACTTTAAATCCACTTTTATGCCGTTTTTTGTTCAATGTTTAATATCGATATATTAGGGCGCCATTTTGAAGTAATTTTGAAGCTCTCTGATTGGCTGACTGGTTCCAATTTTGAATTTCTCGACGCCTCTGAATGGCTGACTGGGCCCAATTTTGAATTTCTCGAAGCCTCTGATTGGCTGACTGGGTCCCATGCTGATTTCCTTAACCCTTTCCCAAACAATCCCTGGTTTTTACGGGTCTAACCAGCATTTTCTCCTTTTCCCACAATGTTTTCTACCCTATCATAGACAGCCATCATCTTTTCAGCAAGAGTTGAACTGTAATCTGCAAATGCTTTCAATTAGGTCTAGTCCAAAGGTTTGTCGTTTGGGAAAGGGTTAAAGCTTCTGTGATTGGATAATTTCACAAAGGGACAGGATTTGATTGGCTGATTGGGAAAGGGGGGGTATCTGTTTATCCTTATTAACCTCTTACCACACAATGACGCCTTTTAACACCCCTCCCCCCGAAGAGAAAGCTTTTGAAAATAATCTGAGAAAAGGAGACAATGCAAGTTACCAGCATTTTCTCCTTTTCCCACAATGTTTTCTACCCTATCAAAGAAAATAAAAATGATTATTAGTTATTCTTACATCTAATTGTATCTTTATGGCCTATTTTTAAATTCTTCAAACCAGAACAAGATTTTTTTTTAACCGGAAAAAGTTTCCGCAACCGCAACCGGTTGTGTCTGAATTTTATATTTTTGCGCAGCAGTTAAACATACATTGACTTTTGACTCGCAAGGTCACCAAAATTGACCCTGGTAAGAAAACAGGGAAACATTCGGTTTACCTTTCTTTCATTTGTGCAACAGGTATCAGTTGCCTCCGAAAGTGTCTAAGTTGATTTTACGATTTTATGCGCAGCACGTAACCATCACGTATGGGTGACATAGTCATCGTAACCAAATCAATAGCCCTAGTGAGAGAAAACGAAAAAGAAAAATCCCTATAATTGACTTAAGCGACAGGTGTCGTCTGCTACGAAATGTTCCACAAGTCCATTTTTCATGTTTTCGCGGATACGTAACTGGCACCTATGAGACGGTAGTCAACGTAAATGGGTTTGTTGTCATGGTATAAAGACAATGGAGAAAAAAAATACATCAGAAATTTAGTTCCCTATATTTGACTTAAGAAACATGTGTCGTCTGCTTTGAAATGTTCTGTAAGTCGATTTTTCATGTTTTCGCGGATACGTTAGTGGCACCTATGAGGGACAGTAGTCTGCGTAAATGGGTATATGTCGTCACGGTATGAAGAGATTGGAGAGAAAAGATATATTAGAAATTTAGTTCTCTTTGTTTGACTTATGCAACAGGGAGCATTTGCTACTGAAAGAGTCTTCAGTCTTTTTTTAGCCACTTGTCACATTATTTCCTGGTGTTTTCGCATGTGCCTAACTGGCACGTATGAAACGGTAGTCAATGTAACTGGGTTTCTTGTTGCGGTTTGAAGAGATTAGAAAAATAGCACTTCAATTCCCTTTGTTTGATTCATGCAATAGGAATCAATTGCTACTGAAAGAGTATTCAGTCTCTTTTTAGCCACTTGTCACATTAATTTCTGGGTTTTTTACACTGTACATTGATCATTTTGGCTTATTCAATGTGCAGAATTTAATGTGGTCTGAGTCAGAAAATCTAAGTAAGGGATAAAGGGGCATCAAGGGTTTATTTCAAGGGAAGTAACTCTTGCAAGGGGGCTTGAAAAGACCAAAACAAGGTCTTCTGCCACCCTGATTTCTTAAATTTTGGCCCTTTTTCAGTGAAATCTGGCATGTATGGATGGTGCATGCCTGGCAGTTTGCCAAGGACTGCACAGCAGCCTTCAAAGAAGACTTTAAATCCACTTTTATGCCGTTTTTTGTTCAATGTTTAATATCGATATATTAGGGCGCCATTTTGAAGTAATTTTGAAGCTCTCTGATTGGCTGACTGGTTCCAATTTTGAATTTCTCGACGCCTCTGAATGGCTGACTGGGCCCAATTTTGAATTTCTCGAAGCCTCTGATTGGCTGACTGGGTCCCATGCTGATTTCCTTAACCCTTTCCCAAACAATCCCTGGTTTTTACGGGTCTAACCAGCATTTTCTCCTTTTCCCACAATGTTTTCTACCCTATCATAGACAGCCATCATCTTTTCAGCAAGAGTTGAACTGTAATCTGCAAATGCTTTCAATTAGGTCTAGTCCAAAGGTTTGTCGTTTGGGAAAGGGTTAAAGCTTCTGTGATTGGATAATTTCACAAAGGGACAGGATTTGATTGGCTGATTGGGAAAGGGGGGGTATCTGTTTATCCTTATTAACCTCTTACCACACAATGACGCCTTTTAACACCCCTCCCCCCGAAGAGAAAGCTTTTGAAAATAATCTGAGAAAAGGAGACAATGCAAGTTACCAGCATTTTCTCCTTTTCCCACAATGTTTTCTACCCTATCAAAGAAAATAAAAATGATTATTAGTTATTCTTACATCTAATTGTATCTTTATGGCCTATTTTTAAATTCTTCAAACCAGAACAAGATTTTTTTTTAACCGGAAAAAGTTTCCGCAACCGCAACCGGTTGTGTCTGAATTTTATATTTTTGCGCAGCAGTTAAACATACATTGACTTTTGACTCGCAAGGTCACCAAAATTGACCCTGGTAAGAAAACAGGGAAACATTCGGTTTACCTTTCTTTGATTTGTGCAACAGGTATCAGTTGCCTCCGAAAGTGTCTAAGTTGATTTTACGATTTTATGCGCAGCACGTAACCATCACGTATGGGTGACATAGTCATCGTAACCAAATCAATAGCCCTAGTGAGAGAAAACGAAAAAGAAAAATCCCTATAATTGACTTAAGCGACAGGTGTCGTCTGCTACGAAATGTTCCACAAGTCCATTTTTCATGTTTTCGCGGATACGTAACTGGCACCTATGAGACGGTAGTCAACGTAAATGGGTTTGTTGTCATGGTATAAAGACAATGGAGAAAAAAAATACATCAGAAATTTAGTTCCCTATATTTGACTTAAGAAACATGTGTCGTCTGCTTTGAAATGTTCTGTAAGTCGATTTTTCATGTTTTCGCGGATACGTTAGTGGCACCTATGAGGGACAGTAGTCTGCGTAAATGGGTATATGTCGTCACGGTATGAAGAGATTGGAGAGAAAAGATATATTAGAAATTTAGTTCTCTTTGTTTGACTTATGCAACAGGGAGCATTTGCTACTGAAAGAGTCTTCAGTCTTTTTTTAGCCACTTGTCACATTATTTCCTGGTGTTTTCGCATGTGCCTAACTGGCACGTATGAAACGGTAGTCAATGTAACTGGGTTTCTTGTTGCGGTTTGAAGAGATTAGAAAAATAGCACTTCAATTCCCTTTGTTTGATTCATGCAATAGGAATCAATTGCTACTGAAAGAGTATTCAGTCTCTTTTTAGCCACTTGTCACATTAATTTCTGGGTTTTTTACACTGTACATTGATCATTTTGGCTTATTCAATGTGCAGAATTTAATGTGGTCTGAGTCAGAAAATCTAAGTAAGGGATAAAGGGGCATCAAGGGTTTATTTCAAGGGAAGTAACTCTTGCAAGGGGGCTTGAAAAGACCAAAACAAGGTCTTCTGCCACCCTGATTTCTTAAATTTTGGCCCTTTTTCAGTGAAATCTGGCATGTATGGATGGTGCATGCCTGGCAGTTTGCCAAGGACTGCACAGCAGCCTTCAAAGAAGACTTTAAATCCACTTTTATGCCGTTTTTTGTTCAATGTTTAATATCGATATATTAGGGCGCCATTTTGAAGTAATTTTGAAGCTCTCTGATTGGCTGACTGGTTCCAATTTTGAATTTCTCGACGCCTCTGAATGGCTGACTGGGCCCAATTTTGAATTTCTCGAAGCCTCTGATTGGCTGACTGGGTCCCATGCTGATTTCCTTAACCCTTTCCCAAACAATCCCTGGTTTTTACGGGTCTAACCAGCATTTTCTCCTTTTCCCACAATGTTTTCTACCCTATCATAGACAGCCATCATCTTTTCAGCAAGAGTTGAACTGTAATCTGCAAATGCTTTCAATTAGGTCTAGTCCAAAGGTTTGTCGTTTGGGAAAGGGTTAAAGCTTCTGTGATTGGATAATTTCACAAAGGGACAGGATTTGATTGGCTGATTGGGAAAGGGGGGTATCTGTTTATCCTTATTAACCTCTTACCACACAATGACGCCTTTTAACACCCCCCCGAAGAGAAAGCTTTTGAAAATAATCTGAGAAAAGGAGACAATGCAAGTTACCAGCATTTTCTCCTTTTCCCACAATGTTTTCTACCCTATCAAAGAAAATAGAAATGATTATTAGTTATTCTTACATCTAATTGTATCTTTATGGCCTATTTTTAAATTCTTCAAACCAGAACAAGATTTTTTTTTAACCGGAAAAAGTTTCCGCAACCGCAACCGGTTGTGTCTGAATTTTATATTTTTGCGCAGCAGTTAAACATACATTGACTTTTGACTCGCAAGGTCACCAAAATTGACCCTGGTAAGAAAACAGGGAAACATTCGGTTTACCTTTCTTTGATTTGTGCAACAGGTATCAGTTGCCTCCGAAAGTGTCTAAGTTGATTTTACGATTTTATGCGCAGCACGTAACCATCACGTATGGGTGACATAGTCATCGTAACCAAATCAATAGCCCTAGTGAGAGAAAATGAAAAAGAAAAATCCCTATAATTGACTTAAGCGACAGGTGTCGTCTGCTACGAAATGTTCCACAAGTCCATTTTTCATGTTTTCGCGGATACGTAACTGGCACCTATGAGACGGTAGTCAACGTAAATGGGTTTGTTGTCATGGTATAAAGACAATGGAGAAAAAAAATACATCAGAAATTTAGTTCCCTATATTTGACTTAAGAAACATGTGTCGTCTGCTTTGAAATGTTCTGTAAGTCGATTTTTCATGTTTTCGCGGATACGTTAGTGGCACCTATGAGGGACAGTAGTCTGCGTAAATGGGTATATGTCGTCACGGTATGAAGAGATTGGAGAGAAAAGATATATTAGAAATTTAGTTCTCTTTGTTTGACTTATGCAACAGGGAGCATTTGCTACTGAAAGAGTCTTCAGTCTTTTTTTAGCCACTTGTCACATTATTTCCTGGTGTTTTCGCATGTGCCTAACTGGCACGTATGAAACGGTAGTCAATGTAACTGGGTTTCTTGTTGCGGTTTGAAGAGATTAGAAAAATAGCACTTCAATTCCATTTGTTTGATTCATGCAATAGGAATCAATTGCTACTGAAAGAGTATTCAGTCTCTTTTTAGCCACTTGTCACATTAATTTCTGGGTTTTTTACACTGTACATTGATCATTTTGGCTTATTCAATGTGCAGAATTTAATGTGGTCTGAGTCAGAAAATCTAAGTAAGGGATAAAGGGGCATCAAGGGTTTATTTCAAGGGAAGTAACTCTTGCAAGGGGGCTTGAAAAGACCAAAACAAGGTCTTCTGCCACCCTGATTTCTTAAATTTTGGCCCTTTTTCAGTGAAATCTGGCATGTATGGATGGTGCATGCCTGGCAGTTTGCCAAGGACTGCACAGCAGCCTTCAAAGAAGACTTTAAATCCACTTTTATGCCGTTTTTTGTTCAATGTTTAATATCGATATATTAGGGCGCCATTTTGAAGTAATTTTGAAGCTCTCTGATTGGCTGACTGGTTCCAATTTTGAATTTCTCGACGCCTCTGAATGGCTGACTGGGCCCAATTTTGAATTTCTCGAAGCCTCTGATTGGCTGACTGGGTCCCATGCTGATTTCCTTAACCCTTTCCCAAACAATCCCTGGTTTTTACGGGTCTAACCAGCATTTTCTCCTTTTCCCACAATGTTTTCTACCCTATCATAGACAGCCATCATCTTTTCAGCAAGAGTTGAACTGTAATCTGCAAATGCTTTCAATTAGGTCTAGTCCAAAGGTTTGTCGTTTGGGAAAGGGTTAAAGCTTCTGTGATTGGATAATTTCACAAAGGGACAGGATTTGATTGGCTGATTGGGAAAGGGGGGGTATCTGTTTATCCTTATTAACCTCTTACCACACAATGACGCCTTTTAACACCCCTCCCCCCGAAGAGAAAGCTTTTGAAAATAATCTGAGAAAAGGAGACAATGCAAGTTACCAGCATTTTCTCCTTTTCCCACAATGTTTTCTACCCTATCAAAGAAAATAAAAATGATTATTAGTTATTCTTACATCTAATTGTATCTTTATGGCCTATTTTTAAATTCTTCAAACCAGAACAAGATTTTTTTTTAACCGGAAAAAGTTTCCGCAACCGCAACCGGTTGTGTCTGAATTTTATATTTTTGCGCAGCAGTTAAACATACATTGACTTTTGACTCGCAAGGTCACCAAAATTGACCCTGGTAAGAAAACAGGGAAACATTCGGTTTACCTTTCTTTCATTTGTGCAACAGGTATCAGTTGCCTCCGAAAGTGTCTAAGTTGATTTTACAATTTTATGCGCAGCACGTAACCATCACGTATGGGTGACATAGTCATCGTAACCAAATCAATAGCCCTAGTGAGAGAAAACGAAAAAGAAAAATCCCTATAATTGACTTAAGCGACAGGTGTCGTCTGCTACGAAATGTTCCACAAGTCCATTTTTCATGTTTTCGCGGATACGTAACTGGCACCTATGAGACGGTAGTCAACGTAAATGGGTTTGTTGTCATGGTATAAAGACAATGGAGAAAAAAAATACATCAGAAATTTAGTTCCCTATATTTGACTTAAGAAACATGTGTCATCTGCTTTGAAATGTTCTGTAAGTCGATTTTTCATGTTTTCGCGGATACGTTAGTGGCACCTATGAGGGACAGTAGTCTGCGTAAATGGGTATATGTCGTCACGATATGAAGAGATTGGAGAGAAAAGATATATTAGAAATTTAGTTCTCTTTGTTTGACTTATGCAACAGGGAGCATTTGCTACTGAAAGAGTCTTCAGTCTTTTTTTAGCCACTTGTCACATTATTTCCTGGTGTTTTCGCATGTGCCTAACTGGCACGTATGAAACGGTAGTCAATGTAACTGGGTTTCTTGTTGCGGTTTGAAGAGATTAGAAAAATAGCACTTCAATTCCCTTTGTTTGATTCATGCAATAGGAATCAATTGCTACTGAAAGAGTATTCAGTCTCTTTTTAGCCACTTGTCACATTAATTTCTGGGTTTTTTACACTGTACATTGATCATTTTGGCTTATTCAATGTGCAGAATTTAATGTGGTCTGAGTCAGAAAATCTAAGTAAGGGATAAAGGGGCATCAAGGGTTTATTTCAAGGGAAGTAACTCTTGCAAGGGGGCTTGAAAAGACCAAAACAAGGTCTTCTGCCACCCTGATTTCTTAAATTTTGGCCCTTTTTCAGTGAAATCTGGCATGTATGGATGGTGCATGCCTGGCAGTTTGCCAAGGACTGCACAGCAGCCTTCAAAGAAGACTTTAAATCCACTTTTATGCCGTTTTTTGTTCAATGTTTAATATCGATATATTAGGGCGCCATTTTGAAGTAATTTTGAAGCTCTCTGATTGGCTGACTGGTTCCAATTTTGAATTTCTCGACGCCTCTGAATGGCTGACTGGGCCCAATTTTGAATTTCTCGAAGCCTCTGATTGGCTGACTGGGTCCCATGCTGATTTCCTTAACCCTTTCCCAAACAATCCCTGGTTTTTACGGGTCTAACCAGCATTTTCTCCTTTTCCCACAATGTTTTCTACCCTATCATGAACAGAAATCATCTTTTCAGCAAGAGTTGAACTGTAATCTGCAAATGCTTTCAATTAGGTCTAGTCCAAAGGTTTGTCGTTTGGGAAAGGGTTAAAGCTTCTGTGATTGGATAATTTCACAAAGGGACAGGATTTGATTGGCTGATTGGGAAAGGGGGGGTATCTGTTTATCCTTATTAACCTCTTACCACACAATGACGCCTTTTAACATCCCCCTCCGAAGAGAAAGCTTTTGAAAATAATCTGAGAAAAGGAGACAATGCAAGTTACCAGCATTTTCTCCTTTTCCCACAATGTTTTCTACCCTGTCAAAGAAAATAAAAATGATTATTAGTTATTCTTACATCTAATTGTATCTTTATGGCCTATTTTTAAATTCTTCAAACCAGAACAAGATTTTTTTTTAACCGGAAAAAGTTTCCGCAACCGCAACCGGTTGTGTCTGAATTTTATATTTTTGCGCAGCAGTTAAACATACATTGACTTTTGACTCGCAAGGTCACCAAAATTGACCCTGGTAAGAAAACAGGGAAACATTCGGTTTACCTTTCTTTGATTTGTGCAACAGGTATCAGTTGCCTCCGAAAGTGTCTAAGTTGATTTTACGATTTTATGCGCAGCACGTAACCATCACGTATGGGTGACATAGTCATCGTAACCAAATCAATAGCCCTAGTGAGAGAAAACGAAAAAGAAAAATCCCTATAATTGACTTAAGCGACAGGTGTCGTCTGCTACGAAATGTTCCACAAGTCCATTTTTCATGTTTTCGCGGATACGTAACTGGCACCTATGAGATGGTAGTCAACGTAAATGGGTTTGTTGTCATGGTATAAAGACAATGGAGAAAAAAAATACATCAGAAATTTAGTTCCCTATATTTGACTTAAGAAACATGTGTCGTCTGCTTTGAAATGTTCTGTAAGTCGATTTTTCATGTTTTCGCGGATACGTTAGTGGCACCTATGAGGGACAGTAGTCTGCGTAAATGGGTATATGTCGTCACGGTATAAAGAGATTGGAGAGAAAAGATATATTAGAAATTTAGTTCTCTTTGTTTGACTTATGCAACAGGGAGCATTTGCTACTGAAAGAGTCTTCAGTCTTTTTTTAGCCACTTGTCACATTATTTCCTGGTGTTTTCGCATGTGCCTAACTGGCACGTATGAAACGGTAGTCAATGTAACTGGGTTTCTTGTTGCGGTTTGAAGAGATTAGAAAAATAGCACTTCAATTCCCTTTGTTTGATTCATGCAATAGGAATCAATTGCTACTGAAAGAGTATTCAGTCTCTTTTTAGCCACTTGTCACATTAATTTCTGGGTTTTTTACACTGTACATTGATCATTTTGGCTTATTCAATGTGCAGAATTTAATGTGGTCTGAGTCAGAAAATCTAAGTAAGGGATAAAGGGGCATCAAGGGTTTATTTCAAGGGAAGTAACTCTTGCAAGGGGGCTTGAAAAGACCAAAACAAGGTCTTCTGCCACCCTGATTTCTTAAATTTTGGCCCTTTTTCAGTGAAATCTGGCATGTATGGATGGTGCATGCCTGGCAGTTTGCCAAGGACTGCACAGCAGCCTTCAAAGAAGACTTTAAATCCACTTTTATGCCGTTTTTTGTTCAATGTTTAATATCGATATATTAGGGCGCCATTTTGAAGTAATTTTGAAGCTCTCTGATTGGCTGACTGGTTCCAATTTTGAATTTCTCGACGCCTCTGAATGGCTGACTGGGCCCAATTTTGAATTTCTCGAAGCCTCTGATTGGCTGACTGGGTCCCATGCTGATTTCCTTAACCCTTTCCCAAACAATCCCTGGTTTTTACGGGTCTAACCAGCATTTTCTCCTTTTCCCACAATGTTTTCTACCCTATCATAGACAGCCATCATCTTTTCAGCAAGAGTTGAACTGTAATCTGCAAATGCTTTCAATTAGGTCTAGTCCAAAGGTTTGTCGTTTGGGAAAGGGTTAAAGCTTCTGTGATTGGATAATTTCACAAAGGGACAGGATTTGATTGGCTGATTGGGAAAGGGGGGGTATCTGTTTATCCTTATTAACCTCTTACCACACAATGACGCCTTTTAACACCCCTCCCCCCGAAGAGAAAGCTTTTGAAAATAATCTGAGAAAAGGAGACAATGCAAGTTACCAGCATTTTCTCCTTTTCCCACAATGTTTTCTACCCTATCAAAGAAAATAAAAATGATTATTAGTTATTCTTACATCTAATTGTATCTTTATGGCCTATTTTTAAATTCTTCAAACCAGAACAAGATTTTTTTTTAACCGGAAAAAGTTTCCGCAACCGCAACCGGTTGTGTCTGAATTTTATATTTTTGCGCAGCAGTTAAACATACATTGACTTTTGACTCGCAAGGTCACCAAAATTGACCCTGGTAAGAAAACAGGGAAACATTCGGTTTACCTTTCTTTGATTTGTGCAACAGGTATCAGTTGCCTCCGAAAGTGTCTAAGTTGATTTTACG
The DNA here is from genome assembly GCA_943736015.1 of Tridacna crocea. NCBI lineage: Eukaryota > Metazoa > Mollusca > Bivalvia > Cardiida > Cardiidae > Tridacna > Tridacna crocea. Next base: position 12,613,168 of record OX031069.1, on the reverse strand, counting down.
ATTTTATGCGCAGCACGTAACCATCACGTATGGGTGACATAGTCATCGTAACCAAATCAATAGCCCTAGTGAGAGAAAACGAAAAAGAAAAATCCCTATAATTGACTTAAGCGACAGGTGTCGTCTGCTACGAAATGTTCCACAAGTCCATTTTTCATGTTTTCGCGGATACGTAACTGGCACCTATGAGACGGTAGTCAACGTAAATGGGTTTGTTGTCATGGTATAAAGACAATGGAGAAAAAAAATACATCAGAAATTTAGTTCCCTATATTTGACTTAAGAAACATGTGTCATCTGCTTTGAAATGTTCTGTAAGTCGATTTTTCATGTTTTCGCGGATACGTTAGTGGCACCTATGAGGGACAGTAGTCTGCGTAAATGGGTATATGTCATCACGGTATGAAGAGATTGGAGAGAAAAGATATATTAGAAATTTAGTTCTCTTTGTTTGACTTATGCAACAGAGAGCATTTGCTACTGAAAGAGTCTTCAGTCTTTTTTTAGCCACTTGTCACATTATTTCCTGGTGTTTTCGCATGTGCCTAACTGGCACGTATGAAACGGTAGTCAATGTAACTGGGTTTCTTGTTGCGGTTTGAAGAGATTAGAAAAATAGCACTTCAATTCCCTTTGTTTGATTCATGCAATAGGAATCAATTGCTACTGAAAGAGTATTCAGTCTCTTTTTAGCCACTTGTCACATTAATTTCTGGGTTTTTTACACTGTACATTGATCATTTTGGCTTATTCAATGTGCAGAATTTAATGTGGTCTGAGTCAGAAAATCTAAGTAAGGGATAAAGGGGCATCAAGGGTTTATTTCAAGGGAAGTAACTCTTGCAAGGGGGCTTGAAAAGACCAAAACAAGGTCTTCTGCCACCCTGATTTCTTAAATTTTGGCCCTTTTTCAGTGAAATCTGGCATGTATGGATGGTGCATGCCTGGCAGTTTGCCAAGGACTGCACAGCAGCCTTCAAAGAAGACTTTAAATCCACTTTTATGCCGTTTTTTGTTCAATGTTTAATATCGATATATTAGGGCGCCATTTTGAAGTAATTTTGAAGCTCTCTGATTGGCTGACTGGTTCCAATTTTGAATTTCTCGACGCCTCTGAATGGCTGACTGGGCCCAATTTTGAATTTCTCGAAGCCTCTGATTGGCTGACTGGGTCCCATGCTGATTTCCTTAACCCTTTCCCAAACAATCCCTGGTTTTTACGGGTCTAACCAGCATTTTCTCCTTTTCCCACAATGTTTTCTACCCTATCATAGACAGCCATCATCTTTTCAGCAAGAGTTGAACTGTAATCTGCAAATGCTTTCAATTAGGTCTAGTCCAAAGGTTTGTCGTTTGGGAAAGGGTTAAAGCTTCTGTGATTGGATAATTTCACAAAGGGACAGGATTTGATTGGCTGATTGGGAAAGGGGGTATCTGTTTATCCTTATTAACCTCTTACCACACAATGACGCCTTTTAACACCCCTCCCCCCGAAGAGAAAGCTTTTGAAAATAATCTGAGAAAAGGAGACAATGCAAGTTACCAGCATTTTCTCCTTTTCCCACAATGTTTTCTACCCTATCAAAGAAAATAAAAATGATTATTAGTTATTCTTACATCTAATTGTATCTTTATGGCCTATTTTTAAATTCTTCAAACCAGAACAAGATTTTTTTTTAACTGGAAAAAGTTTCCGCAACCACAACCGGTTGTGTCTGAATTTTATATTTTTGCGCAGCAGTTAAACATACATTGACTTTTGACTCGCAAGGTCACCAAAATTGACCCTGGTAAGAAAACAGGGAAACATTCGGTTTACCTTTCTTTCATTTGTGCAACAGGTATCAGTTGCCTCCGAAAGTGTCTAAGTTGATTTTACGATTTTATGCGCAGCACGTAACCATCACGTATGGGTGACATAGTCATCGTAACCAAATCAATAGCCCTAGTGAGAGAAAACGAAAAAGAAAAATCCCTATAATTGACTTAAGCGACAGGTGTCGTCTGCTACGAAATGTTCCACAAGTCCATTTTTCATGTTTTCGCGGATACGTAACTGGCACCTATGAGACGGTAGTCAACGTAAATGGGTTTGTTGTCATGGTATAAAGACAATGGAGAAAAAAAATACATCAGAAATTTAGTTCCCTATATTTGACTTAAGAAACATGTGTCGTCTGCTTTGAAATGTTCTGTAAGTCGATTTTTCATGTTTTCGCGGATACGTTAGTGGCACCTATGAGGGACAGTAGTCTGCGTAAATGGGTATATGTCGTCACAGTATGAAGAGATTGGAGAGAAAAGATATATTAGAAATTTAGTTCTCTTTGTTTGACTTATGCAACAGGGAGCATTTGCTACTGAAAGAGTCTTCAGTCTTTTTTTAGCCACTTGTCACATTATTTCCTGGTGTTTTCGCATGTGCCTAACTGGCACGTATGAAACGGTAGTCAATGTAACTGGGTTTCTTGTTGCGGTTTGAAGAGATTAGAAAAATAGCACTTCAATTCCCTTTGTTTGATTCATGCAATAGGAATCAATTGCTACTGAAAGAGTATTCAGTCTCTTTTTAGCCACTTGTCACATTAATTTCTGGGTTTTTTACACTGTACATTGATCATTTTGGCTTATTCAATGTGCAGAATTTAATGTGGTCTGAGTCAGAAAATCTAAGTAAGGGATAAAGGGGCATCAAGGGTTTATTTCAAGGGAAGTAACTCTTGCAAGGGGGCTTGAAAAGACCAAAACAAGGTCTTCTGCCACCCTGATTTCTTAAATTTTGGCCCTTTTTCAGTGAAATCTGGCATGTATGGATGGTGCATGCCTGGCAGTTTGCCAAGGACTGCACAGCAGCCTTCAAAGAAGACTTTAAATCCACTTTTATGCCGTTTTTTGTTCAATGTTTAATATCGATATATTAGGGCGCCATTTTGAAGTAATTTTGAAGCTCTCTGATTGGCTGACTGGTTCCAATTTTGAATTTCTCGACGCCTCTGAATGGCTGACTGGGCCCAATTTTGAATTTCTCGAAGCCTCTGATTGGCTGACTGGGTCCCATGCTGATTTCCTTAACCCTTTCCCAAACAATCCCTGGTTTTTACGGGTCTAACCAGCATTTTCTCCTTTTCCCACAATGTTTTCTACCCTATCATAGACAGCCATCATCTTTTCAGCAAGAGTTGAACTGTAATCTGCAAATGCTTTCAATTAGGTCTAGTCCAAAGGTTTGTCGTTTGGGAAAGGGTTAAAGCTTCTGTGATTGGATAATTTCACAAAGGGACAGGATTTGATTGGCTGATTGGGAAAGGGGGGGTATCTGTTTATCCTTATTAACCTCTTACCACACAATGACGCCTTTTAACACCCCTCCCCCCGAAGAGAAAGCTTTTGAAAATAATCTGAGAAAAGGAGACAATGCAAGTTACCAGCATTTTCTCCTTTTCCCACAATGTTTTCTACCCTATCAAAGAAAATAAAAATGATTATTAGTTATTTTTACATCTAATTGTATCTTTATGGCCTATTTTTAAATTCTTCAAACCAGAACAAGATTTTTTTTTAACCGGAAAAAGTTTCCGCAACCGCAACCGGTTGTGTCTGAATTTTATATTTTTGCACAGCAGTTAAACATACATTGACTTTTGACTCGCAAGGTCACCAAAATTGACCCTGGTAAGAAAACAGGGAAACATTCGGTTTACCTTTCTTTGATTTGTGCAACAGGTATCAGTTGCCTCCGAAAGTGTCTAAGTTGATTTTACGATTTTATGCGCAGCACATAACCATCACGTATGGGTGACATAGTCATCGTAACCAAATCAATAGCCCTAGTGAGAGAAAACGAAAAAGAAAAATCCCTATAATTGACTTAAGCGACAGGTGTCGTCTGCTACGAAATGTTCCACAAGTCCATTTTTCATGTTTTCGCGGATACGTAACTGGCACCTATGAGACGGTAGTCAACGTAAATGGGTTTGTTGTCATGGTATAAAGACAATGGAGAAAAAAAATACATCAGAAATTTAGTTCCCTATATTTGACTTAAGAAACATGTGTCGTCTGCTTTGAAATGTTCTGTAAGTCGATTTTTCATGTTTTCGCGGATACATTAGTGGCACCTATGAGGGACAGTAGTCTGCGTAAATGGGTATATGTCGTCACGGTATGAAGAGATTGGAGAGAAAAGATATATTAGAAATTTAGTTCTCTTTGTTTGACTTATGCAACAGGGAGCATTTGCTACTGAAAGAGTCTTCAGTCTTTTTTTAGCCACTTGTCACATTATTTCCTGGTGTTTTCGCATGTGCCTAACTGGCACGTATGAAACGGTAGTCAATGTAACTGGGTTTCTTGTTGCGGTTTGAAGAGATTAGAAAAATAGCACTTCAATTCCATTTGTTTGATTCATGCAATAGGAATCAATTGCTACTGAAAGAGTATTCAGTCTCTTTTTAGCCACTTGTCACATTAATTTCTGGGTTTTTTACACTGTACATTGATCATTTTGGCTTATTCAATGTGCAGAATTTAATGTGGTCTGAGTCAGAAAATCTAAGTAAGGGATAAAGGGGCATCAAGGGTTTATTTCAAGGGAAGTAACTCTTGCAAGGGGGCTTGAAAAGACCAAAACAAGGTCTTCTGCCACCCTGATTTCTTAAATTTTGGCCCTTTTTCAGTGAAATCTGGCATGTATGGATGGTGCATGCCTGGCAGTTTGCCAAGGACTGCACAGCAGCCTTCAAAGAAGACTTTAAATCCACTTTTATGCCGTTTTTTGTTCAATGTTTAATATCGATATATTAGGGCGCCATTTTGAAGTAATTTTGAAGCTCTCTGATTGGCTGACTGGTTCCAATTTTGAATTTCTCGACGCCTCTGAATGGCTGACTGGGCCCAATTTTGAATTTCTCGAAGCCTCTGATTGGCTGACTGGGTCCCATGCTGATTTCCATAACCCTTTCCCAAACAATCCCTGGTTTTTACGGGTCTAACCAGCATTTTCTCCTTTTCCCACAATGTTTTCTACCCTATCATAGACAGCCATCATCTTTTCAGCAAGAGTTGAACTGTAATCTGCAAATGCTTTCAATTAGGTCTAGTCCAAAGGTTTGTCGTTTGGGAAAGGGTTAAAGCTTCTGTGATTGGATAATTTCACAAAGGGACAGGATTTGATTGGCTGATTGGGAAAGGGGGGCTATCTGTTTATCCTTATTAACCTCTTACCACACAATGACGCCTTTTAACACCCCTCCCCCCGAAGAGAAAGCTTTTGAAAATAATCTGAGAAAAGGAGACAATGCAAGTTACCAGCATTTTCTCCTTTTCCCACAATGTTTTCTACCCTATCAAAGAAAATAAAAATGATTATTAGTTATTCTTACATCTAATTGTATCTTTATGGCCTATTTTTAAATTCTTCAAACCAGAACAAGATTTTTTTTTAACCGGAAAAAGTTTCCGCAACCGCAACCGGTTGTGTCTGAATTTTATATTTTTGCGCAGCAGTTAAACATACATTGACTTTTGACTCGCAAGGTCACCAAAATTGACCCTGGTAAGAAAACAGGGAAACATTCGGTTTACCTTTCTTTGATTTGTGCAACAGGTATCAGTTGCCTCCGAAAGTGTCTAAGTTGATTTTACGATTTTATGCGCAGCACATAACCATCACGTATGGGTGACATAGTCATCGTAACCAAATCAATAGCCCTAGTGAGAGAAAACGAAAAAGAAAAATCCCTATAATTGACTTAAGCGACAGGTGTCGTCTGCTATGAAATGTTCCACAAGTCCATTTTTCATGTTTTCGCGGATACGTAACTGGCACCTATGAGACGGTAGTCAACGTAAATGGGTTTGTTGTCATGGTATAAAGACAATGGAGAAAAAAAATACATCAGAAATTTAGTTCCCTATATTTGACTTAAGAAACATGTGTCGTCTGCTTTGAAATGTTCTGTAAGTCGATTTTTCATGTTTTCGCGGATACGTAAGTGGCACCTATGAGGGACAGTAGTCTGCGTAAATGGGTATATGTCGTCACGGTATGAAGAGATTGGAGAGAAAAGATATATTAGAAATTTAGTTCTCTTTGTTTGACTTATGCAACAGGGAGCATTTGCTACTGAAAGAGTCTTCAGTCTTTTTTTAGCCACTTGTCACATTATTTCCTGGTGTTTTCGCATGTGCCTAACTGGCACGTATGAAACGGTAGTCAATGTAACTGGGTTTCTTGTTGCGGTTTGAAGAGATTAGAAAAATAGCACTTCAATTCCATTTGTTTGATTCATGCAATAGGAATCAATTGCTACTGAAAGAGTATTCAGTCTCTTTTTAGCCACTTGTCACATTAATTTCTGGGTTTTTTACACTGTACATTGATCATTTTGGCTTATTCAATGTGCAGAATTTAATGTGGTCTGAGTCAGAAAATCTAAGTAAGGGATAAAGGGGCATCAAGGGTTTATTTCAAGGGAAGTAACTCTTGCAAGGGGGCTTGAAAAGACCAAAACAAGGTCTTCTGCCACCCTGATTTCTTAAATTTTGGCCCTTTTTCAGTGAAATCTGGCATGTATGGATGGTGCATGCCTGGCAGTTTGCCAAGGACTGCACAGCAGCCTTCAAAGAAGACTTTAAATCCACTTTTATGCCGTTTTTTGTTCAATGTTTAATATCGATATATTAGGGCGCCATTTTGAAGTAATTTTGAAGCTCTCTGATTGGCTGACTGGTTCCAATTTTGAATTTCTCGACGCCTCTGAATGGCTGACTGGGCCCAATTTTGAATTTCTCGAAGCCTCTGATTGGCTGACTGGGTCCCATGCTGATTTCCTTAACCCTTTCCCAAACAATCCCTGGTTTTTACGGGTCTAACCAGCATTTTCTCCTTTTCCCACAATGTTTTCTACCCTATCATAGACAGCCATCATCTTTTCAGCAAGAGTTGAACTGTAATCTGCAAATGCTTTCAATTAGGTCTAGTCCAAAGGTTTGTCGTTTGGGAAAGGGTTAAAGCTTCTGTGATTGGATAATTTCACAAAGGGACAGGATTTGATTGGCTGATTGGGAAAGGGGGGGTATCTGTTTATCCTTATTAACCTCTTACCACACAATGACGCCTTTTAACACCCCTCCCCCCGAAGAGAAAGCTTTTGAAAATAATCTGAGAAAAGGAGACAATGCAAGTTACCAGCATTTTCTCCTTTTCCCACAATGTTTTCTACCCTATCAAAGAAAATAAAAATGATTATTAGTTATTCTTACATCTAATTGTATCTTTATGGCCTATTTTTAAATTCTTCAAACCAGAACAAGATTTTTTTTTAACCGGAAAAAGTTTCCGCAACCGCAACCGGTTGTGTCTGAATTTTATATTTTTGCGCAGCAGTTAAACATACATTGACTTTTGACTCGCAAGGTCACCAAAATTGACCCTGGTAAGAAAACAGGGAAACATTCGGTTTACCTTTCTTTGATTTGTGCAACAGGTATCAGTTGCCTCCGAAAGTGTCTAAGTTGATTTTACGATTTTATGCGCAGCACGTAACCATCACGTATGGGTGACATAGTCATCATAACCAAATCAATAGCCCTAGTGAGAGAAAACGAAAAAGAAAAATCCCTATAATTGACTTAAGCGACAGGTGTCGTCTGCTACGAAATGTTCCACAAGTCCATTTTTCATGTTTTCGCGGATACGTAACTGGCACCTATGAGACGGTAGTCAACGTAAATGGGTTTGTTGTCATGGTATAAAGACAATGGAGAAAAAAAATACATCAGAAATTTAGTTCCCTATATTTGACTTAAGAAACATGTGTCGTCTGCTTTGAAATGTTCTGTAAGTCGATTTTTCATGTTTTCGCGGATACGTTAGTGGCACCTATGAGGGACAGTAGTCTGCGTAAATGGGTATATGTCGTCACGGTATGAAGAGATTGGAGAGAAAAGATATATTAGAAATTTAGTTCTCTTTGTTTGACTTATGCAACAGGGAGCATTTGCTACTGAAAGAGTCTTCAGTCTTTTTTTAGCCACTTGTCACATTATTTCCTGGTGTTTTCGCATGTGCCTAACTGGCACGTATGAAACGGTAGTCAATGTAACTGGGTTTCTTGTTGCGGTTTGAAGAGATTAGAAAAATAGCACTTCAATTCCCTTTGTTTGATTCATGCAATAGGAATCAATTGCTACTGAAAGAGTATTCAGTCTCTTTTTAGCCACTTGTCACATTAATTTCTGGGTTTTTTACACTGTACATTGATCATTTTGGCTTATTCAATGTGCAGAATTTAATGTGGTCTGAGTCAGAAAATCTAAGTAAGGGATAAAGGGGCATCAAGGGTTTATTTCAAGGGAAGTAACTCTTGCAAGGGGGCTTGAAAAGACCAAAACAAGGTCTTCTGCCACCCTGATTTCTTAAATTTTGGCCCTTTTTCAGTGAAATCTGGCATGTATGGATGGTGCATGCCTGGCAGTTTGCCAAGGACTGCACAGCAGCCTTCAAAGAAGACTTTAAATCCACTTTTATGCCGTTTTTTGTTCAATGTTTAATATCGATATATTAGGGCGCCATTTTGAAGTAATTTTGAAGCTCTCTGATTGGCTGACTGGTTCCAATTTTGAATTTCTCGACGCCTCTGAATGGCTGACTGGGCCCAATTTTGAATTTCTCGAAGCCTCTGATTGGCTGACTGGGTCCCATGCTGATTTCCTTAACCCTTTCCCAAACAATCCCTGGTTTTTACGGGTCTAACCAGCATTTTCTCCTTTTCCCACAATGTTTTCTACCCTATCATAGACAGCCATCATCTTTTCAGCAAGAGTTGAACTGTAATCTGCAAATGCTTTCAATTAGGTCTAGTCCAAAGGTTTGTCGTTTGGGAAAGGGTTAAAGCTTCTGTGATTGGATAATTTCACAAAGGGACAGGATTTGATTGGCTGATTGGGAAAGGGGGGGTATCTGTTTATCCTTATTAACCTCTTACCACACAATGACGCCTTTTAACACCCCTCCCCCCGAAGAGAAAGCTTTTGAAAATAATCTGAGAAAAGGAGACAATGCAAGTTACCAGCATTTTCTCCTTTTCCCACAATGTTTTCTACCCTATCAAAGAAAATAAAAATGATTATTAGTTATTCTTACATCTAATTGTATCTTTATGGCCTATTTTTAAATTCTTCAAACCAGAACAAGATTTTTTTTTAACCGGAAAAAGTTTCCGCAACCGCAACCGGTTGTGTCTGAATTTTATATTTTTGCGCAGCAGTTAAACATACATTGACTTTTGACTCGCAAGGTCACCAAAATTGACCCTGGTAAGAAAACAGGGAAACATTCGGTTTACCTTTCTTTGATTTGTGCAACAGGTATCAGTTGCCTCCAAAAGTGTCTAAGTTGATTTTACGATTTTATGCGCAGCACGTAACCATCACGTATGGGTGACATAGTCATCGTAACCAAATCAATAGCCCTAGTGAGAGAAAACGAAAAAGAAAAATCCCTATAATTGACTTAAGCGACAGGTGTCGTCTGCTACGAAATGTTCCACAAGTCCATTTTTCATGTTTTCGCGGATACGTAACTGGCACCTATGAGACGGTAGTCAACGTAAATGGGTTTGTTGTCATGGTATAAAGACAATGGAGAAAAAAAATACATCAGAAATTTAGTTCCCTATATTTGACTTAAGAAACATGTGTCATCTGCTTTGAAATGTTCTGTAAGTCGATTTTTCATGTTTTCGCGGATACGTTAGTGGCACCTATGAGGGACAGTAGTCTGCGTAAATGGGTATATGTCATCACGGTATGAAGAGATTGGAGAGAAAAGATATATTAGAAATTTAGTTCTCTTTGTTTGACTTATGCAACAGAGAGCATTTGCTACTGAAAGAGTCTTCAGTCTTTTTTTAGCCACTTGTCACATTATTTCCTGGTGTTTTCGCATGTGCCTAACTGGCACGTATGAAACGGTAGTCAATGTAACTGGGTTTCTTGTTGCGGTTTGAAGAGATTAGAAAAATAGCACTTCAATTCCCTTTGTTTGATTCATGCAATAGGAATCAATTGCTACTGAAAGAGTATTCAGTCTCTTTTTAGCCACTTGTCACATTAATTTCTGGGTTTTTTACACTGTACATTGATCATTTTGGCTTATTCAATGTGCAGAATTTAATGTGGTCTGAGTCAGAAAATCTAAGTAAGGGATAAAGGGGCATCAAGGGTTTATTTCAAGGGAAGTAACTCTTGCAAGGGGGCTTGAAAAGACCAAAACAAGGTCTTCTGCCACCCTGATTTCTTAAATTTTGGCCCTTTTTCAGTGAAATCTGGCATGTATGGATGGTGCATGCCTGGCAGTTTGCCAAGGACTGCACAGCAGCCTTCAAAGAAGACTTTAAATCCACTTTTATGCCGTTTTTTGTTCAATGTTTAATATCGATATATTAGGGCGCCATTTTGAAGTAATTTTGAAGCTCTCTGATTGGCTGACTGGTTCCAATTTTGAATTTCTCGACGCCTCTGAATGGCTGACTGGGCCCAATTTTGAATTTCTCGAAGCCTCTGATTGGCTGACTGGGTCCCATGCTGATTTCCTTAACCCTTTCCCAAACAATCCCTGGTTTTTACGGGTCTAACCAGCATTTTCTCCTTTTCCCACAATGTTTTCTACCCTATCATAGACAGCCATCATCTTTTCAGCAAGAGTTGAACTGTAATCTGCAAATGCTTTCAATTAGGTCTAGTCCAAAGGTTTGTCGTTTGGGAAAGGGTTAAAGCTTCTGTGATTGGATAATTTCACAAAGGGACAGGATTTGATTGGCTGATTGGGAAAGGGGGGGTATCTGTTTATCCTTATTAACCTCTTACCACACAATGACGCCTTTTAACACCCCTCCCCCCGAAGAGAAAGCTTTTGAAAATAATCTGAGAAAAGGAGACAATGCAAGTTACCAGCATTTTCTCCTTTTCCCACAATGTTTTCTACCCTATCAAAGAAAATAAAAATGATTATTAGTTATTCTTACATCTAATTGTATCTTTATGGCCTATTTTTAAATTCTTCAAACCAGAACAAGATTTTTTTTTAACCGGAAAAAGTTTCCGCAACCGCAACCGGTTGTGTCTGAATTTTATATTTTTGCGCAGCAGTTAAACATACATTGACTTTTGACTCGCAAGGTCACCAAAATTGACCCTGGTAAGAAAACAGGGAAACATTCGGTTTACCTTTCTTTGATTTGTGCAACAGGTATCAGTTGCCTCCGAAAGTGTCTAAGTTGATTTTACGATTTTATGCGCAGCACGTAACCATCACGTATGGGTGACATAGTCATCGTAACCAAATCAATAGCCCTAGTGAGAGAAAACGAAAAAGAAAAATCCCTATAATTGACTTAAGCGACAGGTGTCGTCTGCTACGAAATGTTCCACAAGTCCATTTTTCATGTTTTCGCGGATACGTAACTGGCACCTATGAGACGGTAGTCAACGTAAATGGGTTTGTTGTCATGGTATAAAGACAATGGAGAAAAAAAATACATCAGAAATTTAGTTCCCTATATTTGACTTAAGAAACATGTGTCATCTGCTTTGAAATGTTCTGTAAGTCGATTTTTCATGTTTTCGCGGATACGTTAGTGGCACCTATGAGGGACAGTAGTCTGCGTAAATGGGTATATGTCATCACGGTATGAAGAGATTGGAGAGAAAAGATATATTAGAAATTTAGTTCTCTTTGTTTGACTTATGCAACAGAGAGCATTTGCTACTGAAAGAGTCTTCAGTCTTTTTTTAGCCACTTGTCACATTATTTCCTGGTGTTTTCGCATGTGCCTAACTGGCACGTATGAAACGGTAGTCAATGTAACTGGGTTTCTTGTTGCGGTTTGAAGAGATTAGAAAAATAGCACTTCAATTCCCTTTGTTTGATTCATGCAATAGGAATCAATTGCTACTGAAAGAGTATTCAGTCTCTTTTTAGCCACTTGTCACATTAATTTCTGGGTTTTTTACACTGTACATTGATCATTTTGGCTTATTCAATGTGCAGAATTTAATGTGGTCTGAGTCAGAAAATCTAAGTAAGGGATAAAGGGGCATCAAGGGTTTATTTCAAGGGAAGTAACTCTTGCAAGGGGGCTTGAAAAGACCAAAACAAGGTCTTCTGCCACCCTGATTTCTTAAATTTTGGCCCTTTTTCAGTGAAATCTGGCATGTATGGATGGTGCATGCCTGGCAGTTTGCCAAGGACTGCACAGCAGCCTTCAAAGAAGACTTTAAATCCACTTTTATGCCGTTTTTTGTTCAATGTTTAATATCGATATATTAGGGCGCCATTTTGAAGTAATTTTGAAGCTCTCTGATTGGCTGACTGGTTCCAATTTTGAATTTCTCGACGCCTCTGAATGGCTGACTGGGCCCAATTTTGAATTTCTCGAAGCCTCTGATTGGCTGACTGGGTCCCATGCTGATTTCCTTAACCCTTTCCCAAACAATCCCTGGTTTTTACGGGTCTAACCAGCATTTTCTCCTTTTCCCACAATGTTTTCTACCCTATCATAGACAGCCATCATCTTTTCAGCAAGAGTTGAACTGTAATCTGCAAATGCTTTCAATTAGGTCTAGTCCAAAGGTTTGTCGTTTGGGAAAGGGTTAAAGCTTCTGTGATTGGATAATTTCACAAAGGGACAGGATTTGATTGGCTGATTGGGAAAGGGGGTATCTGTTTATCCTTATTAACCTCTTACCACACAATGACGCCTTTTAACACCCCTCCCCCCGAAGAGAAAGCTTTTGAAAATAATCTGAGAAAAGGAGACAATGCAAGTTACCAGCATTTTCTCCTTTTCCCACAATGTTTTCTACCCTATCAAAGAAAATAAAAATGATTATTAGTTATTCTTACATCTAATTGTATCTTTATGGCCTATTTTTAAATTCTTCAAACCAGAACAAGATTTTTTTTTAACTGGAAAAAGTTTCCGCAACCGCAACCGGTTGTGTCTGAATTTTATATTTTGCGCAGCAGTTAAACATACATTGACTTTTGACTCGCAAGGTCACCAAAATTGACCCTGGTAAGAAAACAGGGAAACATTCGGTTTACCTTTCTTTCATTTGTGCAACAGGTATCAGTTGCCTCCGAAAGTGTCTAAGTTGATTTTACGATTTTATGCGCAGCACGTAACCATCACGTATGGGTGACATAGTCATCGTAACCAAATCAATAGCCCTAGTGAGAGAAAACGAAAAAGAAAAATCCCTATAATTGACTTAAGCGACAGGTGTCGTCTGCTACGAAATGTTCCACAAGTCCATTTTTCATGTTTTCGCGGATACGTAACTGGCACCTATGAGACGGTAGTCAACGTAAATGGGTTTGTTGTCATGGTATAAAGACAATGGAGAAAAAAAATACATCAGAAATTTAGTTCCCTATATTTGACTTAAGAAACATGTGTCGTCTGCTTTGAAATGTTCTGTAAGTCGATTTTTCATGTTTTCGCGGATACGTTAGTGGCACCTATGAGGGACAGTAGTCTGCGTAAATGGGTATATGTCGTCACAGTATGAAGAGATTGGAGAGAAAAGATATATTAGAAATTTAGTTCTCTTTGTTTGACTTATGCAACAGGGAGCATTTGCTACTGAAAGAGTCTTCAGTCTTTTTTTAGCCACTTGTCACATTATTTCCTGGTGTTTTCGCATGTGCCTAACTGGCACGTATGAAACGGTAGTCAATGTAACTGGGTTTCTTGTTGCGGTTTGAAGAGATTAGAAAAATAGCACTTCAATTCCCTTTGTTTGATTCATGCAATAGGAATCAATTGCTACTGAAAGAGTATTCAGTCTCTTTTTAGCCACTTGTCACATTAATTTCTGGGTTTTTTACACTGTACATTGATCATTTTGGCTTATTCAATGTGCAGAATTTAATGTGGTCTGAGTCAGAAAATCTAAGTAAGGGATAAAGGGGCATCAAGGGTTTATTTCAAGGGAAGTAACTCTTGCAAGGGGGCTTGAAAAGACCAAAACAAGGTCTTCTGCCACCCTGATTTCTTAAATTTTGGCCCTTTTTCAGTGAAATCTGGCATGTATGGATGGTGCATGCCTGGCAGTTTGCCAAGGACTGCACAGCAGCCTTCAAAGAAGACTTTAAATCCACTTTTATGCCGTTTTTTGTTCAATGTTTAATATCGATATATTAGGGCGCCATTTTGAAGTAATTTTGAAGCTCTCTGATTGGCTGACTGGTTCCAATTTTGAATTTCTCGACGCCTCTGAATGGCTGACTGGGCCCAATTTTGAATTTCTCGAAGCCTCTGATTGGCTGACTGGGTCCCATGCTGATTTCCTTAACCCTTTCCCAAACAATCCCTGGTTTTTACGGGTCTAACCAGCATTTTCTCCTTTTCCCACAATGTTTTCTACCCTATCATAGACAGCCATCATCTTTTCAGCAAGAGTTGAACTGTAATCTGCAAATGCTTTCAATTAGGTCTAGTCCAAAGGTTTGTCGTTTGGGAAAGGGTTAAAGCTTCTGTGATTGGATAATTTCACAAAGGGACAGGATTTGATTGGCTGATTGGGAAAGGGGGGTATCTGTTTATCCTTATTAACCTCTTACCACACAATGACGCCTTTTAACACCCCCCCGAAGAGAAAGCTTTTGAAAATAATCTGAGAAAAGGAGACAATGCAAGTTACCAGCATTTTCTCCTTTTCCCACAATGTTTTCTACCCTATCAAAGAAAATAAAAATGATTATTAGTTATTCTTACATCTAATTGTATCTTTATGGCCTATTTTTAAATTCTTCAAACCAGAACAAGATTTTTTTTTAACCGGAAAAAGTTTCCGCAACCGCAACCGGTTGTGTCTGAATTTTATATTTTTGCGCAGCAGTTAAACATACATTGACTTTTGACTCGCAAGGTCACCAAAATTGACCCTGGTAAGAAAACAGGGAAACATTCGGTTTACCTTTCTTTGATTTGTGCAACAGGTATCAGTTGCCTCCGAAAGTGTCTAAGTTGATTTTACGATTTTATGCGCAGCACGTAACCATCACGTATGGGTGACATAGTCATCGTAACCAAATCAATAGCCCTAGTGAGAGAAAACGAAAAAGAAAAATCCCTATAATTGACTTAAGCGACAGGTGTCGTCTGCTACGAAATGTTCCACAAGTCCATTTTTCATGTTTTCGCGGATACGTAACTGGCACCTATGAGACGGTAGTCAACGTAAATGGGTTTGTTGTCATGGTATAAAGACAATGGAGAAAAAAAATACATCAGAAATTTAGTTCCCTATATTTGACTTAAGAAACATGTGTCGTCTGCTTTGAAATGTTCTGTAAGTCGATTTTTCATGTTTTCGCGGATACGTTAGTGGCACCTATGAGGGACAGTAGTCTGCGTAAATGGGTATATGTCATCACGGTATGAAGAGATTGGAGAGAAAAGATATATTAGAAATTTAGTTCTCTTTGTTTGACTTATGCAACAGGGAGCATTTGCTACTGAAAGAGTCTTCAGTCTTTTTTTAGCCACTTGTCACATTATTTCCTGGTGTTTTTGCATGTGCCTAACTGGCACGTATGAAACGGTAGTCAATGTAACTGGGTTTCTTGTTGCGGTTTGAAGAGATTAGAAAAATAGCACTTCAATTCCCTTTGTTTGATTCATGCAATAGGAATCAATTGCTACTGAAAGAGTATTCAGTCTCTTTTTAGCCACTTGTCACATTAATTTCTGGGTTTTTTACACTGTACATTGATCATTTTGGCTTATTCAATGTGCAGAATTTAATGTGGTCTGAGTCAGAAAATCTAAGTAAGGGATAAAGGGGCATCAAGGGTTTATTTCAAGGGAAGTAACTCTTGCAAGGGGGCTTGAAAAGACCAAAACAAGGTCTTCTGCCACCCTGATTTCTTAAATTTTGGCCCTTTTTCAGTGAAATCTGGCATGTATGGATGGTGCATGCCTGGCAGTTTGCCAAGGACTGCACAGCAGCCTTCAAAGAAGACTTTAAATCCACTTTTATGCCGTTTTTTGTTCAATGTTTAATATCGATATATTAGGGCGCCATTTTGAAGTAATTTTGAAGCTCTCTGATTGGCTGACTGGTTCCAATTTTGAATTTCTCGACGCCTCTGAATGGCTGACTGGGCCCAATTTTGAATTTCTCGAAGCCTCTGATTGGCTGACTGGGTCCCATGCTGATTTCCTTAACCCTTTCCCAAACAATCCCTGGTTTTTACGGGCCTAACCAGCATTTTCTCCTTTTCCCACAATGTTTTCTACCCTATCATAGACAGCCATCATCTTTTCAGCAAGAGTTGAACTGTAATCTGCAAATGCTTTCAATTAGGTCTAGTCCAAAGGTTTGTCGTTTGGGAAAGGGTTAAAGCTTCTGTGATTGGATAATTTCACAAAGGGACAGGATTTGATTGGCTGATTGGGAAAGGGGGGCTATCTGTTTATCCTTATTAACCTCTTACCACACAATGACGCCTTTTAACACCCCTCCCCCCGAAGAGAAAGCTTTTGAAAATAATCTGAGAAAAGGAGACAATGCAAGTTACCAGCATTTTCTCCTTTTCCCACAATGTTTTCTACCCTATCAAAGAAAATAAAAATGATTATTAGTTATTCTTACATCTAATTGTATCTTTATGGCCTATTTTTAAATTCTTCAAACCAGAACAAGATTTTTTTTTAACCGGAAAAAGTTTCCGCAACCGCAACCGGTTGTGTCTGAATTTTATATTTTTGCGCAGCAGTTAAACATACATTGACTTTTGACTCGCAAGGTCACCAAAATTGACCCTGGTAAGAAAACAGGGAAACATTCGGTTTACCTTTCTTTGATTTGTGCAACAGGTATCAGTTGCCTCCGAAAGTGTCTAAGTTGATTTTACGATTTTATGCGCAGCACGTAACCATCACGTATGGGTGACAAAGTCATCGTAACCAAATCAATAGCCCTAGTGAGAGAAAACGAAAAAGAAAAATCCCTATAATTGACTTAAGCGACAGGTGTCGTCTGCTATGAAATGTTCCACAAGTCCATTTTTCATGTTTTCGCGGATACGTAACTGGCACCTATGAGACGGTAGTCAACGTAAATGGGTTTGTTGTCATGGTATAAAGACAATGGAGAAAAAAAATACATCAGAAATTTAGTTCCCTATATTTGACTTAAGAAACATGTGTCGTCTGCTTTGAAATGTTCTGTAAGTCGATTTTTCATGTTTTCGCGGATACGTAAGTGGCACCTATGAGGGACAGTAGTCTGCGTAAATGGGTATATGTCGTCACGGTATGAAGAGATTGGAGAGAAAAGATATATTAGAAATTTAGTTCTCTTTGTTTGACTTATGCAACAGGGAGCATTTGCTACTGAAAGAGTCTTCAGTCTTTTTTTAGCCACTTGTCACATTATTTCCTGGTGTTTTCGCATGTGCCTAACTGGCACGTATGAAACGGTAGTCAATGTAACTGGGTTTCTTGTTGCGGTTTGAAGAGATTAGAAAAATAGCACTTCAATTCCATTTGTTTGATTCATGCAATAGGAATCAATTGCTACTGAAAGAGTATTCAGTCTCTTTTTAGCCACTTGTCACATTAATTTCTGGGTTTTTTACACTGTACATTGATCATTTTGGCTTATTCAATGTGCAGAATTTAATGTGGTCTGAGTCAGAAAATCTAAGTAAGGGATAAAGGGGCATCAAGGGTTTATTTCAAGGGAAGTAACTCTTGCAAGGGGGCTTGAAAAGACCAAAACAAGGTCTTCTGCCACCCTGATTTCTTATATTTTGGCCCTTTTTCAGTGAAATCTGGCATGTATGGATGGTGCATGCCTGGCAGTTTGCCAAGGACTGCACAGCAGCCTTCAAAGAAGACTTTAAATCCACTTTTATGCCGTTTTTTGTTCAATGTTTAATATCGATATATTAGGGCGCCATTTTGAAGTAATTTTGAAGCTCTCTGATTGGCTGACTGGTTCCAATTTTGAATTTCTCGACGCCTCTGAATGGCTGACTGGGCCCAATTTTGAATTTCTCGAAGCCTCTGATTGGCTGACTGGGTCCCATGCTGATTTCCTTAACCCTTTCCCAAACAATCCCTGGTTTTTACGGGTCTAACCAGCATTTTCTCCTTTTCCCACAATGTTTTCTACCCTATCATAGACAGCCATCATCTTTTCAGCAAGAGTTGAACTGTAATCTGCAAATGCTTTCAATTAGGTCTAGTCCAAAGGTTTGTCGTTTGGGAAAGGGTTAAAGCTTCTGTGATTGGATAATTTCACAAAGGGACAGGATTTGATTGGCTGATTGGGAAAGGGGGGGTATCTGTTTATCCTTATTAACCTCTTACCACACAATGACGCCTTTTAACACCCCTCCCCCCGAAGAGAAAGCTTTTGAAAATAATCTGAGAAAAGGAGACAATGCAAGTTACCAGCATTTTCTCCTTTTCCCACAATGTTTTCTACCCTATCAAAGAAAATAAAAATGATTATTAGTTATTCTTACATCTAATTGTATCTTTATGGCCTATTTTTAAATTCTTCAAACCAGAACAAGATTTTTTTTTAACCGGAAAAAGTTTCCGCAACCGCAACCGGTTGTGTCTGAATTTTATATTTTTGCGCAGCAGTTAAACATACATTGACTTTTGACTCGCAAGGTCACCAAAATTGACCCTGGTAAGAAAACAGGGAAACATTCGGTTTACCTTTCTTTGATTTGTGCAACAGGTATCAGTTGCCTCCGAAAGTGTCTAAGTTGATTTTACGATTTTATGCGCAGCACGTAACCATCACGTATGGGTGACATAGTCATCGTAACCAAATCAATAGCCCTAGTGAGAGAAAACGAAAAAGAAAAATCCCTATAATTGACTTAAGCGACAGGTGTCGTCTGCTACGAAATGTTCCACAAGTCCATTTTTCATGTTTTCGCGGATACGTAACTGGCACCTATGAGACGGTAGTCAACGTAAATGGGTTTGTTGTCATGGTATAAAGACAATGGAGAAAAAAAATACATCAGAAATTTAGTTCCCTATATTTGACTTAAGAAACATGTGTCGTCTGCTTTGAAATGTTCTGTAAGTCGATTTTTCATGTTTTCGCGGATACGTTAGTGGCATCTATGAGGGACAGTAGTCTGCGTAAATGGGTATATGTCGTCACGGTATGAAGAGATTGGAGAGAAAAGATATATTAGAAATTTAGTTCTCTTTGTTTGACTTATGCAACAGGGAGCATTTGCTACTGAAAGAGTCTTCAGTCTTTTTTTAGCCACTTGTCACATTATTTCCTGGTGTTTTCGCATGTCCCTAACTGGCACGTATGAAACGGTAGTCAATGTAACTGGGTTTCTTGTTGCGGTTTGAAGAGATTAGAAAAATAGCACTTCAATTCCCTTTGTTTGATTCATGCAATAGGAATCAATTGCTACTGAAAGAGTATTCAGTCTCTTTTTAGCCACTTGTCACATTAATTTCTGGGTTTTTTACACTGTACATTGATCATTTTGGCTTATTCAATGTGCAGAATTTAATGTGGTCTGAGTCAGAAAATCTAAGTAAGGGATAAAGGGGCATCAAGGGTTTATTTCAAGGGAAGTAACTCTTGCAAGGGGGCTTGAAAAGACCAAAACAAGGTCTTCTGCCACCCTGATTTCTTAAATTTTGGCCCTTTTTCAGTGAAATCTGACATGTATGGATGGTGCATGCCTGGCAGTTTGCCAAGGACTGCACAGCAGCCTTCAAAGAAGACTTTAAATCCACTTTTATGCCGTTTTTTGTTCAATGTTTAATATCGATATATTAGGGCGCCATTTTGAAGTAATTTTGAAGCTCTCTGATTGGCTGACTGGTTCCAATTTTGAATTTCTCGACGCCTCTGAATGGCTGACTGGGCCCAATTTTGAATTTCTCGAAGCCTCTGATTGGCTGACTGGGTCCCATGCTGATTTCCTTAACCCTTTCCCAAACAATCCCTGGTTTTTACGGGTCTAACCAGCATTTTCTCCTTTTCCCACAATGTTTTCTACCCTATCATAGACAGCCATCATCTTTTCAGCAAGAGTTGAACTGTAATCTGCAAATGCTTTCAATTAGGTCTAGTCCAAAGGTTTGTCGTTTGGGAAAGGGTTAAAGCTTCTGTGATTGGATAATTTCACAAAGGGACAGGATTTGATTGGCTGATTGGGAAAGGGGGGTATCTGTTTATCCTTATTAACCTCTTACCACACAATGACGCCTTTTAACACCCCCCCGAAGAGAAAGCTTTTGAAAATAATCTGAGAAAAGGAGACAATGCAAGTTACCAGCATTTTCTCCTTTTCCCACAATGTTTTCTACCCTATCAAAGAAAATAAAAATGATTATTAGTTATTCTTACATCTAATTGTATCTTTATGGCCTATTTTTAAATTCTTCAAACCAGAACAAGATTTTTTTTTAACCGGAAAAAGTTTCCGCAACCGCAACCGGTTGTGTCTGAATTTTATATTTTTGCGCAGCAGTTAAACATACATTGACTTTTGACTCGCAAGGTCACCAAAATTGACCCTGGTAAGAAAACAGGGAAACATTCGGTTTACCTTTCTTTGATTTGTGCAACAGGTATCAGTTGCCTCCGAAAGTGTCTAAGTTGATTTTACGATTTTATGCGCAGCACGTAACCATCACGTATGGGTGACATAGTCATCGTAACCAAATCAATAGCCCTAGTGAGAGAAAACGAAAAAGAAAAATCCCTATAATTGACTTAAGCGACAGGTGTCGTCTGCTACGAAATGTTCCACAAGTCCATTTTTCATGTTTTCGCGGATACGTAACTGGCACCTATGAGACGGTAGTCAACGTAAATGGGTTTGTTGTCATGGTATAAAGACAATGGAGAAAAAAAATACATCAGAAATTTAGTTCCCTATATTTGACTTAAGAAACATGTGTCGTCTGCTTTGAAATGTTCTGTAAGTCGATTTTTCATGTTTTCGCGGATACGTTAGTGGCACCTATGAGGGACAGTAGTCTGCGTAAATGGGTATATGTCATCACGGTATGAAGAGATTGGAGAGAAAAGATATATTAGAAATTTAGTTCTCTTTGTTTGACTTATGCAACAGGGAGCATTTGCTACTGAAAGAGTCTTCAGTCTTTTTTTAGCCACTTGTCACATTATTTCCTGGTGTTTTTGCATGTGCCTAACTGGCACGTATGAAACGGTAGTCAATGTAACTGGGTTTCTTGTTGCGGTTTGAAGAGATTAGAAAAATAGCACTTCAATTCCCTTTGTTTGATTCATGCAATAGGAATCAATTGCTACTGAAAGAGTATTCAGTCTCTTTTTAGCCACTTGTCACATTAATTTCTGGGTTTTTTACACTGTACATTGATCATTTTGGCTTATTCAATGTGCAGAATTTAATGTGGTCTGAGTCAGAAAATCTAAGTAAGGGATAAAGGGGCATCAAGGGTTTATTTCAAGGGAAGTAACTCTTGCAAGGGGGCTTGAAAAGACCAAAACAAGGTCTTCTGCCACCCTGATTTCTTAAATTTTGGCCCTTTTTCAGTGAAATCTGGCATGTATGGATGGTGCATGCCTGGCAGTTTGCCAAGGACTGCACAGCAGCCTTCAAAGAAGACTTTAAATCCACTTTTATGCCGTTTTTTGTTCAATGTTTAATATCGATATATTAGGGCGCCATTTTGAAGTAATTTTGAAGCTCTCTGATTGGCTGACTGGTTCCAATTTTGAATTTCTCGACGCCTCTGAATGGCTGACTGGGCCCAATTTTGAATTTCTCGAAGCCTCTGATTGGCTGACTGGGTCCCATGCTGATTTCCTTAACCCTTTCCCAAACAATCCCTGGTTTTTACGGGTCTAACCAGCATTTTCTCCTTTTCCCACAATGTTTTCTACCCTATCATAGACAGCCATCATCTTTTCAGCAAGAGTTGAACTGTAATCTGCAAATGCTTTCAATTAGGTCTAGTCCAAAGGTTTGTCGTTTGGGAAAGGGTTAAAGCTTCTGTGATTGGATAATTTCACAAAGGGACAGGATTTGATTGGCTGATTGGGAAAGGGGGGCTATCTGTTTATCCTTATTAACCTCTTACCACACAATGACGCCTTTTAACACCCCTCCCCCCGAAGAGAAAGCTTTTGAAAATAATCTGAGAAAAGGAGACAATGCAAGTTACCAGCATTTTCTCCTTTTCCCACAATGTTTTCTACCCTATCAAAGAAAATAAAAATGATTATTAGTTATTCTTACATCTAATTGTATCTTTATGGCCTATTTTTAAATTCTTCAAATCAGAACAAGATTTTTTTTTAACCGGAAAAAGTTTCCGCAACCGCAACCGGTTGTGTCTGAATTTTATATTTTTGCGCAGCAGTTAAACATACATTGACTTTTGACTCGCAAGGTCACCAAAATTGACCCTGGTAAGAAAACAGGGAAACATTCGGTTTACCTTTCTTTGATTTGTGCAACAGGTATCAGTTGCCTCCGAAAGTGTCTAAGTTGATTTTACGATTTTATGCGCAGCACGTAACCATCACGTATGGGTGACATAGTCATCGTAACCAAATCAATAGCCCTAGTGAGAGAAAACGAAAAAGAAAAATCCCTATAATTGACTTAAGCGACAGGTGTCGTCTGCTACGAAATGTTCCACAAGTCCATTTTTCATGTTTTCGCGGATACGTAACTGGCACCTATGAGACGGTAGTCAACGTAAATGGGTTTGTTGTCATGGTATAAAGACAATGGAGAAAAAAAATACATCAGAAATTTAGTTCCCTATATTTGACTTAAGAAACATGTGTCGTCTGCTTTGAAATGTTCTGTAAGTCGATTTTTCATGTTTTCGCGGATACGTTAGTGGCACCTATGAGGGACAGTAGTCTGCGTAAATGGGTATATGTCGTCACGGTATGAAGAGATTGGAGAGAAAAGATATATTAGAAATTTAGTTCTCTTTGTTTGACTTATGCAACAGGGAGCATTTGCTACTGAAAGAGTCTTCAGTCTTTTTTTAGCCACTTGTCACATTATTTCCTGGTGTTTTCGCATGTGCCTAACTGGCACGTATGAAACGGTAGTCAATGTAACTGGGTTTCTTGTTGCGGTTTGAAGAGATTAGAAAAATAGCACTTCAATTCCCTTTGTTTGATTCATGCAATAGGAATCAATTGCTACTGAAAGAGTATTCAGTCTCTTTTTAGCCACTTGTCACATTAATTTCTGGGTTTTTTACACTGTACATTGATCATTTTGGCTTATTCAATGTGCAGAATTTAATGTGGTCTGAGTCAGAAAATCTAAGTAAGGGATAAAGGGGCATCAAGGGTTTATTTCAAGGGAAGTAACTCTTGCAAGGGGGCTTGAAAAGACCAAAACAAGGTCTTCTGCCACCCTGATTTCTTAAATTTTGGCCCTTTTTCAGTGAAATCTGGCATGTATGGATGGTGCATGCCTGGCAGTTTGCCAAGGACTGCACAGCAGCCTTCAAAGAAGACTTTAAATCCACTTTTATGCCGTTTTTTGTTCAATGTTTAATATCGATATATTAGGGCGCCATTTTGAAGTAATTTTGAAGCTCTCTGATTGGCTGACTGGTTCCAATTTTGAATTTCTCGACGCCTCTGAATGGCTGACTGGGCCCAATTTTGAATTTCTCGAAGCCTCTGATTGGCTGACTGGGTCCCATGCTGATTTCCTTAACCCTTTCCCAAACAATCCCTGGTTTTTACGGGTCTAACCAGCATTTTCTCCTTTTCCCACAATGTTTTCTACCCTATCATAGACAGCCATCATCTTTTCAGCAAGAGTTGAACTGTAATCTGCAAATGCTTTCAATTAGGTCTAGTCCAAAGGTTTGTCGTTTGGGAAAGGGTTAAAGCTTCTGTGATTGGATAATTTCACAAAGGGACAGGATTTGATTGGCTGATTGGGAAAGGGGGGGTATCTGTTTATCCTTATTAACCTCTTACCACACAATGACGCCTTTTAACACCCCTCCCCCCGAAGAGAAAGCTTTTGAAAATAATCTGAGAAAAGGAGACAATGCAAGTTACCAGCATTTTCTCCTTTTCCCACAATGTTTTCTACCCTATCAAAGAAAATAAAAATGATTATTAGTTATTCTTACATCTAATTGTATCTTTATGGCCTATTTTTAAATTCTTCAAACCAGAACAAGATTTTTTTTTTAACCGGAAAAAGTTTCCGCAACCGCAACCGGTTGTGTCTGAATTTTATATTTTTGCGCAGCAGTTAAACATACATTGACTTTTGACTCGCAAGGTCACCAAAATTGACCCTGGTAAGAAAACAGGGAAACATTCGGTTTACCTTTCTTTGATTTGTGCAACAGGTATCAGTTGCCTCCGAAAGTGTCTAAGTTGATTTTACGATTTTATGCGCAGCACGTAACCATCACGTATGGGTGACATAGTCATCGTAACCAAATCAATAGCCCTAGTGAGAGAAAACGAAAAAGAAAAATCCCTATAATTGACTTAAGCGACAGGTGTCGTCTGCTACGAAATGTTCCACAAGTCCATTTTTCATGTTTTCGCGGATACGTAACTGGCACCTATGAGACGGTAGTCAACGTAAATGGGTTTGTTGTCATGGTATAAAGACAATGGAGAAAAAAAATACATCAGAAATTTAGTTCCCTATATTTGACTTAAGAAACATGTGTCGTCTGCTTTGAAATGTTCTGTAAGTCGATTTTTCATGTTTTCGCGGATACGTTAGTGGCACCTATGAGGGACAGTAGTCTGCGTAAATGGGTATATGTCGTCACGGTATGAAGAGATTGGAGAGAAAAGATATATTAGAAATTTAGTTCTCTTTGTTTGACTTATGCAACAGGGAGCATTTGCTACTGAAAGAGTCTTCAGTCTTTTTTTAGCCACTTGTCACATTATTTCCTGGTGTTTTCGCATGTGCCTAACTGGCACGTATGAAACGGTAGTCAATGTAACTGGGTTTCTTGTTGCGGTTTGAAGAGATTAGAAAAATAGCACTTCAATTCCCTTTGTTTGATTCATGCAATAGGAATCAATTGCTACTGAAAGAGTATTCAGTCTCTTTTTAGCCACTTGTCACATTAATTTCTGGGTTTTTTACACTGTACATTGATCATTTTGGCTTATTCAATGTGCAGAATTTAATGTGGTCTGAGTCAGAAAATCTAAGTAAGGGATAAAGGGGCATCAAGGGTTTATTTCAAGGGAAGTAACTCTTGCAAGGGGGCTTGAAAAGACCAAAACAAGGTCTTCTGCCACCCTGATTTCTTAAATTTTGGCCCTTTTTCAGTGAAATCTGGCATGTATGGATGGTGCATGCCTGGCAGTTTGCCAAGGACTGCACAGCAGCCTTCAAAGAAGACTTTAAATCCACTTTTATGCCGTTTTTTGTTCAATGTTTAATATCGATATATTAGGGCGCCATTTTGAAGTAATTTTGAAGCTCTCTGATTGGCTGACTGGTTCCAATTTTGAATTTCTCGACGCCTCTGAATGGCTGACTGGGCCCAATTTTGAATTTCTCGAAGCCTCTGATTGGCTGACTGGGTCCCATGCTGATTTCCTTAACCCTTTCCCAAACAATCCCTGGTTTTTACGGGTCTAACCAGCATTTTCTCCTTTTCCCACAATGTTTTCTACCCTATCATAGACAGCCATCATCTTTTCAGCAAGAGTTGAACTGTAATCTGCAAATGCTTTCAATTAGGTCAAGTCCAAAGGTTTGTCGTTTGGGAAAGGGTTAAAGCTTCTGTGATTGGATAATTTCACAAAGGGACAGGATTTGATTGGCTGATTGGGAAAGGGGGGGTATCTGTTTATCCTTATTAACCTCTTACCACACAATGACGCCTTTTAACACCCCTCCCCCCGAAGAGAAAGCTTTTGAAAATAATCTGAGAAAAGGAGACAATGCAAGTTACCAGCATTTTCTCCTTTTCCCACAATGTTTTCTACCCTATCAAAGAAAATAAAAATGATTATTAGTTATTCTTACATCTAATTGTATCTTTATGGCCTATTTTTAAATTCTTCAAACCAGAACAAGATTTTTTTTAACCGGAAAAAGTTTCCGCAACCGCAACCGGTTGTGTCTGAATTTTATATTTTTGCGCAGCAGTTAAACATACATTGACTTTTGACTCGCAAGGTCACCAAAATTGACCCTGGTAAGAAAACAGGGAAACATTCGGTTTACCTTTCTTTGATTTGTGCAACAGGTATCAGTTGCCTCCGAAAGTGTCTAAGTTGATTTTACGATTTTATGCGCAGCACGTAACCATCACGCATGGGTGACATAGTCATCGTAACCAAATTAATAGCCCTAGTGAGAGAAAACGAAAAAGAAAAATCCCTATAATTGACTTAAGCGACAGGTGTCGTCTGCTACGAAATGTTCCACAAGTCCATTTTTCATGTTTTCGCGGATACGTAACTGGCACCTATGAGACGGTAGTCAACGTAAATGGGTTTGTTGTCATGGTATAAAGACAATGGAGAAAAAAAATACATCAGAAATTTAGTTCCCTATATTTGACTTAAGAAACATGTGTCATCTGCTTAGAAATGTTCTGTAAGTCGATTTTTCATGTTTTCGCGGATACGTTAGTGGCACCTATGAGGGACAGTAGTCTGCGTAAATGGGTATATGTCGTCACGGTATGAAGAGATTGGAGAGAAAAGATATATTAGAAATTTAGTTCTCTTTGTTTGACTTATGCAACAGGGAGCATTTGCTACTGAAAGAGTCTTCAGTCTTTTTTTAGCCACTTGTCACATTATTTCCTGGTGTTTTCGCATGTGCCTAACTGGCACGTATGAAACGGTAGTCAATGTAACTGGGTTTCTTGTTGCGGTTTGAAGAGATTAGAAAAATAGCACTTCAATTCCCTTTGTTTGATTCATGCAATAGGAATCAATTGCTACTGAAAGAGTATTCAGTCTCTTTTTAGCCACTTGTCACATTAATTTCTGGGTTTTTTACACTGTACATTGATCATTTTGGCTTATTCAATGTGCAGAATTTAATGTGGTCTGAGTCAGAAAATCTAAGTAAGGGATAAAGGGGCATCAAGGGTTTATTTCAAGGGAAGTAACTCTTGCAAGGGGGCTTGAAAAGACCAAAACAAGGTCTTCTGCCACCCTGATTTCTTAAATTTTGGCCCTTTTTCAGTGAAATCTGGCATGTATGGATGGTGCATGCCTGGCAGTTTGCCAAGGACTGCACAGCAGCCTTCAAAGAAGACTTTAAATCCACTTTTATGCCGTTTTTTGTTCAATGTTTAATATCGATATATTAGGGCGCCATTTTGAAGTAATTTTGAAGCTCTCTGATTGGCTGACTGGTTCCAATTTTGAATTTCTCGACGCCTCTGAATGGCTGACTGGGCCCAATTTTGAATTTCTCGAAGCCTCTGATTGGCTGACTGGGTCCCATGCTGATTTCCTTAACCCTTTCCCAAACAATCCCTGGTTTTTACGGGTCTAACCAGCATTTTCTCCTTTTCCCACAATGTTTTCTACCCTATCATAGACAGCCATCATCTTTTCAGCAAGAGTTGAACTGTAATCTGCAAATACTTTCAATTAGGTCTAGTCCAAAGGTTTGTCGTTTGGGAAAGGGTTAAAGCTTCTGTGATTGGATAATTTCACAAAGGGACAGGATTTGATTGGCTGATTGGGAAAGTGGGGGGGGTATCTGTTTATCCTTATTAACCTCTTACCACACAATAACGCCTTTTAACACCCCTCCCCCCGAAGAGAAAGCTTTTGAAAATAATCTGAGAAAAGGAGACAATGCAAGTTACCAGCATTTTCTCCTTTTCCCACAATGTTTTCTACCCTATCAAAGAAAATAAAAATGATTATTAGTTATTCTTACATCTAATTGTATCTTTATGGCCTATTTTTAAATTCTTCAAACCAGAACAAGATTTTTTTTTAACCGGAAAAAGTTTCCGCAACCGCAACCGGTTGTGTCTGAATTTTATATTTTTGCGCAGCAGTTAAACATACATTGACTTTTGACTCGCAAGGTCACCAAAATTGACCCTGGTAAGAAAACAGGGAAACATTCGGTTTACCTTTCTTTGATTTGTGCAACAGGTATCAGTTGCCTCCGAAAGTGTCTAAGTTGATTTTACGATTTTATGCGCAGCACGTAACCATCACGTATGGGTGACATAGTCATCGTAACCAAATCAATAGCCCTAGTGAGAGAAAACGAAAAAGAAAAATCCCTATAATTGACTTAAGCGACAGGTGTCGTCTGCTACGAAATGTTCCACAAGTCCATTTTTCATGTTTTCGCGGATACGTAACTGGCACCTATGAGACGGTAGTCAACGTAAATGGGTTTGTTGTCATGGTATAAAGACAATGGAGAAAAAAAATACATCAGAAATTTAGTTCCCTATATTTGACTTAAGAAACATGTGTCGTCTGCTTTGAAATGTTCTGTAAGTCGATTTTTCATGTTTTCGCGGATACGTTAGTGGCACCTATGAGGGACAGTAGTCTGCGTAAATGGGTATATGTCGTCACAGTATGAAGAGATTGGAGAGAAAAGATATATTAGAAATTTAGTTCTCTTTGTTTGACTTATGCAACAGGGAGCATTTGCTACTGAAAGAGTCTGCAGTCTTTTTTTAGCCACTTGTCACATTATTTCCTGGTGTTTTCGCATGTCCCTAACTGGCACGTATGAAACGGTAGTCAATGTAACTGGGTTTCTTGTTGCGGTTTGAAGAGATTAGAAAAATAGCACTTCAATTCCCTTTGTTTGATTCATGCAATAGGAATCAATTGCTACTGAAAGAGTATTCAGTCTCTTTTTAGCCACTTGTCACATTAATTTCTGGGTTTTTTACACTGTACATTGATCATTTTGGCTTATTCAATGTGCAGAATTTAATGTGGT
Source organism: Tridacna crocea (assembly GCA_943736015.1). Lineage (NCBI taxonomy): Eukaryota > Metazoa > Mollusca > Bivalvia > Cardiida > Cardiidae > Tridacna > Tridacna crocea. The sequence continues at coordinate 12,584,175 of OX031069.1, read as the reverse complement.
CTGAGTCAGAAAATCTAAGTAAGGGATAAAGGGGCATCAAGGGTTTATTTCAAGGGAAGTAACTCTTGCAAGGGGGCTTGAAAAGACCAAAACAAGGTCTTCTGCCACCCTGATTTCTTAAATTTTGGCCCTTTTTCAGTGAAATCTGGCATGTATGGATGGTGCATGCCTGGCAGTTTGCCAAGGACTGCACAGCAGCCTTCAAAGAAGACTTTAAATCCACTTTTATGCCGTTTTTTGTTCAATGTTTAATATCGATATATTAGGGCGCCATTTTGAAGTAATTTTGAAGCTCTCTGATTGGCTGACTGGTTCCAATTTTGAATTTCTCGACGCCTCTGAATGGCTGACTGGGCCCAATTTTGAATTTCTCGAAGCCTCTGATTGGCTGACTGGGTCCCATGCTGATTTCCTTAACCCTTTCCCAAACAATCCCTGGTTTTTACGGGTCTAACCAGCATTTTCTCCTTTTCCCACAATGTTTTCTACCCTATCATAGACAGCCATCATCTTTTCAGCAAGAGTTGAACTGTAATCTGCAAATGCTTTCAATTAGGTCTAGTCCAAAGGTTTGTCGTTTGGGAAAGGGTTAAAGCTTCTGTGATTGGATAATTTCACAAAGGGACAGGATTTGATTGGCTGATTGGGAAAGGGGGGGTATCTGTTTATCCTTATTAACCTCTTACCACACAATGACGCCTTTTAACATCCCCCTCCGAAGAGAAAGCTTTTGAAAATAATCTGAGAAAAGGAGACAATGCAAGTTACCAGCATTTTCTCCTTTTCCCACAATGTTTTCTACCCTATCAAAGAAAATAAAAATGATTATTAGTTATTCTTACATCTAATTGTATCTTTATGGCCTATTTTTAAATTCTTCAAACCAGAACAAGATTTTTTTTTAACCGGAAAAAGTTTCCGCAACCGCAACCGGTTGTGTCTGAATTTTATATTTTTGCGCAGCAGTTAAACATACATTGACTTTTGACTCGCAAGGTCACCAAAATTGACCCTGGTAAGAAAAGAGGGAAACATTCGGTTTACCTTTCTTTCATTTGTGCAACAGGTATCAGTTGCCTCCGAAAGTGTCTAAGTTGATTTTACGATTTTATGCGCGGCACGTAACCATCACGCATGCGTGACATAGTCATCGTAACCAAATCAATAGCCCTAGTGAGAGAAAACGAAAAAGAAAAATCCCTATAATTGACTTAAGCGACAGGTGTCGTCTGCTACGAAATGTTCCACAAGTCCATTTTTCATGTTTTCGCGGATACGTAACTGGCACCTATGAGACGGTAGTCAACGTAAATGGGTTTGTTGTCATGGTATAAAGACAATGGAGAAAAAAAATACATCAGAAATTTAGTTCCCTATATTTGACTTAAGAAACATGTGTCATCTGCTTAGAAATGTTCTGTAAGTCGATTTTTCATGTTTTCGCGGATACGTTAGTGGCACCTATGAGGGACAGTAGTCTGCGTAAATGGGTATATGTCGTCACGGTATGAAGAGATTGGAGAGAAAAGATATATTAGAAATTTAGTTCTCTTTGTTTGACTTATGCAACAGGGAGCATTTGCTACTGAAAGAGTCTTCAGTCTTTTTTTAGCCACTTGTCACATTATTTCCTGGTGTTTTCGCATGTGCCTAACTGGCACGTATGAAACGGTAGTCAATGTAACTGGGTTTCTTGTTGCGGTTTGAAGAGATTAGAAAAATAGCACTTCAATTCCCTTTGTTTGATTCATGCAATAGGAATCAATTGCTACTGAAAGAGTATTCAGTCTCTTTTTAGCCACTTGTCACATTAATTTCTGGGTTTTTTACACTGTACATTGATCATTTTGGCTTATTCAATGTGCAGAATTTAATGTGGTCTGAGTCAGAAAATCTAAGTAAGGGATAAAGGGGCATCAAGGGTTTATTTCAAGGGAAGTAACTCTTGCAAGGGGGCTTGAAAAGACCAAAACAAGGTCTTCTGCCACCCTGATTTCTTAAATTTTGGCCCTTTTTCAGTGAAATCTGGCATGTATGGATGGTGCATGCCTGGCAGTTTGCCAAGGACTGCACAGCAGCCTTCAAAGAAGACTTTAAATCCACTTTTATGCCGTTTTTTGTTCAATGTTTAATATCGATATATTAGGGCGCCATTTTGAAGTAATTTTGAAGCTCTCTGATTGGCTGACTGGTTCCAATTTTGAATTTCTCGACGCCTCTGAATGGCTGACTGGGCCCAATTTTGAATTTCTCGAAGCCTCTGATTGGCTGACTGGGTCTCATGCTGATTTCCTTAACCCTTTCCCAAACAATCCCTGGTTTTTACGGGTCTAACCAGCATTTTCTCCTTTTCCCACAATGTTTTCTACCCTATAATAGACAGCCATCATCTTTTCAGCAAGAGTTGAACTGTAATCTGCAAATGCTTTCAATTAGGTCTAGTCCAAAGGTTTGTCGTTTGGGAAAGGGTTAAAGCTTCTGTGATTGGATAATTTCACAAAGGGACAGGATTTGATTGGCTGATTGGGAAAGGGGGGGGTATCTGTTTATCCTTATTAACCTCTTACCACACAATGACGCCTTTTAACACCCCTCCCCCCGAAGAGAAAGCTTTTGAAAATAATCTGAGAAAAGGAGACAATGCAAGTTACCAGCATTTTCTCCTTTTCCCACAATGTTTTCTACCCTATCAAAGAAAATAAAAATGATTATTAGTTATTCTTACATCTAATTGTATCTTTATGGCCTATTTTTAAATTCTTCAAACCAGAACAAGATTTTTTTTTAACCAGAAAAAGTTTCCGCAACCACAACCGGTTGTGTCTGAATTTTATATTTTTGCGCAGCAGTTAAACATACATTGACTTTTGACTCGCAAGGTCACCAAAATTGACCCTGGTAAGAAAACAGGGAAACATTCGGTTTACCTTTCTTTGATTTGTGCAACAGGTATCAGTTGCCTCCGAAAGTGTCTAAGTTGATTTTACGATTTTATGCGCAGCACGTAACCATCACGTATGGGTGACATAGTCATCGTAACCAAATCAATAGCCCTAGTGAGAGAAAACGAAAAAGAAAAATCCCTATAACTGACTTAAGCGACAGGTGTCGTCTGCTACGAAATGTTCCACAAGTCCATTTTTCATGTTTTCGCGGATACGTAACTGGCACCTATGAGACGGTAGTCAACGTAAATGGGTTTGTTGTCATGGTATAAAGACAATGGAGAAAAAAAATACATCAGAAATTTAGTTCCCTATATTTGACTTAAGAAACATGTGTCGTCTGCTTTGAAATGTTCTGTAAGTCGATTTTTCATGTTTTCGCGGATACGTTAGTGGCACCTATGAGGGACAGTAGTCTGCGTAAATGGGTATATGTCGTCACGGTATGAAGAGATTGGAGAGAAAAGATATATTAGAAATTTAGTTCTCTTTGTTTGACTTATGCAACAGGGAGCATTTGCTACTGAAAGAGTCTTCAGTCTTTTTTTAGCCACTTGTCACATTATTTCCTGGTGTTTTCGCATGTGCCTAACTGGCACGTATGAAACGGTAGTCAATGTAACTGGGTATCTTGTTGCGGTTTGAAGAGATTAGAAAAATAGCACTTCAATTCCCTTTGTTTGATTCATGCAATAGGAATCAATTGCTACTGAAAGAGTATTTAGTCTCTTTTTAGCCACTTGTCACATTAATTTCTGGGTTTTTTACACTGTACATTGATCATTTTGGCTTATTCAATGTGCAGAATTTAATGTGGTCTGAGTCAGAAAATCTAAGTAAGGGATAAAGGGGCATCAAGGGTTTATTTCAAGGGAAGTAACTCTTGCAAGGGGGCTTGAAAAGACCAAAACAAGGTCTTCTGCCACCCTGATTTCTTAAATTTTGGCCCTTTTTCAGTGAAATCTGGCATGTATGGATGGTGCATGCCTGGCAGTTTGCCAAGGACTGCACAGCAGCCTTCAAAGAAGACTTTAAATCCACTTTTATGCCGTTTTTTGTTCAATGTTTAATATCGATATATTAGGGCGCCATTTTGAAGTAATTTTGAAGCTCTCTGATTGGCTGACTGGTTCCAATTTTGAATTTCTCGACGCCTCTGAATGGCTGACTGGGCCCAATTTTGAATTTCTCGAAGCCTCTGATTGGCTGACTGGGTCCCATGCTGATTTCCTTAACCCTTTCCCAAACAATCCCTGGTTTTTACGAGTCTAACCAGCATTTTCTCCTTTTCCCACAATGTTTTCTACCCTATCATAGACAGAAATCATCTTTTCAGCAAGAGTTGAACTGTAATCTGCAAATGCTTTCAATTAGGTCTAGTCCAAAGGTTTGTCGTTTGGGAAAGGGTTAAAGCTTCTGTGATTGGATAATTTCACAAAGGGACAGGATTTGATTGGCTGATTGGGAAAGGGGGGTATCTGTTTATCCTTATTAACCTCTTACCACACAATGACGCCTTTTAACACCCCCCCCGAAGAGAAAGCTTTTGAAAATAATCTGAGAAAAGGAGACAATGCAAGTTACCAGCATTTTCTCCTTTTCCCACAATGTTTTCTACCCTATCAAAGAAAATAAAAATGATTATTAGTTATTCTTACATCTAATTGTATCTTTATGGCCTATTTTTAAATTCTTCAAACCAGAACAAGATTTTTTTTTAACCGGAAAAAGTTTCCGCAACCGCAACCGGTTGTGTCTGAATTTTATATTTTTGCGCAGCAGTTAAACATACATTGACTTTTGACTCGCAAGGTCACCAAAATTGACCCTGGTAAGAAAACAGGGAAACATTCGGTTTACCTTTCTTTGATTTGTGCAACAGGTATCAGTTGCCTCCGAAAGTGTCTAAGTTGATTTTACGATTTTATGCGCAGCACGTAACCATCACGTATGGGTGACATAGTCATCGTAACCAAATCAATAGCCCTAGTGAGAGAAAACGAAAAAGAAAAATCCCTATAATTGACTTAAGCGACAGGTGTCGTCTGCTACGAAAAGTTCCACAAGTCCATTTTTCATGTTTTCGCGGATACGTAACTGGCACCTATGAGACGGTAGTCAACGTAAATGGGTTTGTTGTCATGGTATAAAGACAATGGAGAAAAAAAATACATCAGAAATTTAGTTCCCTATATTTGACTTAAGAAACATGTGTCGTCTGCTTTGAAATGTTCTGTAAGTCGATTTTTCATGTTTTCGCGGATACGTTAGTGGCACCTATGAGGGACAGTAGTCTGCGTAAATGGGTATATGTCGTCACAGTATGAAGAGATTGGAGAGAAAAGATATATTAGAAATTTAGTTCTCTTTGTTTGACTTATGCAACAGGGAGCATTTGCTACTGAAAGAGTCTTCAGTCTTTTTTTAGCCACTTGTCACATTATTTCCTGGTGTTTTTGCATGTGCCTAACTGGCACGTATGAAACGGTAGTCAATGTAACTGGGTTTCTTGTTGCGGTTTGAAGAGATTAGAAAAATAGCACTTCAATTCCCTTTGTTTGATTCATGCAATAGGAATCAATTGCTACTGAAAGAGTATTCAGTCTCTTTTTAGCCACTTGTCACATTAATTTCTGGGTTTTTTACACTGTACATTGATCATTTTGGCTTATTCAATGTGCAGAATTTAATGTGGTCTGAGTCAGAAAATCTAAGTAAGGGATAAAGGGGCATCAAGGGTTTATTTCAAGGGAAGTAACTCTTGCAAGGGGGCTTGAAAAGACCAAAACAAGGTCTTCTGCCACCCTGATTTCTTAAATTTTGGCCCTTTTTCAGTGAAATCTGGCATGTATGGATGGTGCATGCCTGGCAGTTTGCCAAGGACTGCACAGCAGCCTTCAAAGAAGACTTTAAATCCACTTTTATGCCGTTTTTTGTTCAATGTTTAATATCGATATATTAGGGCGCCATTTTGAAGTAATTTTGAAGCTCTCTGATTGGCTGACTGGTTCCAATTTTGAATTTCTCGACGCCTCTGAATGGCTGACTGGGCCCAATTTTGAATTTCTCGAAGCCTCTGATTGGCTGACTGGGTCTCATGCTGATTTCCTTAACCCTTTCCCAAACAATCCCTGGTTTTTACGGGTCTAACCAGCATTTTCTCCTTTTCCCACAATGTTTTCTACCCTATCATAGACAGAAATCATCTTTTCAGCAAGAGTTGAACTGTAATCTGCAAATGCTTTCAATTAGGTCTAGTCCAAAGGTTTGTCGTTTGGGAAAGGGTTAAAGCTTCTGTGATTGGATAATTTCACAAAGGGACAGGATTTGATTGGCTGATTGGGAAAGGGGGGGTATCTGTTTATCCTTATTAACACACATCTATCATGTTCTTAAATATCGCCCTAGGGAATTTGCGTTTATATGTATTTATCATTGCCAATATAGGCGATACCCATTGAAGGCTAATAGACATGTTACGGAGGACAGTACAAGATACAGGACCAAACCCACCCTAAGTTAGCCATGGTCTTTAATGTGCTCGGTGTATAGCATCTTCACACAGGACCCAAAAACTTGACGGTTACGGGTCCAAGGGGCTACCACCTGAGCTATGCAGGCTAGCCAACAAACATGTCGGAATTGTTTCCATATATAGTGACTGTCGGTGTCTCTTTACATGTTCCACGGATCAAAATTATTTGATCTGTGCTCTGTGAAAAGGGGGGCTTAATGCATTTGCGAAAAGTATCGACTCAGGGCTACAAATTCTTGTGCTCGAAGGCAGATGGATGATTCAAAGTTCCATAAATTCATTAATATGTGTATTTTAATCAGGCTTAAGCTTTGACCATACAATCCCCAGTTTGAGCGACCTTGAGAAGGTAGGCTTAAGATTGCGAATACAAGGAAAAGGTGAAAATTATGGTAACCGGCATTTGGTTCTTTTCCCATTATATTTTCTGCCTTTTCAAGAGGCAAAATTTCTGCCTTTTCAAGAGGCAAAATTAAAACGCCTTGTGAGGAATTTGTCAACTTCTTTCAATGGGGTTGATTCTAAGATTCTGTTGTCTTCTAAACCTAATTCAGTGTTCCCACTACCTTTTTATTTCAAGGGTACACTTAGCCTCTGAGCTAAAAAACTGGGGATAAGATTTCATATTAGATGGAATTACAACAATAATGGTTCACATATCACAACTATAAGTAAATCAATCCATATTGATCATTTGCAACACAAGAGCCTTTTATATATGAAATCTATGTAAATTACTGTTTAAAATAATTTAAGTAGCTGAAAAGGCAGTTTGAACATCTGAAGTGACTCTGATTATAATTCACAACTGCCGTTTATTGAACGATAAACCATAATAGAAAGAAGATTATATCTCTAACAACAGTCTTAGACTGTAATGAATGCTTACAAATAAACGTCGTTTGGTTGGAAAGAACATACAGGTACAGTATGTATATGGCCAGCAACAGACAGAAATGGGCTTTCAGTCATATGTGTAAAGTGTCATCACTGACCAGCCTTGCAATCCACGCAGATTGATCTCAGATAACCCTTTATGACTATATTCAATTTTGTGTCACAGCAAACTTGCACAAAACAGAAAATTGTGTCAGAATAGAAAGAGTCGTCTCAGATTAGCCAGGGCAGACCATCATGGTCCTCTTGTTTACATGTTGCAGGCCAAACAAGATCAAATAAGACAATCCAGTCAACATCTTCAGTTGACTAGCTATAATGTCTTCTGGAATGTGATTAAAAAACATTTGGGATATCATTTATACACACCGTGATACTGGTTATAATGTATGACATACCTTCAGGTACAGAACAGGGGCATGTAGTAGCACCAATGTTTTAAGAACCAAATCAACCACTTCAATGGACCACTTGTGACTAGTATGGACCAGTTATAACCATCGGCCTGATCAATATGGATATTGACCAATTTTTTGCCAACCTTGCCTATAAGAACAGAATATGTAATAATACTAATACTAAATAATACTATAGTGGTTGGGGTTTGTCTGTTTTGATGTTCCCCTAAATCCCATCACAAAAGAAATACAGTAAAACCTTGTTAATTCGAGTCTCGGACATTCGAGAACCCGGCATATTTCGAGGAATTCTGAGAGTCCCGGCAAAAACTCTTCTTTAATGAACCAAAAGTAGCTCGGTAATTTCGAGTCTCGATAAGTCGATAATTCGAACAAGGATGCTGGTCCCTGTAATTATTTTCCTTCTTTAAATTGATTGTTTATTCGAATACAATAGTTTCGCACCTCTCAAACGATTGTTTTCACACCTTTCCAAGCAAAGGATTTCATCTCGCCAGCCTGTCGATGGTGTGGCGCTAGTTTTACAAACTGACAATTACTTCGGAGTATTCATACCACAATATGATTTGAGAATGTGTTGACGTTAATTAATGATGAGAGGCTACTTGTAATAACAGCCCTTTAAATTCATTGTTGAATCGGAAAAGTCAGTTTAGTAACAGCATTTGTGATCATCGTCTGCTATATTTTTTATCAGTTTTCGTGTCAAATCTATTTATAGCATCAGGTTTTTCCCAGTCGCATCGCCACAGATTAGGACCCGTTTGATCACATATTATTTTATCTGTTTTGTTACGCTGATGTCGTACTTCGGATTTGTGAGAGTATCAGGATCAGAATTCTGATTCGGTGTGACTATCACTGATACCTTTTAATGTCGTAGAAATTTACCTTCGACACAGGTAAATGTGATTTTCACGGGTTGTGTAGATATTCTGATCTGTTTTCGTGTCGAAGACATTGGTAATGAGAAAAGCCGAAATTCTCTATTTTTATTTCTCATTAGCTCAGCACTATAACTTCAGTAATTTACACTTCTATGACCATTTCAACAGCGCCGAAATCAAACGGTACCGTTTGTGATTCAAAATTTTGACGTCTTTCTCGACATATGATAGGGCAGATTTTACGATTTTGTTAAAATTACAGAACACGACTTTTCCAAAAACTATCGAAAGAAAGGCAAGATTATTTAGAATATTTAATTAAAAATCCATACTCATATGATCAAAACAGGAAAATTCATAGAAAATAACCCTTTTGATACTATATCGTTCAAATGCTGTAAATGAATGAATCAAATAGGGACAGATACTGCTAGGAAGAAGACTTTGATCGTCGATCTCGACCGCACTTGCAATTTTTTCCAAGGACATTTTGGATGATTCGAGCACCGCGAAAACTCGAGCAATTTGCTCGTCCCCTTGGGACCTCGAATTATCGAGGTTTCACTGTATGTGTAAAGCTATGGTCACACCTTACGTAGTTGACCGTAGTGGGGAATGGCCATAGCTGGCTGTAGTTAAATGCACAATAAGTAGTTGAACATAGTTCCACATAGTTAACCATAGTGTTACTGGAGACCACTCCTCCATCAGTAGCTTCTTCCCGATTGAAATACAATACATGACAGCTGTGTCAGAGAGATATCTCTTTGGCTCTGTGGTTATCATATTGGTCCCTTCAATGGTTCGAATCCCGCCAGATGCGGTTTGTATTTCAGCTATGCATTTATTTGTTTCTTTGTTACAGACTTTGTTCATACATGTAAGAATATTTCAGCACAGTAATAAGCGTAGTTTGAACTTACAGTTTGCCTGTACTACATGCAAAATTTTCGAACATGTTCAAAAATTTGTTACGGTTAACTACAATGTTGTGACCATAGTTTGAAAGTAGTTAACTGTAATTGACCTTACTTAACCATGGTGTGTTTAATACGGTCAACTACAGTAATTTCCTATAGTCAACTACATAAAATGTGACCAGACTTCAATTCATTTATTTTGAAAAGTAATTAATAATTTACCATTAAAATAGAAATGTTTCAACTAAATTATTATCATAGTTACTTGCTTTCTATAAAAGTAATGAATCAAATACATATTTTTTTTTATCATTTGACATTACATTTATAAACAGTATGAAACTTTAACCTGCTAGGTACCACAAAAACCCAAGCTTTAAGGATCCTGAAAGATAAAGTCTCGGAGAGAATTGCAAGGTAAGGAGAATATGCTGCTGACTAGCATTGCCCCCTTTCCTTGCAATGTTTTCTACTTTATCATAGATAAATTTCCATTTGAGCTCCATTAGATCTATCATCTGCATATACTTTTAGTTTGTTACATTCCAAATTTTGTTAGTTTGGTAAACAATCAAAGAAGTAGATGTAGATATTTTTATTCCATAAAATGTAAAAAACACAGCTATTATGAAATGTACACTGATCGTACCATTCAATCCTTTTCTGTACAATCCTGACTTTCAACAAACCTGAAAAACACAGTTTTTCAAAACATTGTGGGAAAAAGATAAAATAATGGCTTTTTCTTCTTTTTCCACAATGTTTTTAGCTCTGCTGGCTGAAAGCAGAGCTTATGTCATGGCAGGTTTCTGTCTGTCTGTCCGTCTGTTAGTCTTGACAACATTGACAAGTTCCAGCATTTTAACTATATTTAATTTGACCACCTAACTATGGACAACTACATGCAACATCGCAAATGTACCATAGCTTAAATATAAACATGAAACCGACTGATTTTACTGACAGTAAAGCTGTCCTCCACAATGTTTTTTTTTCAGCACAGTAGGTGAGAAGAAACACTCAGTATTAAATCAGTACAACTCTCATCACATTTTTTTCTGAAACTGTTACACACTCTCATTCAATTCACAATGTATTTGCAAATTTCTTTCGCCTTTTGTCACAGTGTTTCTTTTGATTTACTAAATTATACTATAATCAATGGTTTCAAAGTCTACCTTCAAAAAATATGCTCTAAAACTGAAAATCTCTAAGATAAAGCTTACCCCAGAACTCTTTCCAGCACTGCCACATACTATTCAGGTATATCCCTTGCAAAAACACATGTCCAAAGATGCTTGCTGTCCCCTCGGTTTATAGCTAAACATGACTTGCTATCCCATGATTCACAGAATCCATGTGCTGATGCAACAAGCACAACCCTCCAAATAGATAAGATACACAGAGAGAACTTTTCGCTCCAATGGAACATTTAAACATTTAACCCTTAATCACACAAGGATGACTTTTGATGATCTTTAGAAAAAAGCTGTTTGAAAACATTGTGGGCAACCAGCATTTTCTTCTTTTCCCACAGTGTTTTCTACCCTATAACTAAGCCATTGCACCGTTTGAGCCACATTGAATTGGTCATCTGCAAATGCTTTCAATTTGGATTGGGTTAAAATTTTGTCATCTGGTAAAAGCATTAACTTTTAAAACCTACTTAATGTACACAGTCACTCTATCTGCCCTTCATTTTATGTATTACCCTTTACTCTACATTGAAGCATTTACAAACAATCAGAGGTTTTTATGATTTTGACTGAGTAGCATTTCAAAACAATGTGGAAAAGGGAGAAAATGCTACAAGAATTTTCTACTTTTTTCACAATGTTTTCTACCATTTCAAAGATAGAAATAATCTGTTGAGCTAGATTGGACTTGTTTCACAATATAAGCAAATTAAACAGCAGTTTTAACCCTTTCCAACAAAGCAAATTTTTAGTTTAGTTTAACAAATTACCACACAATCCCAACTTTTAGGAACCCATATACCTAGAAGAAGCCTTTTGGAAACATTGTGGGAATAGGAGAAATTGCTGGTAACCAGCATTTTCTCCTTTTCCCACAATGTTTTCTACCCATCCCAAACCAAATACTATTTTTGAGCCACGTTTATTTAGTCGTCTGCAAATGCTTTCAATTTGGATTAATCTTAAATTTTGTGGTGTGATAAAGAGTGAGGCAAATTTATTTTACATCGATTGAGAAACAAGTTCTTACAACTTATACTAATCTGTCTCGAGTCTGCTTCCCAAGAACTATACGGTCACCAGTACTCATGCAGATACATGTATGTTGGCCAATGAAATATCCCAAAGTTGACACCTGCTCCCACATACCGAACTGTAGACCTTTGGCTAATGAGGCCAATGCTCTACCTCACAGACACCACAACAAAATTTTAGACTCATCCAAACGGAAATCATTTGCAGATGATAAATCCAATACAGCTCAACTTATTATTTCGGAAAGGGGGGAGGGCTGTTTCCTAGAGACTACAAAACAATTGTGCAGAAATTGTTGAAAATATTTTGGGATTTTTATGCTGAGCTGCAAATCCAAGAAGTAAAACTTTTGAAAATAATTAGACTCAATCTAGAGGAAAAGTGGTCCTTAAGCATACAGAAAATTGAAAGAAGGCAAAGAGATTCGGCCCAGCTCAGTCTTTACTTTTCACAGATGAATTAAGGCCCCTTTTCACAGGGCATGGGTCATATTTAACCCTTTACCACACAATCCCTACTTTTAACGACCCTAAGAAAGAAAGCCTTTGAAAACATTGTTGAAAAAGGTGAAAATGCTGGTAACCAGCATTTTCTCCTTTTCCCCACAATGTTTTATACCCTTTCCAATGCAAAATTCAATTTTTGATTCACATTTATTTTGTTGTCTGCAAATGCTTTCAATCTGGACTGGTCCAAAATTTTGTCGTTTGGTAAAGAGTTAAGATGACATTATATGTTGTGTTAAGACATGGTGTTTGATTATGAATTTAAATACACCAACTTTGAGAAGTAGGATCAGTGCAAATCGCTTTTGCACATAGTTTAGGTCAAGATCAGATTGCATAGAACTTGTATTCTGATATTGAAACTGCACTGTCCACTTTCTTTACATAGTTTTGTATATGAGCCATGATTTGACAAAATGGAGCTTAATACATCTCTGTGATCCATAGAACCAAGCAAGCCATCACATACCCACTTTTTTACAACCAGCTTAATCATGAGGTAGACTGAGCCTTTGTCAGACAGAAAATTGACTGATAGGGAAAAGATTCAACCAAGGTCAGCCAGTGCCCAGGCTGATCTGGATAAAAAATTAATCAGCTGTAAGTCAGTTCTCTGTATCTAAACAATATTTGTTATCAAATAATATATGTTGTAATTGCAGCAAACACCCGAGGTCCCAGACCCAGACTAGGCACAATGCCAAGTAAGTGCATATGTCCAGGTATAGACAGAGATGAAGACAAGATGTCATGTGGAATGGCACCTAATTTCTGTGTTTGCATATGACTGGGGTCCTGTGTGGCTCTGTGGTAAAGTGTAGGACTCGTGACCTGGAGGTCCCAGGTTCGAGCCTCGCTGGCTCCACTGGGTTTTTTTCACAGGAGTGTCCTTGGGCAAGACACTTCAGAGCCTAGCCTAGTACTGGTGAAACCCAGGAAACATGAATATGTGAACTGTCGCCGTGATATGACTGAAATACTGTTGAAAGCGGCATAAAACACCATTCAAAGCATATGACCAGTAAGTAAAGAGGAAATAAAAAAACTTATCAAAAGTGCTTTCTAGAAATTTGCTCATCTCAAGCATTGTTTAAGATTATATAAACACATATCTTTGCAAGCCAAGGCTGACAATTCACTACGCTACTCTATCTTTGGCAGATCGATCTTGATTTTTACATTCCCCCATACCCTTTTTCATTGGATGTGCAGCCAGCTCTAACTGCAACGAATGAAATTCTCGTTTCATTTCATCTTTGATAAAAATAGAATAAGGTCGCGACTTTTCGAATTGAAGGTAAACATGGAAACTCACATGGATGTCTGCTTATCGCTTCATGTTGAATAATTGAGTTTGTAAGCGGTTTGTAAAATGATAATTCATTGGCTTTCAGAATTATGATGTAAAGGGGGGTAATAACCAGCATCCAATAGAGGGCACATCGCAGGAATCTCGAAATCAGGCTCAATCAGCCAAGGTAAGGTCCATGTAGTGATCTTAACCTTGGCTCGCAAGTTGATAAACACAGGTTAAGTGTTTTTGTTAGCTCACCTGAGCACAACATGCTCTAGGGGGAGCTTTTAGGATCACTGGGTGTCTGTCGTGTGTCGTCCGTAATGCGTCATCAACAATTCTTTAAACATCAACTCCTCCTAAACCGCAGGGCCAATTTGGACCAAACTTGATTGGAATGTTCCTTGGGAGGTCCTCGTTAAAAATTGTTCACAGAATTTGATTCCGTTAAAAACTCTGGTTGCAATGGCAACCAAATGGAATTTTCTAGGAAAATCTTTAAAAATCTCCTCTGAAACTGCTGGTCAGATTTTAAAATAATTTCACGGAGTTGTTTTTTGGGTGACCCTTTTCAAAAATTGTACATGAAATTTTGATCCGTCAAGAAACATGGCTCTGGTGAATGGGGGCTTATTGCACTATACAGATATAAAGGAATTCTTAAAAATTATCCTTCTCTGAAAAGGCTGGTCAGATTTTGAAATAATTCCACAGAGATGTTCCTTTGATGACCCTTTTCAAAATTTGTTTACGAAATTTTGGTCCGTCAAGAATCATGGCTCTGGTGAAAGGGGGCTACTTGCACTATACGGAAATGAAGAATTTCTTAAAAATTCTTCTCTGAAATCGCTGGTCAGAATGTTAAATAGTTTCACCGAGATGTTCCTTGGATGACCCTTTTAAGAAACAGTTCGCGAAATTTTGATCCGTCAAGAACCATGGCTCTGGTGAATGGGGGCTACTTGCACTATAGGGAAATGATGAAATTCTTAAAAACTCTTCTTCTCTGAAACCCTGGTCAGATTTTGAAATAATTTCACAGAAATGTTCCTTGGGTGACCCTTTTCAAAAGGTGTTCATGAAATTTTGATTCGTCAAAAAGCATGGCTCTGGTGAAGTGGGGGCTACTTGAACTATATGGCCACGAAGGATTTTTTTTTTTTAATTCTTCTCTGAAAGGGCTGATCAGATTCTGAAATAATTTCACAGAAATATTCCTTGGTTGACCCTTTTCAAAACTTGCTCGAAATATTTTGATCCATTAAGAAACATGGCTCTGGTGGCTGTGGGCTATTTACACTATACAGACATGAAGAAATTCTTAAAAATTCTTCTTTTCTGAAATGGCTGTTTAGATTTTGAAAAAATTGGCTATGGTCCTCTCAAAAATTCAGGTGAGCGATCCAGGGCCATCTTGGCCCTCTTGTTTAACTCTGTACCACACAAACCTGACTTTTGATGTTGATCATCACTGCTAAAGAGCATTTAGTCACGCTAAGTAAGTAGGATATGGGTTAATATTTTACCAAACAAAACTTGATGTTTGAAAGCAACTACACAGAACAAACTATAAAAACAAGCTACTGTATTAATAAACAACATCTTTGCGAGCCAGGGTTACAATTACTATGTGGATCTTACCTTGGCGGATTGAACCCGATTTCGAAATTCCTGCGACATGCCCTTATTTGATGCTGCTTATTATCTCCCTTTACATCATATTTCTTATAACCAACGAAATGTTTTACAAACCGCTTATGAATACAATAATTCAACATGAAGCAATAACCATAAACATACTTCGACATTCCATGGTCAGGTGCTGGGACATAGCCTAAAACATCTGATAATTGATTGGTCACATTGAAACTTTATGTAAATATTGTTCGTCTATACAGATCCTGCACACATCCATGAAGGTATTCATGTTTACCTTCTATTGTTATCGCGACACTGTTCTATTTTTAGCCTCACCTGAGCACAACATGCTCAAGGGGAGCTTTTAGGATCACTCTGTGTCTGTCGTCTGTCTGCGTCGTCCGTCGTCAACTTTTTCTTTAAACATCTTCTCCTAAACCAATGGGCGGATTTGAACCAAACTTGGCTTGAATGTTCCTTAGGAGGGCCTCTTTAAAATTTGTCTACAGAATTTGATTCCATTGAAAACTCTGGTTGCCATGGCAAAGAAATGGAATTTTTTAGGAAATTCTTTAAAAATCTTCTCCTCTGAAACTGCTGATCAGAATTTGAAATAATTTCACAGGAATGTTCCTTGGGTGACCCCTTTAAAAAGTTGTTCGTGAAATTTTGATCCGTTGAAAAACATGGCTGTGGTGGGGGGGGGAGGCTTTTTGCACTATATGGACTAAAAGAAATTCTTTAAAAATCTTCTCCTCTGAAACCGCTGATTAGATTTAGGAATAATTTGACAGGAATGTACCATGGGTGACCCTTTCCAAAAATTGTTCGCGAAATTTTGATCCGTTGAAAAACATGGCCGTGGCGGGGGGTAGCTTTTTGCACTGTATGGACGTAAAGAAATTCTTTAAAAATCTTCTCCTCTGAAACCGCTGGTCAGATTTTGAAATAATTTCACAGAAATGTTCCTCGGGTGCCCCTTTCCAAAATATGTTCGCGAAATTTTGATTCGTCATAAAACATGGCTCTGCTGGTGGGGGCCTTTCTGCATTGTACTGACATGAAGAAATTCCCTTTAAACATCATCTCCCTAAACTGCTGCAGCAATTTGGACCAAACCTGGCTAGAATGTTCCTTTGGAGGTCCTCTTTCAAAATTAATCAGAGAATTTTATTCCATCAAAAACTCTGTTGACAGTTTTCTTTACATTTGATTTTCTCTCTACTCTTGTCTTTATCGTTTAGTACTTTGTCATGGGAGACAACTCATGTTTTAAAAAAAGGATTTATAATTTGGGTTGTCTTTCTTGTTCAAATTTGACAAGAGTGATTTCCCTTGAGTTAGGAAAATTGTGCAAGACAACTTGGTTGACAAAGTTGCTGTGTTTTTCTCGAACGGCTGGTTAAATTTTGAAATAATTTCACAGAGATGTTCCTTGGGTGACCCTTTTTAAAAATTGTTCATGAAATTTTGATTCATCAAAAAACATGGCTCTGGTGGATGGGGCTACTTGCACTATAGGGAAATGAATAAATTCTTGAAAATTCTTCTTCTCTGAAACCTGCTGTCAGATTTTAAAATAATTTCACAGCAATGTTCCTTGGATGACCCTTTTCAACAGTTGTACGTGAAATTTTGATCCATTGAGAAACATGACTCTGGTGTATGGGGGCTACTTGCACTATACGGACATGAAGAAATTATTGAAAATTCTTCTTCTCTGAAACATCTGGTCAGATTTTTAAATAATTTCACAGAAATGTTCCTTGAATGGCCCTTTGCAATAATTGTTTGCAAAGTTTTGATAGGTCAAGAAACATGGCTCTGGTGAATGGGGGGCTACTTGCAGTGTACGGAAATTAAGAAACTCCTAAAAACTCTTCTTTTCTGATACTGCTGGTCAGATTTTGAAAGGACTTTTACAGGTGGCCTTTTGAAAATTGCTTGGCAAAATGAGGATTTTGTGTCCAGTGTTTCAATACCTCAAAAAAAAAAAAAATGGCTATGGTCCTCTCAAAAATTCAGGTGAGCGATCAAGGGCCATGTTGGCCCTCTTGTTATCAAAGATGAAATGCTGCGAGCAATTTGGTTTGATGCAGTTAGAGCTAGCTGCAACCAATGAAAATGCGTATCTGGTGATTGTCAAAATCAAGCTCAATCCACCAAGGGTAGAGTAGTGTAGTGGATCATAACCCTTGGCTTGCAAAGATGCATTAACTAGTGATATTGTCTCAAGCTTTAACTCTTTATCATACAACAAAATGTTAGACTACTGCAAATGGACAGCATTTACAGATGACAAAATAAATGTGAATCAAAAAGTGATTTTTGATTTTGGAAGGGTAGAAAACATTTTGGGAAAATGAATGTCACCAGCATTTTCCCCTTTTCCCTCATTGTTTTCAAAGGGTGTCTTTCCCAGGGTCGCCAAAAGCCGGAATTGTGTGGTAATGGGTTAACCAATCATTCCTGACTTTTAACAACCCTCAGCCCTTTACCAAATGGCAAAATAACAGACCTATCAGCAAAATAATAGACCTATCCAAGTTGAAAGCATTTGCAGATGGCAGTTTCAGACTGGCTTACATGATGCAAATTTTCTTTGATAGGGTATCAAACTTTGTAGGAAAAGGAGAAAATGCTGGTTAAGTCTGTTTCACATCTGCAGTGCAATTTTTTTCGCTAAGGGTAGAGTAGTGTAGTGGATCATAATGAAATGGGTGCTGGACGATTGCTTCCTATTTCACAGACTCAAAGATTTGAGACATCGTCCAGGCGCTGTACGATTTTAAGACATTTTGCTCAAGTGGTCACAAATCAAACAGGCATCAGACAGCAGTTTCTTTGAAAATGCCTGCGTGCCTTTTTCAGTTCAGAAAGGCATCGAGGGGCAACTGGACGGTCATCAGGCAGAGACTGGACAGACATTTTTTGGACTTTGTGCCGCAGTCCGGCTAGCTACACAGGCATGTCATACTATCCGAGGATGACACGCCTCTGTAGCCACATTTTGACCCACACAGTCCTCACCCTGCGACCTTGCCGGGCGTATAAGTGCCATTTTCACTTCAGAACTGATAAATTATAATGAGGTAAGATATCAATATACACTTTTGAAATATACTTATTATGTCACCAAAGTATATGTTGGCCATCCGGTTGCTATCCAGAGAGAACTAACAAAACCAATGCCACATGGTGATATGACGGTCACTGGACGGTGCCTGGAAGAATATTTACAGTCGGGCAGTGCCCGTCCGGCGCCTGGATGGAGGCAGTGCAGTTGCCAGACAGATGCAGTGCAATCGCTGGGCTATTTTGAAATAAACTTTTTCATAAAAATCGGCCAGGCTCCATCCGATTTCTGAAGATATCGTCCAGTCATCAGACAGCGGCCGGCCAGAGCCAAGACAATGAGTCAATGAATTATCGCAAGGCTGCCGCACAAATTTTCAAGGCACAAGCAAGACTTCCATAAGAATTGGCAAAGTTTCCTATGACCACCCTACAGCAAGCACCAATTCGCAAAAAAGCTGTACGGTATTTGTGCAATCGCCATAAGGAGGAGGAACTATCTCCTCTTGTCCAGATTTGGAGATATATATACATGTATATGTACACAATGGTATGCACAACATCAACTCCCGCTAGATGGCACTCTATAAATACACATCCATCTAATTTGGGCATGCTGTGTGCAGAAGCGGACTAGTTTTTCAAAAGAACAACTGCTGTCCAGAAAGAATTAACAAAATCAATGGTGATCACAGTCATGATCTGACGGTCACTTGATGGTGCCCGTAGGAATATTTATATTCAGGCGATGCCCATCCAGTGCCTGGATGGAGGGAGTCAGGTTGCAGGGCGGATGCATTGCGACAACCTGTGGCTTGGAAAGACAATTGTGCTAATTACTGGTAAAAGAGATTCTAGGAATGCATTGAAAAGTGCATTGGCCGCCACTATATAACTGAAATAATGTTCAAAAGAGTGTTAAACGCCATACAATCAATCAAGCATTTTACCCTTTCCCACAATGTTTCTAAAAGCCTTCTCCTACAGGCCTAAGGGTTGATAAAACTAGGGATTGTGTGAAAATGTGTTACATCTTTACCAAACGACAATTTTTAGCTCCACTGGCGTGTCCGTCGTGCGTCCGTCCGTCCGTTTAGCCGTACATGCGTCCATAAACTTTTTCTTTAAAAAACTTCTCAGAAACTATCGACTGGATTTTTACCAAATTTCACAGGAATGTTCCTTAGGTGGTCCTCTTTCAAATTCCATCAAATAATTTTGTTCCATGAATAATTCTGGTTGCCATGGCAACCAAAGTAAAAAACCTTTAAAAATCTTCTCCTCCCAAACCGCTAATTGGATAGCATTATTTTTGTGCAGGAATATTCCTTAGATAGAGGTCTACAGAATTCCTAAAAAAAAAAAATGAATCCGTCAAAAAACATGGCTTTTATGGGAGACTCATTTTCCTTTTATGGTATAAAGTAAAATCTATGAAAATTTCTTCTCTCAAACTACTTGTTTCGATTTCATTGTTGTATTGCAGGTTAGTTCAAATGGTGGTAAGTCTTTACCATACAATCCTGACTTTTAACGACCCTAAAGAAGAAGTCTTTGGAAAACACTCTTGGAAAAGGAGAAAATGCTGGTCATCAGCATTTTCTCCTTTTCCCTCAGTGTTTTCTACTCTATCAAAGAGAAAAATCATCATTTCATCAATGTTTAATTTGTTGTCTGCAAATGCTTTCAGTTTGGTCACATACAAAATTTGGTCATTTGGTAAAGAGTTAAAGATGGTCGCTTTACATAATCTATAATCCTTTTCATATAAAACAAGAGAAACTTTGCACTTTGATTAGTTCTGGTAAAGGTTTGTTGACCTACTGGTGATGTAGTACAAAGAGGGACAGGGCTTTACTGTTGTGATAAGGCATTTTGTTATCCAATCAAACTGATCCCTGACAAAGAAGACTTTAGAAAACATTGTGGGAAAAGGAGAAAATACTGGTAACCTTTTCCTACAATGTTATCTACCCTTCACAAAACAACTTTAAAATTTTCAGTCACTTTTATTTTTAGCTCCACTGGCCGAAGGCCAGCGGGCTTATGTCATGGCCCAGTGTCCGTCGTGCGTCCGTCCGTCCGTCTGTGCATCCGTGCGTCCGTGCGTGCGTTAACTTTTATTTCAAACATCTTCTTCTCTGAAACTACCCATCCAATTTTGATGAAACTTCACAGAAATGATCCTGCCATGGTCCTCTTCAGAATTCCTTGAAAGAATTGTATTCCTTCAAAAACTCTGGTTGCCATGGCAACAAAACTGAAAAATATTGAAAATTTTTAAAAATCTTCTTCTCTGAAACCATAAGGCCTAGGGCTACCAAATTTGGCATGTAGCTTTATCTAGTGGACCTCTACCAATTTCCTTCAAATAATAGCCCTGGGGTCAAAATTGGCCCCACCCCGGGGGTCACAAGTTTTATATGGACTTATATAGGGAAAACTTTAAAATCCTTCTGGTACCTAGCCATAGGGCCTAGGGCTACCAAATTTGGCATGTAGCTTTATCTAGTAGACCTATACCCAGAGTGCCCAAATGATAGCCCAGAGGTCAAATTTGGCCTGGCCCCGGGGGTCACAAGTTTTATGTGGGCTTATATAGTGAAAACTTTAAAAATCTTTTCGTACCAAGCCATAAGGCCTACGGCTACTCAATTTCGCATCTAGCTTTATCAAGTGGTTGTCTACCAAAGGTGCCCAAATTGTAGCCCTGGGGTCAAATTTGGCTCTGTCCTGGAGGTCACAAGTTTTACATTGGGAATTTTTTAAAAATCTACTTGTACCTAGCTATAAGGCCTAGGGCTATCAAATTTTGCATGTAGCTTTATCTAGTGGGCCTCTACCAGGAGGGACCAAATTATAGCCTTAGGGTCAAGTTTGTCCCCACACCAGGGGTCACAAGTTTTACATGGGCTTTTGTGGTGAGAACTTTCTAAGTCATCTTGTTACTAACCATTACAAAGACTAGGACCACTAAATTTAGCCCTGTCTCATGGATTTTATGTTGTACAGGGCCTTTTATTGAGAAAACTTTGAAAATCTTCTTGTTTATAACCACACATTCTAGACCTGTATTATTTGGTATGGGGCTCTATCTTGTAGACTTCCACCAGGATTCAAGTAATTATAGCTTTGTGGTCAAAATTGGATTTGCCCAGGGGTCTCAACTTTTTTGTAGGTTTTTATGGAAAAAAATAGTATGTCCTCAAGTTTGAAACCAGTTGGCCAAATAATGTAATGTTTGGCTTGTAGTGTTTTTACGAATTAGCCAGTGGAGTGATACAGGGCCATCATGGCCCTCTTGTTTCATCTACAAATGCTTTCCATTTGGACAACCCTAAAATGTTGTCATTTGGTAATGAGTTAACTATAACCAGAAGACAAAATTTTTATAACTGACCATAATTGAAAGATGTTGCAGACAACAAAATAAATCTTCAAATTAGTAAAACTTGTGTCAAAAAGGCTAGAAATTATTGTGTAAAACTAAGAAAATGCAAGGTAACTTTTCTTTTCTTCTTTTCTCACAATGTTTTTCATAGCTTTTTTTTTTCTTTAGTGACCGCAAATGCAGGAATGAATAGTAATTGTTAAAAACTTCTCTTCACTATTACAGAAAAATCAGGCCTGTGGAGTGATACAGGCGCTCAAGCGCCTCTAGTTTGTACTGGACACAATTCAAAGCATTTGCAGACAACAAATTAAATCTTTGTAATATGATGACTTGTGACTTTGATAGGGTAGAAAATATTGTGGGAAAATGAGAAAATGCTGGTTACTAGCATTTTCTCCCTTTCCCACAATGTTTCCTAATAGATACCTGCACTGAACAGTCAAATGGTTGTCAATGAATTAACTCTTAAAGATAATCTATATTCATAAGTATAAATTAACTCTTTACCAAACAACAAAATCTTAGACTTGTCCAAATTGAAAGCATTTGCAGACAACAAAATTGATGCAACTCAAATAATGAAATTTGTTCTGGGAACAGTGGAAAACATTGTGGCAAAAGGAGAAAATGCTAGCTTACCAGCATTTTCTCCTTTTCCAACAATTTTTTCAAAGAGCTTCTTTCTGAAATTTGTGAAAACCAGGGATTGTTTTGTAAAGAGTTAATGATACATCTATACTTGCTTTCATTAAAAATTCAGTTTTCAGTCAGCTTATCAACCATTTCATTTTAATTGGTCTTTCTGTAAACGCAAGTTTTAATAGGCTTACTTCCACTTTTCAGCTTTTTGAATTTTCGACTTTTCAACTTTTCAACTTTGTCTATTCGCAGTCAAAAAGTGGAAGTTTTATTGACAAAATTTGTCATGTGAAAAACTTCCACTTTTCTATTTTCCGACCTAGCATTTTAATGTGAAAAGTGGAAGTTAGTGCTTCACAGGGAATCACAAGTTTGAACACAA
The DNA here is from genome assembly GCA_943736015.1 of Tridacna crocea. Lineage (NCBI taxonomy): Eukaryota > Metazoa > Mollusca > Bivalvia > Cardiida > Cardiidae > Tridacna > Tridacna crocea. The sequence goes on along the minus strand of OX031069.1, from coordinate 12,561,413 downwards.
GTTTGAACATGGGAAAACTTTATATAAATTCTTTTTCTCTGTAGAGCTTTGATATTTGGTATGTAGCATCTATTAGTAGCATGAGTAGACCTCTGCCAATTTTTTTTTTATATGATGACCCTGGCATCAAAACTGGCCCAACCCTGGGGATTGCAAGTTGGCAACATAGGAACAAAGAAGAAAAACTTTAAAAATGAAAAAGGAAGTTATTTTTGAGCTGCTTGATTATTTGGATTCTAAATTTACTAAATTCCTACAGAATTGTTGTTTGATCTGGATTTGTGCTTGACATTGTACCAAATGTTATTATTCTATATTCTTGAGTGAGTTATTTCACAAATAATGCAAGAACATAAAAAGAATAAGGGAGTTTTAAACATAATAAACTGCAGAACAGTGCCATTTTTTCCCAAAAACAACAGTCCATACTATAGATCTGTTCAATACAATAAAACCTGTGGCTGTCCCATAATGCTTGAGACTATGGAAAATATGGAAAATCAATAGTTATGTCCCACCAGTTAAGGCAATCATTTCTGTAACAATGGTTGGGGAGTATGGTCTTTGCTTGGAGCATAAAGTGATGCACAACTTAAAAATAGCAAGAGCACCCTTCTGATGCAACTCCATAAACATATGATATTTAAATGTGGAAACAAAATAATGATCAAAATGGCACAAAACATCAAGGTCATAAGTAAACAAACCTTTTAGATGATCAAGCACTGGTATTGAAGTACCAAGAGGTCAAGTTAGATCTGTTTCCTATGGATGGGTGGTGTCTTCCAATTTTAATATAATCTCATGATCAATGCGATGCATTCATGCATTTTTTAGCTCACCTGGGTACAAAGTGCTCAGGGTGAACTATTGTGATCACTCACCATCTGTCGGCGTCCGTCTGTCCATATGTCTATCCGTCTGTGTACAAAATACTAGTAATTGCCTCTTTCTGTCAAAGAGCTGGCAGGGGTATTAGGTCACATTCAGTGACAGCTCTAGCTTTGAACTGTGATCAATCCATTTGATGAAGATTAATGCAATTTCAGTCTGTTTGGAAATCTGTTGGCTGAAAAACAGCCAGCTGCTGAGGAAGAATCCTGTGAGGGATACCTTCCAGGGAGAGTTAAGAAACTCCTGGGAATATGAACTTACATGTGTGATTAATTGTTGATTGAATCAAGTTTTTGGCTGCTTTCAGCTTTAAATTTTGGTAGCTGTTATCTGATAGAAATTCTGTGGAAAGCAGTTTCAAACTCAATTCAAGATGGTTCCAAAGAAACTGTTAACAATAGACAAATTCACAACCAGATACATGTCAATGAATGAGACCAAAAAAAAGCTTTCCTTAACCCTTTACCACACAATTCTGAGTTTTATGATCCTGGGGAAGAAGCTTTTTGATATTATTGTGGGAGAAGGAGAAGATGATGGTAACCATCATTTTCTCTTTTTTCCACAATGTTTTCTACTCATTCAAAGACAAATTCCATCCTTTCAGCCACATTTACATTATTGTTTCCAAATGTTTTTGATTGGACAAGTCTAGGATCTGTCTTATGGTAAAGAATTAAGCACTTTTTGTTCTGGTGAGCTAAAAACTTGTATTTCTTGAGATACTATATTTACAAACATCTGTCATTAATATACTTTCAGAGCTTTCTCCTGCTTGAAGAATGATACCAAAGAGGAACCATGACTGCAAGACAACTACACCTCACAGGGACCACATGTTATAATTTGTGCAATATCATATTATCATCAGACATGCAGTCATTGTAAACAAAAACAGTGCTATAGTATTAATGTTCTGTGTTTACCGTCTTTGCTCTACAAAAAAAGTTCATGCTAATATTTACCAGTTCTTTCCTAAATCAGCAATAGTTAAAAGGGTATTTAAATCCTATCCAGGAAACACCACTAAATTAAAACAGCATTGAAGCAGACTGCATTTGAAAATATTGTGACCAAATATGCTATTGTTCACAGTCAGCAATATCTATTTGCCACAATATTTTCATCTCAATCTTTCAGTTACTTTCTTCCATTTGCCTCAGGTTTTATATAGTGTTAAAAGTAAATTTAGATTCCAAGGCTTTGTAAAATAAAAGAAAAGCAATATTCTTGTTTATATTTTGAACAAAAATCCTTAATGCCCCTTTCAGAGTGAAAGCAATATACATGTAGTACAATTCAGTCATTGACATTATGTGGATAAAGAAAACCGTTACATACATTAAATGCATAAAATTAATAGTCCCTTGAAAACTTTCACGGTGAAAAATAGCAAATTAATAAATAATTTCAGATTTTTAACAATTTTTCTGAAGCAGAAATTTGCTCCATCAAAGATCCAAATAACACGAGAATAATACAAAATGGTCATGTTACTACAAATGTAATAAAGATAACTATCCACAAAATTTTCAAGGTTGCTCACATTTATTTCTTTTAATCCTTACCAACTGATAAAACTCTGGACTTCTTAAAAGTCAATGCATTTGCAGACAACCCATTGATTTTGGCTCTCATTCTACAATTTACATGTACTTATTAAAGGGTAGGAAACATTGTGGTGAAAGGAGAAATTATAAGTTGTCTTTTCCCACAATGTTTCTTAAGGCATTTTTCTGCATGATCCTTAAAACTCAGAAATTTTTGGTAAAAGCTTTTTGGTAACTTTACTTTAAAGTAAACTGTAAGAGTCTTTTCTTCTGGACGAGACTATTTTGTTCAGAATACTTAGTGGGAATTGTTCGATAATTACCCATTGGCACCATGGATCAACGTACAGTCTTGCAAATCTGAAGCTGCTGTCAGTGTATGCCCAAAATCACTTAGTTGCAGTAGATAAATATCATGAAACAGGCTGCAAATCTGAAGTCTTAGAACTGTTTAAAGCTGTTGCTTGGCAAATTTTTTTATAGTTGCCACATATTTTTATCATGTGAACTTTAATATTCATGTGAGTGATTTTAGGATTAGAGCGCTCTACAAGTCAGAAATTATGCTTGCATAATACCATCTTATGGTTAGGTCATCTTGTTTCTTCATTGCTTGTAATAGATTACCTTTGTAAATTTACATTAACCACCAGGTGACTCTCAGGACTATCAGTCCTTTGATTTATTCTGTGTGTGTGTGTGTGTGGGGGGGGGGGGGGACGACGACTTGAGAATGACGTATGAAAGATATATGTGAGCATGACGTATGAAAGATATATGTCGTCCGTTGTCTGCACGTCATATTCTTCGAAGATTCGACCTGTATTATATGACGCCTCACCCATTCCTGATATTTGTGCCGCCGTCCGGCTAGCGACAGAGGCGTGTCGTACTGTCCAAGGATGACGCGCCTCTGTAGCCACATTTGACCCACACAGTCCTCACTCTGCGGCCTCGCCCAGCACGCTCCTAATCCTAAACAGCATCAGCTACTATTACATTTCTGTGCCTTCGGCTAGCTGCTTGCAATCCCTCTTGATAAAGAAGAAGACTCAACAGATTTTGTAGTGGTATAACTGCCATTTTCACTCCAGAACTGATTAATTACCATGAGGTAAGATGTCTATATACAGTAAAACTCCTCTATTAAGACCACTGACGGTACTTTTAAAATTTGGTCTTATTAATGGGGTGGTCTGATTTCCGGGTTTCACACGCCTACATTTTGATATAAACTCAGGCTCTGAGTAGACTTGTGCAGGGCTAAATGACGCGAGTAGTAAATGCATTTGACGTAGGGAAGTATACAAATAAAAATGACAACAACATTTTCATGTTCACTGAAAAGTATTATTTTTCCTTAAATTTGTGAAATAAATCCACCTGTAGAAGCATGTCAATTCATAATTGCCTATTTAAAACAATCAAAACCAGGTATGTACATTAACTAAATGCATCTGAAGACTAAAGGATCTTTTGTTAATTCTGATAGAATTTATGCTTTTTCACTTCGTGTAGTCTTAAAAACTCATACTCCAACTGCCGAATTTCATTCTAAAACAAAGATTTTCGAATACGGGCCGATCTTTGAACGATTAACGTATACGGACTCCCCACCCCTCTATTTTTTCATCCGAGTTGAAAATTCGAACAGGCCTGCTAATCGTCGCTCTTACTGTCTTCGTGTTCACTTGTTAACAATCGCATATTCGTTACGGTATAATTACAGTATGTAAAGTTCCAAATTCAAAATGATAATCCCATCTCGATCACCGCTAAACCCAAATTTCGTAAATTACATCAGTCAGCTATAAACAATAAACCTGGCCACCCGGATGTAGACATGTTTGTTATCCGGGTCAGAGACGTGTGATAAACGCTTGATTGCTGTGTGAAAGCCAAATCGATGGTTTAAACATATCCATTCACAGGTCATTTGATTATGTTACGTAACATCCTGATTAATTAACACAATCACGTTACAATCAATTGTCAGTGGACAAACAACAGACCGATAATTGATTGTCATTTCCATCGGACCCAAGAATATTCGTACATGTGGCACAGTCTATGGTTCGCGATTACGGACGCGTGAAAATTAGCTGCTTGTAAAGATGTTTTGGAAATCGAGCGGTCGTTTCTCGGGGTGAAAATCCACAGGTAAATTCATATTGGTACTGAAAACGGTGGTCGTAATTTCGGAATAGCGGGTTTTCGTATTTCCGGGGTTATGATCATTGATCTTGAAGAAGGAAAAATTCCGTTCTGGCAAAAATCGTTCTTAATAGCGGGTTGCTCGTACTGTCGGGGTGGTCGGGAGGAGAGGTTTTACTGTATACACTTTTAAAATCGTACGTCCGCTTTGTCCAGCGCCTGGACGACAGCAGTCTGATCACCGGACGGATGCATTTCGGTCACCGGACAATTTTGAGAAAAACGTTTGGATGAGTCATTCCATAATAATCGTACATCTTGTGTTCAAAAGATAAACTAAAACTGTTTGCACAGTTTAAAAACAATTGCTTGACTGACTTAAACTGGTTCGTACATCATTATATAGTTATATGAAGTGCACATGAAATGTATTGATCTCTTTATTTGCCTTAAATATGGCCAATAAAAAGTGAGATGTCGTGAAAAATGTCCACTCCGTTACACGATCTTGAAATAAGCATTAAGACAACATGTATTTGAGTTATTTTACAGGATCATCACTAGCAGAATGCAAAAGACACATTTTCCACACAACAATACCATATTAAACATGACAAAAGAAAATAGATCTAGATAAAATTTTGGAAGTTCAAATAATCTTGATAAAAAGTACTTCTAACAAATCCATTTTGCGCAAATCCTTATAAATCAGTAATAAAACCAATGTTAGTTTGCCTCAAACATAGTCATTCAAAAATTGAACATATTTTGAAAAATGTCCAAAAACTTCCATGTAAAGGAGATGACAGAGTGTAACGGAGGTGAAAGTCTTTTCTCATGGATATAACGGAGATGACATATCACACATTCGGAGAAAATAGAGATAAAAAAAAAAATCAGATATGAATTGAACTATTACTCTATTTTGATAAACAATTAATGAACATATTAAATATGAAGTTCTTTTTCAATTAATTTCCAGTTTTGGTGTCAGTCGGCATTGTCGGGCAGTACCATGCTCTGGTTCCTTTTCTGAAAGATGTAACGGAGATGACATATCACACATTTGGAGAAAGTAGTGATAAAAAAACTCAGACATGAATTGAACTTTTACTCTATTTTGATAAACAATCAATGAACATGTCAAATATGAAGTTCTTTTTCAATTAATTTCCATAGTTTATGTGTCAGTCGGCAGAGCCGGGAAGTAACATGCTGTGGTTCCTTTTCTAGTGCAGTTACTACTTTGTCCTTTGTGATCATTGATCCGTGGCCAGAACCACTTTGTGAATTACCTACACTACGACAATGTTAATGTGACAATTAAAGTGCTTTTTTTCATTTAATCTACATAGGCAACTGAGATTTAAAAAGTAAAGCTTGTTTTTCATAACAGTCTGTCAGTCCAAAGTTTGTCTGTAATTGATCATAATGGAAATAGTGTTTGTTCAGATTTGGAATAGACGAAAATCTCTTGCTGTGCACAATGACATACCATGTTGTAGACATTAATAGAAATGGGTAATTAAACTGAACATTGACTTCTAAATCATCCTTGTCAACATCTAGTTAGCATAGCTAATTGCAGCTTGAAAAGGAGATGTTGGAAAATACACTCATGGTGATCTGTTTGACTTTATACGTCGTTCGACAGAAATTTTCCATTGATGTACTTTTAGAAAGGGTTGAAATCTATATCGAAATATCAAGACAAAGACAGCCGATTCCATGAAAGACGATCAGTGAACAATTCCAATGTTTACCAGCTAAAATGAGTAAAGAGAGCATTGGGGGGGGGGGGGGGGGGGGGGGGGGGAAAGGAGGAGGGGGGGCTGGGAAAGACTTAACTATTTATCAAGTGACCCATCAACTGTTTCAAACATCCTTTAAAATATTATTTTGAGAAGGGGAGACAAGAGGGCCACGATGGCCATGAAGTTGCTCACCTGAGCCTTTTGACAGAACATGACCCACTTCAAATCTATTTAATCTTATATATTATGAAAAGCATTCTTACAAACTTGCATGGGTATTAGGCTGAAAATGTAGCCTCTTGAGTGTACACAATGTTTAGGCAATATCTGACCTGATGACCTAGTTTTTGACCTGTTTTCAATGTCATCTGAGTTATCAAGACAAACATTCTGTTTCTTTGTATGTATTGAATTTTAATACTATTTTAAGAGCATAGTTCACAAAAGTCGGTGCACCGTCGCATATGTTTCGTGGCTTTCTAACACTGTTTTTTTTTTTTTTTCTAACTTTCTTTCCAAGTAACTGACTACTTTTCTCACATGAATCGGAGATGAAAGGCAAAAAATTGCAGTACAGAAAGTTTTTTCTGAACTAGATATCAAACGTGCAACCATCAGATAAAGAATCAGATACAATAACAACTGAATTACCTAGCTTGGCAAACATTCTGACCAACTTTCATAAGTGGTGAACAGCAAATTGATCCTATGATAACCGTTTTTAAACTCGTCAAGAAAACATCCAGCCAATATTCTAACTTACATGTATATTCCTAAGTAATTGACAGAATGAAAATAGGCCTCTCTCTGCGAGTGTATGCACAAACTTTTTCTAGTATTTGTCTCATTTACCTACTTTTATAATAATTCAGTATCCTTCTTTCAGAGTTTGTTTTGTAGTTCTGCAAAGAAAATAAAGCAAGTCTTTTTTTTTTAATTCTGTTAAAAGTTATAGATCTCTGAAATAAAAATATTTTTTAAAAATACTGTGAGTCTCGGAGAAAAGAAGAAAGGGTTGGTAACTATTGATTTATCGTTTCCCCATTTTTTTCCTGTTCTTTCTATGACAAAATACATTGCTTTTTGCTTGTTTCTAATCTGATGTTCTGCAAGTGATTTTGATTCGGACAAATTCGAAATTCTGTTTTTATTAGAATATTGAGTGAGACAGAAATAGAGATACAAAGCAGAGGAAGAGAGACAGACTGATAGACAGACAGATGGACGGAAAGACAGACAGACAGGTATACAAAGAGACAAAGATTATGTTGGCTCAATATCCATGTTTGGAGATTTGAAAAGACGTGGCCTGGATTTTACTTAAACAAATAGATATAACTTGTTATTACTTATATGTATAACAATGAGTCAGAACAGTTTATAAGTAGATCTAAAATGCAATGCAAAAATAATTGCAACTTCTACTTGGATCAGAAAAAGTAAAAGTCAACTCCATTACAATAGCGTCAACTTCGTTGCACAAAACAGTATAACGGAGTTGATTGTAACGAAGTTGACTTCTTATAAATTTTACGCATACAGCTTTCAAAAGAGTGTGGATAAGCCTTCAAAACATAACTTTCTGACATAATAAACATGTTTATTGAAAGATAACCAAACACATTTTTATGTCTACCCTTTAAACTTGATTTTATCTAAAGAACGGAGTTGAACATTGTTTGGCATACTCTTAGAACTGGTTTGTGATATACCTCTTAACTTTTCTTCACTCATGTACATCTTTCATCTCCAACCATGCAAGCAAATCTTTCCCGCCTTAAAACTTTTTACAAATTATATAGAGGAGATTACTGAAATTTGCTGTGTCACTAGATCGTAACGGAGTTGACACAGTGATGCAGGGAGAAGTTTTCTTTTATTCAAAATCATAAGAAAACACGAAAGAACAAAGTCTTTATAACCGTATCCGAGTGAAATGTTATATATTCGGTACAATAAGGGAAATTAATTCCTATTTTACTGAAATAAACGATGCAAAATAATCTAGATCATCCGAGAGGCCTTGGAGCGGGACAAACACGAAATCGGTCGTTTGTAATATAAAAACATCTGTTAACGCTAATACTGCCTTTAAAATGTACGAATAAATACTCTCATCCGCGGGGAGTAAGTTTAACTACTTATTTACGCGAAAAAGTCCGTTTTGACTTGATTGTTTTTTGAAATATAATAAAGGAACATGGGTATGTACGATAATTGTGGAATGACTGTTGTCTGAGGAAAAAAAGTCTCTTTCGCCCGTTTCTAGGCTTTGCCTATTTTCATAAAATTATCACAGTGTAGGACCGGAAGTGTGCATTGTTTGATATTGTATGTCACTTGGGAGTCTGTACAGTGGCGAAATGTCACTTGATTCTAGAAAACTGTGTTTCCACGGTAAGTGAAGTTAATATTTTTTTCATTTATATTTGATTGAATTCTTTCCATCCACATGTACTTTTGATATATATTAAACATGCCGGGCACCTGATCGTGCAATATGCAACCTCCTTATAGCAATAAGAATGTCTTGATCATCTTGATGTGAGAAAATTGAAATGATTTTCGACTACAAAAAATAGCAGAATTTTCGCTTTAGCCCACACGAGAGAGTTCTTTCTACGATTAAAAGGTCTACCGATGTGTCGAAATGACGAAATTCCAGCATGTCTACCAACAGAATTTTGTACTGTCACTTGTATAAAATAGTGTAGATCTCAAGTGACTGTACAATAGCTTATCAAGTGACAGTACAAATTCCCTATGTTGACATGCCATTTTAAACGAACGATTAGGAGGATTGTAGTCGATTTTGATACCAATTCTTTACATGTTTTCACAAACAAAAGTGAATAAAGAAAATGTCTATACATTTTCCGTTCAGCAAAAAAGCTTTTAAGAATGATTAATCAAACAAAATACCCCGTTGTTTTTAGGCAAAATCATCTGTATTTTAGTATGGTTACATGATCAAGGCATCCCCATATTTCCAGGAAAGCTTTTCAGAGCACATGAGTGTTCTTGATACGGTCTATGATTAACAAACAAACAACTGGATATGAAGGTTTTATAATAACTCTTAAAATAAATGAAAAATCACCAGCTTGACTTACCGTGTGTTAGCAATTTTCACGACCAAGTAACATTTCAACGCTGTACATACAGACTCCCAAGTGACATACAATCTCACACTCTCTTGCACTCCGGATCATTACATTCACCTCTGTAATGGGCTCAGAAAGTAGTCCGTCATAACATCATATATTTATCACATGACCATAGCTTAAAATGGCTACACAAACGCCGGTGAAAGAAAGACCACTATCGATTATTTCGTATGCTGTTCATACAGCATGGGACCAATCAGACTTAGGTATAGGAAATGAACAAGAGATGCATTTTCTGAAAAGCCTAAATATCTTTAAAGGACGATTACTTGATTTTTAATCGTACAAACTTAGATCAAGCTGTGTGTCAAATCAGTTGTCATCATTCATGGGCGCAGCCATTTTTGTTAAAATCGACGTAAGATTCTGAAAAGTGAAGAGGCTCGAAAAAAATAGTTCCATTTTATACAGGTAAATTCGTCAGTTTGAACGCACCTATAATGTATCCAGAATCATATTTCCTTTGTCTAACTTTTAATTTTACATATGGAACAGTTAAACAGTAACAAAACATCTTTTCCTCGGTTTGACAAGATTCTTGTCATTTAGCCCATCGCAGAGATGTATGTGAGGTAACGAACGACAACTCTGCTCGGAGATTGACAATCTCAAACACTGTACACTTCCGGTCCTCCACCGTGACTGACATACAAAATGATGGTGATCAATTTCTTATTTTCCCACAAAGTGAAAGCACTTTAAAAATGAACGGCCAAATGAACAAACTAGTTGTTGATATTCTTAATCACATTAATTGCATACTAGTTAAATCTATAGGCTTTGTAAGATCAGATGTCGAGATACATTCACTTTGTCCGTTTTGGTACTTTTATTCTTGTCGTTAATTACGTATCTTACGGCATATCAATACAAATTTGTTGTTCCCGCCAGACGACAAAATAAATATGAGCAAACAGAAAGATGCAAACGGTCGGTAAACTTTTCAAACTTCCTTTTTAATCTTAAATTCCACAAATTGGTTTAAATTGGAAATATATCGGCCAATGAATCAAGTTTGCCTACGAAGCTACCCAACCTCGGTATTAAAGTTTCGTTCCAAGTCAATTTCGCCCCGTGTAGTTTCGTCGCCTTCTGCTTCCCTCCTACCTTCAGTCTGAAGGTGTCTGCTCCGATGCTATTTTTGTGACTGGTCTTCGCAGACCCCTTCATATCAGCCATTCATTAGACCCTTCTGGAAAAAATAAGGTGTTACCCGCATCTTTTCGAACGGCTCAATGCGACAAAATTTCCAATGACAGCTAATAAAATGGGTATGGATCGTTAGATAAATGATTAATCTTTAAGAGCACACAAAATATGCTGCAAAATACCAATTAAATCAATGGGAATTTACCTTTTCCCCAACGTAAATAAATCCAGCATAATTTGTAAACAACTAACACAGCGACTTCCGTTAGTCAGGCATGCGCACTCAACAGAATTTGAAATTTGTACAGTCTGGTTCCCTAACCCTATACAGCCAAGTTCGATCAAGGTGCGTTTGTTTACAGCAAAATTCGCAACTAAACCATCCTGTAGCGTGTCAGAGATACTGCGATTTCTGCCGGGACATGCGCATTGAAAAGATCACCATGTTTTGATTTCTGGTGAAGTAGGTCAACGATTATTTACGTTGAAAAGTACAGATTTGCACAAAGGTAAGAGTTGGATATTAACTAAAATCAGTTTGTTTGTAAAGATTAATCATTTATCTAACAATCCATGCCCATTTTATTAGTTGTAATTTGAAATTCTGTCGCATAGAGCCGTTCGAAAAGATGCGGGTAAAATCGTGTTTTTTCCATACGGGTTCAATGAATGGCTGATATGAAGGTGTTAGCGAAGACCAGTCACAAAAATAGCATCGGAGCAGACACCTTCAGACTGAAGGTACTTCCCTCCAAGGACAGATGTCACTTGAATGCAAACAAATTTATAATAAATGAATTATATGAAAGTATCTTTGAAATTATAATCAGTCTATACATATAGACATATTTTGTACAATTATTGCAGGTAAATTTATCCAAAGGAATTTGACATTCTATAACCAAAATAAATGATAAAACATGAAAAAAAAAATCTCCCCTATATAATATAAACACAAGGAACGCAACTTCTCGATTGCTGGTGCTAGCACCCGACAGCCTTTCCCAACCAAAATCACCCACGAAACAAACATTGATCATAATCTCATTTAGCCTAGCGATAGACAAGCAGGGCTCCCGCTGTCGATCGCCAGTGGCGCCAAATGCGAAAATTTAGAAAAAATGGCACCAAAAATGAAGCACTGGCGAATGTATTGGCGACAAGTTAATGTCTATAAACTATCCTCTGACATACACAGTATGTATCAAGCGTAAAGGAAGCCCGCGTAACTGTTTATCACACCTTATCGGGCTGGCATTCATTAACGGTCTTGTCTAAATTACACACCATACTTGCATACACACCACTGCTAAACAATCAAATATCAATATTTCGTCACGCCCCTTTGAGCACTCTAAATCAAACCAATCAGTTATCAGATACCAGATTTAGTCGCCGCCCATAATTTCTAGAGCCGCGCCTTCAGTATGCCTTACCTGGTTATCTGGTCTACATCCTTTCACTGGCTAGAAATTTATCGTGTGTATTTATCGATGTTGTTAATGAAAAACAAGATAATGATATTGATCTGCTTATCTTGCGTAAAAATGACAGATTTTGGAGTAAATTGCTACATATACCAAAAATTTTATGCACAATAATGCCGAAAACAATTTCTGAAAATTCATCGATATGAAAAAAATGGATCGTCGAAAAAGCGTGAAAACCCATGACACAACAACATGTCAGTTTGACGTTGTCCGATCAAAAGCATTTCAGACTGTCTTTAGCTTTGATGATGACTTTAAAATGTAACTTTACACAAATATATGTATAAAACTATAAAGTAGGTGCTAAAATATGTCTTGTAATGAGGAAAAATACGGATGATTTTATGATGTGAAAATGCTGAATGAATGGGGCGGGGGGATTACACTTTATAGGCTACTTTGTCTTAGTGACAGCACAGGAACAAGTTACTATATAGGACACTCATACTGAGAGAAAAGACCAGAATAAATGGACCTTTTAAAAAATTAAACTTAAGTATTTTCAGGATAAAAGAAATGATGCTGTAACCCTTCACCACACAATCCCAAATTTCTTCCTGAATTTCTTAAACACTGACGGAATTCAAACAGATTGGCAGTCATAGAATTAAGGAGCTGTATTACTTTTAAAATACAAATTTTATGTCCCTGCAGCTCAAAACCTTTAAACTATTGGGGGAAAAAGAAACAAGTAAGCTTGTACAGCACTATTAAGCAATGTATTTAGAAGCTTTAGCATTGGCCAATAAACTGAAGTATCTAAAGCACTATGTGGCTACCTCAGTTGGCTCCTACTGGCCCCAATTTTTATGAAGTGGCGAATTTGATGGCGCAGAAATTAAAACTTGCAGGGGAAGCCCTGGACAAGACAATAATGTACCTGCGTCATCCAGCGATACCTCAGTAGACACCTTTCAACCAGAGACATCCGTCATGTTTTACAGCTCTATCAGGACATTTTGATTTATCCGGGACTCCATTCGCTGACGTCACAGAAAGTAGCAGGTAGCGTATTTTCGTATTACTTATTACTATTATTTTTTTTTTATTTTAAGATACTTATGGACATCACATGATACTAAAGATTTTTCTAGAATCTTTAGTATCATTTGATGTCCATAAATATCTTGAAAACGAAAAAAATAATAGTAATAAGTAATACGAAAATACGCTTCCTTGCACTTCTTGTGACGTCAGCGAATGGAGTCCGGGACGAATTAAAATGTCCTGATAGAGCTGTAAAACTGTCTACTGAGGTATCGCCGGATGACGCAGGTACATTATTGTCTTGTCTATCGCTAGGCTAAATGAGATTATGATCGATGTTTGTTTCGTGGGTGATTTTGGTTGGGAAAGGCTGTAGGGTGCTAGCGCCAGCAATCGAAACGTTGCGTTCCTTGTGTTTTATCATATAGGGGAGATTTTTTTTTTCATGTTTTGTCATTTATTTTGGTTATAGAATGTCAAATCCCTGTGATTTATCTCATTTTTTAGTTTTGTTACTTCCTAAGTTTGGTCTTCCTGGTTCTGCCCTTTTTTCAGGAATTGCTGCAGTTTTGGACTATCTCAATAAACAGAACAGGCCTTACAGTGCAATAGATATTTGCAATAACCTTCATAAAGAATTTGGTAAAACTGTGAGTATTTTGTTGTCTTGGATCCTTCTTTGAACTAAAACTGAAAATTTCGATTGAGCTGGGTCAAAGAGGCTCATATGGGGTTTTGGAAGTTTTACTAATTAAGTCTTTACCAAACGGCAAAATTTCAGACCAGTCCTAAATTCCAAGCATTTGTAGACGACAAAATAAATGACTAAAAAATTGAAATTTGCTTATGGAAGGGTAGAAAACATTGTGGGAAAAGGAGAAAATGTTGGTTACCAGCATTTTCTGCTTTTCCCACAATGTTTTCAAAGGGCTTCTAGTCCAGGGTCGTTAAAAGTCGGGACTGTGTGGTAAAGAGTTAACAAGGTAGGTTGAAAAGAACTGGCATCCCCTAAAGGCTTAAGTGATTAGACATTTCTGATAAAAGCATCTGTTTTCATGAATCACATTATGCAACACAATTTATGACCAAGTTACAGATATCAAAATCACCAAGGTCCAAATATAAATTACAAAAATATCTTAAAAACAGTTCAGGTTAAGAATTAAAAAGATAATGCTATTCCACACAATCTCAAGTTTAGATGGCAAGCCTTTCGAGAACATTAAATGTGAACAGGAGAAAATGCTGGTACTTTAAAACCACTGTCTGTAGATACTTTCAAGTTGGACATGTCTCCACTTGTGACTTGTTGTAAAGGCTGTAAAGTACATTTTTTAAAAGTTTACATTTTAAATTTTAAAAGTAAACTGTTATGACAATGTAACCAAAATCTTTGATTCACTAACTTTAGCACTTGGTCCTTTTCAGAGAACAACTGTGAATTGCTGAAGGACAGTATGCAGGACCAGTTAACAAGAAGTCTGAATTCGAAATAAGAAGGCTTTTGAAAACATGGGAAGAGGAGAAAATGTGGGAGGAGGAGAAAATTCTGGTAATCGGTATTTCTCCTTTTCTAACTATTTTCTATCTACCAAAGACTGCAGTTATCAAGATTTGAGCTTCATTACATTTGTCATCAGAAAAAACTCTTAAACCCTTTACCCCATAAGGCATTTTTATGGTATCTTTAATTGACCCTAAATAACAGCAAGGATGAAGCTGTTTCTTCTGTATATATGACACTTTTGGATAGCACAGAAAACATTGTGGAAAAGGTGAAATTGCTCATCACGAATTTCACCTTTTGCCACAATGTTTTCCAAAAGCTCCTACAAGCAATGAGTAGAAATGAGTATCTATGGAGTAAAGTATTAATTTGGTCAGTTCCAGAATTTTGTCATTAGAATTAGCTTTGTTTGTTTGATATTGTAGGCCATAGTGAAAGCATGTGAAAGCCTTGCAGAATCTGGTAAAATCAAGGAAAAGGTTTATGGAAAACAAAAGGTGTATGTGGCAGATCAATCCCAGTTTCCTGAGGTAAAGTTAGTTGTTTTTCTTGTTTTTAGCCCATAGGCTGCTTAGGGCAACTTTACTCATTGCCAAACAACAAGATTTCAGGCTTGTCCAAATCGAAAGTATTTGCAGACGATAAAGTAAAAGTGACTGAAAATTTGAAATTTGTTTTGTGTGGGTAGAAAACACTGTGGGAAAAGGAGAAAATGCTGGTTACCAGCATTTTCTTCTTTTCCCACAGTGTTTTCTAAAGGCTTCTTTCTCAGGGGCGTCAAAAGTAGGTATTGTGTGGTAACGGGTTAAGGATCTTTTGCAGACTGTGTAGGTCAGGATCAGACTGCACAGAATGTGCAGTCTGATCTTGGACCTACACTGTCCTATGAGGTGATGTTTATCCCCAAACAATACCTCTGAAATAGCAAAATTGGGTTTCTTAACTATCAGCTTAAATGTTTCATTTCAGGTATAAGGTAACCCTTTCTTGTGGAAAAATTTTAGACTCATTCTATGTAAAAGCATTTACAAGGAGATGACATATCCAATGTGTCTAAAACAATAGGATTTGACTCAAAAAGGGTCTATAACATTGTGTGAAGAAGAGTCTGCACAAACCATATTCTTATCATGAACTTATTCTGAGCAAATAACTCTTTACCTAATGACAAAAATATGGACTGGTCCAAATTGAAATGATTTGCAGACAACAAATTAAATGTTACTAAAATGATTATTTTTCTTTTGGATGGGGAAGAAAACATTGTAGGAAAAGGAGAAAATGCTGGTTACCAGCATAACTATTTTCTTCTTTTCCCACATTGTTTTCAAAAGCCTTCTCCTACAGAGTTGTTAAAACTCAGGATTGTGTGGTAATGGGTTAAGGGTAAAATCTTGCAAATTGAAAAACTTAGATTGAGACTACCTGTAGAATTTAATACTTTACTGATTTAGAACTACATTTACTAGGCTTTTAAACATCTTGAAACTGAAAGCATTTACAGACAACATTTTAAATGTTACTCAAAGCCAAGAATTTGTCCTATAATGGTAGAAAACATTGCGGGAATAGAAGAAAATGCTGTTTACCAGCATTAGAAACCCTCCTTATCAGGGTAGTTAAATTTCCGGATTGTGAGGTAAATTAAATTATTTAAGTCAGTATTCCAATACACTGCAGGACTAGATCATTTGCTAATGTTCAGTGTTTTTACCTCTTTACCAGATGATAAAATCTTTGACTGATACAAATCGAAAGCAGTTGCAGACAAGAAAAGACAAGTGACTCAAAAATTGATACTTGACTTTGGAACAGATGAAAACACTGTACGAAATGGAGAAAATGTTGGCTACCAGCATTTTCTCCTTTTCCCAGAATGTTTTCAAAAGACTTCTTCTTCAGGGTTGTTAAAACCAGGGATTGTTTAGTAAAGGGTTAAAAATATGTAATAGTATTTTAAAGATTGCTGTTTTCCAGAATATCTCAGCAGGGTTTTACAGAGCTTTTGAAAAATGGGGGTCCACTGGATGCAACCTCAAAAAAATCAGGGGTCCCGGTCCAAATTTTAGGGATCCCATATTACAAGGTCTGTCCAGTGCTTTTGGCAATATTATTGCAAATAATGATTGGGAATTCAAAAAACTTTAAGTAAAGGGGTTCGAAGAAACTTTCTCTGATCATGCGATCTTTCTCAAACTGATGCCAGCGGTATTTTTCCAACCAAACTTGTTTACACTTGCGATCTTTGTTCACAACTGACGTACTTGTGTAGAGTTAGAAGAAGATTGCCTAAATTGCTTTAATCTTCGTCTTCATCACCTTTCTTTCTCTCAAAAAATTCAAAAGACTTAACTGTTTTGACATGTCGTCTGCAGGCAAGTTTTAGTTTACAAAGAAGAAATCTGAAATCTGAAAACGCCAAATGATTTATGCATGTCATACTCGATTAGTAATACATTTATAGTACTCTCTTTTTTCCAACACGCCTTTGTAAGTATTTTTACTGTAAATGCTGCTCAGTCAGTTATTTATTCAGAGCACCTACAGTTCAAAAATGTGAAAAATTCTAATTATTTATAAAATCATGAATTGTTTTGTCTGTTTATGCAGCAAATGAGTAATGATCATGATTATATCAATTTACTCGATTCAAGACCACGTGACATAAGTTGCTGGATATCCCAAATCAAGTGTGCCCGGTGCCAGTGTCCAAAAAACTGCAATTTTATTGTTTCAACTGCAGAAATTTTCCCCTTTTTTCAAAGAAATGCAAATGATCAAGAGACGTTCAGTTGTATTCACGAATCTTTATTTTAGTTTTGGAATTAATTTTTATGCATCCCTGGGACACGAATTGGTGATAAACGTACAGCTCAATATTTATGCGTGTGACCCTTAAAACCCTATCTCAGCAAAGAGGAAAGAGTAGATCAAAGATCAGAATGCATGTTTTGTACAATTTGATCTTGATGTAAACTGGCTGCAAAGTGAATGCTAGTTGTGAAAATGGCTTCTAAGGGTTTAGTAATTTTAAGGTGTGTGATGAAGAAATCAAGAAGATGGATAAAAGTATCACAGAACTTGGTAATCAATTAAAGACAACTGTGGAAGAGGTGAAACAGTTAGAGACAGGTAAATTGGTTATTGTTTTTACAGACAATTTATACTTTTGCCATAATTTTGGGGGAACCTATATGATAACAGGGCTTTCGTTAACAGGAATGGCTGGGGATTTCCCCCCTCTATTTTGACCAGAACACTTTGTCCTACAAAAAATTGTGGACGGTCCTCCCCCAGCAGAGGCCTTATTACTTTAACTCTTTACCAAATGACAGAATTTTAGACTGGTCCATATTGAAAGCACTTGCAGACAACAAAATAAACATAATTCAGAAATCTGTTTCCAGCAGGGTAAAAAACATTGTGGCAAAAGGAGAAAATGCTGTTTACCAACATTTTCTCCTTTTCCCACAATGTTTTCAAAAGGTGTCTGTATCAGGGTGGTAAAAAACAGGGATTATTTGGTTATTATTTGGAAATTACTATTCTTCTTTTCATCTTATTTAAAGCCCTATGATAAAGGGCCTTGAAATAAATTTTCACAGTTATGGCCCCCTTCTCAGTTTTTATCAAGCTACTGCTGTGAAAAATTTGTGCATGCTGTGCTCTAGTTTTCAGACTTAAATGGACAGCTAGGTTCAAATCTCTTCAGACAATTTTAGACTTGCAGAAATTCAAAGTATTTGTGGACAAAAAATTCATCTGGCTCAAAAGATGGAATATAGCTTTGATAGGATAGATAACATTGTAGGAAAAAGGAGAAATGCCTGCTACCAGCTTTTTTGCCTTTTTTCACAATTCACGTTTAAACTTATTGCGTATACAAGTCTGATATATGAAATAAAATACAAGAGTGCCAGTACCTATAAATTGCATTATGTTCTCTCTTAAAGTGCTTAGAAACTTCAATAGCAGTATAGCTACAGCCGATGCAGAAGCAGAATTGTCAGAGACTTTGTCAAAGGTAAAATTATGTTTTTTGTGATCAATGTTTTAACTCTTTACTGCACAATCCTTACTTTGAAGGACCCTGAGAAAGAAAGCCTCTGAAAACATTGTGGGAAAAGGAGAAAATGCTGGTTACCAGCATTTTCTCCTTTCCCACAATGTTTTCGACCCTTATGAAATCAAATTTAAATTTTTCATTTATGTCTAATTTTTGGTCTGCAAATGTTTACAATTTGGACTAGTCCAAAAGTTTGTCGTTTGGAAAAGGGTTAATTAATCTATAAAATATAAAGTGTAGGGCATGCTCCAAGTAATTCTATCCTTTTACCTAATCACTTTCTGTGCAATCCAATGTTGCATTCAAGCATGGTTTAACATAATCTTCCAGCTTGGGACGAGTTCTTGTAGCTTGATCAGTAGGGAACAAGGGGATAACTGGTTTGATCTCTGGCTTGGCCAATTTCTGTCCGAAGATTGATGAAAGTCATTGTGACAGGACTCCTCTCTCTCACCACAGACCTGTATTTTTATGATGGTTTTGTGGGAAAGCAGCCAGTGGCTTGGAAAAAATAATGTGCAGAGCCCCAGTGAAAGAAACTCCAGCAAAGCATGGATAGGTGCTCTGGCGGCGGATATATGACTAAATGAATGTTGAAAATTGTGTTAAACGCCAGACACTACATCAACTTCTGGTTTGGCAGTTTTCAGAGAAGGATCCCTGGTTTGGATTCATTGTTAACCCTGAATGATAATAATAATTACAGTTCCAAGGGTACTCTAGTTAAAGCCGGGTATCTAGAATGCTTACATCCAACCAAATTAAAAAAATATTTATATCACTGAAATTTATTCACTTCTCTGAAACCGCTGGTCAGAATTTGAAATAATTTCAGAGAGATGTACTTGGAATGACCCTGTTCAAAAATTGTTCACGAAATTTTGATCCATTAAAAAATGTGACTCTGGTGAATGGGGGCTACTTGCACTATCACTACTGCAACAACCACCATGAAATAACCATGAAAAATCAATCAAAAAGCCATTACCTAATACCAATTAAAAGCGAATTAATCCATGGCCATTAAATTTGGGTAAAACACCACCAATTTTTGGTAATCACCCATTAAAAGTTATGCCATTGAATTTTAATGGGCACATTAAAAATATATTTCATAGGTCATTACTTGATGGTTGAAAAATTTAATGGTCAATTTCATGGGTTTAGCGGCCATGAAAAGCGACAAAACTCATGGGTCATTAAAATTGATTAATGGGTTTATCATAATTTCATGGCAATGTCATTGGATAACATCATGCCATTAAAATTTCAGTAATGGGGATCGTGTCTACCCATTAAATATATAATAATGGCCATGAACATTATTATATATGAATGTCACAGTCATTTAATGGCTAGTGGAAAAAAAGACCATTACATCTTCAGTAATGGTATAGGCCATAAATTACATATCAATGGTAGTTAATTAATTTGAACACTTAATTCATGGCCAGAACATTTCTGGATATGTTCTTGCCATTAATAAGCCATCAAATGGCAATTAATTAATATGCTGATGCAATAAGCAGTTACAACAAGCCATTAATATTGTAACATACATGTAGTAACACAGATTGACTCGTCTTGATTCTGTCTTTTACATGCTTGATTCTTCTTTTCTGTCTTTGACTCTTTATCAAATGACATAATTTTAGACTGGATCAAATTCAAAGCATTTGCTGCTAAAAACATAAAGTTGTCTAAAAAAATTAAATTTGTTTGGAAAGAATAGAAAACATTGTGAGAAAAGGAGAAAATGATAATTCTTAGTGTTTTCTCCTTTTTCAACAATTGTTTCAAAAAGGCTGGTTCCTAAGGGTCTTAAAAAGATTTTACAAGCTGTCAAAATTTTCATACACAAAGTAACAATGACAGGGCTTTGACAATACTGATCTGAATTGCCCAAACTAAAACTGCTACGAATAACATTGTATTTTCATGACCCCCTGAGAGAAATCCTTTGAAAACATTTTGAATTACAATGAATTGCTCTTAACCAACAATTTCTTCTTTTTATAATAAAGTTTGAGTCAGAACAAAGTCAATACAACAAACACAAGCCAGGACTGAGGACAAGTCTTCTCCTTACTGGGTTAAATCATCGTGGGTCCCTCAACCATTTGTATTGGGTCGAACTGTCTTGGGGCCGAATGCTCTTCCACCAAAGTGAAAACATCCCCCACATTCAGTGAGATAAAAAACATTAATTCATAAAATTGTTTATTCATATTCAGCAGTATTAGCTAGAACTTGCTTTTTTTCAATTTTATTGGATCATAAGCAATTTAATATTTTACAACGGCAAGGCATCATCGATTTCACCTTACACTTTATTAAAAACATTTCCTTGCCCAAACCTAAATCAGCCTAAGTGTCTCTCCCATCAGTCAATTTCCTAGATATGCTTGTCATCTTCAAAAAAGAAATTAGACTCTTACGGTCAATTCATCAATAAACTTTTGACTTCCTGGATTTTTCAAATGTACCGCTTCGAAATGCGCATGTCAGACAGGAAGTTGTACACTCTTCTTGGTCTTTATTTCTGAAGAGTATGCAAGAGGAATAGGCTTTTTCGGTTCCGGGACGTTTCGCCCCAAAACCATTTCCTCCCCTAGTCGTTTCGCCCCCAAGACGTTTCCCCCCAGGTCGTTTCCCCCCTGGTCGTTTCGCCCCCACTAGTCGTTTCGCCCCCCTGGTTGTTTCCCCCCAAGTTGTTTCGCCCCCTGTTCAAGAAAAGCTGAATTGCACCTTAGAACTTTTATAAATTTTAATAGCAGGACAATGTTAAGAAACATAATATGAATTTTTTTGTTTGGCATTTGCATAATTTAGACAATGAGACCCTTATCAAAAATTTAATTCTTATTCGAGTGGTAAAAGGGTAAAAATTGTTGCATTCAAAAGAAAGCAAAAAGCTTCTATAAATGAAAGAAACTTAGCTTTACAACGGCCAATTTTTCGGTAACTGACAGAAAAAAAAGGAAGTATCAAGAGTTGCTCAAATTGTGATGTTAGTGTCTGAATAGTCTAATTCAATGAAAAGAGGAGTAAATACTGGTAACCAGCATTTACCTTTTTCCACATTGTTTTAAATTGCTTTCGTCAAGTACCAGACTATCAACGGTTATTGCATTTTACCAAAACACTTCCCCTTTTTATGTTATTTGTACATGGAAAAAATAAAGAGTAAGACAAGAGCCGTCGTAGACGGATTGTACTCCCCGAACAGGTCTCTGTTTAGGAAAGTGAAGGCTGTCGGTGAATAGTTGGTCACAGGAGAGGAGGTTGGTGGTGAAACAGGCTACTTGTGTTTGGTCCCGTCTGCCAAACAGAGAGGAGGTTGGTGGTGAAACAGGCTACTTGTGTTTGGTCCCGTCTGCCAAACAGCATAAATTTGCCAATTTTCAATTTACTAAGGGCAATAAGGGCAACGACTTATCAGACATTAAGCACCCTTTTTCCGTAACATGGTTTGGCATAGATTAAATAAAAGGGGGGCACATGTTGAAACTTTTCATAAACAATATGAATGCGAAGATTCATGACGAAAACTGACGGAGTTATTAGTAGAAATTGGAATTTTTTTTTTTTTAAACAAGAAACCCCCTTTTTCCATGAGACAGCGTCAAATTGGAAAACCGAGAAAAATACATCGGCGCAATATCCTTCATATGTGAAGTTTCATCCAATTTAGTCCAGGGGTTGTGGAGAAATGGCTTCGGACGAACGGAGAGACAGACAGAAGGATGCAATCTGGATTGAAGTTCACAACTTTTCTGTATAATATCAACCCTTTTTCCGAAAAACCTCAGAAGTATAAATGATAAATCAAGACAGTGAAATCTCTTTACACATTTGTATTTCTACATAAAGATATATAAACGCATCTATACCTTTTGATAAAAAAAAAGAATTGGTGCAGACAATATTGAGAGTAATGTATGATGTGACAAAGGATTACGTAATCAATTAAGCTACTTCACAGTAGCAAAGTCAAAATGACAGATATTGCGTAATACGTAATTAACGAGTTTATAATTGGGCCAGATAGGATTATGACGGCACGTGGTAGCCTTTTGACCAGCAACACGGTGAACTCTTTCAAGCAGAAAACAATTTTGGGTGTCATTAATCTTTTAAAAGATAACCTAGAAGGTGAAAGAGAGGTAAAGACCGAGATCAGGTCGGCGTAATGTGGTGCATCATCTTTGTCTGCTACACGTAGGTGATCAGCATCGTGACAAAAGGAGATACAGTTCTAAATGATTCTTTTCTCTATTTTTTATTGTTCTGAATTTTAACTTTAATCTAGGATTGGCTTTTTTATATATACATGTATATATTAAACTATTGACGGACATTTACGTTTCCTTTGGATATGATGATTCTATTACATAACTATACAACGGTAGTTATATCAGTATATGTACTAGTATGTAATTCAGTCTAGTTTTTTCTTGTCATGATTTTTTATTTTACTTTTTGGGTAAAAAAAGTCTAGCTGATATAACTAAAGAAGTTTAATTTTGCATAAAGCATGCGTTTTCACACCTCGGCGTTAGTCAGATTCATTGCGCGAAAAACATTGCGTGATTAATAACTCAACCAAATAAACAAGGTGATCAACGGTATCGATGAAAAACCTTAATACTTCAGTTTATTGTATCAAAAGACTATCAAGGACACTTACATAGGTAAACATGTATATATATTTTCTTTCATCTTCTTTTCTGAAAATTATCATTTGAATTAATGTTATAATTCTTAATATGCACTATCATTCAAGAATCTTTGAACCATTATTCTCTGAAGGTGCTCATTGTCTCTCTGCTTCTCTCTTTCTCTCTTTGAATTATCTTGGGGGCGAAACGACTAGGGGAGGAAATGGTCTGGGGGCGAAACGACTACGGTCCGGGGGCGAAACGACTAGGGGTGAAAAATAGAGGCGAAACGACCAGGGGGGAAACGACCGGTGGGGAAACGTCTTGGGGGCGAAACGTCCTGTTACCGGCTTTTTCGTCCCACTGCTTGTTCCCCCCTTAGCTTATTTGTCAGGACTTCTTTGTTTCAACCAAATTCAATATAGTATGAACAGATATATTGAAGTTTCCTTGATCCAGAATGGTGTTATTTCAGAGGTTTGGCCATAAATATAAAAATATGTTTGTATTTTAAAATCATTTTCACACAAAAAGGTTAGCAGTAAAATGTGGTGACATACAAGTAGATTCAATTATACTGTATGAAAAACATTTAGGTTAAAGTTTATCTGACCATGTCAAACTTACATTGGGCACTTTTTATCAATCATAATTAATTCACAGACCCTGTCGTACATATATACTTCATGTATAGTTTGTGCAAAATACACTTTATGCATGGTCTGTGCAACTATACATTAAGTTGACCAAGCCCAAGAATATTTTTTTCAAGTCAGTCCAGTGCATGTAAAGTGTACTGCAGAATTGAGATACAAAAGTTAAGTCAGGATACCAAGAGAAACTGTATAAGTCCATGTAGATTACATGATGCCTACTGTTTAATATACCAGCATATGTACCACATGCAGTATATGTATAATGTACTTCTGTGGTGTACTGCTATGTACGCAGCATATACACATATATACAAGTACACTTTATGTATCAACTGTTTTGTTTTATGATGTGTAGAATAATGCCCATTAGTGTTGGTTTTATTCAATGGTTATTTCTTCAAGATAGCCTTTAATGGGTTTATTAATGGGGTTTGCATTTTTCAGTGTCAAATTCAAAAACTTTTCAAGTATATTCCCATTAAATTACAAAGTAATAGTCATCAACCATATGCGAAAATTTTTTAATGGCAGTTAATGCGGTTTCCTATGTGTGATGGCAATTAGTTTTTATTTACCTGCATGAATGGCCCCATTAATTTGAAATCAATTGGCATTAAACTTGTAAAGATTATGAATTAATGACCCCATTAATATATGTATGCCATCACATTAAGGGTATTAGACAAAATTCAATGTTTATCATGGCAATTTCATGGGAAAATTGGCCATTAATGTTGAAAATAATGGCTATAAGCTAACACCATTAAAAAAGAATATATTAATGGGTACCTTTAATGGTTTTGTTATTATTAATTGGCAATTTATGGGTTTTTAATGGCATTTTCATTGTTACCTTCTGCAGTACTAGTGTATAGGAAATGAAGAAATTCTTAAAAACTCTTCTCTGAAACCGCTGATTTTGAAATTATTTCACACAAATGTTCCTTGGGTAACCCGTTTCAAAAGTTGTTCATGAAAGTTTGATTTGTCAATAAACATGGTTCTGGTGAATGGGGGGCTACTTGCTAGTGGTGGGCCGATGATCGACTATAGTCGAAAGTCAGTTGGTTTTGGCTTCCGATTCCGATAATCGATTGAGAAATCCCGGAATCGATTGTAGTCGGTTGATAAGCTGGCTTGGTGCCAAAACTTGAATTCTGGTTTTTAGCGCTTGGTTTTGTGACTATTATTAATCACAACCTTGGATTTTAAACATACTGGATAACAAACACGAAAATTGGCTGAAAAATGACAAACAAATCTTTGTCCATGGATGTCTTGACAAAAGTTGACAACTCGGCAAGCTTCCCTGAGCCCGGGTTTTGACATTTGGAAATTTGAAATGACCTGTCTTTTACGATGAAAGATATCTGCCTAAATATCAACCTGAGGCATGAAATTATCGTCTAGAACTTCATATAACCTAGCTTGCGTGCATCTGGTAGAAATATGGGTTTAAAACTATCAGTATAAAATGCGAAGGACACCCGGATGATAATGAAATTCGCGAGTCCATTATGACAGAGTAACAAAGGTGTTATTCCTCTTATCTAGTGTAAAGTGACAGCTTTTTAAGTTACCTGCTATTTAAACTGACTAAATGATGTCAAATCATGAAGTAATACTTCTCCAGAAACTAATTGTCAAGAAAAAATAGATCGCCAAAAAAGCGCAAAAACCCATGACAGTACAGTGAGCAGCGTGGCATCGTCCGATCAGAGAGACTTCAAACCATCTTCCTATCTTTAATAATGAATTTTAAAAGTGAATTTACACATATTTCTGAATAAAGCAATAAGTGGAAGTTAAAATTCTGTTCATGAGGGGAAAAAATGTTGTTTTATGAAATGAAATATAGTAATGGAAGGGGGAGGGGGGGGAGACAGAAAGAGGGTCGTCTGCAAATGTTTGAACTATTAGGTACATGTCTGATTCTTTTTTTATCTCGTTTGGAAATTATAAGGAACAAATTGAATGATATTGATTAAAGTAGAAAACTTAATTTTAATTTATTTAAACTGGTTAAAGTGCAGAATACAACATCTGTAGTAATTTAATACATGAAGACTATCATGTTCACAATACTGTCACAGTATTTTAAGCAAAAAGACATTCTCAGTTAAATGGAGTCTAAACCGATTGTACTATCGATAGCTAGTTGGTTTGCTCTTCCGATTACAAAGCGATAATCGATTGAGATTTTAAACCGATTGCCCAACACTACTACTTGCACTATATGGCCATGAAGGAATTTTTTAAAATTCTTCCCTGAAACAGCTGATCAGATTCTGAAATAATTTCACAGAAATGTATCTTAGTTGACCCTTTCCAAAAATTGCTCAAAATACTTTGATCCATCAAGAAACATGACTCTGACGGCTGTGGGCTATTTACACTATACAGACATGAAGAAATTCTTAAAAATTCTTCTTCTCTGAAATGGCTGTTTAGATTTTGAAATAAATTGGCTATGATCCTCTCAAAAACTCAGGTGAGCAAACCAGGGCCATCTTGGCCCTCTTTTTTTCTTTTTTTTTTTTTTTTTTTTTTTTTTTTTTTTTGTTCTCTGGTAAAGGGTTAAGAGCCCCTTTTTCAACTTGATTTTAACTGAAAAAGGATTAGCAGTTAAGCATTGACACTTAACCCTTTCCCAAACAATCCCTGGTTTTTATGATGCTGGGAAAGACGCATTTTCTCCTCTAACCACAGTGTTTTTCTACCCATTCATAGACAAAAATCATCATTTGTATTACATTGAATTTGTCGTCTGCAACTGCTGTCAGTTTGGTACAGTCCAAAATTTTGTCATTTGGGAAAGGCTTAAATGTGGTTGTGTTGTGTTTCAGTGTACACACTATAAACAAAAGTTGAAGTTACTGAAAGAAGAAGGAAAAGTAGTGTCTCCAGCAGAGAAAGAGCAGGTAAGTTACCCTGAGTTGAAAGATTTTTAAAATGGGTTTTCAATTCAATACCACATAATCCAGAGTTTTCTGATGACCCTTGGAATGAAAGCTTTCGGGAATATTGTGGTAAAAGGAGAAAATACTGGTATAAACCAGCAATTCCTTCTTTTCCAACAATGTTTTGTAATCTTCCAAAGAGCAAATTAGATTATTTGAATAGAATGAAATAAGTTGTCTGCAAATGCTTTCATTTTGTTTTTTGGTAAAGATTTGTTTGCCGATTGAACCCTGAATCACACACTCCTTGCCTTTTGGTAACAATAAGGCCAAGTGTAAGCGAATGTTTGACTCATTACCAAACGACAATATTATAGGCTTGTCCAAACCGAAAGCATTTGCAAACAAAGAAATAAAAGTGACTGGAAATTTGAAATTTGTTTTGTGAAGATAACAAAAACATTGTGGGAGAAGGAGAAAATGCTGGTTACCAGCATTTTCTCCTATTCCCATGATGTTTTCTAGGGGCTTCTTTCTCAGGGTCGTCAAAAGTAGGGATTGTGTGGTAATGGGTTAAAGGAATTTGAATTTATATCCTCCCATTCAAAAGTATGGAAATTATTGTGAGGATGACAATCTGTCGTTGTATAGTAGGTCAAAGAGTTAGTCTCTGGCAGAGTAATTAATTTCAAAACTAGGTTAAAACTTGCCAGGTAGCTGTGTCTTTTGTTTATTTTTTGCCTGATTTTAAAATTATTATTTTTTTTTTTTTCTGCAAGCGACCAACATATGGCTCAACAGACTGTCATCTCCACAATATTTTCCATACTTCTAAATGATAGGAATTAGATTTAAATATATTATGACACCTACTTTGATATTTTGGCTTCTACTGGGCCTTTAACCTGTATTGGGAAATCTTTAAAATAGATTCTCAACCCAATACCACACATTCCTAGGTTTAAACAGTCCGTGGAGAGAAAGATTTTGAAAACTTTGCGGAAAAAGAAGAAAGTGCTGGTAACTAGCATTTTCTCCTTTTCCGACAATATTTTCTACCCCATCCAAAGCCAAATCCCATAATTTGAATGGGAAAAAAAATTGTTGTAAGTAACTGCTTGATTTAGACAAGTCAAAAATTTTGATATTTTGCAAAGATTTGTTTATTCAACCCTTCGCCTTGCTTTAAAAATGTGTCGAAAGAATGCTTTTGAAAACATTTTGGGAAAAGAAGAAAGGTGACAAGCATTTTTTTCTCTTCCTGCAATGTGTCCAATGGCTGTTGTCTTTAGGGTTGTTGATACTCAGGATTGTGTAATAAAGGATAAAGCACAATTCATAATGGCAAAATTTAAAAAAAAATTAAAGCTTTAGAATGTCTATCACTATTACCATTGTTTGTGCTGACAGTGAAGATCACAGTAAACATTTGCTCTCGGATTTGTTATCACTATTAGGAATATGGTGAGTCACTTTAGTAAACCAGGGTTTTCCCTGGACTTCGTCGAATCGTGGTTGAATGATACCTTTTTGATGAATTTAACTCTTTACTCCATAGATACTCATTTCTACGCATTGCTCATGGAACCTTTGGAAAACATTGTGGCAAAAGGTGAAATTGCTCGTGACGAGCAATTTCACCTTTTGCCACAATGTTTTCTATACTAAAAAAAGGTGTCATATACATAAGAAAGGGCTTCATTCATGCTGTTATTTAGGGTCAGTTAGAGATACCATATAAATGCCTTATGGGGTAAAGGGTTAAGGAGGCACACATAATTTTTGGGGTCATTTAGAAAATATGAGGATCCAAAAAGGGGATCAAGGAAATCACTGGTTAAAGGTTAATCCTTTCTCAGACAGTAGATTTTTATCGTTTTTTTTTTACAGGTTTTTAAAGACCGAAAACATTTTGTACAAGCATGGAGAAAAAGAAAACGAATGGTAGGTTTATATTTGTGTGTTTTAATTCTAATTAAAGACTACCTTTTGCATATACTAAGTTTGCTTATATGAAGAAGTCTTTCTGTTTCTATGATTAAAAAAAAGTTTTGTTTAATAAGACATGATCTAAACTCTTTACCAAAGAACAAAATTTTAGACTTGCCCAAACTGAAAGCATATGCAGATGACAATTGAAATATAGCACAAGTAAATAAATTTCTCAGGAAAGGGTTGAAAAACAATGTGAGAAAAAGAGAAAATGCTGGTCACCAGCATTTTCTCCTTTTCCCACAATGTTTTTATAAGTCCTTTCCATGGCATTGCTAAAACTGGCTAAGATATTGTTAAGGATTTATACTAGTATATATTCCGGTCTAGAAATTAATTACCGTATATGCTCGACTATAAGACTCATTTTTTTGACTGGAATTTTGAGCTTGAAGTTGGGGGAGCGTCTTATAAGCGCATAATCAAAGGACTTTGCAAAATTTCATCTGAAGAACGTACTTACCTGCTGATCAGCGCGAAGGAAAAAAAGATCTCACAAACGAGTTACGCTGATCTAAAGCTATAAGTGACTAAGTAATAGTTGTTTTTATCACCCATTGTGAGAAGAAATAAAAGTTTAAAACACAGTTTTCGCATTTCACTAGTTAGTTCAGATTAAAAATTACTCGACCGAGCAGTTATTCCTCTTACTGTGTCAGTTTCAGCCAGTTCCTTTATGGCCCACTAGTTCAGTGTAGTACAGATAAAAGTACGATCTACTGATTGACCCTTTTGACGATTGTAAAATTCAAAGATGAATCATTACTTTTTTCAAAATCAAATGCATTCTAATTGATAAGTTTTAGCGTTGTGAAGAATCAGAATGATGTAATAAGTAACATAACTGAGGTAAAAAATTTCCACGGTGCAATTCAGATCTAAATAAAGATTATGAAGCATTTATTAGTTGATCGTGGAGGTAAGGGGGTAAAGGGTTGTGACTGCAGTCAGACTCTGTGGTTTACAAGACAGTTCACGCCTATTTTTAGAAGTTTACAGCCAGATGTCAAAATTTTATAGGTTACACTACCCAGGCCATCGATCGATAAATTAGTGCAGTTTACATCACTTTGGTTAACTCTTTACCGAACGACATAATCTTGGACTGGTCCAAGCTGAAGGATTTGCAGACAAAAGAAAAATTAATGCGGTTCAAAGATTAAAACTTGCTCTTGGCGGGTAGAAAACATTGTAGGAAAAGGGGAAATGCTGGTGACTATCATTTCTCTTTTTTCCACAATGATTTCAGGAGGCTTTTTTCTCACAGCCCTGAAAACTTCAGATTGTTTGGTGAAGAGTTAAACATAGCCTAAAGTTACCGTTAAGGTTTTGCCGATTATATAATTTAGGTTTGAATTAGCAAGCATTACAGTCTCTTGTGATAACTCATCAATTATGGCTAGAAAGTATCCTGGCCATAAAGATATTTAATCGCTTACCATATAATTCGTGGTACTTACAACACAATGTGTTGGAAAATTGGAAATGCTGATGAAACAAAATCCTGTTTTTGAGTCTGGTACTTTTATAATATTCAAATCCTTTGAATTTGGACCGGTCCAAATTCCTTCTTTTGGTAGAGATTTAAATTACAACCTACTGAGCTTAATACACTCTTGAATACTTTAGTTCTTTGATTTAACTCCTCCTGTCGGCGAGATAAATAGTCTGTGCACCCATTGATAATTAACAGTTAGAGCAAACCGTCGAAGGCCTAATTTCCCCGAAAGGATTATTTTAACAAAAAAATGTGAGTGGTTTGGTCTATGCCTTACACTTTTTTCACCCTTTTCTTTTTCCCATTTTAAATTTAAAAAGAAATTAGAGTTGAATCAATGTTACCTTCAGTCTGAAGGTGTCTGCTCCGATGCTATTTTTGTGACTGGTCTTCGCTAACACCTTCAGTCCAGCGATTCATTCAAGGCTTCTGGAAAATATACGATTTTACCCGCATCTTTTCGAACGGCTCTATGCGACAGAATTTCAAATGACAACTACTAAAATGGGCATGGATTGTTAGATAAATGAGTAATCTTTACCAAAAAACTGATGTTAGTTAATATCCAACTCTTACCTTTGTGCAAATCTGTACTTTTCAACGTAAATAATCGTTGACCTACTTCACCAGAAATCAAAACATGGTTATCTTTTCAATGCGCATGTCTCGGCAGAAATCGCAGTATCTCTGACACGTTACAGGATGGTTTAGTTGCGAATTTTGCTGTAAATAAACGCACCTTGATCGAACTTGGCTGTATAGGGTAAGGGAACCAGACTGTACAAATTTCAAATTCCGTTGAGTGCGCATGCCTGACTAACGGAAGTCGCCGTGTTAGTTGTTTACAAATTATGCTGGATTTATTTACGTTGGGAAAAAGGTAAATTCCCATTGATTTAATTAGTATTTTGCAGCATATTTTGTGTGCTCTTAAAGATTAATCATTTTTCTAACGATCCATACCCATTTTATTAGCTGTCATTGGAATTTTTGTCGAATTGAGACGTTCGAAAAGATGCGGGTAAAATCATATTTTTTCCATACGGGTTCAATGAATGGCTGGACTGAAGGTGTTAGCGAAGACCAGTCACAAAAATAGCATCGGAGCAGACACCTTCAGACTGAAGGTAAATCAATGTATGATTGGCTAAGATACAAGCTATTCATTTTTGGAACGATGCAACTTTGACACCCGACGATATATTTGCTTGGTGTATCCAGCTGAATAATCACAATTTTAGGACTGTTATGGTTCGTGTGAAGTCTACATGCGTCTTATAGGAGGTCATCAACAAAATCCCTGACTTTGAATCAGAAAGTTGGGGGAGCGTCTTATAAGCGAAGGCGTCTTATAGTCGAGCATATACGGTATATTTTGCCATATAAGGGGTGGTGTTCACAAACTAGTTGAATTTACGTTCTAAGACTAGCTGCCAGAATGGATGCGATACCTTATATCTCATCCAATTAGGTTGCTTGTCTTTGAATTCAAATCCTTTAAACACTTAGTCTTGGAATTTGTGCATGAAACAAAACATAGACTTGTTGGTGAATATGGTCAGTACATTTTGTCAACTCTTGGCCACTATTTGGTCCACTTTATGCTTGTAATTCTGACAGAATCTCATTGGTCTTTTTGCAATCATTAGGGCACAAACTTTCCTCAAATGGTTATGTACCTAGTTCAAGCTGCAGACTGGTATTACTCTTCTAACCTAGGATAAATACTATGGAAACTGATGGATCAGATACCCTGTTTTGTGGTGTCTGGGTCTGTATTCACCAACCATTTTAAATTACATTTATTTTCTTATTCTAGAAGTAGAAGGCAATGTAATTTTTGTTTGGCTTACCCAAACTGTTTAGCCAATTCACTTTTTAGTAAAGTCATCTGGTTTAGCCAGTTTTCCAAGTTGATCAGAAGTTGCTTTACTTTCAAATGTAGAAATTTTTTTGAGACTTAAAATTCAAAATATTATTTAGAATGGATTGTAAATCTGGGTTTACAGTGTTTATGACTGTTCAGTGCGGTAGACACTGGGCAGAAATAAGTTAATAATGTACAATTTGAAAAGAGTTATTCCTCTTTCTTGTAGACGAATGATATACTTAATGCTGTACTGGAAGGCTATCCACACCCAAAGAAGCAATTGTATGTAAGTACCATTGTATCATTGGAGCTCCACAAATATCAGAGGGGCTCTACAGGATATTCCACCATTCTTAACCCTTTCCCAAACAAGCCCTGGTTTTTACGTGTCTGTAGTAAAAGCCTTTTGAAAACTCTGTGGGAAAAGGAGAAATTGCTTTTAACTAGCAATTTCTCCTTTTCCCAGTGTTTTCTACCCTTTTTGAGAATTTTCAGCCATTTTCTCCAAATCAAAAATTGTCATCTGCAAACTCTTTCGGTTTTGAAGGGTCCAAAATTTGTCATTTCAGAAAGGGTTAACCTTTCCCACATAATTACAAGGCTTTCATGACCCTCATAGAAGAAAGTTTTTGAAAACACTGATGGAAAACAATATAGGTAAAGAGCGTTTTACTTCTCCCCTACCTTTGAGCCACATCAGACAGCATTACAGTTAAAAGTGTCATCATTTGTCAACCTTTTTCTAAAATTGGGAGACTTTCCTGAAATATATCATCTTCATCAGTCTCATGCTTCTGGAGTTTGGAAACTGATCAGGATTTCCCAGAATTTTAATTGTTCTTGTCAGCTGGTTGATTTGTAAGGGAAAATATCCTACTTTATGTCTGACTGTTTTTAATTGCTGGCACCTACTTTGTGTTTATAAAGCAAATTACTGTTACATATTTCCTGTTTTGAACCAGGAAACCCTCCAACCCTTTCCTTTTACAGCAGATCATATGATTTACAGGGGTAGTAAAATCACATCTATTCTACTTCTTGAGTGACAAAATTTTTGGGCAAGAATGTCAAAAGAATGTCACATACCTGCAACCTTGCCAGAACACCGATAGGATTTGAAAACATTGAAAAGCATTCCAGCACATACTGGGCGTACTCCTTTCGCTACCCTGAACATGGTCAATAGAGTATTTAGGTACACAGTGCCGTGCACTTCAGAATATGTTTCGACTGCTGATTCAATCAAGGTGCAGCGGTTGCTAGGTGATACTAGATGGCTGAAAGACATTCTTCATGGCCAGATTTACAATTGTCTTTTTTTCGCCCCAATATGAATGCCATAAATAGGGGCACTGTAGACTCGTCAATACTCTCGTCTCCCTCTCCGCAGCTAATCATATCCTCCACTAACACAGCTAAGACAGTGGCTCTTGCAACAGCCATCATGGTAATGTACATTCATTTCAATATGGTTTAGAAGTGTTCCAAAAATGCTCCATTCAGAACATATTTCCGGAACAGTGTATGTGTTCTGAAATATTCCATTCACACATTCCAGAACACAGAACCTTGTGCCAGAACAGGTGAACGGAATATGCCCTTTGAGTCGCATTCTGTCCTGCAAATACTTTGAATTTGGGAAAGTCCAATTTCTTTTTTGTTGGGGAAAGAGGTAACTCATTATCACACAACAAAATGTTACACTTTGCAAATGAAGCCATTTTCAGGTGTCAAGCTATAAGTGGCTCTAATGACAAAATTTGTACTTGATAGGGTAGAAAACATGGTGGGAGAAGGAGAAAATGCTAGTAACCAGCATTTTCTCCCTTTCCCTCCATTTTTAGCTCACCTGAGCACAACGTGCTCAAGGGGAGCTTTTAGGGTCACTGGGTGTCCGTCGTGCGTTGTCAACAATTCTTTAAACATCAACTCCTCCTAAACCACTGGGCCAATTTGAACCAAACTTGGCTGGAATGTTCCTTGGGAGGTCCTCTATAATTATTGTTCACAGAATTTGATTACATCAAAAACTCTGGTTGCAATGGCAACCAAATGGAATTTTCTAGGAAATTTTTTAAAAATCTTCTCCTCTGAAATCGCTGGTCAGATTTTAAAATAATTTCACAGAGATGTTCTTTGGGTGACCCTTTTCAAAAATTGTTCGTGAAATTTTGATATGTCAAGAAACGTGGCTGTGGTGATTGGGGGCTTCTTGCACTATACAGAAATGAAGAAATTCTTAAAAATTCTTCTT
Organism: Tridacna crocea; assembly: GCA_943736015.1. NCBI lineage: Eukaryota > Metazoa > Mollusca > Bivalvia > Cardiida > Cardiidae > Tridacna > Tridacna crocea. The sequence continues at coordinate 12,526,864 of OX031069.1, read as the reverse complement.
CTCTGAAACGGCTGGTCAGATTTTGAAATAATTTCACAGAGATGTTCCTTGGATGACCCTTTTCAAAAACTGTTCGTGAAATTTTGATCCGTCAAGAATCATGGCTCTGGTGAATGGGGGCTACTTGTACTATACAGAAATTCTTTCAAATTCTTCTCTGAAACCGCAGGGCAGAATTTGAAATAATTTCACAGAGATGTACCTTGGATGACCCTTTTAAAAAATTGTTTGCGAAATATTGATTCGTCAAAAAATGTGGCTCTGGTGAATGGGGGCTACTTGCATTATAGGGAAATGAAGAAATTCTTAAAAACTCTTCTTTTTTGAAATTGCTGGTCAGATTTTGAAATATTTCACAGAAATGTTCCTTGGGTGACCCTTTTCAAAAGGTGTTCATGAAAGTTTGATTTGTCAATAAACATGGATCTGGTGAATGGGGGCTACTTGCACTTTATGGCCATGAAGGAATTTTTTAAAATTCTTCTCTGAAACGGCTGATTAGGTTCTGAAATAATTTCACAGAAATGTATCCCCCGTTTCAGAGAAGAATTTTACAGAAATGTATCTTAGTTGACCCTTTTCAAAAATTGCTCGAAATATTTTGATCCATCAAGAAACATGGCTCTTATGGCTGTGGGCTATTTACACGATACAGACATGAAGAAAATTTTAAAAATTCTTCTTCTCTGAAATGGTTGTTTAGATTGTGAAAAAATTGGCTATGGTCCTCTCAAAAATTCAGGTGTGCAAACCGGGGTCATCTTGGCCCTCTTGTTTCAAAAGGATTCTTTCTGAGGGTTGTTTAAAACTCTGGAATATGTGGTACAGGATTGATGCACAAGTTAATCTACTCTGTTACAGGAGGATATTGGAATAGAAACAGATGAAGAGTATGGAGTGAAGTTTCCTGATGTTTCATGAATATTAAACAATAGATTATAATTTAAATACATGTATTATATTTGAAGATCTTCGAATTGTTTTTCATAACCTCCTTCTTACATGTAAGGCATTACCTTGAATGCTTGGTTGCAAGTGCTTTTGTTGACCCAGCCACATGAAAAAAATGTATATTTGTCCAAGTTAGAAGTGTTTTCAGACAACAATTTAAATGCGACTAAATTAATGTCTTTTTTGGTTAGAAAACATTGTGGAAAAAAGAAAAATGTTGGTTACCAGCTATTCATTTTTGCTACCTGAGAATTAAAATTCAGGATTGTTTGGTAACAGGTTAAACAACAGCACTTTGTTTATAACTGTGTGGCCCTTTTCATTTGTCTAAGATGCAACTTTTATTTGATAGAAAGAATGTTTGGATCAAATCTAAGTGAAGAATTAAGATTTGTAAGGCAAGAACACCACTGGCTGATCCGTGATCCACACTGAACTGGACATATAGCATGTGTTTCCTGTTCTGGGTATAAACTTTTATTGACAAAAAACAACACTTTATCTTTGCAATTGAACAGTAAAGTTGCATATCTTTGGCAACCTTCAATGATTAACCCTTTACCACAAAATGACGACTTAAAATGCCCCCGAGAAAGAGGCCCTTTTGAAAACTTTGTGGGAAAAGGAGAAAATGCTAGAAGCCAACATTTTCTCCATTTTGCACAAAGTTTTCTACCCTATCAAAGCAACATTGCAACATTTGAGCCACTTTGAAATGGTCATCTGCAAATGCTTTCAATTTGGATAGATCTAAAACTGTGCTGCGTGGGTAAAGGATTAAGGGTCATATTGTTATAGATTCCTTGATTTTGTCTCCAAACACCTCTACCAGGAAGGTAGCCTTATGTTGTAAAGTTATTAACCCTTTACCACACTAGATTCACTCAAATTCAAAGCATTTGCAGACAACATATTTATATAGGTGACTTAAATGACCATACTTGGTCTGTAAAAAGGCCCAGCTGGGTAGCTTTATGGTTAGCAAATCTGACTTGTGACCTGAGGGTTCCTGGTTGCAGCTAACTTTCTTACACTTCTTACCTCTGAGATGTGAGAAAAGTAGTCAGTGGCTCTGGAAAGGAAGCTGGGTCAGTACTGGTGTGAGGTTGTTAGGAAACACATGGGTGCATCACTGACCACCATGACATGACCTAAGCTGTTAAAAGGGGCATTTAACTCCAATACAATTCAATACAAGTATCCTAAAAGATAGAAAACGTTGTTGGAGAAGGAGAAAATGCTGGTTACCAGCATTTTCTCCTTTACCCACAAAGGTTTTATAAGGCTTTCTTAATAGGGTTGTTTAAATCCAGAGTGTTTGATAAGGATAAAGTGACTCCAAATTCCCCTTTTATATGCCCAAAGGGAGGTATTATGTTATGGTCCTGGTCATCCGTCTGTCTGTCTTTCTGTTTGTCAAGCAATTTTTGGTCTGTGCAACTCCTCCTCCAGTTTTTACTGGAATAAGTCCAACTAACCAAATGAATCTGTATGATGTGTAGTTGTGCATGTGACTCTTAAAATATGTATCTTTGTAGGTTTTCTTGATTTTAACCCAATTTACTGACAGGCCCCTTGGGGCGTATATGCCTGGCTCTGCGAAGCTCTTGTTCATAAATGAGTCGTGGGTGTAGGGCTTTTCTTTCTTGGGATCATGCAAAACACAAGTTTGTTTGGTAAAAATTCAAAAAGCTTCTTTTTTTTTCATTTTTTTTATTTTTTAGTGTACCATTTGAGAGACTTTTTAAACACATCTGAAATTGAATGTCTATCTTCCTGCTGTCTATGCCCATTTTTCTTCTTCAAATCTATTTCTTTTTGGCCACTTTTCACTTTGTTTTCCTCTGTCAGTTTGTGAAACTGCCCAACAGGCTGTACATGAGATCCTGACTGTGTCTCAATTTCTTCTGACTGGTCAACAGTGCTTTCCATGTCAGAGTCTGAATCTAAACCAGAATCCATTGAACCAGTCTGTGATTCATCATGCTTTGTTTCTTCCTCATCATCTTCATCATCAATATTATCACTGTTTAGGAAAAAAAAACCCAATTGATGAAACATCAAATGACTGACTGATTGCTGGTGTGGCGTTTTACACTGATTTCAACATTATTTCAGTTTTATTGCAGTCCAGTGCACTTATACATGCTATGCTGGAGTTTCTTTAACAAGTACACCATACATTATTCATTCAAGGCACTAGCTGCTTTCCCTCATAACCATCATTTACATAATGGGGTGAGATAGGAATGAATCCTGTTGCAATGACTTATCATCAATCTGATGAACGATATTGGCTGACAATCTGGGGAAAAAGCCTAATGAAAAAATTTGTAGGAACAAGAGGGCCAAGATGGCCCTGGATCGCTCACCTGAATTTTTGAGATGACCATAGTCTATTTTTCTTTTGAGGTATTGAAACATTGGAACCAAATTTATAATTTTGCAAAGCAATTTTCAAAAGGTCACCTGTAAAAGTCATTTCGAAATCTGACCATCAGTTTCAAAAAGAAGAATTTTTAAGAATTCTTCATTTCTGTATAAGAGCAAGTAGCCCGCATCCACGAGAGCCATGTTTCTTGATGGATCAAAATTTATGAACAAGTTTTGAAAAGGGTCACCCAAGGAACATCTCTCTGAAATTATTTCAAAATCTGACCTGGGGTTTCAGAGAAAGAGAATTTTAAAGAATTTCATCATGTCCGTATAGTGCAAGTAGCCCCCATTCACAAGAGCCATGTTTCTTGACGGATCAAAATTATATGTACAGCTTTTGGAAAGGGTCACCCAAGGAACATCTCTGTCAGATTATTTTAAAATCTGACCACGGGTTTCAGAGAAGAAGAATTTTCAAGAATTTCTTCATTTCCATATAGTGCAAGTAGCCCCCATTCACTAGAGCCATGTTTCTTGGCCAATCAAAATTTTGCGAACAATTTTAGAAAAGGGTCACCCAAGGAACATCTCTCTGAAATTATTTCAAAATCTGTCCAGCCATTTCAGAGAAGAAGAATTTTCAAGAATTTCTTCATTTCTGTATAGTGCACGTAGCCCCCATTCACCAGAGCCATGTTTCTTGACCAATCAAAATTTCGCGAACAATTTTTGAAAAGGGTAACCCAAGGAACAACTCTGTCAAATTATTTCAAAATCTAACCAGCTGTTTCAGAGAAGAAGAATTTTTAAGAATTTCTTCATTTCTGTATAGTGCAAGAAGCCCCCATTCACCAGAGCCATGTTTCTTGACCAATCAAAATTTCGAGAACAATTTTTTAAAAGGGTCACCCAAGGAACAACTCTGTCAAATTATTTCAAAATCTGACCAGCGGTTTCAGAGAAGAAGAATTTTTAAGAATTCCTTCATTTTTGTATAGTGCAAGAAGCCCCCATTCACCAGAGCCACATTTTTTGACGGATCAAAATTTCACGAACAGTTTTTGAAAAGGGTCACCCAAGGAACATATCTGTGAAATTATTTCAAAATCCAACCAGCGGTTTCAGAGGAGAAGATTTTTAAAGAATTCCTTCATTTCTGTATAGTGCAAGAAGCCCCCATTCACCAGAGCCACATTTTTTGACGAATCAAAATTTCACGAACACTTTTTGAAAAGGGTCACCCAAGGAACATATCTGAAATTACTTCAAAATCCGACCAGCGGTTTCAGAGGAGAAGATTTTTAAAGAATTTGCTAAAAAATTCCATTTCGTTGCCATGGCAACCAGAGTTTTTGATGGAATCAAATTCTGTGAACAATTTTTAAAGAGGACCTCCCAAGGAACATTCCTGTCAAGTTTGGTCCAAATCCACCCAGCGGTTTAGGAGGAGTTGATGTTTAAAGAATTGTTCACGACGGACGACGCACGACGGACACCGGGTGATCCTAAAAGCTCCCCTTGAGCACGTTGTGCTCAGGTGAGCTAAAAAGGAAAGAATGCTGGTACCCAGCATTTTTTCCTTTTACTACAACATTTCCTACTTTATAAAAAAAAAAATCCTGATCTCTAGAGCCACATTAAAACTGTTATCTGCAGATGGTTTCAAGTTTTATCTCCCGCCGAAAGTGGAGGGATACAGTTTAGAGTTATTTGTCAGTCTGTCTGTGTGTCCTTCCCAGTGATATCTCCAATACCATCGGACGGAATTTCATGAAACTTTATACATGTGTACAATAACCCATTCTGCCGTGACAGTTGTACCGGTATTTTTTTTTTTAAATTGATTCAAAAAGGCCGACCGGGAGTAATTTCAAGTTATGCTGTGTTTTCGGCAGAGGATATAGTTTCAAAGAAATTGCTTGTGACTTGTCTAAAATTTTGTTGTCTGGAAAAGAGATAACATTCAAAATGTATTTTGACTTACTTGACATTACGCTGAGGTACAAGAAGGGATCTCAGGAAAGGATGACACAGTGTCGACAAAGATGGTTGCACATGGGCTGGAGAACTCAGTATCTGTAAGTAAAAATCAAATAGACTTAATGTATCATCCTCTACAGATGATTCTGTGTGTCCTAAATCAAACATTTAGAAACAAGAAAACACAAATGAATGTTAACAGACAAAGTCAACCTGAGTCCAGTTGGTTGGTTGGTTGTATTGGTGTTCAACAGCTAAGGTCATATCATGGTGGTGAGTGACGCATATGTGTTTCCTGGCTTTTTCACCAGTACTAACACAACTTTCTTTCCAAAGCCACCGACTACTTTACTAACATGCTTCAGCAGAGATGAGAGGCAAAAAAATGCCAGACAGAAAGTTCAACTCAACCAGGTATCGAACTCGTAACCTTCAGGTCTCGAGTCTGACACGCTCACCACTGAGCCATCCAGGCAGGCCCTGATTCCAAAGTACCAAACAGCCCCAACCCCCACTTTTTAGGGATATACAAAGAATCCTGTCTTTATGGCAAAGCTACAAAGCATATGCAAGCTTCCAGAGAAAGTTAATTGACCTGTACCTGTGCAAAGCAAACACCATTCCCAGGCAAGCACAGTTCAAATCTAACTTGAATGCTTCTTTTATCCATTAACAAACAACCCCAAATTTTAAAGAACCTGAAGAGAAAAGCTTTTAAACACAAAGTGGGAAAAGAAGAAAGTGTTAGTAACCAGCATTTTCTTCATTTGCCACCATGTTTATTACCATTTCAAAGACAAATCAATGGGCTAAAGATGCTTTCAATTTGAACAAGTCTAAAATTTTGCCAACTAGTAATAAACAAATACAGGCTTGACTGTATTTAGCTCTAATGCATTACTTTCAGAAAAAAAAAAGGGACAGACAAAGAAAACATGGTTTACCTCTTTCAGGTACTTATCCTGTGGTTGGAGCGTGACATTTTTCTGGTCCACTCGTAAAGCCGACCTGTTGGTATGTCCCTTCATTATCAGACTAAGCGCTGACTGTGGAAGATTCTCTTGAATGTTGATCTGTATGAACATAAAAAAAGCTTTTGTTTCTCCATAGAGCTCCCCATTACAGATACATTAATCCTTTGCAAAACATACCAATATAGTATTAACAGATACATTAATCCTTTGCAAAACATACCAATATAGTATTAAAGAAGTTGTGTTTAATGGCATTTTCAACATTACATTTTTCCAAAGCCACTGCCTCCTTTCCTACATAAACATCATCAAAATCATGATCAGATGTGGGATAGGTACAAATCAATCCTGTTGCAAAGACTATCAAGGATCCTTGGAAAACATCCTTTCACCATTTATCACACAATCATGACTTTTAACCAGTATTTTCTCCTTTTCCCACAATGTTTTTTACCTGTTCCAGAACAAGTGTTATGATTTAACAAAAAAAACGTGAATTGTCCACTGTGAATTCCATGAATGAAGACCTGTCTGATTTAACTCTATACCAAACAACAAAATTTAAACTTAAAGGGACATTACTGTCGGAAAATATTTCGATGGTCAGCTGCCCTTGTAGTATGAGTTCCCCCATAATTGTTAAAGATACACTGATACTCCTTTTCAGCTGGTTTTTAACCCATTTCATCCTTACTTTATGAAGGAGTTATCATTCTTGTACCTTCATACCAAATGTTGCCCATGATGGCGGCAAGATTACACAGATTATGTCGCATAGAAAATGCAATTTATATTTCAGAGGCCTCCCAAGCTATCACTTGTGTTGTTTCCACCTTTAACCCTTTACTCCATAGATACTCATTTCTACGCATTGCTTTTGGGAGCCTTTGGAAAACATTGTGGCAAAAGGTGAAATTGCTCGTGACGAGCAATTTCACCTTTTGTCACAATGTTTTCTATGTCATCAAAAAGTGTCATATACACATAAGAAACGGCTTCATCCATGCTGTTATTTAGGATCAATTAGAGATACAATAGAAATGCCTTATAGGGTAAAGGGTTAATGAGGACAAATCTCTTGATTTTCTTTATCCTGGCTGTAGAGATATATCTTTGACAACTTATCCAAGTTTCAAGTAAATATCTTCAGTTATAATAGAGATATTGTTAAAAGTCAAACTTTTTTCCACATCTGTAACACACACAGCAATAGGGCAACATAAATACAGAATGTTTTCATAAAAAAAACAGTCAAGGTAATAAAATGTGGCTTATTTCATGAATTTTAGCTGTTAAAGGGTTGACAAAATTGTAGGAAAAGGAGAAAATGCTGGTCACCAGCATTTTCTCCTTTTTCATCAATGTATAATAAGACTTCTTTCTCAGGGACATTGAAACACTGGGTTTTTTGGGAAAGGGTAAAATAATATTTCAGTTGTTTTTCCAGAAAAGGTCCATTTAATGAACTTGGCTCGAAGAGTTACCTCAGGGGTCGTATGGTTAAATGGCCACAATCTTTTTTAACTTTTGATAAATCAAAAACAACCTTCAAAGGAAAATGACTAATTGATTGAATGGTGTTCTATGCCCAATTAAACATTAGTTCAGCCATATCTCGCTGACAGCTTGCATATCCATGTGTTTCATCAGTACCAGACTTGGACTCTTAAGTGTCTTGTCAAAGGACACTCACATAAAAAAAAACAAATTGCTTCAAATGAGGATCAGACCATTATCTTCATATTATCAACCCTATAGCTTTACCACTGAACCATGCTGGACGACTTTCAGGGAGAAATCATTGGTTTAACTCTTTACCAAATGACAAAATTATAGACCGGTCCAAAATGAAAGCGTTTGCAGACAACGAAATCATGAGACTAAAGAATGGAAATTTGTTTTGGGAAGGGAACAAAATACTGTGGGAAAAGGAGTAACTGCTGGTTACCAGCATTTTCTCCTTTTCTCTCAATGTTTTTCAAAGGCTTCTTTCACAGGGGTGTTAAAAGTCGGGATAGTGTGGTAAAGGGTTAATCCAATATCACAAAATCCCTACTTTTGACCACCCTGACAAAGAGGTCTTTATAAAACACTGTGGGAGTAGGAGAAAATTCTGGTTACCAGCATTTTCTCCTATTCCCACAATGTTTTCTAGCCTTCACAAAACAAATTTCAAATTTTCAGTCGCTTTTATTTTGTTGTCTGCAAATGCTTTCAATTTGGACAGGTCATAAATTTTGTTTTTTGGAGATGAGTTACAAGACTGAAAAGGCTTTACCACTTCGTCCTTTGATTTGGCTTTTTTCTTGCTACCATCCAGAGATACGACATATAATTGTTGCTTAACATCCATAAAATAGAGTTCTGAATGTTTCTGCCAGTGTAATTTTGTGTTGTTGTAAAGCTCCTTATCAGAGTGAGGGATGAAGACTGCACTTGTGATTGGTTCCCTGCATACTGATTTTGACTTGAACACTGGTTGTGGATTGGATGGTTTGAACACATGCACTGAAATCAGGACAAAAAGATAAGAGTTGACAAAAGTTGAAGGGGAGATAATTCTGCAATAAATTGCAGCAGTTATGTCGTGGAAATTGCATATGCACAACTTCATTATCAGATATATAGGAACACTGTGTGTAAATTTGAGTTCAGTACCCGAAAAACAGTTGGAGTATTCTGCCACACAACTTTGTCTCTACGGACAGACAGAGAGACAGACAGCCAGTATACTTCCCTCCACTTCGTTGCGAAGGGTATCACTTGATGTTTTAATTTTTAAGATATCTCCCTGCATGCTTCATGGGTTTTCTGTCAGTGTAGAATTAATCCTTTTTACCATCCAATCCTGAATTTTAACAAACCCTGAAGTGAATGGCTTTTGAAAACATTTTTGGGAAAAGGGAAAAATACTGGTTCAATGCATTTTCTCCTCTATCCAAATTTTTTATGATCTTTCTTAGTTAAACTATATAGTTTGAGCTATGTTTGAATTATCGTCTGCAAACCCATTCAATTGAATGAGCCCAAAATTGTCTTGTTTAGCAAAGAAATGAAAGATAAAGACCCTTAACCTCCAAAAATCTTGAAATTAATCTTCTGCTGTTCAACAAAATTTTGAAAAGTCTAAATCCAAACTAGTTCCCAAAGACATAGTGCAAGTAGCTCAGTGGGGTTTGCATTTGAACGAGTAGAAAACATGGTGGGGAAAAAGAGAAAAGGCTGGTTACCAGAATTTTCTCCATTTTGACAATGTTTTTAAAAGCCACTTTTCACAGAATCATAATGAAATGGTAAATGGCTAAAGCATGAATGAACTAAGAGCAAGTGGTCTGAAACTTTTTGCTCTTTTGTGTTGCCCAAGAGGCCAAAGAAATATTTTTTTAGGGCTTCAGCAGATACAGAGGGGACACATTCTAGTACATGCAACATTTGAACCCCTACTGTGACTTTGATCTTAAGCCTAGTGCATGTAAACCCTCATCCGATCCGGGTCCTGTCATTAAGATGGAAAAGTGTGCAATTTTTTTTATTAAAACTCAACCCAGAGTTCAGGACATAAAAAGGAAATGAATGCGGCAGATTAAGTGGCAAACAACTCATGTAAAAGCTGTTTCTAACATTTTCTATTCCTCCAAAAGCAAATTCAATCTTTAAAGCGATAGCCCGAGTGGTTTATTCATTGTGTCTCATAACTCACATCGTGGTCTATTGAACGATAACTTATTTGTCATATGCAAATGATAACAAGTTTGTAGTTTAACATAGATTATCGTTGAGTTGACAGTTGGGTTTCCAGAAAAATTCACAGCTAAATAAATCCTTCAAAATTTGTACATGTATGTAACTGAACCAAATTAAACCAATTCATTCAGCCTATCAGAAATTGTGTTACTTCCTATATCTAGAATAAGACAAAGAATGAATTTAGGATAAATGGTGAAAATAGCACAAGAAAAAAAAAATCTCACAGTGTCTCTCCTTGCTGAAAGCTGCCACTATGTTAGACTTGGGGTCCTTTGTCAGGCTGATCACAGAATAGTCTGCACTCCAAAATACTGTAAAATAGACAGTTTATTTGTTTGAATTGAATGACTGATTGATTAGAAAACATTGTGAGAAAAGGAAAAAATGCTGGTTACCAGCATTTTCTCCTTTTCCCACATTGTATTCAGAAGCTATCGGATTTTTCTCCTTTTACAATATAGTTTTCGGGAGCTGTAAGGCTGACCACAGAATAGTCTGCGCTCCAAGGTACTGTAAAATAGACAAATAATTTGTTTAAATTAAATCAGTTGTTTGATTTACTGAATGGTTTCAGTCATATCCCAGCGACACACATTCAAGTATTTCCTTGCCCAAGGGCATTCCTGTCAACAGCCCAGTGGATCCCATGAGGCTCGAACTCAAGGCCTCTATGTCACATGTCCTTCACTTTACCAATGAGCCTGGCAGGACCCCTTCATAAATTTATTGAAAAAGTATGTCACAATTTAACTCTTTACCAAACAACAAAATTGGTCCGAATTCAAAGTATTTGCAGCTGACAGCATAAATTTGACAAAAATGATGGTATTTGTCTTAAAAATAAGGTACAAAACATTGTGGGAAATGCAGAAAATGCTGTTAACCTTTTCTCAAACAATGATGACTTTGATGACTTTGGAAAGAAACATTTTGAAAACATTGTGGCAAAAGGAGAAAATGCTGGTAACCAGCATTTTCTCCTTTTTCCACAATGTTTTGCTACCCTATCAATAAACAATTGCATCGTTTGAGGCACACTGAAATTGTCGTCTGCAAATGCATTCAATTTGGACAGGACTAAAATTTTGTTGTCTGGTAAAGGTTAACCAGCATTTTCTCCTTTAAAATTTTTTCTACCGTATCAGAGAATTCATTGGTATCAATTTTTCAATTTGTCGTCTGCAGATGTTTGAAGTTGGAAGAGTCTAAGATTTGTTTTTAAGGAAAATGATTGACTTACTTGAGCAGTTGATCAAATTCCAAACAGTCAACACAGTGTCTGTACAGCTTATCAAGTAGTGACAACAGTCTTGGTTTCCAAACATGATCTCACTGTAAAATAATTATCCGATGATTAATTGATTGATTGTATGGTAGTTAACGCCATTTTCAACATTATTTCAGGTGTATCACGGCAGCCAGTGCACCAGTTTAAAGACAGTTCCCCGACAAGACAGTTCCCCCGACACAGATTTTCGAATTGAAGACAGTTCCCCGACACTTTTGAAGACAGTTTCCCCGACACGATCATTATTAGCAAACCTGATTTTCATCGACATTTATCATCGATATCTATAACTTGTAGGGAAAGGTAATGGGGTTGGGGGTGGTACTTGTGAAAGGATTGTGAATAAATGGGAGTATTTCTCCTGTTTAGTTTATTATTGATGTTCACTCAGTTCGGAAATGAAACATGTACCTTCACCGTTATGTATATCAGAATATTATGTTTGTTATATGAATATGTGTATTTGATTACTAAAACAAATCCTTATCCCAGTGTTGGATTTGAAATACATACATGTAGGCCTAGGTTTAGCACATTTTTTTACATCTCTTACTGTTACTTCCAGAGAAACTGAAATAACCCGCAAGTAATGTTATGGATAATATGAATGTAGATCCCCTTTTTATTGTGCATTTATGGACAGTGGTAATATGACAGTTATACAGTCCAACGAGAATCAACAAAAAGTTATACATGTTAAAATTGCATTTCAAAACCCGTCGCAGACTTGTTCGTGTAGCTGAACTACATGCCATTAAAGACAGCCAATTAAACCAACCATTATTACAAACACCCAATCATGGCAACAAACAGTCCAATCACAATACATCGACCTCCTTAATTGGTCATAATTACGCATTTTAATAACCACCAACGTTGAAATTTATTTCCATCATTTCAAATAAATGTCTATAAAAATTATTGAAAAAAAAAATCCCAATTCAATATACTAATGATAAAAGTGTCGGGGAACTGTCTTCAAAAGTGTCTGGGAACTGTCTTCAATTTTGTCGGGGAACTGTCTTGAAAAGCTGTGTCGGGGAACTGTCTTGTCGGGGAATTGTCTTGTTCCCAGTGCATCTGTCCATGCTTTTCCGGAGTATCTTTTACCAGTACTCAACACAATTCTTTCCAAGCCACTGGCTGCTTTCCCACATAACCATCATCAAAACAATGGTCAGATGGGAGAGGAATGAATCCTGTTGCAATGACTACCATCAATCCTCGGTAAGAACTTGGCCGAGCCAGGGATCAAACCTTGGACCCCATGCTCTTAAGTCCTGCATGCTACCAACTCAGCTGCCAGGGGAGTTTGAAGTAATGAATGCATTTTGTCTTTTGTTTATGTGATATTGTTTATGTGATAAATAGACTCTCACATTCAAGTTAATTATCATTTTTATTAAAGTCTTTTCGTATGAGGTAAATGACATATCCCAATGTGTGTGTCATATGAACTAGCTTCTACCTTCACAATACAGGTCAGATTTTTAAATCATTACCAAATGACAATATTTCAGGCTTGTCCAAATCAAAAGCGTTTGCAGACGACAAAATAAAAAGTGACTGAAAATTTGAAATTTGTTTTGTGAAGAGTAGAAAACATTGTGGGAAAAGGAGAAAATGCTGGTTACCAGCATTTTCTCCTTTTCCCCCAATGTTTTCTAAAGGCTTCTTTCTCAGGGTCGTCAAAAGCAGGGATTGTGTGGTAATGGCTTAAGAATCTTGCAGATGTAGGCTGTTGGAAACCTAATAAAACCTACAGATATAAGAGGGGCAAGCAATTCACCATCAATATGTTTACAAATAATACCACATATAGAAACAAGAGGGCCATTGGCCCTGGAACGCTTACCTTAGACTATAGCTTGTGAGTGAAATTCAATTCTATGAACAACTTAAGCTTCACCCAAGGAACATCCCTGCCAAGTTTCATCAAGATTGGCTCAGTGGTTTAGGGGGAGATGTTTAAAGTTTTCCTTCTTTGATCCTGTGCTCAAACTTGTGACCCCCGTGGTGGGCCTTGTTTTTTTATCCCAGGGGCATAATTTGAACAAACCTGGTAGAGGTCTACTAGGAAATGCCACATACCAAATATTAAAGCTCTACATCTTCAAATTTCAGAGGAGACGATTTTTAAAGTTTTCCTTCTTTGTTCCTATGCTCAAATTTGTGACCCCCGGGGTGGGGCCAGTTTTGACCCTAGGGGCACAATTTGAATAAACTTGGTAGAGGTCCACTAGGAGATGCTACATACCAAATATCAAAGCTCTACGCCTTCAAGTTTTAGAGGAGAAGATTTTTAAAGTTTTTCTTCTTTGTTCATATGCTCAAACTTGCGACCCCCGGAGTGGGGCCAGTTTTGACTCTAGGGGCATAATTTTAACAAACTTGGTAGAGGTCCACTAGGAGATGCCACATACCAATATCAAAGCCCTATGCCTTCCAGTTTCAGAGAAGAAGATTTTCAAAGATGTTTTTTTTTTTTTTTTCCTTTTTGTTGCTATGCCAACCAGCGTTATGGGTGGAATTCAATTCTTTGAACAATTTTGGTAGAGCTTCACCCAAGGAACATTCCTGCCATGTTTCATCAAGACTGGCCCAGTGGTTTAGGAGAAGATGTTTAAAGAAATTGTTGACGGACGCCTGACATAGGGCGATCACAGTAGCTCACCTTTAGCACTTTGTGCTAAAGTGAGCTAAAAAGACAACTTGTGCGGCCAGGCCACATACTTGATCTTTGATTGCTGTCCATTGGTTATCAAAGTTTCCCTTAATAAGTTAGTATCTGGATCCCAGAGTGTTATACAGCTATCAAAGACTACTGCAAGTAGAGTACCATCCTCAGAAAATCCTGTCTTTCCAGCTGGGATATCCCGATAAAATCCAACAGATTGACAGGTCCATTTGACATTCTCTCCTAAATAAGGAAAATTAACATTTGTTAACTGTAATACTAAGTCAGCAATATTTTAGCAAAATGGGGTTTAAACATTTGCCAAGCAATCCCTGGTTTTTATGACCATGAGATAGAAGCCTTTTGAAAACATTGTGGGAAAAGGAGAAAATACTGGTTACTCACATTTTCTCCTTTTCCAACAATGTTTTCTACCCTGCCGAAAACAAAGTTCAATTTTTGAGTTAGTTTTATTTTGACGTATGCAAGTGCTTTCAATTTGGACCAGTCTAAAATTTTGTTATTGGGTAAAGAGTTCATGCATCTCTGTGATGCAATTTATACCAATTAAGTTGTCACATAATTATGGATAATTGAAATCCATTTGTCTCAAATCCACCATGGGATTTTATGGTAAAAGCAAAATGATATCATAGAAAAGATGAAAAGAATGTATCTGAAGTTTGTTTTGGGATCAACAATCTTCCTCACATAATCTTTTCATCTAACCCTTTACCAAACAGCAGAATTTTAGACCTATCCTACTCGAAAACATTTGCAGATGATAATTTCATAGTGGCTCTAAATGATGCAATTTTGCATTTGAAAGAGTAGAAAACTTTGTGGTAAAAGAACAAAGTGCTGGCTTCCAGCATTCTCTTCTTTTCCCTCAATATCTTCTAAAGGCTTCTTTCTCAGGGTTGTTAAAAGTCGGGATTGTTTGGTAAAGAGTTAAAAGTAACATAGATATGCACCATTAAAGTTTTTATAGTAAGTAAACAGAAGCTTTCTTTGTTATAGTGTTTATTGCTGTCTTTTAACTTTATTTCAGTAACAGCTTTCATGAAATTTCTGTCTCAAAACACTTTGGACCACTTTCTGTGTTTGTATTCACCAAACATTTTTTGAACATTCTTAGTCTTCTAATCGAGATTTTCTAAATTTCAAAGTAACACTAGTCAACAACAACAACGACAAAATAGCTCAAATGATTATTGCTATCTTTGGAGGGTAGAAAACATTATGGCAAAAGGAGAAAATGCTGATTACCTGTAGTTTCTCCTTTTCCAAAATGCTTTCATAAGCCCTCTTTCTCAGGGTTGTTAAAACTTAGGATTATGTTGATGTTATGAAACATGGGAAAAGGAGAAAATGCTAATTAACAGCATTTTTTCCATTCCCCACAATGTTCCCATAAGCCTTCCTTTCCAGTGTTTAAAACTCCCCATCGTGTAGTAACGATTAACCCTTTACCAAACAATTCCTTGTTTCAGAAGCCTTCTGAAAACATGGGAAAAGGAGAAAATGCTGGTATCCAGCATGTTCTCCTTTTCCCCCCATGTTTTGTTCTGTACTAAAGTCAAGTTTCAGTTTTGAGACACATTTGTTTTGTTGTGTGCAAATGCTTTCAATTTGGACAAGTCTGATTTTTTTTCATTTGGTAACGTGAAAAGAAAAGCTGTATACATCTAACAACTTTAAATCATGCCATTGGAAAACAGAGATGTTGTATATACTTACTGTATATATCAGAATCATCTGTTAGTGTCCAAATTTTAAACTTCCCATCAATACCTGAAGATACCACCATGTGTTTATATTCTGTACTTTCTAGGGTACAACCAGGTCGGAACTTCAAGGAAACTATTTTATCACTGTGGGCTTGTTCTGCAGTGGTGTTTAATGTGTAACTGTGAGAGAAAGACTGAGTTAATTCCTTTTTCCCAAATGATGAAATTCAATATCTGTCCAAATCAAATGCAAAGTGGTGTTTCCAAGAAATAGCAGAAAACATTGTGGGAACACAAGAAAATGCTGGTAACCAGCATTTTCTCCTTTTCCCACAATATTTTCTGCCCTTTCCAAGACAGATTCCATCATTTGACCACATTCAATTTGTAGTTTGCAAATGCTTAAATATTAGGTTGGTCTAGAAACTTTTGGTTTTTGAGAGAAAACAATAAGAAAGATCAAAATTCACAAATCAACACAATTTTCTTTAAAAATTCTACATATCCTCATTTTTAACTTCTGGGTTTCTTCCTTGGGAGAGTTTTCAATAAATTTGAATTTGACAACATAAGCACCTTGTCACTGAAGCAGCACAATAACAGAAATAAAAATTATTTCTTTAACTCTTTACCAAATGACAAAATTCTAGACGGCAAAATAAAAGTGACTGAAAAATTGAAATATGTTTTGGGGAAGGGAAGAAAACATTGTGGGTAAAGGAGAAAATGCTGGTTACCAGCATTTATCTCCTCTTCCCTCAATGTTTTCAGAAGGCTTCTACTTCAGGGTCGTTAAAATTTGGGATTGTGTGTTAAACAGTTAACAAGAATCACCTGTAAACTTGACCTTTGACTCATGTGGGCCAAAAACAATAGGGTACCTTCTTGGGTCATGAGTATCACTTCTATAAGGTTTTAGGGCCCAAGTCAAACAGTGACTGAGTTGGAGCAGAAAAATGATTTTCTAGCAAAGTTCACCTGTAAACTTGACTTTTGACCCAAGTGACCCCAAAACAATAGGAAACTTCCATAGGTTATGAGCAAAACTTGCATAAAGTTTCAGTGTCCTAGGTCAAATGGCTTTTGAGTTAGAGCAAAGAAGAGAAAAAGTCTACAGACTGACAAACTGATTGACAGATCGACCAAAAGATAGACGCAGATACATGGTGAAACCAGTATACCCCCCTCTACTTGGACAGTTGAGCGGAATAAAAACATAACAGCTACCTTTGTTTTTCTTCACTGAACAACCAGAATTTAAGCTGTATCTCTGGCGACATTTGTCCATCATTCCAGTATTCTACAGTAGAAAGCCAGTCTCCTTTTTCGTCAAATTCTACATGTGTTATCTCTGTATATGTCAGGGGTTTGTCAAGGGACTCGGGAGAAATGAAGTTCTGGCACACAATATCCAGCTGTTTAACAAAAAAATACCAAAAGCAACTGAGTCATGCTCCAAGAAAAGAGGGTTCTATGCATCTCCATGAATTGATGCAGTATTCCGAGCAAGTTATGAGATAAAATGGTCCTTTGACATGCAGCAAATTAATAAAAAAAAATGTTTCATCCCAAGTAACCCTGTATGACAAGTAATGAAAGATGCCTAAAGTCTTTACTAGATATATAGTATCTGACATGAGTTGGCCTTTGAGGTAAAATTTTATTAACTCTTTAGCAAACGACAAAATTTCAGCCTTGTCCAAATTGAAAGCATTTGCAGACAACATTTTCAATGTGGCTGAAAAAGTGAAATTTTTTTTGGTAGGACAGAAACATTGTGGGAAAAGGAGAAAATACTGGTTACCAGCATTTTCTTCTTTTCCCACAATGTTTTCAAAAGGCTTCTTTCTCGGGGTCATTAAAGGTGGGTATTTAGAATTTTTACATCTCACCAAATTTAAAAAAATATATATCAATGAAATTTATATGAAAAAATAATACAAATCATCAATAATTAAGATTCATAAAATTACAAAAAAAAATGTTTTTTGATGGTATTCCCTTAAAAGGCTACGTAGCCTCTTAAGCTATTTTTAGATTCTGCGCCAAAAATCAATAGAGCATTGTGGGAATGTCAAGTGACTGGCACGTGACAAATAACGCTTAAATTCAATTACATAACAAACATGTAATAATTATTTTCAATAATGTCTTCTTCGGACGCTATGTTTGAAACTTCGTCTGTGTATTCCTGTATGTACACGAGAGAATTGATAATCTAAAAATAGAACGTGTCTCCCGTTGAGGTCAACCTGGGCCGTAGTAAATATCTAATTTCTCGTGTGGTCGTATGGTTTTCGACTACTGGCCATGGGTTTTATAAATGCAAATTAAAAGCTTTAGGCTTTGGGAGTATAAGGATGATTTTTTTGCATTTTTTGTAAGATTTTCGTCCCAAATTCTGAAGGGCCACCTTTAAAAGTCGGGATTGTGTGGAAAGAGTTAAACGAGTCTAGAGAAAATGTTACTAAGCGAGCCTTTGGCGAGCTTAATAACATTTTTCTTGACGAGTTTAATAAAATTTCATCTTAAATGCCACCGAAAGTCAGATTCTTTTTATCACATAACGATATTTCTCAATTAACAGATCAGAAGATGCAAAAACATCTGTAGATGCACCTGCCGTAAACCCCTTTCACATCTATGAAAAACGATCAATATGACGTCAAGAATGACGTCACACAATTGTGATATTACATATGCATAAGATAAGAAAATTCGTAATCATTTCATTACACTGAAAACAAGGGAGGTTATGTGATAAAAGAAAATTTTAGACTTGCACATTTGATGGTATTTGATGACAAATCAAATGTGACTAAAGCAAGTACACATCTTCAAAGAAAACCATCTTTGTGGGAAAAACCTGATAATGCTCGTTACCAGCAATATTTCAGTTATATCTGGAAAGCCAGTGCACCTTTCCATGCTTTTCTGGCTTTCTTTTACCTGCACCTCATGCAATATTCTTTCCAAGCCATTGGCTGCTTTTCCACACTCTACCAAGCAAGTTAGATTCATGGATTTGTAAAATCCATATCATCTGACAGCCAACTAAATCACTGAGTAGAATGGCTCTTGGACAGGAAGAAACATTTACAAACAGTAAAAAGTTTTAACCTCTGTATGGCTGTATATGGGTCTATATTTTTTTTCGGATGCAACCCTTTACCACACAATGACGCCTTTTAACAACCTTGAGGAAGAAGCCACACAATGACACCTTTTAACAACCTTGAGGAAGAAGCCACACAATGACGCCTTTTAACAACCTTGAGGAAGAAGCCTTTTGAAAACATTGTGGAAAAAGGATAAAATGCTGATAACCAGCATTTTCTCCTTTTCCCACAAAGTTTTCTACCCTATCAAAGCAAAATTGCACTATTTGAGCCACTTTGAAATTGTCGTCTGCAAATGCTTTCAATTTTGGATAGGTCTAAAATTTTGCTGTGTGGCAACGGGTTAAGCCTCCTTTTCACAGAGTACTGATCATACTGATTTTTCATACTCACATTAAACAACTGCTTATCTTCATGAACATCGTAGAACTGGATGTGACCCCGCTTGCCGTTGAGCACAAGAGCCTGTGTTTTAGGATCGCACTTCAATCCAGTGGGTATGATGCCAGAGTCACTGCGGGTCAAACCTTGAAAGACTTGCTGTATTGAAAAACTGCTTGACACCACTTTTACCACTGAAAATGGGCGCACATAATGATACATAAAACTCATACAATAACAATTTATCACACAATCCGGAATTCTAACAAACCTGGCGGAGAAAGCCTTTCAAGACATTGTTGGAAGAGGAGTAAATGCCTGTAACCAGCATTTTCTTCTTTCCCCACAATGTTTTCTTCCCTATAACAGACAGAAATCAGAGTTAAAAAAGGACATTCAGATACTTTTTCTCAATAGTTGTTAAACTTGACTAAAATGTTGTAGTAATGACTTAAAGCTGTACCACACAATCCCTACTTTTGATGCCCCTGAGAAAGAAGCCTTTCCAAAATACTGTGGGAAAAGGAGAAAATGCTGGTAACCAGCATTTTCTCCTTTTTCCAGTGTTTTCTACACTTCCCAGAACAAATTTCAATTTTTCAGTCACTTTTATTTTGTCGTCTGCAAAATGCTTTCAATTTGCACCAGTCTAAAATTTTGTCGTGTGGTAAAGAGTTACTTGTACCAGTTGATGAAAATTCTAGACTTGTCCAAAGTGAAACTATCAAGCCCTGGTAACAGACAAGACTTGACATCAGAGGGTTGCTGGTTTGAATCTCCAGCTTGGTGAATTTCTTTCTAAAAACTGGTGATAGTCCAAGTCATTTTGACAGGATTCATTCCTCTATCACTCTCAGAAATATTACCATTGAAAACATTGTAAGAAAAGGAGAAAATGCTGCAGCTTTCATCTTTTTTCCATAACTGTCTACAAATGCTCTTCATTTTCATGTCCTCTCATCCAGGTGCACACTAGTGACAAATATTTTCTAAATCAGGAATGGGTTTATTAGATGTAGGGCCGACACAAATTCTAAACAGATTGGCTAATTGAGAGCCGACGGATGATGCATGGAAAACCAGGTACGTAACATAAATTGTCCAATAAGGAGCAGAAGTCTTCTTCAGAATTGTTTGGTAAGGGGTTAAAACATTAAATAACGTACCATTGTCATCCTGAGAAATGGCATAATACTGATTATCTGTTGAACTTGAAATATGGGTGATTGCTGCACCAAGTCGAGGCAGGAAATCCCGATACTCTGTCTGTTGATGCCATTTCACCAACACACACTCATGTCCTCCACTCAACAGATACGATCCTGTGAAATATCAAACAATTACCTGTTTCAGAGCTAGGGGCAAGAAAGAGGCATTTGCAGCTGGCATAGATCAAGATCAGCCTGTACAGATCATGCAGGCTGCTCTTGGATCTATATACTAATCTGTCTCTCTAGTCTAGTGTGCCACATAAAAATCTTTTTCAGTTTCACTGGATTGTATCATAAGCTCTTAATCTGTTGAAAGGGAACTCTTTACCTCATGACAAATTTTTGGATTAAACCAAAATTCAAAGCATCTGCAGACAACAACTTAAATCTTGTTAATATGATGATTTTTGACTTTGATAAGGCAGAAAATATTGTGGGAAAAGGAGAAAATGCTGGTTACCAGCATTTTCTCCTTTTCCCACAATATTTTCCATAGGCCTCTATCTCAGGGTCGTTAAAAAGTCGGGATTGTGTAGTAAAGAGTTGAGATACAATCCAATGACATTTGGCCCTAAAAGAGAACATCCTACACAAGACAATATCGAAGCTTTCATGACTCTCCTTTACCCATGTTTTGTACTCTTTCAAAAGCAAATCATATCGTTTAAATAAAATCATTTTTTTTGCTTTCAAATGCTTTCAATTTTGACCAGTCTGAGAATTCTAGTAATCCCTATTTTCTCTGTTTCTCGTATTATTTTCAAAAACCTTCTTCATGGTTGTCAAGATTTTAATTTGGATGATGATGGGTTCGTAGCATTGCAGAATCTGATCAAATATTGAATCCAGCTGGAATGACAGGATTTTACCTTCATAGGGTAGAAAACTTTGGGGAAAAAGGAGAAAATGATGGTTACCAGCATTATTTAAAGGTTGTTTTCCTTGGGGTCGTTAAGTCTTTAGCAAACGACAAAACTGTAGACTGGTCCTAATTGAAAGCACTTGCAGATTACAAAATAAACGTAACTCAAAAATTAAAATTTGTTTCAAGCTGGATAGAAAACATTGTGGCAAAAGGAGAAAATGCTGGTTGCCAGCATTTTCTCCTTTTTCCACAATGTTTACAAAAGGCTATTATCTTAGGGTTGTAATAAAAACCAGGAATTGTGTGGTAAAGGGGAAATAGTTGAAAAGGATCAACATGACAAACTATGATATAAACACACATACCCTCTGGCGTATAGGTCACTTCTCTCACGGACAGACTATGCCAATGTAAGGTGGATTTTGTAGGATTCTTTGTGTGGAAATTATACCACACAAATATCATGCCATTACAGCAACCAGTCGCTACACAGTTACCATTGGGATGGACTGCCACACAGGTGAATTTTATATTGGATTCAACTGTATGCCTGTTTTTTGAACAATTAAATCATAAAAGTTAAACCCTGTATCAAACCCATGTTAAATCCGTTACCACACAGCAAAATCCAAGACCTGTCCAAATTGAAAGCATTTGCACACGACAATTTCAAAATAGCTCAAATAGTACAATTTTGCTTTGATTGGGTAGAAAACTTTGTGGGAAAAGGAGAAAATGCTGGTTACCAGCATCTTCTCCTTTTCCCACAACGTTTTCAAAAAGGTTCTTCCTCAGGGGCATTAACAGTTGTCATTGTGAGGTAAAGGGTTAACTGACTTGAGGCTTGAGCAACATAGTGGAATATAAAGAACATACTGGTACCCAGTTTGTTCTCCTTTTCCAACAATGTTTTCTACTCTTACAAAGACAAGTTCCACCTTTCCAACTACACTCTATTTTGTCTTCAATATTTTCATTTAGACAAGTCTCAATTTTTGCCATTTGCTAAAGCATGGGTTTTTTATTTTGCTTTATAAATGTACTATCTTTGAATTTGTTTGTAATAAGCTAGTACTACGATAGATTAAAGAAAATAACGTGATAAAGAAAATAACGTGAGAGATGGCTAAAAAGAAAAGAACTTGACGCAAATACTTCCTTTGTCAAGATAATTTCAAAGCTGTCTTCCACAGACACTAATCATATGACAGAGTGAGGACAGACAACGAAACGAGTCCGACTTCTAATGGCCTTGGGGAAGAAAGGCTTTTGAAAACATTGTGAGAAAAGCAGAAAATGTTGGCATCTTTGTGAAAGAGTCAATGTTTAGTAAATCAATATATTTGATTCAAGTTCTGGCAAAAAAGGGTTTAACCCTTTCCCAAACAATCCCTGGTTTTTACGACCCCGAGGTTGAAGCCTTTTGAAAACATTGTGGGAAAAGGAGAAAATGCTGTTTACCAGCATTTTCTCCTTTTCCCACAATATTTTCTACCCTACTGGAAACAAATTCCAATTTTTGAGTTATGTTGATTTTGTCGTCTGCAAGTGCTTTCACTTTGGACCAGTCTAAAATTTTGTTGTTTGGTAAAGGGTTAATGCATCTCCCCAAAGCATTATACCATGCAAATCATTGTATAATGGATCCATAAAATCAATTAAATAACAGTGACTGAACTCATTACCAAAGGACAATATTTTAGGCTTGTCCAAATCAAAAGCATTTGCAGACGACAAAATAAAAGTGACTGAAAATTTGAGATTTGTATTGTAAAGGGTAGAAAACATTGTGGGAAATGGAGAAAATGCTGGTTACCAGCATTTTCTCCTTTTCCCTTAATGTTTTCTAAAGGCTTCTTTCTCAGGGGCGTCAACAGTAGGGATTGTGTGGTAATGGGCTAATCATGAGGTAGACTGGTCTTTTCACACAAAGAAAACTGACAGACAGCAGAAAATATCTACCCAAGTCAGCCTGACTGCACAGACTGACCTGGCTCAAAACTTTTTGCAGATGTTTTAAAACCGCTTTTCAGACTGCATGGGCTCATATACAAATATGATAACAGGTATTTATTGCTACAACAAGCATAGATATCAAATTATGCAAGGAGTGATGTGTTGACAAAAGGAGTACATGAATATTTGTATTGTACTTACTCAAAATCTGATGTTCCATGTTTTTTGGACTGAAGATCTTTTACTCTAAACTTTGTTGACAAGACACTTACACAAAAAAGTCCCTGCAATAAACATAGACAAATTGATACTCCACTGCACTGTGTTTTTCGGGTTTTTTTCACCATCAGTATGAAGACTTTTAAGGTCCATGGCTCCTAACTCATTATTCTTAACGCTTTACCAAATGAACAAAATTCTTGACAGGACCAATTGAAAGCATTTGCAGATGACAAATTAAATCTGCTAAATAGGTGAATTCTATCTTTGATGGGGTAGAAAACGGTGTGGGAAAAGGAGAAAATGCTGGATACCAACACTTTCTCCATTCTCACAATGTTTTCTGAGGGTTTCTTCCCTCCAAGAGTTGTTATAAGTCTGCAATGTGCCGTACAGGGTCAAAGGGGGGCAATTTCTTTTCAATCTCACCAAACCAGAACAACTGTTCATCGATGAATTCAGTCCGGGAATGGCAGGCAAATCATCAGCAAAAATTAAAGACACACGATGTAAGAATAAGGCACAGATTATGTAGGATTGTATTCACCTAAGTATGATGACATCATATTTGACCTCATATGAAAAGACGACCAAGTATCATGTTTCTTTACATTTGCAGGAAAAAGTAATTTTGTAATATTTATCAATATTTACCCGACGACAAATTTCAAATTTGCAGCAGAAAATCCAAAGGGTTTGGACAGTATAAGCTCAATAAAATTTGTATTAACCCTTAAGCCTCTAAGCCTGACTCATTGACCCTTTGGCAAATAGTGTAGATCAAGATCAGACTGCACAGAGTTAGCAGGATGACGGTTAAGAATGCACCATTGTGTCTTAACTCTTTACCACACGAGAAAATTTTAGACTGGTTCAAATTGAAAGCATTTGCAGACGACAAAATAAAGGCGACTCAAAAATAGAAATCTATAATAATAAGGGTAGAAAACACTGTGGGAAAAGGAGAAAATGCTGGTTACCAGCATTTTCTCCTTTTCTCAATGTGTTTTCAAAAGGTTTCTTTCTCAGAGGAATCAAAAGTAGGGATTGTGTGGTAATGGGTTAAGGCAGGCAGTTGTTAACTGAAACAGAAAGTAACTTTTAATACAAGCTTTTCTTTTTGCATCTATTTCTACTATACCACTAACTTTAGGTCCGACAGCAGTCTTGTTTACATCACTTGAACAGCCTGTAAATATCTGTGTGTATCTCGATTCCTTTATTGTAAGCCGTTTCTGAATTAGTATACTCTCATTGTCTATGGGAAAAGAAAAAAAAATGGTAAATGAATCAAATTGTGGGCCTTCTTCACTAGTCAACAAAATCTTACAACCGTACGATTCAAAAGCATCCGGAAATTGAAATCCATTCAGGTTAAGAAGGCCTGAAAATTTTCAAAAGGGCAGAAAACATTGTGAGAAAAGGAGAAAATGCTGATACCCAGCATTTTTTCCTTTTTCCACAATGTCTTCTGAAGCTTAACGCATTACCACACATTCCCTACTTTTGACGCCCTTGAGAATGACGCCTTTAGAAAATATTATGTGGAAAGGAGAAAATGCTGGTAACCAGCATTTTCTCCTTTTCCCTCAATGTTTTCTACCCTTCACAAATCAAGTTTCAAATTTTCAGTCATTTTCATGTTGTTGTGTGTCTGCAAAGGCTTTCGATTTGGGCAAACCTAGAATTTTGTTGTTTGGTAATGAGTTAAGGTCTTTTGACCTAAACCACTGAGCTACATAAAAGTCTCCCTGACACAGTTGTTACGTATTGCATTAATACCCACCAAGCCACAGTAGCTCAGTCAGTAGTGTACAGGACTTGATAACAGGAGTTTGTGAGTTTGATCCCTGGCTCAGCCAATGTCTTTTCAAGGACTGATAATAGTCATTGCGACAGGATTCATTCCTCTCTCACTGCTGATCGTTGTTTCGACAATGGTTATGTGGGAAAGCAGCCAGTGGCTTGGAATGAATATTGTGCGGAGGAATGGTGACAGAAACTCCAGGAAAGCATGAAAAGGTGCACTGGCTGCTGTGATGTAATTGAAAAAAAATGTTGAAAACGGCATTAAACACCATACAATCAATATTTAATACTGGGATCAAGCCTTGCATGAAAGAATGGTTCTCCTCTAACACTGTAGCCAACATAGTCTTCTATGAAAAACAGTCCTAAATGTTTATTTCTTTCATTATCATCACTTATGGTTACAAGGTATAAATGAATTTTTACAGAGTGTAGTAACAATTCATTTTTCAGAGTACATTGAAGAAATTAACAGAAGCGTTTAATATAATTAATACGTATCACAATATAGTTAATACGTATCACAATAACAAGATTTTTAAAAGAATCTTACCCACTAATTTTCCTCGTGGATTCAACAGCAAGAAAACCTCATTTTCTGACGAACAGGAAAATATTCCGATGACCGGCTTACCAATGGCATAAGACTGAAATATCATATGAGACTACTATTTATCATTTTTGTGAATGCCATAGTATGCATTTAACTAAAATTTGAGATGCTATGTTCTAGCTGAAGCTTGTTTTGTCTAGAGAGCACAGGACAAATACGGACATATACTTTTCTATATCTGTTTTCAATGAAAAAACATAATCAAGGACAAACACTAGGGTCTGTATTCACCAACCGTTCATGAGAATGTTCTTAGTCTTATTCTCTATGGTTTCTAAATTTGTAAGTAACAAAACTTCTGATTGGGTAAACCAAATGGTTTAGCCAATCAGAAGTTGTGTTACTTTCAAAGATAGAAAATTCTGGAGAATATGAAAAAAAACATTCTTAGAAATGGTTGGCGAATATGATCCCAGATTTATCCTTTCTGCTGTCTACAGTAATTATCAATTTTATTTTCTGACCAATCATTTTGGACATCACACCTACAGTGTAGGTCTGTATTTGACAGCAGATGATGTACAGTATTATATCAAGGCGTGAGAAATATAACATTAATTTTTAATGTCCTACATTTGACTGACACTTACTGTTTGCTCTGATGACAAGTACAAACAACCAATTTTACCTTCCATGGATGCACAATTGTGTTGTTTTCATACAGTGCCAAATGCGATTAAATTTCATGTAGTGTCTGTATTCCGTGATGATAAGGAAACTACTTGATGAAATTAAGAATTGAGACCAGAATATGCAGTAGAAATTACTTACTTTCATAAAAAATTCATTTCTGGTCACTTTCACATGAAAAAAAAGTAACTTGTTAACTATTTTCAAGTTCAATGAGCATAAATAAAGAACATGCCATCCGCCTCTATGTGCAAACATGTTGTGACCTGATGCCGGTAGTTCGGTAGTATTTACAGTAGAAAGTTGAAGACCTTTGCATTTTTTGAGAAGGCACACTATTTAGATTCAAGAAAAAATATGTAGATTTCTTTTACATTATGATAATTAGCTGATTTTCACATGTATTTGTCTGGTATGTGTCTGAAATCCAAGGGCTATGAATCATTTGAATACTGGTAAGGGTTAAGAGCAGAAATATCATGCGACATCATCAAAATATGTGCTTTACTAGATGCACACAAAAATCACCAGTTCAAGGATACTCATGGAATAAGGACACTTGATGATATGTTTTTCTGGTACTTGCTGTTCTTAACTTTTTATCTATAGTAGGCTTTAAAAAAATCCTTGGCATAAAAGATCTGAAATTTGATTTGTTGTACCTTTAGCTTAATGCCATCAGAATAGTCCCATACGACGACTGATTTGTCCTCAGAGCATGTCAATATCTGAAATGTATGAAAAGAAACAGTATTAATATGTATTAATAGAAGTAGTACTCATTTGACTGAGAGAAACAGTTAACATGACATGCTTCATTGATGGGCCAGCTTGCATAAATGCCAGCTCCAGTCCTCTATATTCCTTATAGAATTTATTCAAATAACTGAGAAATACGGTTAACCCTTTACCACACAATCCCAACTTTTTATGACCTTTATTAAGAAAGCTTTTGAAAACATTTCCCACAATGTTTTCTACCCTACTGTAAACAAATTTCATTTTTTGAGTTACATTTATTTTGTTGTCTGCAAGTGCTTTCAGTTTGGACCCGTCTAAAATTTTGTTGTTTGGTAAAGGTTTAAACCATGGCATGCTCCATTGACTGGCCAGCTTCCATAAATGCCAACTCAAGTCCTCTAAAATGAAGATTTACTTCAAGACAAAGACTTGATTCCCACTTTACATCATAGCCATGATAGCTGACATAATTTTAGGAATCTATTTGTGTACTTGCAATTTTAAGCCATCTACCTTTGTTGACCCGTTACCACACAATCCCGATTTTTAAATGACAATGTGGAAAAGGACTCTTGATTGATTGATTGTATGGTGTTTAACGCCCTTTCAACATTATTTCAGTTATATCGCAGAAGTCAGTGCACCTATCCATGCTTTCCTGGAACCTCTTTTACCAGTATTTCACACAATTTTTTTTCAAAGCCACTTTCCTACATAATCATCATCGAAACAATTATCAGTGGTAGGAGAGGAATGAAGAAAAGGGTTGTTGAAAACATTATGGGAAAAATAGAAAATGCTGGTAGCCATAATTTTTTCCCTTTTCCAACACCATGTTTTCTACCTTATCAAAGGAAAAAAATCATAAATGTGAACCACACTGAAAATGTTGTTTG
Organism: Tridacna crocea; assembly: GCA_943736015.1. Taxonomy (NCBI): domain Eukaryota; kingdom Metazoa; phylum Mollusca; class Bivalvia; order Cardiida; family Cardiidae; genus Tridacna; species Tridacna crocea. The sequence continues at coordinate 12,498,701 of OX031069.1, read as the reverse complement.
CTAATACTTCCAATATGGACAATGCTTAACTCATTACTAAACGACAATATTTTAGGCTTGTCTAAATCGAAAGCTTTTGCAGATGACAAAATAAAAGTGACTGAAAATTTGTTTTGTGTAGGGTAGAAAAAATTGTGGGAAAAGGAGAAAATGCTGGTTACCAGCATTTTATCCTTTCCCAGAAATTCTTTCTAAAGACTTCTTTCTCAGGGCCGTCAAAAGCAGTGTCAAATCATGTCGTCACCTCGCCTTCGGCTCGGGACGAAATGATTCACCATGATCCATAGCTGTGAACAAGTTTCCAAGTCCCCTGCCAACTGACCGTACAACTAATATTAGGCGTAAAAAAAAAAATGGTTTGTTTCGGGTAACCCGACCCTACCTGGAGATTTTGCCCCGACCCTATTTTTTTTTTCTTCTTCCGATAAGAAACAAGAGGACCATGATGGTCCTATATCGCTCACCTGAGTACCAAGCAGCACAGGTCTAAACTAAAGATATATACCAAATAACAAGGTTCAAGGCCAAATGATAATGAAACAGGAGCAGCAAATTGTTGCAATCTAACTTGAGACTTTGAAGTTCCATTCCATACAAGCAAGAAATACTGTAAAAATGAAGATCAAAGTGGAATTACTCAAAATTCCTGCTACGGAGAGTTTTGTTCTTGTGCACTGTACTCTGTAATATTGCAAAAAACATGAATACCAAGTTCGAAGTAGTTCTGACTTAAGATAACAGTTATATTCAGGGCAGGCACTAAATGCTGTAAAAATGACATTCAAAGGGAAATAACTTAAAGACAGCACAAGGTACAGTTACAATTCTTAGGCACTGCACTTCCAAATACTGCAACAAATAAGCATACCAAATATCAAGTCATTCCTCCTTAAGATGACAAAGTTTTGCTCCTGACAAAGCAAGAAATGCTATAAAAATAAAGGGGGAATAACTCAAAAATTTGTGCTAGGAAATTATGGTTCTTGTGCAGTGCACTCCATAATTTTTCAACAATCATGCATATCAAATTGGACAATGTTCAGGCTGTAGATGACAAAGTTATATTCCAGACAAGCAGAAAATGCTGTAAAAATTTCAATCAAAGGGAATTAACTTATAGACAGTATGAAGTAGAGTTATGGCTCTTTCACACTGCACTCTGTTTTATTGCAATAAACACAAATGCCAAGTTTCAAGTAAATTGGACTGGAAATAACAAAGTTATGCTCCAGCCTAAGAACTATTCTAAAAAAAACTTTCTAATTCAAGGACAAATAACTCCCATTGTTCTGGTCACCCATAATCGGACTCATCTGAGATCTTAGAGTCATATATGTTGTGACCAAGTTCGGAACTAATTGGTTGATATTTGTATATGCTAGAGTGTAAACAAAGTGAAATACAGCAATTTGTTTAATTCAAGGGCAAATAACTCCAGTTGTTCTGATCTGAATACACCAATAATCAAACTCATCCGAGATCTTATGGTCATGTATATTTCGTCCAAGTCTGGTGTTGATTGGTTAGTAATTGTAGATGCTAAAGTGAAAACAAAGTCAAATATAGCGATTTTTCTAATTCAAGGGCAAATAACTCCAGTTGTTCTGGTCCGATGAAACCAATCATCAAGCTCATCCGAGATCTTATGATCATATATATTTTGACAAAGTTTGGTGCTAATTGGTTGATATTTGTAGATGCTAGAGTGTAAACAAAGTGAAATATAGCAATTTTCTTAATTCAAGGGCAAATAACTCCAGATGTTCTGGTCCGATTTGACTCATAATCGAACTCATCCGAGATCTTATGGTCATACACACTTTGTCCAAGTTTGGTGTTGATTGGTTAAAAATTGTAGATGCTAAAGTGAAAACAAAGTCAAACATAGCAATTTTCTTAATTCAAGGGCAAATAACTCCGGTCGTTCTGGTCCGATGAGACCCATAATCGAACTCATCCGAGATCTTATGGTCATATATATTTTGACAAAGTTTGGTGCTAATTGGTTGATATTTGTAGATGCTAGAGTGTAAACAAAGTGAAATATAGCAATTTTCTTGATTCAAGGGCAAGTAACTCCAGATGTTCTAATCCGATTTGACCCATAATTAAACTCATCTGAGATCTTATGGTCATACACACTTTGTCCAAGTTTGGTGTTGATTGGTTAAAAATTGTAGATGCTAGAGTGAAAACAAAGTCAAATATAGCAATTTTCTTAATTCAAGGGCAAATAACTCCGGTCGTTCTGGTCCGATTAGACCCATAATCGAACTCATCTGAGATCTTATGGTCATATATATTTTGACAAAGTTTGGTGCTAATTGGTTGATATTTGTAGATGCTAGAGTGTAAACAAAGTGAAATATAGCAATTTTCTTAATTCAAGGGCAAATAACTCCAGATGTTCTGGTCCGATTTGACCCATAATCGAACTCATCCAAGATCTTATGGTCATACACACTTCGACCAAGTTTGGTGCTGATTGGTTGATATTTGTAGATGCTAGAGTGTAAACAAGAAAATGTGAACGGACGACGGACGGACGGACGGACGGACGGACGACGGACGGACGACGGACGCCGACGGACGGTGAGTGATCACAATAGCTCACTCTGAGCACTTCGTGCTCAGGTGAGCTAAAAATCGGCCTTTTATCTTACTGTGTCACAGAACACATCTGTCATGTACTACTACATACATGCAGTGTTGAAATTCATTATTAAAGATGAGAAGATGTTTTAATTCATTATTAAAGATGAGAAGGTAGTTTGAAGTCCCTCTGATCGGCCGACGCCACGCTGATCATTGTAGTGTCATGGGTTTTCGCGTTATTTCGGCGATCTATATTTTCGTGACAATTAAGTTTTTGAGAAGTATTACTACATGATTTGGCATCAGTTTGTCATTTTGAATAGCAGATAACTTGAAAATATGTCACTTTACACTAGATAAGAGGATTAACACCGTTATTACTCTGTCATAAATGACTCTCCAGCTTCAAGATCATGCGCGTGTCGTTCGCATTTTATACTGATGTGTTTACGTGTTAAGCCCATATTTCTGCTGGATGCACGAAAGCTATGTTATATGAAGCTCTAGACCATAAATTCCTGCGTCAGATACTTTGCAGCGTCAAAGACATTTCATTTCAATTTTCCAGCGCCAAAACCCGCACAATTGTCAACTTCGGAAGACCGTTGCCGATCTGCGATTACCGATTTGTAAAGAACAAAGACAATTTGAACTGAGCCATCTTCCGATAACAATTACTCAATTTGCAGCCAGAATTCGTTTGCTAAACCAAACGACCTTGTGAATGCTTTATTTTTTTTACAATCCTAGTGACAAAAATGTTACAGGCGGTGAATCGATCAAAACACAGTCTCAACTTTTTGGGCACGAACATAATAAAATCATATGATCACCTTAGAACGTTTCGAATTGGCATCTATATTTAAAATGAGGAAAACCCTAAGCTAGGGTGAGTGACCGTCAACATTTCGCTGCAAATCATTCCCCAAATTGCAATGAAAAACTGTGTGAAATTTTCTAATTTCATACGTGAACCACATACATTTATACGTGATTGCACACTCTGCACACGACGTAAATGTATCGCCAAGTATCGATACGACGAGTAAGAATCGCGATATACTTTCGCCAGCAAAAAAATCACGATGTTCTGATGCATCGATGATATCGCCCCAGCTCTAACTTTTACTTTTGATTTTCACTTTTCTTAATCGATTGAGAAATTCTGGAATCGACTGTAGTCGGTTCCTGAACTCGCTCGGTCCCGAAACTTGAAATCTGGTTTTTAGCGCTTGGTTTTGTGACTAATATCAATCAAACTCTTTGATTCAACAAAGTGGATAAATAACACGAAAACTGGCCGGTAAAAAGACAAATATTTTTTTGTCCACGGATGTCTTCACAAAACTTGACGAATCGACAACTTCTCATTTGATCCCTGTCCCCGGGTTTTAAAATTTGGAATTTTGAAATGATCTTTGTCGCTGAAAAATATCTGCGTAAATGTCAATCTGACACCTGAAATTATCGTCTAGAGCTTCATTTAACCTAGCTTGCACGCCACCGGTAGAATATGGGCTAAACACGATCAGTATAAAATGCGAAGGACACGCGGACGATAATGAAGCTGGCGAGTCATTTATGACAAAGTAACAAAGGCGTTAATCCTCTTATCTAGTGTAAAGTGACAGATTCTAAGGTTACCTAATATTTAAACTGACTTAATGATGTCAAATCATGTAGTAATACTTCTCCAAAACTTGATTGTCACGAAAAAAGAGATCGACAAAAAAAACGTGAAAACCCATGACACTACCGTGATCAGCTTGGCATCGTCCGATCAGATAGACTTCAAACTATCTTCTCATGTTTAATAATTAATTCAAACAGTGAATTTACACAAATCTCTGATTAAAACAATAAGTGGAGGCTAAATTCTGTTTGTGAGTGAAAAAAATGTTTTATGAAATGAAAATAATAGATATATAGCAGTCTGCTATATATCTATTATTTTCATTTCATAGACGGGGTGGGGGTGAGGGAGGAGAGAAAGGGTCGTCTGCAAATGCTTGAAATATGTCTGCTTCTTTCAAACTTGATTGTAAATAAAAATATATGGAACAAAATAACAAAATGAATGATATTGAATAAAGCAGAACATTTAATGTTAAAATGTGTCTGATCTATATGAAATTGAGGGGCAGCAGCACCCGTCCATCACTTCTTGACGGATTTGAATAAAATTTCACAGAATGTTTCTCAACTCTTCTTCTTTGAGACCTAGCATATATTGTCAAGGTTTTTAAGTGTGCAATTCATAGCTGCATCATGGAAAAGGGGGCTTCATGTTATATTTCATTTTTCACTGATACTTGAATTATATTTCTAATTAATATTGGACATATCTGAACAGATTTGGATGAAATTTTCTAAGATCATGTGACCTAGCACATACTGTAAAGGTTTTGTAATTTATAATACTGTCATGGAAAAAGGGGGCTTCATGTAAAATTTAAATTGCATCTGTCTTTTTGTACGTCCATTTCTGGTGAACCCAACTCCTCTCACATTTCTAGATGGATTTGGATGAAATTTTCACAAAATGTTTCTCATCATGTGACCCAGCGCAGATTGTCAAGGATGTGTGTGTCATGGATAAAGGGGTCTTCATTTTAAATTTAATTTTTACCAATCTCTCTAATTACTGGGCGTATCTCAACAGATATGGGTGATACCGGTATCTCACAGATTGTTTGACCTTGTGCATATTGTCAGGGTTTTAGAATTTATTGCTGTGTCATGGAAAAGGGGGGGCTTCATGTCAAATGTAAATTTTCATCTCTGTACCTCAAGCTACTGGACAAAATTTCATGAAACTTCATGTTTTTATTGCTTAATCAAAGCCAATGACCAATGAGTCTGTTGTGCATGCGTCTGTCCATCCATCAGACCATCCGTAAACCTTTTAGATTATAAGTAGCACAATATATCCATTGAGCTACCCAGGCAGGTGCTAGAAATTCCAACACTTTAGTCTCTTAAAGCTAGCTGCTTGAAATAGCAGCTTGTGGTGGCGTATATTGTGATGACAGCACTCTTGTTTCACTTTTTAACTCTAAAAGACAACAAAAGTGGACACTTGTAATTTTAAAGTTGTGTCAGGAATGTGTGTTCTAGATAAAAAAAGAAACATGCACATCCTTTGTTAACCCAACTTTTCTACAGTTAAAATGTTTACTTAAATCAGTAAGTTATATAGTCCTTTAAAGTGTTCTGGAGGGGGAGGGTATTAAACATAAAAGCAAACAAAACATTCTAGTATTTATCAGTCTATTTAGAAACTTGCAAATAAATATTTTAACCTTTTCAGGTGTTTTAGCTTTTTACCACACAATCCACACTTTTAACAACCTTTAAAAAACTTTTGAAAACATTGCGGGAAAAGGAGAAAATGCTATAAATCAACATTTTCTTTGTTTGCCATGTTTTCTACCCTTCCCAAAACAAATTTCAGTTTGTGAGTAACAGTAACATTTGTTTTGTCGTCTGCAAATACTTCTAAAAAATTCAATAAGAAAAGAGTTAAACAAAAGTTGACAGCATTTAATGGGGGAGGGAAGGGGGAGTGGGGGAAAGATGCAAATATAGAAGTATTATAAGTATTATATAAATGAACAAAGAATTTGACCATTTAACACACAATAAGAAAATTAGTGACAGACTTTAGGTCTTTTGAACACATAATGAGAAATGGACTCAGACCTGGTAGCTACCATTAATTTTTCTCGTTTTTCCCTAAGTTTTTTTTCCATTTTCAAAAGCAAATACCACCTTTTGATGCTTATTAAATATGTTTTCTACAACTGCTTAGGTTCGGACAAGTCTACATTTTTTCATGTTGTTAAGATTTTAAGCACTTTCAAAATGCTTGAGGTGGGAGGGGGATGTTAAAAAAAAAATAATAAAAAAAAAAAAAGTTTCGCCCCTACCCTACCTAACATTTTTGGAGACGTTACCCTAAACAATCCATTTTTTTTTTTAGGCCTTACCTGTAGTTTGTTGGTTGGATGAGTAATGACTCCAGTCACATCCCCTTCATGTCCAACTAGCTGCCTCAAACACTCTCCACTAACTACACTGTATACCTTCACAACATCAGCTGCACACACAAACAGATATCTAAAATGAAGCATGCAAAAGCACATGATAACCAGATAAACATTCAGTATTTCATGCTTTCCGGTAAGATATGGAAAAATAGCAATAAAAATATTTTTCGATATTCCACAGAAACGACCAGTGTAAATGCTGATTTTTATATTCTAGTTTATACCTAGGTAAATTGCGCGTGACTCACAACCAGATGGAAATATGACGTCATTTTTCTTACATTTCTCATGCTTAGTGAAAGGGAAATGCCATTGAGAATAAGTGAAAAGAACTGTACTCTTTTTTGATAAAGCTCCCCCCCCCTCCCCGAAAGGGTTAAAAGCATGAAATAAATAGAATATTTGGGTTTTGTATTTTCACCGAAAAAAAACAAAAACAAATATCCTCTATGTAGTTTTACAAACCCTCATGAAGAAGGAAAAAAGAAGAATATTGGCAACCAGCAATAGCTTTCAACAATTCTTCTTTTACAATCTTCAGTTAGCACCTTGCAATGGTTACTGCTTTGGGCTCATTGTTATGTAAAAGAGATGAAATAATTTAATGAAGATGACAAGGCATGTTTTAATAATGTCTTGTAACTTCATTGCCTGTATGGTTTCAGTTATATCAAGTGGCCACCGGCCAGTGCACCTATTCATGCTTTCTTACAGTTTCTTTCACCGGTACCCCACTTAATAATCTTTTCAAACCACTTTCTGCTTTTCCACATAACCATTGTTAAGTCAATGGTCAGCAGTGAATGAATCCTGTAGTAATAATTATCATCATTCAATCAAATTCTGTTGCAATAACTATCACCCATTATCTGAAAAAAAAAAAAACGGCCAAGCCAGGGATCAAGCTGCGTCTTCCTATTCTCAAGTCAATATGCACTACAGGCCAAGCTACCTAGGCTCTGCTAATCATGTCTGATATTTGGCATAAGATAACAAAGCTTAATTCTAATACGCGATATTTTCATAGGATGTTAAGGCTAAGTGGAATAGTGTTTTATGCTGATTGCAACATAATTCAGGATTTTCAGGAAGTTCTGCATGCTCTTCCATGACAAGAAACAAAATAGAACCTGTGTAGGTAATTACGTACAACTTCTGTTTTAAGTACTGGTCTTCTCCTAATTGAAATATACATAAAAATTCTGCTTCGACCGATGGTTAGCTTGTAATTGGTTTGGGAGGTGAACACGAAAACCCATGAAATATTTGTTCTTGTAGAAAAAGACGATAATCATATACATCCTTACTTGTTGTCATGTGAGAACACAGGTTTAACTTTTATTAGACTTGCTCCAGATCTTAAAGAAAAATGAACTTTTGATGTTTTATCCATCGCTTGTTAGTGGTGACTTTATTTTATTGTCATGCGGACCATGGAGGCTGCCATTTCCAACTGACGACAACACAAGTCGATTGGTCAAACAACACAAGAAACCAACCAATCAAATTACTTTTAGCCGGTAGGCCTAAGTACACAATGGAAAGCAATAGGCGCAATGGAATAGAAAGTACGCAATGGAAAAATATTATGTATGTGTTATTAAATGAAAGATAACACTAAATGATTTGAATCATGTTTATTTCTACCAATTAAAAGTACTATATATACATGTACAAGTAAAAACCAAAAATTATGTTTTGGTACCACTGAATAAAAATGTACTAGGAGTCATGTTTTTCCATTATGTAGGTATTCTCGGATGGCGAAATGGAAAATTTACCAAATTTAAACTTATGCAATAGATTGAACCCAAAATATATGCAATGGAAATATATTATATATGTGTAAAATGTTACCATAAAAAGTAACTATGTATGATGTTAAACATGTGTGTTTATTGTAATCTATCTATTTTTACGGTCTATCTACAAGAATATAGAAAAATAAAATGTTTTGGTACTGTTTAAAAGATGTATTTGAAGCGATATTTCCTTCTTTATGCAGGTAATCTCACAAGGGGAAATGGAAAATGTATCACGTTTGAATAAGTTCAAATAATGTTCCCAGGACAGGACTTTAAGTCAAGACTGAGTTTTGGAATGGATAATAACTTCAATTTAAATACACTGAAACTTTTTTCCCATACCTATTGAGTAACCAGATGATAACATTTCCTTCTAAATTTCTATTGCGCGGGAACGGCTCAATGGAAAACAAAAGTATGCAGTGGAAATATACTATATATATGTATATACTAGTATATGTTGTAAAATAAAGTATTTGGTAACCATGTATGGTTTATTTACTCATTGACCCGTGATAAGGTATATCTCCATTTGTAAATGAAATACAATATTTTTCTGTTCATGGCTGAAAAATGTATTTTGCAGCAATTTTTTTTTTTCCATTATGCAGTTATTCTCAGATGCTGAAATTGAAAATTGGAAAGTATGGAATGGGATATATTTAAAAGAATTAATGTTTGAAAATGTGTTTCAATGTAGTGTAGTTAATGAACAACTAAAAAGTATATGTATATACATTGCAAAGAAAAAGAGGGAGTGGAATAGAACTTACACATGATGATGGGATTTTTACCCAGATAGTTGATTGATTCAAATGTATGTTAAATTTCCATTGCTCAGGACTGACAAAATACAAAGGAAAACACACAATTAAATGTGTTTGACAAACAACAAGTTGTAATTACTGATTAACATGCAAAATTCCTACTCAAGCAAATGGCTTAAATTGATTGATTGTTACTTTAATTAATGTCTTGAAAGTGTAAGTGTAGGTGTAGGTGTATTTAACTGTGTGTCTACTTGAAAAGGGAATAGATATTCCTGCAAAACATAGTTCATTGTGGAAAAGTTGAGGCAAGAGTAGCTACATGTAAATATCTATTTGCCTATAAGAAGGGATAAGTTTGCAAGCCAAAAGTAGAATATTACGAAATATATTATGGAAAGAGTAGCTTGCTTGTTAGAGAGCATAAATATTCCCATCATAGGTAGTTCACTGTGAAAAACAATGTAGAAAGAGCAGCCGATTTTGTGTTTGCTTTATACAAAGGGTAATATTCCCGCCATATTCCGGGATTGTGAAAAAACATGGTGGGGAAGCTTGTGACAGAGGATAACTATATTCACATGTTCATGTCATAAGTTCATTGTAGAAAATATTGTGGCAAGAGTAGCCAAATGTGTCTTTCCTTGTAAACGAAGTACATGTATAATGTTCCCTTCATGCAAAGTTCATTGTGAAAACAGTGTGGAAAGAGTAACCAACTGTGTGTTTCTCGGAAGAGAGAGCAAATATTCACATCATGTGTAGCTCATCGTGGAAAACATTGTGGCAAGAGCAGCCAATTGTTTGCTTACTCGCAAGAGAAGATAAATATTCCCGTCAAATTTAGTTTATGGAAAGAGCAATTTTTTTTTTCTATAGATGAACATGATAAAAGAGCGTAAAAATGAGTGAAAATAAATATGCTTGAACTTAAATCATACATAGTTATTTTATTTCATCACATATACCTGATACATAGTCCATTGCATACTTTCTTTTCCATTTTCCATTTGCCACTCTTATGCTATGTATTTTTAACATATTACCACACAATCCCTACTTTTGATGCCAGTGAGAAAGAAGCCTTTGGAAAACATTGTGGGAAAAGGAAAAAATACTGGTAACCTTTTCCCACAATGTTTTTTACCCTTCACAAAACAAACTTCAAATTTTAGGTCACTTTTATTTTGTCGTCTGCAAATGCTTTCAATTTGGGCAAACCTAAAATATTGTTGTTTGGTAATGAGTTAACTCTTTACCAAACAACAAAATTTTGGACTGGTCGAAATTCAAAGCACTTGCAGACGACAAAATTAATGTACCTCAAAAACTGAAATTTATTTCCAGCAGGATAGAAAACATTGTGGAAACAGGGGACAATGGCTTCAACAGCTTTCCTTCTCAGGGTCGTTAAAAGTCTGGAGTGTGTGGTGAAGACTTAAAAGGAAATTTCAGCATCTGTATTATGTATATGTACTTCAAAAAAAGGAAAAAAAAAACTTCAATTAAGTATCAATGGTGGGGTAAAACATCCCGGTTATTCATTAATTCATCTAGTAATTCGTTCAACTTTTGAAGTACCTGTATTTCATGAACACTTTTACATTCTTTCCACTCTGTTTACATTTATTTTCGTCAGTTGGAAGTTCTGTGTGGCACTGAACAGGGATGCACCTTCAATGAAGAATTATTTATGGTCGAAGTGAGAAAACTCGTACATACTGATATCACTTTCTTTATGGAAGAGTTACATCCCTTATATTTGTGGACAGCATAAAACCGAAGACGAATAAACACGTACATTGTCGTTTGTGAAGACGATCTGTATTATAAAAAAAATTGTTCTTAGATTTGTCATTTTTTTTCTGGTGCGGTGTAAGATAGGGTTGTACATGCTGTTACTTCCGAAAACATTGTGACGGCAGACAAAAGTAAGAAAAAAAAAAGCAGACGTGGTCACTATTTTGTAAATAGGTGGTAGTCTCCCTTGTATTTCGTCATATTTGTAAACAAGGCGGCCGCCAAAATTTAAACTTGGAAGTAACAATTCGGTCATCAAAGTAAGTGCTCACGCAGAATCTAATTATGATTTTTATAACAAAAAATTATCAACTGATGAATGTACATGTATACGATAAATAAGCTTTCTTACGTTACAAAGTAAACTTATAAACCATGCAACGGTATGGTTTCGTTCAACTAGGTCATTTGGAGACAAGTAACAAAAAAGCATCGGAGCAAGCCTTCGGGCTGAACGTATATCAGGACTGCCTTTGACACAAAAATACCAGCGAACAAACCATAATTTTCTTTACTCTTGAATCAAGTCAGATTATAGGGACTTAATTGGGTGTACGCATGAACGTGCAGGCTGATCTTTAATCAGCACGGGCCAATCAGAACATTCCGAAAGGAAAACTCCTTTGAAATAGTTAAGGTAGGGTTTTTGAAATCGGCTGGAAAGTTTCATTTTACTTCTGTTGTAGGATAAGGATTAACAAATGGTCGGGATTTTTCGATAGATCGTAAGGGTATAAATTGACCTTGCACCGGTTCTTGATTCGGTGTGACTGTTTCTAATGGTTGAAAAAAAGACTATTCCTCGGCGTGGGGGGGGGGGGGGGGAACAATAAGGGAGAGTACTCTTCATAACTAATGATAACTAGATTGTACGAGTTTTCTCCCTTTGACCATAAAATTACAATAGAATAATAGAATCTGACGGTGACAGTTTCCAGACCCGAGATCGATCCACAATGTTTTTTTAGACAATGAAGTCTGCATTTGTCGTCAGATTTTCATTTGTGGTTTGTTGATCTTATTTAAAGCGTAAACCCTAATGATTTTGACAATACTCTGACAAACAGTATGAGAAAAGTAGCAATTTCAAGTTGAAAATATCCATTTTTTGTTTACTTGATAGAGTCCACATTTGTGGTCAGATTTTTCTGAAACTTGCACAGTTTATTTATCTTAACAATAGCTTGAACCCTAATGATTTGATTAAAAAAAGAACAACAACAACAACAACAAACAGCATGGGAAAAGTAGCCAATTGCAGTTGAAAATTTCCATTTCTTGTTTACATGATAAAGTCTGCACTTGTGGTCGGATTCCAGTGAAACTTGCAAAGTTTATTTATGCCACCAATAGCTTGAGCCCCATTGATTTTGAAAAACATCTGACAATCAGTATGGGAAAAGTAACCATTTAAAGTTGAAAATTTGCATTTCTTGTTTACGTGATGAAGTCTGCATTTGTGGGCATTTGTTCTTAAAACTTGCACATTTGCTTTGTATCATCAATAGCTTGAACACTATTAATTTTCAAAAAAAAAATCCAGTCGTAAGCATGGGAAAAATAGCCATTTAAAGTTGAAAATTTTAACCTCTTGTTTTATGCAATTAAGTCCACAGTTTTGATCCAATTCTCTTGAAACTTGAACAAAGTCAACACTATTGGGTAACATTTGTTTGAAATTTGCTAAGATTGTTTAACAAGGCATAGATCTGAAACCCTATCAAATTTGACTGGATTCCAAACAGTTTTGAGAAACTGCATTTTTTTTTTACTGTTTGTTCCATTCATCATGCCTATTAAGGTAAGACCTGTGTAATGGAAAACAGCTATTTCCACTAAAATATCATCTAGCAAAATTAGCTATAATTAAAAATGAGCATTATTGAACTACTTTCACTGATTCATTTTTAGCTCACCTGAGCACAAAGTGCTCAAGGTGAGCTATTGTGATCGATCAATGTCCGTCGTCTGTCCGTCCATCCATCCGTCCGTCTAGCCGTCCGTCCATCCGTCCGTCCGTCTGTCCGTCCGTCCATTCACAATTGCAAAAAAATCTTCTCCTCCTAAACTAACGATCAGATTTCAATCAAACTTCACAGAAATGATTCCTAGGTGATGCACTTTCAAAATACTTCAAAGATTTGAATTCCATGAAGAACTCTGGTTGCCATGGCAACCAAGTGAAAAAACTTTAAAAATCTTCTTGTCCAAAACTGTAAGGGCTAGAGCTTTCATATTTGGCATGTAGCATCATCTAATGGCCCTCTACCAAAATTCTTCAAATCGTGGCTCTAGTCTTGAAATTGGCCCTTTGTTGTGGGTTCTCAGATTTTACATAGAGATAAAGAAGGAAATCTTAGAAAATCTTCTTGTCTCAAACCGTAAGGGCTAGAACTCTCATATTTGGCATGTAGCATCATCTAGTGGCCCTCTACTAAAATATTTCAAATTATCACTCTAGTGCAGAAATTGGCCCTATGTTGTGGGGTCTCGGATTTCACAAAGAGATAAAGAAGGAAATCTTAGAAAATCTTCTTGTCCCAAACCGTAAGGGCTAGAGGTTTCATATTTGGCATGCAGCATCATCTAGTGGCCCTCTACCAAAACAATTGAAATTATGGGCCTGCTGTAAAAATGTTATTGGTCTTGCATTTCACATAGAAGAGACAAAGAAGGAAATCTTTAAAAACCTTCTTGTCCCCATGGTAATGGGTAGAGTTTTCATATGTGGCATGTAGCATCATCTAGTGGTTCTTTACCAAAATACCTCAAATTTTGTCCCTGATGTAAAGAATTGGCCCTATGTTGTGGGTCTCGGATTTCACAGAGCGATAAAGAAGGAAATCTTTAAAAATCTCTTTGTTCCAAACGGTAATGGCCAGAGCTTTCATATTTGGCATGTACCATCATCTAGTGGCCCTCTACCAATATACCTCAGATTGGCCCTATGTTGTTGTTTTCTCGATTTCACATAGCGATAAAGAAGGAAATCTTAAAAAAACTTCTCCCAAACTATAAGCGCTAGAGCTTTCATATTTGGTATGTAGCATCATCTAGTGGGCCTCTACCAAAATACTTCAAATTATGGTCCTGGTGTGAGAGTTATCCCTATGTTGTTGGTCTCAGATTTCACATAGAGATAAAGAGGGAAATCTTCAAAAGTGTTCTTATGAGCACTCTTGAGACCACATTTCTTGCTAAGCTGAATTGAAAATTGGTTAGAATGTCTGACTCAATAAAATCTCACATGAGTCTGCATTGAATGCTTGTTCGGAATATAACTTTGTCACCTCAAGTAAGAACGACTTCAAAATTGGTACGCATGTTTGTTGTGATATTACAGAGTACTGTGTTCAAGAACAATAACTCTACCTAGCATGGATTTTGAGTAATTCCACTTTGATCTTTATTTTAATAGTATTGTTTGCTTGTCCAGAGTGGAATTTTGAAGTCTCAAGTCAAATTGTTTCTTGCAGTGCCTGCCCTTTGCAACTATTATACCTCCTGTACAACTGGCGGTGGGATTGCATATTTTGCAACAATTTGCCGCTCTTGTTTCATCATCATTAGCCCTTGAACCTCAATATTTGGTAATTATAGTCTTTGTTGTAGACCTTTGCTGCTTAGTACTCTGGTGAGCGATATAGGACCATCATGGTCCTCTTGTTCCAATTTTTTCCTTCTTAAATTATCATTTATAAATCTAAAACCACTATATTCTCAATTCAAAAAGAGATAATAATTACCTCCCTTTTCAGAAAACTAACAAAAGTATCAAAAAATAATTTCAAGATAGACATAAACAGAATTTCTGATCCCCCTCCCCAGCACACACACAATGTTTTGTCTGTCTTCTTCTTGCATCATGAATTCATAGCGTTTGCTTGCTAAAAAGGAAACATTACTACCAGTAGAGTGTAATTTCAGGCTTTCAATGGCCTCTAGTTGGATTAATGGATTGAGAGGTGGATGTATGATTTAAATATGAGAGAAGATTGAGTTTCTGGTGTTTAACGCTGTTTCAAAATTGTATAAATTACACCAGTAATTTTAGGAGGAATTTGAATGTTTTCTGCAGAAGTTTTCAATTTACAAGAGTGTAGAATTTGTTGTTTAGTAGCGTTAAGGCAGTAGATATCTACTGCCATCAAAAACTTGCAGGGCAGTGTAAAAATTATCTGCAAAGATTCGTTTTTGCACGGACATATGATTGAATATGTCTAAGAACAAAGTCTCTCTTTACCAAACAACAAAATTTTTGGCTTGTCCAAATCGAAAGCATTTGCATATACGACAAAATAAAAGTGACTGAAGAATTGAATGTTTTGTGAAGGGCAGAAAATGCTGGTTCTCATTTTCCCACCATGTTTTGCAAAGCTTCGTTCTCAGGGTCGTAAAAACTAGGGATTGTGTGATAGTGGGTTAACCCTTTCCCAAACAATCCCTGGTTTTTATGGGTCTGGAATAGTAGCCTTTTGAAAACATTGTGGGAAAAGGAGAAAATGCTGGTTAATACCAGCATTTTATCCTTTTCCCACAATGTTTTCTACCCTATCATAGACAGAAATCATCTTTTCAGCAAGAGCTGAATTGCCCTCTGCAAATGCTTTAAATTTGGTCTAGTCCAAAAGTGTGTTGGTTGGGAAAGGGTTAAGGCCTTCTACCCTCAGAAATTGATGAGCCTAAAGTATGCAATGGAAATTTTATAGAACAATGGGTGTAATGGAAAAAAGTACGGAATGGAAATATTACAAGTATTTCATAAATTAAAGTTACTATGATAATGTATGATTTCAAACATGTTTATTTGTACTCATTTACCTTTTATAAGGCATATGTATTGGTATAAATAAAAAGTATATTTCTGTACGGGTAAGAAAATGTATTTGTAGTGATATTTAATCCATTATTCAGGTATTCTGAGATAGCGAAATGGAAAATTTACCAAATTCAAACAAATACAATATATTGTCCCCTTGGCTATATTGTCTGTCTTTTTTTCTTTCTTGCATGTTTGATTATGCTCCCTTCAACAAAGTAAGGGTATATAGATCTATTACTTTGCTAATGTCAGTCTGTCCGTCAGTCGGTCCTTCGGTTGGTCGGTCAGTAACCACCTTGATGTTAACTAGACACAGAATTGACCTAGGTTCATCAAATTTGGAACAGACATGCATCTTGGAGTGTAGATGATCTCTACTGATTTTGAGGTCAACCGGTCAAATGTCAAGGTCACTGTGACCGTCAACATGTTGATATATAGACTATATACCTTGTCTGGATCGATGAGTAGACACAGAATTGACTGTTCGTCAAATTTGGCACAGAAATTTATCTTGGAGTGCAGATGATCACTATTGATTTTGAGATTAACTCATTACCAAATAACAACATGTTAAGTTTGTCCAAGTCGAAAGCATTTGCAGATGACAAAATAAAAGTGACTGAAAATTTGAAATTTGTTTTGTGAAGAGTGGACAACATTGTGGGAAAAGGAGAAAATGCTGGTAACCAGCATTTTCTCCTTTTCCCACAATGTGTTCTACCAGGCTTCTTTCTCAGGGTTGTCAAAAGTAGGAATTGTGTGGTAATGGGTTAATCCATTGCAAATCACTTGGTCACACTGTCCTTCAACTTAATGATATATAGACCAAATTAACCTTGTCTGGATGATGATAACCAGACACAGAATTGATATAGATTCTTCAAATTCTGTATTCATTTCGCAGTGAAAATGATCCTTATTGATTTTAAGATTAATCCATCAAAGTTCAAGGTCACAGTGGCTGTCACAATGTTAATATAGACCAAGCTTGTCCAGATGATAACTAGACTCAGAATTGGCGTAGGTTCTTCAAATTCTGATCAGATATTTATCTCAGAGTGAAAATGATCCCTATCAGTTTTGAGATTAATCCATCAAAGGTCAAGGTCACAGCGGCCTTCAACTTATCAATCGGTCAAATTTCAAGGTCACAGTGACCGTTAACATGTTGATGTATAAATGCAAACCTTGTCCGGATGATGATAACTAGACACAGAATTGACACACTGAGGTTCTTCAAATTCTGTATCTAGATATCCATTTCAGAGTGTAGATGATTCCTATTGATTTTGAGATTAATCTATTAAAGGTTAATGTCACAGGGACCTTCAATTCAATGATATATAGACCAAACCTTGTCCAGATGATAACTACACACAAAATTGACCTAGGTCCTTCAAATTCTCTACCTGTAGATATTTTCTCCGGAGTGTAGATGATCCCTATCGATTTAAAGGTTAATCTGTGAAAGCAGAGACATAAAATGTGTATTGTATGTCTCTGGTGAAAGGTCAAGGTCACAGTGACCACCAGATGATTCAGGGCCAGTGCTGCCGTTCGCCACTTGAACCATTTGCTTAAAGAAAATTAAAGGGTATAAAAAATCATCACATGTGGCTCAACTTGTGGCTCTACCATTTTATTCATGTATTATCGTGGACGAAGTAAGCATCAAAGTCGAATGGGAAAAAGCGTTTTGATATCTGTTTATGAATTGTGCCACTTTCTGTATCAATCTGGCAAGGGGGGGGGGGAGGTGCGCAATACTGTTTACAGACAGCTTGTTGCTTGATTTCTTTCTTGCTTGCCTTTTTTGATAGTTTTCTTCATCTGAGAATACCCACATAAAGGTTAAAACATCACTACAAATACATTTTTAGCGATACAATAACATTATATTTGTTTTTACCTGTATAGGTAGTTATTCAAGTATAATGAGTACAAATAAACGCGTTTGAAATCAATAATAGTAACTTTATTCAAAATATACATATGTACATGTACAGGAATTTGACATTCTATAACCAAAATAAATGATCAAATATGAAAGAAAAAAAATCTCCCCTGTATAGATCTAATATTAATTATAAAGGGGATTTTTTTTTTTTTTTTTCATATTTGATCATTTATTTTGGTTACAGAATGTCAAATTCCTGTAATGTATGTTTCGCGTACTTTCTTTTTCATTGCGCCCATTGCTCAATAGTATTTCCATTGCGTTTACGCCCACCCCTTTTTTCACAAGGTCCCTTTTCTTTTTTAGCCTTGATAATTCTGAGGAACCCTTGCACGTATGGCTTTCTTCAAAAACTACCCTAGCGTTTATCGAATTTGTAATTTGGTGAATTTAAACTCATTAGCAAGTGGTTCAGAACGACACACAAAGACCAACAACCAGCTACCAGTGCACAGAGTATAATTAATATCCACAAAGGACATTTCCGACACCCGCATGTTAAACATCTTTTTTTCTGAAAGGCTGTTTACCGGTTACTCGACTTTGTAGGTACGAGAACCAGTGAAGGCTGTAGCACGTTTGTGTACGGCAGGAAATATGACGAAATTAAGTCCTGAAACGAAGCAACGTCTCAACACTCTTGTATCTCTCACTAAATCAACGTTTCGTTATGGATTCATTCCATTAGTTATATACCTGGGTAAAGGAGCAAAATACTTAATAATTTCACCCATAATCGATTCGTCCTCTGGAAAGATCGTACCAATCATGCACTATGAGCAGTGTTTAGACACCCAAATAAATAGGGATTTTTAACGAAATTACTTAAATCTAGTTAATTTTACTCAATGAATTTTGTCGATTACAAATACATTAAAAAAATAATTTAAAAAAATGTGTTGATTAAACCATTTTACCATCCTGAAAGCACAGGAATTTGACATTCTATAACCAAAATAAATGATAAAACATGAAAAAAAAATCTCCCCTATATAATATAAACACAAGGAATGCAACATCTCGATTGCTGGCGCTAGCATCTGACAGCCTTTCCCAACCAAAATCACCCTCGAAACAATCATTGTTCATAATCTCATTTAGCCTAGCGATAGACAAGACAATAATGTACCTGCGACATCCAGCGATACCTCAGTAGACACCTTTCAACCAATGATACTAAAGATTCTAGAAAAATCTTTAGTATCATGTGATGTCCATAAGTATCTTAAAAACGAAAAAAATAACAGTAGTAAGTAATACGAAAATACGTTACCTGCAACTTTTTGTGACATCAGCGAATGGCTACCCGGATAAATCAAAATGTCCTGATAGAGCTGTAAAACATGATGGATATCTCTGGTTGAAAGGTGTCTACTGAGGTATCGCCGGATGTCGCAGGTACATTATTGTCTTGTCTATCGCAAGGCTAAATGAGATTATGATAAATGTTTGTTTCGTGGGTGATTTTGGTTGGGAAAGGCTATCGGGTGCTAGCGCCAGCAATCGAGACGTTGCATTCCTTGCGTTTATATTATATAGGGGGGAATTTTTTTTTTTCATTTTTTATCATTTAGATTATAGAATGTCAAATTCCTGTGCTGAAAGAAGGATTTTGAAAACAGTTCGGAATATAGTAGCCTTTCGGTTTGTTGGTTTACGGCAGTTACAGTCCGATCAAGAAAAACTCAAAATTTTAAAATTGTAAAAACTAAAATAAGTCACAAAATAATTTTCTTATTTCATCTTTTAGTTAGTGTCATAGAAAATATGAATCAGTTTCATCTAAACATTCTTAATTAAAATCAACTTTGACCATCACCACTGTCCCGGTGCCATTCTGAAATTGAAGCATGTTACTTCGATGGTTTTCATAAAAAAACTGAATACAACTTCATAAATTTTATGCCAATTTGCAGTCACATGATCAGAAAATATTAACATGTGACCTAGCAGATGATGTAAATACGTCATCATGCATGTTTTGAAGTAAAACTGCTAAGCAGCTTGAAATGAAGGAGTTTAGAGGGTTAGGGTAAAGAGTCTTAAGCATGTAGGTGCTGATAACACAATTTTCACTTCCAGTAAATTTTTCTTCCATTCTAATCTTTTATTTTGAAAGATGAAATTGGTTGAGGTACAGAAATGATCAATTCAGGATTTTTGCAATCAAACCAGAAACCAGTCAAGCAGCAATAGGGCACCGATTTTTGTTATGATGGAAAAATACTGAATGCCTCGAAGCAATATGTACCGTGAACCAGCATTCCTGGCTATATACGGTAACATTTTAATCCTCCACTGACTGGCCCTTGACTGGCTTTAACTTACGTCATGGCCCTGTGTCTGTTTTGCCTGCATGCAGGGTTTTCACAACCCTGGGAAGAAGCCTCAAAATATTGTGGGAAAAGGAGAGATTGCTGGTAACCAGCATTCTAGCCTTTTCCCACAATGTTTTCTACCTTTCCCAAACCTAACTTCAATTTTTGTGTCATATTCTGTCATCTGCAAATGCTTCCAAGTTGGACTAGTCTAAAATTTCACTGTTTAATAAAGAGTAAAAGCCCCTTTTGTCTTGTTTGTTAAGATTGTTTTCTTCATAAAAAGATACTGGAAACAATTTGAAATAAACAATCCATACATGTTTTTCAGGTATCAGACAAGGTTCTGAAGAAGGGATGCCTGAAGTAACATTGATGAGGTATGGCTTTCAAATCTCTCTCACTCTCTCATCCCTCTCTCACTCTCTCTCTCTCCCTGTCTCCCCTCTCCTCTCTCCTCTTTAATATGTCCTATTTTTCATTCGTAAATGCTTTAATATTCCCAGAAGTCTTCCATATAATTGTTTTGTAACCCTTTCCCAGATGACAAATTTTGGACTATTCCTTACCAAAAGAGTTTGCAGACGACAATTTTAGATTTGGAGAAAATGCCAGAAAGTTCTCAAAACGGGTAGAAAACACTGGGGGGAAAGGAGAAATTGCTGGTTAGCAATTTCTCCTCTCCTCCAGTGTTTTCAAAAGACTTTTACTGCAGACACGTAAAAACCAGGGCTTGTTTGGGAAAGGGTTAACTAACTCTCTCTGCATCTCTCCTCTCTCTGTCTCTCTCTGTTCCTCCTCTCCTGTCTTTGTGTATCGATATGTCTATCCTCTGTCTCTGGCTCTCTCTCAGATTGTCTCTTCTCAGCCTTGACAAGACAATCCCAACTTTTAATGGCACTAAAAGAGAACTCTTTTGAAGATATAATGGGATAAGAGAACAAGAACAATAAAGCACACAACTCTTGTGTTTTAGGAACCAAAAAAATGTGTGATGAATTTAACCCTTTACCAGACAATCCCTGGTTTTTGCAACCTTAATTTTGAAAACAATTTTGGGAAAAGGAGAAAATGCTGGTAATTAGCAAATCTTTTCAATTTGGTACAGATCACAATATTATCAGTTGGGAAAAGTTAAACATAGCTATTCAGCTTTATAAATCTTACCAAACTTCCAATATTTTGTATTGCAAACCATGAAAAGATAAGAAAGAAAAGTGGATACAATCGTATAAGGAAAAATTTAATTATAATGGAGAAATGCTGCTAACATTCTTAATCCTTTACCAAACAATCCCTGGTTTTTACGACTCTGAGATAGAAATTTTGAAAACATTGTGGAGAAAGGAGAAAATGCTGGTGACCAGCATTTTCTCCTTTTCCCAATAACATGTTTTCTACGTTGCTGAAAACAAATTTCACTTTTTGAGCTACATTTATTTTGTTGTCTGCAAGTGCTTTTAATTTGTATGAAGCCTAAAATTTTGTTGGTAGAGTTGAATCATTTATTTCTTATCTATGATTTCAGTTTAATAGAAAAAGTAAACAAAAGTGGTAGGTTTGAGAAATAGTTTTGAATCTAAAATAGACCTAATATTATACAGTACTTATATGGACTGATTGCTGTCCTCCTTCTCAAAAGAGAAATGCATTTCTGGACTTGATATAAAAAGTGTTTTTATTGAAGCTTAACCCTTTCCCAAATGACAAATTTTAGACTGTCCCAAACTCAAAGTGTTTCCAGATGACAATTTTGATTTTTGATGAGAATAGCAGAAAGTTTTCCGATAGGCTAGAAAACACTGTTGGTAAAGGAGAAATTGCTCATTACGAGCAATTTTTCCTTTTCCCACAATGTTTTCTCAAGACTTGTACTGCATACACATAAAAACAGGGCTTGTTTGGGAAAGAGTCAGTGTGTGTGTTTGGTTCTTTTCACCGGTATTTTAAGTTATATGTAGGCAGCTAGTGCAGATACTTTTGGCTCCTGGAGTTTTGCCGAGCCCGGTAGCTCTGTCGGTGGCGCACAGGACTTGAGAAGTGGGGGTCGTGAGTTCGATCCCCAGCTCAGCCAATTTCTTTCCAAGGATTGATGATAGTCATCGCGACAGGATTCGTTCTTCTCCCACTGCTGACGAATTTCAATGATGGTCATGTGAGAAAGCAGCTAGTGGCTTGGAAAGAAAATTGTGCCGAATACTGGTAAAAGACACTCCAGGAAAGTATGGATAGGTGCACTGTATGCCGTGATAAAACTGAAATGTTGAAAACAGCGTTAAACCCCCTACAGTCAATCAACCCCTGGAGTTTCTTTCACCACTTCAGTACTTCACAAAATATTTTTCTCAAGCCACTACTTGGTTTGGCTTTTTTGTGCAATGGTGATGATTACTGTCTTATGTAGTCATTCAAAACAGTCTTGTGTTTTAAAGACTGGTCTATATGGGCAAACAGTCGCAGTGATAAATAAACACAAATTCAGTTCAGTCATTCTGTTCATTTTCTAATTTCTTTTTTCAGTTTTTTCACTCTAGGAGGGTAACAACGGCTTAAAAGGACTCTGGAAGAACCGTGTACAGTGTATGTTGTGGACAATAAGACTATTCGCCAAGATTTTATACTGAATTTGCTCAGTGATACTATACATTAACTCATTAACAAACAACAAATTTTTAGGTTTGTCCAAAACGAAAGCATTTGTAGACGTCATAATAAAAGTGACAGAAAATTTGAAATTTGTCTTGTGAAGGGAAGAAAACATTGTGGGAAAAGGCGAAAATGCTGGTTACCAGCATTTTCGCCTTTTCCAGCAATGTTTTTTAAGGCTTCTTTCTCAGGGTCAACAAAAGTAGGGATTGTGTGGTAATTGGTTATCTATTTATTTGATCCTGAGTTTAAACAAATTAATGAATGAGCCTTTTGTTAACATTGTGAAAAAAGGAGAAGAGAAAATGCTGGTAACCAGCATTTTCTCCTTTTCCCACAATGTTTACTACTCTACCAAATACAAAACCAATTTTTTGAGCCACAACTTACCTGTTGCTTGAAGTTAGTGTTACTTTTGATGAGTTTAAGATCATGTTACTTAAGAAAGAGTTGTTCTATGATATGTCTTTTAACAATTTATAAAACAAACAATTCTGTGATTTAGGAACCTTGTAAAAGATGGCTTCCAAAAATGTTTTTTTTTGATAAAGTTATCCACAAATATCTGAATAACCCAGTTTTATTGAGTCGCCATACGCTGAAAGCGTGCGGCGACTCATTGTCGTCGTACGATCTTTCTGTCAATGGCGACTCAATAAATCTGAGCCGATTTACCACTGAAAAATCTCAAATAATGAATGGCATCATTGTATGTTCTGAAGTCCTGAAGATAATGTGAGGATGATTTTAAAGCACTGTAATTTTTGCATTTTTGAAAATATCTTTTCCTGACACAGTTTTGTTCATTTATTAGAAATACAAGTATTAATATAAAACAAATTGGAAATTTGTATTTATTTTTTGCCCCTCTTAAAACTCATTTTGTGGGGCCGGGGACATGTTGATTTGCTTTGTCCATTGATGAGATGATTTGCTGAGTGGAAGTTTTTGCACACCAAAAAGTTCTGTACCTTTGTGTAATTTGTTTAAATGACTGATTTAACCCTTTACTGCTCAATGACAACATGTAATGACCTCTGGTAAAGAAGGCTTTCGAAAATATTGTGGGGAAAAGGATTTGTCATTTTCTGATATTGTTTTCTACCCTATCAAAGAAAAGTTGCACCTCTTAAACTACATTGAAATTGTCGTCTTCAAATGCTTTCAGTTTGGACTGGACTAAAATTTGTTCTTGTAAAGGGTGAAGGATAGGACAGATAAATGGGCAGATCGACAACTCCACAAGCTTTGGTCTTTCCAACTTATTCAACATGGATTGTCAAAGCATTGTAAATATGATACATATTGACCGAATACTGAGTGCTGATTGTTTAACTGTTTACCAAACTACAAATTTATAGACTGCTCCAAATTGAGAGCATTTGCAGATGACAAAATAAATGTGACTGAAGAATCAAAATTTTATTTTGGAAAGGTAAAAAACATTGTGGGAAAAGGGAGAAAATGCTGGTTACCAGCATTTTCTCCTTTTCCCACTATGTTTGCATAAGGCTTCTTTCTTAGGGTCATTAAAAGTAGGGATTGTGTGGTATAGAGTTAACGGTTTCTTACACCAGTCATGCTTGTCCTGGATTTCAGCAATAGGCTATGGCTCAACAGTGTTTTGCCCAAGGCCGCTATCACAAAACCTCAGCATCTTTAATAAGATGTAAGCTGCAAATTCTACATGTTCACCATAGAGCAACATAGGGCCATCATACTTTTTGTATGTTTAAACCCTTTACAACACAATCCCGACTTTTATCAACTCTGAAAGAGAAGGCTTTTGAAAACATTGTGGGTAAAGAAGAAAATGCTGGTAACCAGCATTTTCTCCTTTCCAAAATATTTTTTACCCTATCAAAGACAGAGATCATAAATTCAGCAACATTTATTTTGTTCTTTGCCTATGTTTTCAATTTTAACCAAGTCTAAAATATTGTCATTCGGGAACTATATAGTTGAAATATTTGATGCAGTGAATATCTAGATAGAGAAATATACACCACAAAGCAATGGTATATGTGGCTGTGAGATAGAGTGTTTACCATAAGTTCCTGAATTCGATACCCTGGAGTGTGTATCACCTTTGGAATTGCTGATAGGCACAAGTACTGGTGTAGTTCCCAGGAAGCAGAATGGAGAGGAGTTGGTGTGTATGAATTGTAAGAATTTGTTTCTCAAATAAAGTACAATAAAACATGTTAAAAATCTAAAACAGAGGCAACTTTCCTGTGCTTGCTTTATTTTCTTATCATAACAGAAATCCATCACATGAAATACAAGTTGAGCTTACATCTTAATGAACTTGACCCTTTACCATGCAGCCCCATAATTTAAGAACCCCAAGGAAGAAGGCTTTCTGAAACATTTTGAAAAAAGAAAATGCTAGTGACCAGCTTTTTCTACTTTTTCCATAATGTTTTCCACCCTTTCAAAGACACACTCCATCAGTTTAAATTTGTGTGCAAAATATATCATTCTACAATTTGTAATTTGGTACAGAGTAGAAACTCTGCGACATGAAATTTGTGAAAAACACATAAAGAGAAATCGCTGTTAATTAAAAAAAAAAAATACAAGGATCCATTTTCACCAACCATTCTTAAGAAATCTGTCTTATTCTCCAAGATTATCGACCAATTAACCCATTACCACACAATCCCTACTTTTGACGCCCCTGAGAAAGAAGCCTTTAGAAAACATTGTGGGAAAAGGAGAAAATGCTGGTAACCAGCATTTTCTCCTTTTCTCACAATGTTTACTACACTTCACAAAACAAATTTCAGATTTTCAGTCACTTTTATTTTGTCGTCTGCAATTCCTTTCAGTTCTGACAGACCTAAAATTTTGTCGTTTGGTAATGTGTTAACACAATTTTTGTTAGGCTTTACCAATTGTGCAAGACCATTGAAAAAATGGTACATGTTTTATTGTATAAGACCTTTGAAAAATTAAAACTTATTAACTTTTTCCCAAAATAACATTTTGGACCCTTCCAAGTTGAGAGCATGTGCAGACAATTATTTCCCAAATTATACAAATGAGCTGAAGTTCTGATAGGGCAGAAAACATTGATAGATATGGAGAAAATGCTGCTTACCAGCTTTTTTTCCATTTACTTCAATGTTTTGAAATGCTTCTTCCTTTGGATTTAAAAAAAAAAAAAAAAAAAAAACAGGGATTGTGTGGTATTGGGTTATATACTACAACAAACACTAGCTGCTGCCCAAAGTCACTTCGATTTCTTGTCATGATAAGAAAAGACAAATGAAATAAATAACATTTTGCAATGTAACAACTGATATGCCCAAAATCCTAAATGGTATGATTTTAATGCTGTAGGTGGATAACACTTCAAAGTGGATCAATTCATTCTTTGTTCATTATTGTCCGTGAATCATTTCAAGCAGCGCAACCACAAGTTTTAGGTACAGAATATGTCTTCTTCAGAGTCCTACCACTTGTGCAAGTCAGGGTAACAGTTTTAGTCATAATACTGGTTGACTTGCAGCAGTTACAGCTATTCGCAAAGCCTTTCATGATCTGGCTGTAGGATGAACTAGAGTCACAGTATCCGGAACACTCGCGCAAGTCCTGGATGGGTTCGAGATTCTTGCACAATTCAGAATTGTCCATAACTTTGAAGTAGCCAATGCTGTCAGCCGGCTGTCCAAATACTAGTCTAGCTGAGCATGTTGCGCATGTTTGACTTAATGTATTGTTTGGGTTCAAGCCTGTAAGTAACAATAAAATGGTTTTAGTTTCTACAGGTCAACAGTGTTTTAGACTGGCCCAAACTGAAAGCATTTGCTGTTGACAAATGCATGTATTTCTCAAAACATGAAATTAGTCTTTCATAGGGTAGAAAACAATATGGAAAAAGGGAGAAAATGCTGGTTACCAGCATTTTCTCCTTTTCCCAAAATGATTTCAAAAGTCTTTGAATCAAGGTCTTTCATAGTTCAGATTGTCTGTTTGTTTTTGTTATATCATCAACAATTTAGATATGGAAGGATAAGCGTTTAAATATAGATGAGTCTAACATTGTTTGGTCGAAGAGTTAACATCTAGGTTGCTAAGTTCGACATACTGACCTTTTATCAACAGTGTAGATAAACATCAGACTGCACAAAATGTGCAGTCTAATCTGGGATCTAGGCTGTTGAATCACAAATTATATTTTTCTCAGAAATTTAATTTTGAAGTAGCATTATTAAGGTTTTTACTGTTGGACCAACACCTTCATTTAACCCTTTTCCACACAATGATGACTATAAACGCTCCTGAAGAAGAAGCCGTTTGAAAACATTGTGGGAAAAGGAGAAAGTGCTGGTAACCAGCACTTTCTCCTTTTCCCACAAAGTTTTCTACCATATTGAAAAAACTGCACCATTTGAGCCACTTTGAAATTGTTGTCTGCAAATGCTTTCAATTTGAACAGATGTAAAATTTTGCCGTCTAGTAAAAGGTTAACTTATTTAGCAAGATCAGGATTAAAAGGGGACAACAAATGTGACTCTCACAGTGGACTTAATATTTGATCTTTTGAAGAAAAGATTGTAAAAGAGGAAAATGTTGGTTGCCAGTATTTTCTCCTTTCCCTACAATCTTTTCAAACATATACTTTCTGTGTTAGGTTGAAAGATTATATGGTTATTAGCTAAAGAGACGAAACTGTTATATTTAACAAAATCTAGTGTTACTTACCTGGAATACATTTCATGCAACAGCCCGTGCTATCATATTCTGTCTCATTCTGCAAGGAGAGTAATTATCAAATAATGGTTGAACTTTCATAGAGAAATTCTCAATCTGTTTAGATGTACCAGATAAAATTTTATGATTTTTCAAACTTTACAAATTAATCCCTTCTCTTGCTCTGGTATAGGTATTTCACAGGAATAATTGACAGCAGATATAGAACAAGGGCACCTTATGCGGGTGCCAAAACTCGGCTAAAGTTGCTTACAGGAGTAGATTTTCACTGAAAACTAGAAGTCGAAAAATGCTCTTAACCTATACCAAACGACAATATTTTAGGATTGCCCAAATTGAAAGCATTTGCAGACGACATAATAAATGTGAATGAAAAATTGAAATTTGGTTTAGCAAGGGTAGAAAACATTGTGGGAAAAGGAGAAAATGCTGGTAACCAGCATTTTTCCCTTTTCCCACAATGTTTTCTAATGGCTTCTTTCTCAGGGGCGTCAAAAGTAGGGATTGTGTGGTAATAGGTTAACTGTTTCAAAAATACTTTGATTTTTACCTGCCCTTGTTGTATAGATTCTTCTTTTGATAGTTCACAACTTGTCCAAATTTGAAGATAACATCCTTAGTAATGAAATAGATGTTATAAAATGTCTACGCTTTAGCAAAATGATGGCTCTGCAGACAAAGACAACAACAGGTCTACGACAATACATGTACCTCAATGTTTTCTTCAAAAACACCTAAGCAAAATATGCAAAAAACCTTGGCAAACATGACGAAATAGTCTTATCCAGTAAAATTATTGATCACTCAGACAACTCTACAAGTGGAAATGCTTGCAAGGTGGAAATGCTTGCAATTTTGCAAATTTGAACACGAGTGGCAAATTGTCGCAAGATACGCCTGTCTTACCCCAAGTTGTAAAGCTGGGGCATGCACCCGACAAAATTCAAGTATGAAAAACAACAAAGGGCAATAACTCAAAAATTAAGTGTGCAAGAGTTACGATTCCTGTGCACTGCACTCCCTCTCTATGAGATCTATCAACCCATGAAATTTCATAACCCTAGCTAGTATAGTTTTGGAGATATGCTCCGGACAAAGATTTAGACGCCGCCCGCCCGCCCACCACAGGTGATCCCATAATACGTCCCGTCTTTGACGGGCGTATAAAAATTCACAGGAATTTGAAAAATTTGCAAACATTTCTGTTTGCATATTTGATTTAATTTGCAAACATTTCCATAGACAGAATGATCATAACTTGTAATTTGCAAATTTTTCAATACACATACATATCCACACATACATGTGCAATAACAAGTAAATCTGTGTTTTACCTGTTGACATGGTGGAAGGGAGTCCATGGCTGGACACTGGATCTGTGTTTCTGATACAATATATATTTCCAGGGCTGTGTCGTATGTACATTGTTTGGTGTAGCAATGCTTTTTGGTAAGAATGGACTCACCAGCCTAAAATGAACAAGAACATGTGTATATGCTTTAACCCATTACCACACAATCCCTACTTTTGACGACCCTGAGAAAGACGCCTTTTGAAAACATTGTGGGAAAAGGAGAAAATGCTGGTAACCAGCATTTTCTCCTTCTCCCACAATGTTTTCTACCCTTCCCAGAACAAATTTCTATTTTTCAGTCACCTTTATTTTGTCGTCTGCAAATGCTTTCAATTTGGACCAGTCCAAAATTTTGTCGTGTGGTAATGAGTTAACCCTTTACCAAACAAATCAGGACTTTTAATGATGAAGAAGGCTTCAGAAATCATTGTAGGAAAAAGGAGAAAATGCTGGTAACCAGCATTTTCTCCTTTCTCCCTTAATGTTTTCTACATTATCTAAAGCAAAATCGTCTTTTAAACAATATTAAATTTGTGCTCTGCCAATGCTTTCAATTTGGCCAAGTCCAAAAATTTGTTTGGTAAAAAAGTAAAAAGTACACCTTAACAAAGAGTACATTCTTCACCAAACAAGTTAACTTTTCCATTTTAAGGCACATTCTGAGAGTACATGTCTGCAATTGCAGGCAACAAATTAACTTTAGCTCAAATGTGGAAATTTATTTATGTGCGGGTGGAGACATAGTGAGCAAAAAAGGGAGAATACTGCTTTACAGCTATTTAACAGCCGGCATTTTTATGTCTCCTACAATAGATTTAAAAGTTTTCACTCTCATGGTAAGAACTTTACACTTCTGGTTCAGAAATTTATTTTTCTGCCAACTATAACTTACTAACAGTCTGTACTGTAACAAATCTTCACACTCACAGTAATATCGATAGTTTTACATGAAATAAATTCGATTTTCCTGGAATCTACCCCAAAATTGTTTACTTTTGGGTACTAGAGGACATTAAATGGTTTACCACACAATAGCATGTTTTCACTTTTATGGAAGAGATCTCTATCCAGTCAAAAACTTCCATGCATTAGTACCTCTTTCAGATTTGTCAACTGCAGATCCTCTCAATTTGGAAGAGTCCAAAATTTGTCATTTTGGGAGGATTCAGAAACTCTCAAGTAAGTTATTATACCCCACCAAAGGCGGAGGAATATAGCTTTAGCATGGTACGTATGTCCTTTTGTCCATATGTCCATCAGGGACAATATCTCCAATACCACTGGACGGATTCTATGCAAAATTGCCTGGGGAGTGATTTTGAATAACAAAATATTTGCGTAAATTTTTGCAACCTTAGGTCTTTTTAACAAAATTGCTTGTTTAAATGTCAAAGCCCTAAGTGCATGAGTGAATGTTTCTAGTACCCCTTTTCAAACATCCAATCGTACCTTATAAAGTGTCCCATTCACAACACATCCTACAGCCTTGCATTCTCCACAACATTTTGTTCTGCTCTCTTCTCTCTTGAATCCCTATAACAAATAGAATGATAAAATATTATGTTACGCTTACAGTTGCATCAAACCTAGGAAACAACTGTATGCTTTGAAGACAATAACAGTTTAGACTGCCAAAGATGGAAAAATCTGCAGATGTTTAATAAAAGGTGACCAGATTCGCAGCATTTGTATTTGATTAGATAGAAAATACTGTGGTAAAAAGAGAAAATGGTAATTGCTACCATTTTCTTCCTTTTCCCCCAATGTTTTCTAATGCATTTTTGTTTGGGTCATTAAAAGTCAGGATTGTAGGGTAAAAGGTTAAAATACTTCACCATTTGACCAAATTTTAGGTCAAAATAATCTGAAAAGATTTGCAGAAAACAAAATTTTAGTGTGGCTTAATTAGTGAGATTTACCTTTAACCCATTACCACACAATCCCTGCTTTTGACAACCCCAAGAAAGATGCTTTTAGAAAACACTGTGGGAAAAGGAGAAAATGCTGGTAACCAGCATTTTCTCCTTTTACCACAATGTTTTCTATCCTTCACAAAACAAATTTCAATTTTTCAGTCACTTTTATTTTGTTGTCTGCAAACTCTTTCGATTTGGACAAGCATAAAATATTGTCGTTTGGTAATGAATTAACAAGATAGGAAACATTTTGGAAATAGGAGAAAATAATGAAATTGCTGGTTACCACTATTTTCTCCTTTTCACACAATGCTCAGCAGCCTTTTTCTTTAGAGATGTTAAAACTCATGATTGTTTGGTAAAGCGTTAATTCTTTACAACACAATCAAGCATGGCTAAAACAATATTATTTATCTTTCAAAAGGTAGATAATATTGTAGGAAAATGGTAATTGGGACTTAAATCTTTTTCTACAATGTTTTCTCCCCCATTTGAAAAAACCAATTGACAATGTTGGCCATGAAATATTTAAAAGATTACGTGTAACTAGAGGTATCAAATCATATATTAAAATGAAGAGAGCGTCATATGTTTCTTTCAAATAGTTTGAACTATTTTTCACCTTTGTCTTTCTTTACTTACTTTACTTTTTGAGCCAAATGAAAACACCTGAAAAGGGTATGATGCGTAAATCTTTACCAAACGACAAAATTGTAGACCAGTCCAAATTGAAAGCACTTACAGAAGACAACCTAAGTATGGCTCACAAATTGATTTTGTCCTGGGAAGGGTAGAAAACAATGTTGGAAAAGGAGAAAATGCTGGTTACCAGCATTTTCTCCATTGCCTACAATGTTTTCAAAAGGCTTCTTACAGGGGAAAGTCGGGATTGTGTAGTAAAGAGTTACAAAGAATATCCAAGGAAACTTACAACTCCACAAGGAGCACAGCTAGCTTCATGACATGTGGTTTCTGCAGCACCATTTCTCTCGACACACTGACATCTGCGACACATGCCGTCAGACCATACATCATTGATGTGATGTACATCACCAGTGCTGTTAGCGGGAGCCATATTGCCCTTGTATGTACAAACCAATGGTTTGGGACCCAGTGGGATACTGGGTTCTGGCACTAAAAATGGCAACATAAAAAATTAATCATTATGTGATACAGATAAAAGGTTTAAGTCTTTTTAAAATGATTCTCAAATTCAAAAAGATCACTTCATGCTGCAGTTGTTTGATTTTCCAAAGAATATTCAGTCTAATAAGGGGCATAACTGTCTAATTCATACTTTGATGGTTACTTGCTCTTGTTGTGCAGGCTCCCCTTTTGACTGTGGACAACAAGTCCAAGTTTGAAGTAAATATTTTCAGTAATAACAGGGTTCTTGAAAACATTTTGCATGATGATGATGCCAAGGCTGCAACAATACCTCGACTTTTCTTTGAAAAGAGCCCAGTTATCCCATTACGACACAATCCCTACTTTTGACGCCCCTGAGAAAGAAGCCTTTAGAAAACATTGCTGGAAAGGAGAAAATGCTGGTAACCAGCATTTTCTCCTTTTCCCACAATGCTTTCTACAAAACAAAACAAATTACAAATTTTCAGTCACTTTTATTATGTTGTCTGCAAAGCTTTTGATTTGGACAAGTCTAAAATATTGCCGTTTGGTAATGAGTTAGAAATGAGAGGAAGGCTTTAAAAACATTAAAAACAGAAGAAACTACACAATCTTTTCTACCTGTTCACAAACAGATTCCATTAGTTGACCTATAGGTTTGTCATCTTTCAATTTTTTTTACACATGGACCTGTCTAAAATTTTGTTGCCTAGTAAAGAGTTTAGTTTTTTCCAATGGGCAGAATTTTGAGTCTTCTGTTATGAAAGGATCTGCAGATGACAAATTTAAAGTTGTAAAAATGGTGGCATTTTTCTTTGAAACAGTAGAAAACATCATGGGAAAAGGAGAAAATGCTGTTAACCAGCATTTTCTCCTTTTCCCACAATATTTTCAAAAGGTTTTTCTCCTCAGGATCATTAAAACTTGGGATTGTGTGGTAAGGATTTGAACCTGTAACAATCAACCTCATCTTTTTTTCCAAGGGTCTTGAAGATCTCTCTTTATTGTGTATATCTTCAATATCCCTGTGTGAGGAATTACAGTAAAAAATTAAGAAGTAATTCATGTAGACAACAACTGGATAAAGGAATAAAACAACATTATGTCAGTTATATTCCCAGCAGCCCGTCCACCTGTCCATGCTTTCCTGGAGTTTTCTTTCAACTAGTATTTTGCACAATATTCTTTCCAAGCCACTGGCTCTTTTCTTAACCATAATAGAAACAATGTTCAGCAGTGACAGAAGAATAAATCCTATTGTAATGACTGTCAGTGATCCTCTGAAAGAAATGTGGTCTGCTAGGATTTGAACAAGCAACCCCACTGTCTTAAGTCCTCAATGCTACCAACTGCCCTACCCAGCTTTGGCAGCATAAAAAGACAACCTGCTATAGAAGACTTTCCTTATTTCTCTAGAGTAGGCTCTCAGCAGAAAACAATTTAAACTGCATTGTAAGAGTCAAATTTACAATTCTGGGCTCTGAAAATAGGTTAACTGCATTGTAAGAATATAAGGTAAAAACTTACTGCAAGCATATTCTGTACAGTTACACATAGCATTGACTTCTACCACCACTCCCTGCAAGAACAGAAAAAATGCCTGTACCGTCATGTTGACTTTTTACAAAACAATCCCAAGTTTTAACCGTTTACCAGATGACAAAATTTTAGCCTTGTCCAAATTTAAAGCATTTACAGACAACAATTTCAATGTGGCTCAAATGGTGAAATTTCTTTGATAGAACAGAAAACATTGTGGTGGAAAAAGAGAAAATGCTGGTTACCAGTATTTTCTTCTTTTAACACAATGTTTTCAAAAGGCTTCTTTTCCAGGGGTCTCAAAAGTCGGTATTGTGTGGTAAAGGGTTAAATGACCCCCAGGAAGATAGCTTCTGGTAACCAGCATTTCATCCTTTTCCTACAATGTTTTCTACCCTGTAACAGATGAGGATCTCATTTCAGAACTACAATTAGTTTGTAATCTGCAATAGGTTTCATTCTGGGCAATGCTAAAACTCTGACATCTCCCTCATGGACAAGAATTTTGAAAACATTACAAGAAAAAACTGACAATCAATATTTCAGTTACATCATGTTGACACCTAACCTATTTCATGGCCCTGGGTTACACCAGCACTAAGCTGGAACTCTGAAGTGACTTGCTGAAAGAAACTTGCATGAATAAACCATCCGCCGATGGAAATGTATAACTCCTTAAAATTCTTAAGAGCCATTGAAATTCCTTACTATATATAGACAATCTCAAGTCTTTAACTCTTTACCAAACAACAAAATTTTAGACTGGTCCAAATTCAAAGCACCTGCAGAAGACAAAATAAATGTAAATCTAAAATTGAAATTTGTTTCCAGAAGGGTAGAAAACATTGTGGGAAAAGGAGAAAATGCTGGTTACCAGCATTTTCTTCTTTTCCCACAATGTTTTTTGAAATACTTCTATCTCTGGATCATAAAAACCAGGGATTGTTTGGTAAAGGGTTAAGGAGCCCCAAAGGAAAAGGACTATGGAAATCATTGTAGGGACAAAAGGAGAAATTGCTCTTCACTAGCACTTTCTTCTTTTCTAACAACATTTTCTAACTATTCATATACCAAATCCCATAATTTCTACCAAACTTTGTATGCTATCTGCAAATGCTTTCAATATGGACCAGTCACAAAATGTTGCTGTATGGTAAAGAGTCAATCCTGGACCATGTGATCCTGATTCTTCACAATCCTGAGAATGAAACCTCTTAAAATCATTGTGGGCAAAAGTAGAAAATGCTTGCTACCAGCTTTTTCTACTTTTCTTTTAATATTTCTACCCTCTACAAAAGAAATTAAAAATTTTCAGTCACATTTATCTTGTTGTCTGCAAATGCTTTGAATTTGGACCAGTCCAAAATTTTGTTGTGTGAGAAAATATCAAAGATGAAGACTTACCTTTAGACAAGTTGGCTTCTTCTTTTGTGGACAAGTGGGTGGGCACACTGAAAGAGAGACATGCAACTCTCGTAAATAAATGTCTGCAAACACTAAAGCCATACTGTGTGAAAAGGGCATTTAATGCATCTGCAAAAAGTATCTACCGAAGTCAGCCTGCACACAGGCTGACTTCGGTAGATACTTTTGTTTTTGATAAATATTCACTTTTGATAAATATTCTGTTTATTTAAGGACCATTCTCTTGGAACATTCTATCTCAGGGCTCAGTTAGTTGTTGGAGAAAGAAATGGATTTTATGAATTAACCTCTTATTGCAGTGAGGATCATAGATCAGACTGGGGCTTCCTGACAGTCTGATGTGCTTTGCAGACTATAGGTTCAGAAATGCTCTTCTCTCATTGCTTTCTCTGAGATGAACTAAAAAATTAACTAAAACTGCAATAGAAATACACTAGCCAGCTAGGTGCCTTGTCGGTAAATTCATGACAATTTCAGAATGCAATTAAAACAGCCAAAACCCCTGAAAAAGTCGATCAATAATAAGACAATTGCAAGTGCCAAAGTTCTAATTGAAGGAATACTTGTTAAAATTTCAGCCAAATTGATACAAAAGTTTAGGGAACAATGACAACATAAAATAGCATCTATGAACAAACAGACAATCTGATGCAGTATTCTGTGTATAATTCAGTTCACACAAATTTATATAACATTGATTAAGAAGCAAGTTCTCAATTATCTAATCTCTATTAAATTTGCTCCCTGGAAACCACACCAGTTTTTGCACAAAATGTTGTCCAATTAACAGTTCAAAAGTTGACATTCGCTCCCATGAATCAAACTTGGACCCTATGGGTAAGGCCAATTCTCTACCTTATGACCACTGATAGTAATCTTTGTTCAAGGGGCTATGATTAATATTAAATAACTTACTACATCTGTAAGTTGGACAACAGTCATTCTGTGAAGCCGCTTCAACCTGCATAGGTGGGGCGCACTGCAACATAGATGGTGTGCATGTTTCGGGCTTACAGAAAACTTCATATTTGGAGCAGCATCCTTGATCATCTGTCACCACCCTGACAACCTCACCCTGTTTGACTACTGGTCTGGTCAGTGGTGGGCACATAGACTGTATACACACTGCAACAAGATATACAGGCCAGGTAAAGTTTTAAAATTGATACAGTGATTCGTATTGTTTCATGGTGAAATCTCTTTAATAAACTCTTTCCTAAATGACAAAAATTTAGACTCATCCAAATTGAAAGGATTTGCAGACAACAAATTAAATGTAATTTGTTTGATGATTTTTGCTTTGGATCAGGTAGAAAACGTGGGAAAAAGGAGAAAATGCTGATTACAAGCATTATCTCCTTTTCCCACAATGTTTTCAAAAGCCTTCTTTTACATGATCGTTAAAACTTTGTGTGGTAATGGGTTTAGGCTAACAGAAATCACTTAAATCTTAACCACAAGACAAACATGTACATTTGGCCAAATGGAAAGCAATTGAAGACGGAATTTGAAATGTAGCTTCAATGATTTAATCAAATGACTGAATTTGTCTTTCATAGAGTAGCAAACAAATTTGGAAAAGGAGAAAATGCTGTTTACCAGCATTTTCTCCTTATCGCTCAATGTTTTCAAAAGGTTTCTTTTTTTTCTGGTTGTCAAAACTCAGAATAGTGTGGAAAAGGTAAATCCTGTTCCAAACAATCCTTTGCTGCTTTGACAAACTTGGAGATGGCTTTTGCAGAAATTCTACAACAATGAGAATTTGCTCATTACAAGGAATTTTATGGCCTGGTGCACCGACATTTCATCTGTAGGATCTTTTGGTTGTATGGTGTGTTACCCTGCTTTCAACAATTTTTCACCCATATCACAGCTTAATGATGAATATCCTGGGCTTCACCAGTACTATGAGGACTGAGCTTAAAAACTTATCTTGCAGAACCATGTTTATATTTACCTGCAATTCCAGTCTGTACATTGGCTTGAGGTGGAGCAGTGGTTGGTACAGGAGTGGAGGATTCTGTGGAAGAAATTTATTTGTGATTTAATGTAACAGGCTGATAAACAACATACCCAGGTTAGAGTTAGAGTCCACAATTAACCTCCCTGGTTGAGTTTTCTATATTTAAAAGTAACAAAAAATGTAATTAGCTCAACCAACAACCCTTAGAAAAATGGCTTTCAAAGAACAGTTTGAAAAGGAGAGAATACTCTTCTGTCCCTCTATGTTTTCAAAAGCCAACTTCCTAACGCCAGCTATTTCATTCTTTTCCCACTATATTTTCTGCCCTGTCAAAGACGGGTCTCATCATTTGAGCTAAAACTGGTTTGTTCTCTGAAAAGGGTTTTAATACTGCATACATGGATATGTACTATTTTGTGAACAAAAATGTTTGTGTATTCAAGATGTATGTGATTTGTTGGTAAACATGTGGTAAAATACATGAACAGAAAAGTGCAACTATAATTAAAAATTGTGAAATATCAAAGTTCCCATAAATTTCCACCCATACAGTGTGGAATAGTCTAAAAGAGTGCAGCTAGTTACTCACCACCACAATCACAGTAGTATCGAATTCTGTAATCGCTACAAGGTATTGGGAGATTGTTGGCGTTGTAACATTCAAAGCCATTATTGATGGTGCAGCTTGTGATCTCTCCGCTACTGTATACTGGTATTCCATCAACCGTCTCGCATTCTATAGACGAGATACGTCCTCCCATACAGAATTGGCTCATCTCCGCAGGTGTCAAAGACTCAAAGTCACCGTCACCAGTGTCTGGCTTATCTCTGTTAAACCAGTTCGTCCAACGGGAAGCAATACATAAAGATGGGGGCGGAGTCTTGAATTGACCATGTGATATTGTAGGTGGGGCTGTCAAATATAAGGAGCAAAGGCTGTGTATTTAGGAACCTTTATAACTGAGCTGTACTCTAGCAAAAGGGAGCATTATACCAAGCATGTAATCCTGAAATTATGAATCCAGAAAATCCATTTTGTTGCACAACTAAATAAATCATGAGGTTGAATGGTCCTTTGGTAAAAAACTTCAAATTGCCAAAAGTTTCAACCCATTTCATCCTTCCTGGGCTGATACTTTTATTGCAGATGTATTAACTCTCTACCAAACGACAAAATTCAAGACTGGTCCAAATTCAAAGCATTTGCAGACGACAAAATAAATGTGTTTAATGAATTGAAATTTGTTTTAGGAAGGGAAGAAAACATTGTGGGAAAAGGAGAAAATGCTGGTTACCAGCATTTTCTCCTTTTTCCACAATGTTTTCAAAAGGCTTTTTTCAAAGGGGTGTTAAAAGTCAGATTGTGTGGTAAATGGTTAAACACCCTTTTAATAGACCATTACCTCAATACTGGTCTAATTCCTACAGGATGATAATCATAAAAAACTTAATAAAGGGCAACCAATAAGTGTTTCCATCACTAGAACATTTAGAAAACCTTGTGGGAAAAGGGGAAAATGCTGGTTACCAGCATTTTCCCCTTTTCCCACAATGTTTTCAAAACACATTTTTCCTGAGTCATTAAAAGTCAACAATCTGTGGTAAAGGGTTAAATAATACCTTTCATTGTTGTTGTCTGTATGGGTGGTGCTTGTTTAGAGGGTGTTGTTGTACCTGCACTAGGAGCATGACTGGTTTGCTTGGGTGGCGCCACTGCAACAAATAAAATTGTACTTTCTAGAGTCACAACTTTAAACAGTCGCGAAGCATTTTCTCTTTTTCTCACAATGTTTTCTTTCCTCTCTAAAACAAATCTAAATTCTTTAACCCTTTCCCAAACAAACCTTGGTTTTTACGTGTCTGCAGTAAAAGTCTTTTGAAAACACTGTGGGAAAAGGAGAAATTGCTCGTAATGAGCAATTTCTACTTTTCCCACAGTGTTTTCTACCTTTTTGAAGAACTTTCAGTCATTTTCATCAAGTTTAAAATTGTCGTCTGCAATCTCTTTCAGTTTGGAAGAGTCAAAAATTTGTCATTTGGGAAAGAGTTAATCACATTTATTTTGTCGTCTGCAAATGCATTCAATCTGGACCATTCTAAAATTTTGTTGTTTGGTAAAGAGTTAAAGAGTTAACACATTTCAAATCAAAGCATTACCTGCACATTCGCAGAAATAGCGTATTTTGTAATCACTGCAGGGTATTGGGGCATTGTCCATGTTTAAGCAGACTGATCCTCCTTCAATCGTGCAGGCGTTTATTTCTCCTGTACTTTCATACTTTATTCCATCAACTGTTTTACATTCTATAGAGCTTATCTTGCCGTCTCCACAGAAAGCCTGTTTCTCTGCCATACTCCATGACTGTGCAAGAGACAAGGAAATAAATTGTAAATAAATATTATCTATAATTTTATTTAACTCTTTACCAAACAATCCCAACTTTGAGAAAGAAGCCTATAAAAAACATTGTGGGAAAAGGAGAAAATGCTAGTAACAAGCATTTTTTCTTCTTTTCCCACAATATTTTCCACCCTATCTAAGTCAGAAATCATCATATGAACAAAATTTAATTTGTTGTCTGCAGATGTTTTGAATTTGGCCCAAATTTGTCATTTGGTAAAAAGTCAAACAACAGCACCACAAACTGTGTAAAACCGTTGGATGGTTAAATACCCAGCAGTATGAATTCTCCATTTGATAGTTATTAACTTGTCTAAGTTTGAGTAAGTATCTCCAGCAGTAACAGAGATATTACAAAATGTTAAAGTTTTTGTGAAAATTTTAAGTAAAACAAAAGGGGGCATAACAGTGTAAAAATACTTTGATAGTTACCTTCCCCTTTTGTACGAACTCCCCTTTTGATAGTTAACAAATTGTGCAAGTTTGAAGTAAATATTTTCGGTAATAACAGACATATTAAAAATATCAAAGATTTTGCAAAATGATGAAGATTCACACAACGACCACAACGTCAGGGCTACAGCAATAACTTGTGGTTTCTTTGAAAACAACCAGGCTAATGAGACATCTGCACAGTCTATGACCTTTTTTTCATTTATTTTCAGCACACAAACAATTTTCATATTCTACAACCCAAATCAGTTGTAGAAGTTTCTGAGAGGATAAAAAACATTTGTGAGAAAAGATGACAATGCTGGTTACCAGCATTTTAAACTTTTCCAACAATGTTTTCAAAAGCTTACTTTCTCAGAGTCGCTAAAACATGGAATTGCATGGTAAATGGCTAAGCACATTCAAAATCAATCTCACAACTCTTGTATTTGTGAGCAATTGTCTTATTTAATTGGCTGTTTTGATAGGAGGAAATGCTGATTACCAGCATTTTATTCTTTTTCAGCAATGTTTTCAAAAGGCATCTTTTCTATGGGTTGCTGAAACATTGGATCGTTTGGTAATGACTTAAAGGTTGTTATATGTACCTCTAAATCTCCGTCACCGGTCATTGGAGAATCCTTGTTTATCCACTGTGACCATCGATTTCTGCAAGTAACAGGGGGTGCGGAGGATGCTGTGATGACACTGGTGCTGGTCATCTTGGTTGTTGTACCAGAATCTTAAAACAAATAACAAGTTATTGAAAAGGGAATTGAAGCTGAGAAAAAAAAATGCTGATAAGTGTTAATTGTTATAATGCAGATCACATTCTGAATACTGAAACACCAGGGTTTTTTTTTTTTTCCTGTAAAATGAGAGAGAGAGAGAGAGAGAGACAGAGTACGTTATTTCAGTCATATCATGGCGACAGTTCACATATTCATGTTTCCTGGGTTTCACCAGTACTAGGCTAGGCTCTGAAGTCTCTTGCCCAAGGACACTCCTGTGAAAAAAACCAGTGGAGATAGTGAGGCTCGAACCCGGGACTTCCAGATCACAAGTCCTACACTTTACCACTGAGCAACACAGGACCCCATACCTAGTCAAAGTTATATGACTTACCTCCATATGGTGTTCTTTGTGACCCTGTGGGTGGTTGCAGTGAAGGAGTGACAGATCCAACAACATGGGGCTTCTGGGTTGGGGTGGCTGTAATAGGCATCAATGGTAACAAATCATCTTATTTCACCATTTACTTGCGCCAATCGAGAACATTTTAAGCCTCAGAGCACTTTTCACGACAAAAGTTGCTTTTGCAGCCAGTGTAGATCAAAGATCAGACTGCACAATAAGTGCAGTCTGATCTTTGATCTACACTGTCCACAATGCTAAAATAATCTTGACAAAAGCAACACGGAAAATTGCAATTATTTTAATCTTAGTTCAAGAATGAAGGTATCTGCTTGTTTCAGTTTTTGGTTTATGGGTTGGCTCTATACCATACAGGAAAATTTTGGCCTTGCCCAAATTGAAAAAATTAGCATACAATGTTTTAAATGATACTCAAAACAGAAAATTTAACTATCAAAGGGTAAAAAACATAGTGAGAAAAGGAGAATGCTGGTTACCAGCATTTTCTCCTGTTACCACAATGTTTTCAAAATCATTCTTTCCAAGAAGGGTTAGAAGTCAGCATTGTGCTGTAAAGATTAATCCGTCAACTTATTTACCTTTATCCTGCTGAATAACTAAAATTAGATATTAAATTCAACATAAATAACCTGAATATTGCTGTCACAAAGTCATATTTTTGGGAATATTATCTCCTTATAAGATACAGTGTAGATCAAAGATCAAACTGCAGGTTCTGTGCACATTGATCTGATCTACACTGTCTGCAAAAGGTCAGCACTTAATAGATAAAGGATTAAGAAACAACAAAATTTTGGACAAATCAAAATTTAAAGTACTTGCATAGTTCTTATGCGACTCACATGATGGAAGGTGTCTTTGATAGGGTAAAAGACAATCCAGTAAAAGGAGATAAAGCTGTAATCAACATTTTCTCCTTCTACCACATTTCTTTGAAACGGTTTCTTTCTGAGAGTCATTAAAACATGGGATTGTGAGGTAAAAGGTGAACAAAACAGCACTTATATGCCAAAAGGGGCTTGTCAGTGAAATGGGTTAAAATCTGGAACGACTACAGACATCCACATTACAAGAGTCACATGCACAACTACACATCATAGAGATTCATTGTAGTAAGTTTTAAGTTATTCCGACTGAAACTGTTGCAGGAGCTGCACACACAAGAAATTCTACTGGACGGACTAACATACAGACGGACAGATGACATAATACAGCCCTCCTGGCAGATAAAAAAGGAAAATCATACCTGAGCAGTCACAGAAGTATCTGATCTTATAATCATTGCAAGGTATGGGATCATTATCCATGGTGAGACACACAGATCCCCCTTCTATACTACACTGCATGATGTCTCCGGCACTGTATGAGGGTATGTCTGTCAAATAGAGTAAGAATGTTTTTCTCTTTTATGAGATTTATTCAAATCTAACTGTGAGAGATGTCAGTAAAATTCCCCTATGAATGTTATAACTTACTGGTACATATGGCTTGCAACAAGTGAAAAGGGACATTTGGACATTTGCATAAAGTGTCATCTCGGATCAGCCTGTGCAGCCCTCACAGGCTAATCCGAGACGGCACTTTACTTCTACATTAGATTTTGTCCTTGCTTGAAACAAATTTAGTGTGGCTCAAATTATGGGATTTACTGAAAGAGTAGAAAACATTGTAGGAAAGAATAAAATATTGGTTACCAGTTGCAGTAAAACCTTTCTCAGAAGTAACCTCTATTAAGCAAGCAACTTGCATTTGCCAAGCACATATCATGTTCCCACAAAAGGCAAATACAGTCAATACAGTATACTGGCCTATCCTATAGATAGATGCAAATGTATAGCTTGTGTTTGTATAAGGGGACACTTATACTGCCTTGCTATTGATTTAGCTTTTGTAGTGACATGTTAGAGTGTTTGCCTTGAGACCACGAGGTCCAAGGTTCAAACCTGGCTGGGTATGACTATTTGTGAGAACTGTTACACAGGCACCCCATGTTGTAACAATGTTGTAGTAAGGTGACAGAGAGATGAAACACAACTTAGAAGACTTAAACTATTTGACTTTGACAAACTCATACAATACTTGCTTGACTTAATCTTGGAAATAATGACAATATCATTTTTTCACAGCCTAATAGGTAATTTTTATTTACCGTCAGTTGTCACACATTCAATACTACTGATCTTTCCAAAGCCACAGAAAGCTGCTAGTTCAGCTGGTGTCAGAACCTCTCTGTCTCCATCACCAGAGTCAGGCTTGTCTCTGTTGTACCACTGGGACCATCCCTCAACACAAACTCCTAAGAGGACATCAAAAATACAGAAAATTTACTAGTTCTGGCTTAACTCTTTACCGCACAATCCCGACTTTTAAAGACCCTAAGACCTGTAATCTTTTGAAAGCATTGTGGGAAAAGGAGAAAATGCTGCTAACCAGCATTTTCTCCTTTTCCCAAAATGTTTTCTAACCTTCTCAAATCAAACTTCAAGTTTTGATTCACATTCAATTTGTCATCTGTAAATGCTTTCAATTTGGACCAGTCTAAAATTTTGTCGTTTGGTAAAGAGTTAAGTAAAATCTACTGTATACAAGGACATTTACATATGTCAAAAATATTCGAATTACCCATTACAGACATTTTGCATATTGAAATGTTTACAAATTCAAGAAACTTGTTATTTGTTGGTATACTTGTGGTAAAGTAAGTAATCAGGAAAGTTTGTAAGTTTTTCAAATTCTAGAAATCGCAAAAATTTCGACATAGCAAAAATGAGAACTAATACAGTCTTACTGGAATCAGAGAGAAGTCATCACCTTGGGCAAATGGCTTTCCGTTTTTTGTCTCAAAGCACACGAGATTTGTAAAAACAAATGTTGCAACAGGACAAAAATAGGTTTATAGCAAGCCATATTTTGCCATTTGCATCATTGTTTTCACCAGCATCAAAAGTTCCATTTTTCTTGTCATCATTTTAAAATCATA
Organism: Tridacna crocea; assembly: GCA_943736015.1. Lineage (NCBI taxonomy): Eukaryota > Metazoa > Mollusca > Bivalvia > Cardiida > Cardiidae > Tridacna > Tridacna crocea. Next base: position 12,454,927 of record OX031069.1, on the reverse strand, counting down.
TTTAATCTTTTATCAAACAATCCCTGGTTTTTACGACTCTGAGATAGAAGCCTTTTGAAAATATTGTGGGAAAGGAGAAAATGCTGGTAACCAGCATTTTCTCCTTTTTCCACATTGTTTTTTACTCTACTGGAAACAAATTTAAATATCTGAGTTACATGTACTTTGTTTTCTAGAAAGGCTTTCAATTTAGACCAGTCTAAAATTTTGTCATTTGGTAAAGAGTTAAAACAAAGGGCTTTTCTGTAAATGTGTTAGAAGCAGATAAAATCAGTTTCAAAAGGCTTCTTCCCCACAACCGTCAAAATTACAGATTGTGTGGTAAAGGGTTAACTAGCTGAACATTTTCAGCAATAATTCTAACAAGGTTGTGTTTTACCACCACACAAAGACATCAAGACAACATATTTACCTGGTGTGTTAGGAGGAGTGGGTCGGGGTGTGGGTGGAGTGAATTTAGGTGTAGATACTGAAAATAAAAATTAACATGACCACTAGGACGGGAACAGGTTAGGAAGAATCTATCAAATCTAACAAGAGTATCGCATTTATAAGTATCCCAACCTTGGCTGCAGTTGCATGACTTTCAGTGAAAATTCTAAAGTCAAAAAAAAGGGGGCATAAAGTATCAAAAATACTTTGATGGTCACTTGCCCCTGTTGTATGGATTCCACTTTTGATAGTTACAGAGCTATTACAAAATGTCAGTTTTCAAATGTTGACAATGCCAGGGCTGTCAAAATAACTCTTTGTTTTCTTTCAAAACAGAGCAGCATTTTTTCCCATTTTCCACGATGTTTTCTGTCCTTTAGCATCAAATTTCATAAGTTAAGTCATACCTAAAGTGTTAAAACCAGTGAGACAATTTTCATGTTTACCCACAACATAGGTTTTATGGTGATAGAACTACAAAGATATTTTTCTTTAACCTGAAAGTATTTTCATCTGTATCGCTGAAAGCACTGTAGACCCAAAAGTATACTGCAAAGGATAACCAAGGTCAATAATTTTTGCAGTTGGATTATTTCTTTATCCAATGACAATGGTCAAAATTATGAGCATTTGCAGACAACAATTAGATTGAGCTGAATTTATGGTAATTGTCTGTAAAAGTGTAGAAAATCTTATGGGAAAAGAAGAAAATGCTGGTTACTAGAAAATTCTCCTTTTCTTATAAGGTTTGTAAAAAGGCTATTTCTACAGGGTCATTAACTCTTTACCAAACGACAAAATTTTAGACTGGTCCAAATTGAAAGCACTTGCAGACACCAATATAAATGTAACTCAAAAATTGAAATTTGTTTCCAGCAGGATTGAAAACACTGTGGGAAAAGGAGAAAATGCTGGTTACCAGCATTTTCTCCTTTTCCCACAATGTTTTCAAAAGGCTTCTAACTAAGGGTCGTAAAAACCAGGCATTGTTTGGTAAAGGGTTAAAACTCAGGATAGTGTGACAAAGAGTTAAACTACCTTTTCACAGAACATAGCTCATATTACGATAATCATCTGTAGATATTTTAACAAAAGAAAACGTACCGCATCCCACTTCATCTGTGATACAGTCGATGACACCATCACATCTGAGCGATTGTTTGATACACTGTCCGTCCCCGCAGCGGAACTCTCCTACGTCGCATGATTCACATCCACACATGCATGTAGTCAAGTTCAGGGTCTGACTGGAATCCTGAAAGTCATATATGTTTACTCGTTAGAGTCATCAACTCTACTCGATGAAAAATATCTAAGTCTTGTTCAAAATAAAGAATATGAATACAACAAATTCAGTATGGCTTAACTCTTTACCGAACAACAAAATTTTAAACTGGTCCCAATTGAAAGCATTTACAGATGACAACATATATGTGACTAAAAAATTGAAATTTATTTTGGAAGGATAGAAATTATTGTGGCCTGCTGGTTACCAGCATTTTCTCCTTTACCCATAATGTTTTTAAAAGGGCTTCTATCTCAGGGTCGTACTGTCAAGTGGCAGGGGACTTGGAAACTTGTTCACAGCTGCAGTGAATCATGTCGCCACGAGCCGGAGGCTACGTGGTGACATGATTCGAAAAAGTTGTGAACAAGTTTCCAAGTCCCCTGCCACCTGACTATACAACTAATTTATTATACTGTAAAGTTTTACTGTTTCAAAGCGTGTCAAGCAAAATTTTCCTGTTTTACAATCTCACGAATCGAGCATGCTGATGAAACAGAAATTCCCTTCTGAGTTCCCCAATTCAATTAAAACTGACGTCACTGGAAACTGAGGTCACTAAAACGTGCAGTTTGGTGCATAAATGTGGAGTCTGGTGATTGATTGATGTCGCCATTTTGGATGTTGTGTTGCAAGAAAAGTGATGTTTACGGAGCATTCAAAAGGGAAACTAGCTTTACATGGTTTTAGCTAGGCATGTTAACCAATTAGATCACGAGAAATTTCTTTGCAGTATAATAATAATACAAAATGTCAAAAGTTGTTGCACAACCACAACATATATGACAACAACACCAGTGCTATGCCTGCCAATAATTTGTCATTTTCTTTGAAAACAGCCAAGCTAAAAACGTTTATAATCAATATGTACATACCGTGGAACACGCAGGACAAGTCTTCTCTATACACATGACTTCACCAGCTATACATTGGCATGTATCACAGTTCTCATTCTCCACAAACTTTCCAGGCTGCAAAAGAAAAAAAAACACTTTAACTCTTTACAACACAATCCCAACTTTTATGGTAACCCTGAAAAAGAAGCCTTTTGTAAACCTTGTGGGAAAAGGAGAAAATGCTGGTAACCAGCATTTTCTCCCTTTCCCACAATGTTTTTTACCTTTTAATAACCAAACTTCAATTTTTCCGTCACATTTAATTTGTTGTCTGCAAATGCTTTCAATTCAGACCAGTCTCTCATTTTTTTGTTGGGTAAAAAGATAAGCAGTTGTAACTCTAAGCTATAATGCGCTCTAAACTACAATGCATAATTTCATACAGCATAACATGTCAAAATTGAAAGCATTTGCACATGTCATAAACATGGCTGAAATGACTAGAAAGACAGAAAAAAAATTCAGGAAAAGGAGAAAATGCTTGTTATGATAATGTTTTCATTTAATTGCCTTCTTCCTCAAGGCCATTTACCCTTTACCAGATGACAAAATTTTGCCTTGTCCAGACTGAAAGTATTTGCAGATGACAATTTCAATTTGGTTCAAATAGTGCAATGTTTCTTTGACAGAGTAGAAAACATTGTAGGAAAAGGAGAAAATACTGGTAACCAGCATTTTCTCCTTTTCCCACAATGTTTTCAAAGGTCTTCTTTTCCAGAGGCGTTTAAAGTCGGTGTTATGCAAAAGGGTTATAATCTTTTCAGATTTTCAGCACATCCTAATTTTAGCTATGGAGAGAGGTGTAGTTTATTTGACATTGTCAAGGTTAACTAGCTCTCATATTTTAATGCTTTACCATATAATCCCAAGTTTAAACAACCCTGAGAAAGATAGCCTTTGAAAACATTTTGGGAAAAGGAGAAAATGCTGGTAAGATAATTCTCCTTTTCCCACTGTCTTCTCCCCTCCCAAAGCAAATTTCAATTATTTAAGCATATTCATTCTGTCGTCTGCTGACTTTCAATTTGGACCAGTCTAAAGTTTTATCGTATGGTAAAGTATTTTGTTCCCAGAACATCTTAGAAATATGCATGATATTATCTAGAATATCTCACCCTTCAAGTCATTTTGTTTTACAAAAACTTAAAAAGATCCATTTGACGTTTTTTTTTGACATGCTTGATTTACGATGGCATTAACTTTCAGTTACACATTGCTGTAGTATAAGTTTACTCATTCAACTTGTTTGTTATGGTATTACATCTAATGTTTATTTAAAAGCTTGCTTACAACAAATCAAACAAGGTTTGTTTCAACTTACTCCAATGACTTTTCCATCCACCATGCAGGTACATTCATTCTTTCGGACACACTTGATACCATCACAGTAGAAACCATCGTTGCACCCTTCCTTCGGACAAGATGACATGTCCATTCCTTCGAAACATGGAAGAGTATGGGGGATGATGACAGCCGTAGTTGGTTGTTGTGTGCTGACCTGTACGGTGGGTATTCGAGTCGAAACTCTCTGCTGGTTGTCTATGAAAAATTGTAACATATGACAGCTTGGTCACCCATTCACACAGCATGTTGCTTAACCCTTTACCAAACAATCCCTGGTTTCTACGACCCTGAGATAGAAACCTTTAGAAAACACTGTGGGAAAAGGACAAAATGCTGGTAACCAGCATTTTCTCCTTTTCCCACAATGTTTTCTATCTTGTAGGAAACAAATTTCAATTTTTGAGTTACGTTTATTTTGTTGCCTGCAAGTATTTTCATTTTGAACCAGTCTAACATTTTGTAGTTTGGGAAAGGGTAACTCTTAACCACACAACAAAATTTAAGACTAGTCCAAATTGAAAGTATATGCAAACAGTAAATTGAATATCAATCAAATAAAAGTTTGTGTTTTTAAAAAGGTAGAAAACAATATGGCAAAAGGAGAAAATGCTGGTTACCTGCATTTTCTTTTTTTGCAACATTCTTTTCAAAAGCCCTTTCCTTCTGGGCCATTGAAATTCGGGACTGTGTGGCAAAGAATTAACCCTTTACCAAACAACAAAATTCTACACTTTTCCATGTCCAAAGCTGTTGCTGATGACAAATGTTGCCCATTGGATGAAAGCTGACTCTGAAAGGGTGGAAAACATTGTAAGAAAAGGAGAAAGTCTAGGTTAGTAGAATTTTTTCAAGTAATTTTTTCTGCATCTTACAATGTTCTCAATAAAGTTGACCTTTCAAGGCTGTCAAACTATTGCATGTGTGTTCAGGAAATTTAATGCAAATTCCTGTATATATAAAACAGTCTTAGCCCTTTCCCAAATGACAAATTTTAGACTGTCCCAAACTCAAAGTGTTTGCAGATGACAATTTTGAATTTGATGAGAATGACAGAAAGTTTTCCAATAGGCTCGAAAACACTATAGGAAAAGAAGAAATTGCCCATTATGAGCAATTTCTCCTTTTCCCACGGTGTTTTCTAAAGACTTGTAAGACTTCCAATTTGATTGTAAGGCAGAAACATAAAAACCAGGGCTTGTTTGGGAAAAAGTTAATTACAAATCAAAATGAAAATATGAAAACTACTGGCATACTCACTGCATTCTGGTGTTGCTTTCAAACATCCAAATCGGACTTTGTAGTCGTAACAAAGCGGAGTATTATCGGCATTGAAACATTCCAAACCATCCCAGAGATTACACTTGACTTTCTGTCCAGTTTGATCGTACGGAAGTCCATCACTAGCCCTGACACACTCAATCTTGACTGGGTTCCTACACACAAGCGAGTATTCTCGGATAGTATCTATAGGCTCATTGTCACCCCCAGAAGTCAACCCAATATGACCCTGATTGACCCAATTGTCCCAGACTATGCATCCATTATCTACAATAGAAAGAAAAACTTTTGTAAAAATTCCCATTTGCTTTGAGAAACCAATAGGTCAGTTGTTATATTTCTTGTCAAATGTCAGAGAACTGATGATACTCCTTGCCTAAGTTTTCACTATTCTCTCACAGCAACTTATCATTCATACATTCGTTTAACCCTTTCCCAAATGACTAATTTTGGACTCTTCCAAACTGAAAGAGTTTGCAGACGACAATTTTAGATTTCGAGAAAATGGCAGAAAGATCAAAAAGGGTAGAAAACACTGTCGGAAATGGAGAAATTGCTTGTAATGAGCAATTTCTCCTTTTCCCACAGTGTTTTCAAAAAACTTTTACTGCAGACAAGTAAAACCAGGGCTTGTTTGGGAAAGGGTTAAATTAATTTGGAAAGCAGCAAGAAGTTTGGATAGAAAGTGGTGTGAAGTATATACTGGTAAAAGGAATTTCAGGAAAGTATAAAATAAATAGGTGCACTGACTACTGCCATATAACTGAAATAAAGTTGAAAACACCATTCAACATCGAACAAAAAAACACACACACACAGACAAAAAAGAACTTTCCTTAATTGTTTGAAAGATAAAAATTTGAGAGGAACAATTTTCTTAGTTTGAAAAAGAAAACTTCTCCTTTCCCTGTATGAAACCTTAACCCATTACCACACAATCCCTACTTTTGACGCCCCTGAAAAAGAAGCCTTTTGAAAACACTGTGGGAAAAGGAGAAAATGCTGGTTACCAGCATTTTCTCCTTTTTCCACAGTGTCTTCTACCCTTCCCAGAACAAATTTCAATTTTTCCGTCACCTTTATTTTGTTGTCTGCAAATGCTTTCAATTTGGACCAGTCTAAAATTTTCTTGTGTGGTAAAGAGTTAAACCTTGAAAGTAAAACAAAATTCTTTAAGTTCAAGGTATGTATGATGATAATGCTCTCTGATTGAGCATTTTGCCAATGTTACATCAAATTGTGCCATTTCCGTCTATGTTCTATGAGCTATAGGCACTACAGATGCAAGAAATTGCTTGCTTTTTTTTCTCAATGCATTACATGAATGTACAATTCCATTTCGCCCAATAACGATCATTTCGTTCATTAAAATGAGATGTGAGCCGCGCATGCGTAGTCAGTGAGCTTAGCGTTTCCGCCGGTGTCGGTTGTTTTATCGTAGAAACAAGGAAATTATATTTTTTTTTTTCTGTTGGATATCGTGGCTTAGCGGACGAGGTTCGCTGATTATTTCGAATTTTTATTCCTTGTTGCCACTCCGCTCATATCGGACGCTGTTCGATATCTGGAACAATATTTCTTTTCATATTTTATGTGTGAACGAGCGGACCACGTGTTTTGATATGGCGGACAAAGATCCGAAAGACGCTCCGGTTAAGGACGATTCTAAGAAAACAAAAGCAAGTTCTAACAAGAAGACATCTTGCAATGCTAAACCTGCACAAGTAGCTGCACCGGGGCCGTCTAATAAGAATGAATTGGGTCATGACGATGTCATGATGAGTATTCTTAAATCAATACAGGAAGCGCAGGTCCAGTCGAGGACTGAAATAGAAAAACTTGGGCGTCGTATGGACGACATCGAAGGCTCATGGACCTATGATAGCTATGGCTATGAGAATGAATGTTGCGAAGAATATAATGAGCAGGATTATTCTGACGGGGAAATCCCGGACCCACCTCCATCTGTTTCTGGTGCAGGAGCTGGAGGGGTATTTTCAGAGAAGCCTGAGGATAGATTTTCAGGACTTGCGAAGAGATTTAAAAGTGTTGAAAATTGTGGGAATGCTATTGATGAAAGTTTGGCCACAAATTTGACTGACCTTTTTAGAAAAGGTATGGATGAAGGCCAGTATGAGCAACTGGTAAAGGATGAAGCCACTCTCAGACCCTCTAATTGTGCTGGGCTTCAGACTGTTAAGATGAATCGTCCTATTTGGGACATTATTTCTAGAAATACTCAGACTGTGGATAGTAAACTACAGAAAAGTGCAACATCAGTCATTAAAGCTTCTATTAAGTTGGCTAACATTGTTACTAGTTTGGTAGCAGTAGAGAAAGAATTGAAATCGTCGCAGCCAGGAGCTGGCAGTGAAATTAGCAATGTGATTGACACTATTAATGATTCCTTAGCCCTGTTGGGTCATTCCAACTATCAAAATTGTATGGTGAGGAGAGATTTGGTTAAGCCTGAGCTCAAGAAGGAATTTAGCTTGCTTTGTAATCATAATATTCCCTATACTGGTTGGCTTTTTGGAGACGATGTCTCTCAAACTATCAAGGAGATAGAGGATAGTAGTCGTATGGGAAACAAGGTCCATTTTAATAGAAGAGGAGGCCCACGGGGTCGATCGGGAGTTAGAGGATATAATCGTTTTCGTCCCTACCCGAGAGGTAGAGGAAATTACTCTGGAAGCTTCTATTACCAACCACTCAATGAGGAGAGAAAAAACTCCCAGCGCCGAGGGGGGCAGAGACTAACCAAAAATTAGAAAAGGTAAGCAAGCAGTTTCAAGCAGGTAGATTGAAATATTTCGTTTTTGCATGGAAAGAGCTAACTTCAGATAAAAGTGTAATTGATATGGTACAACATTTTCATATTGAATTCATAGATGGCATTCCTCCTGTACAAAATCCCACATATAGGCCATGTCAAGTATTTAATAAAGTTGAATCAGAAATTATTGAGGCTGAAATACATAAATTATTAGCCCAAAAAGTGGTCAAGGAGGTTCAATTTGTAGAGGGACAATTTCTGTCGCCAATTTTTCTCCGTAAAAAGAAAAATGGTGAATTTAGACTCATTCTAAATTTGAAAAAATTCAATGAGCATGTAGTTTATCAACATTTTAAAATGGATACGTTTGAAATGGCATTAAAACTTGTCACAAAAGACATGTTCTTTTGCTCCATAGATATTAAGCATGCTTATTATTCAGTTCCGATTGTAGAAGAACATCAAAAATATCTTCGGTTCACATGGAAAGGAAAGATTTTTCAATTTACTGCTATGCCAAATGGTCTTTGTTGCGGACCTCGTAAATACACCAAGTTGATGAAGCCGGTTTTTGCTAAACTAAGAAATGATGGGCATATTTGTACTGGTTTTATCGATGATAGCCTGTTAGGTGGCCATACATATCAGGAATGTGAGAGTGCATTTAAAGATACTGCTTCACTTATGAAGAGTTTAGGGTTCATGTTAAATGAAGAAAAATCGGTGGTTATACCAACCCATGTTATTGCATATTTAGGAAATATTATTGACTCTGAAAAAATGATTGTATATTTGCCAGTCGAGAAAAAGGAGAAAATCAAGAAAGAATGTTTATTACTAATAAATTCGAAAGAAGCAACAATTAGACAAGTTGCAAAAGTAATTGGCCTCCTAGTATCTGCTTTTTCAGCAGTAGAATATGGTAGACTGTTTTATAGGGAATTAGAAATGGGAAAAATATTTGGATTGAAGAAAAGTTGTGGAAATTTTGATGAAATCATGGAAATTTTGCCAAGCATGAAGTCAGAATTAATGTGGTGGTATTTAAATGTTGACACTCAGATTCGACGTATTTCGATGCATGCCCCTGATGTTACTGTGCAAACAGATTCTAGTACTCAAGGCTGGGGTATTGTATATGAGGGCCAAGAGTTTGGCGGACGTTGGACAGAAGAAGAGAAAAAATATCACATTAATGTTCTTGAGATTATGGCTATCTGGTTTGCCTTGCAGGCATTATCCAACAAACTTGCAGGGTTGCATATCCAAATTTTATCAGATTCATCAACTGCAGTGTGTTACATAGAAAACATGGGTGGCACTAGATCGCTTGACTGCAATAAAATTGCTCGCAAAATATGGATGTGGTGTTACGAGAACAGTGCTTGGATATCAATTTCACATATCCCGGGAAAAACAAATATGGCAGACGCCCCTTCTCGGCAATTTAATGATAAAATTGAATGGGAACTTAATGACCAGGTTTTTGAGCAGATATGCAAAATATGGCAGAAGCCATGTATTGATTTATTTGCCTCAAGATTAAATAGGAAATTAAAAACATATTGTGCTTGGAAACCTGATCCTTCAGCTGCTTTTATCGATGCATTTACAGTAAATTGGCAGCAGTTTAAACTTGTATATATTTTTGCACCTTTCAGTTTGATCAATTGCTGCGTTCGGAAAATCCAAGAGAATCAAGCCCAAGCCATTATTATAGTGCCATTATGGGAAACACAGATCTGGTTCAGTCCCCTTATGAAACTTCTAGTGGATGTTCCAATTATTCTGCCAAAGACAAAACATCTCTTGACTTTACAGCATTCAGAACAGAGTCACCCATTAGCAGACAAACTTGTGCTGATAGCCTGTCGTGTATCAGGAGTGTGTTCACAAGCAGGGGACTTTCTACTAAAGCAACAGACATTATTATGTCCTCATGGCGCAGCTCCACGAAAAAGGGATACAAAACTTATATACAACAAGAGCGGCAAATTGTCGCAAGATACGCCCGTCTTACCCCAAGTTGTAAAGCTGGGGCATGCACCAGACAAAATTCAAGTATAAAAAACAACAAAGGGCAATAACTCAAAAATTAAGCAAGCAAGAGTTGTGATTTCGGTGCACTGCACTCCCCCTTGATGAGATCTATCCACCAATGAAATTTCATAACCCTAGCTAGTATAGTTTTAGAGATATGCTTCAGACAAAAATCAAGTATGAAAAACAACAAAGGGCAATAACTCAAAAATTAAGCAAGCAAGAGTTATGATTCCTGTGCACTGCACTCCGCCTCGGTGAGATCTATCCACCCATGAAATTTCATAACCCTAGCTAGTATAGTTTTGGAGATATTCACCGGACAAAATTCAAGTATAAAAAATGACAAAGGGCAATAACTGAAAAATTAAGAAAGCAAGAGTTATGATTCTTGTGCACTGCACTCCCCCTCAGTGAGATCTATCCACCCATGAAATTTCATAACCCTAGCTACTATAGTTTTGGAGATATGCTCCGGACAAAATTCAAGTATGAAAAACAACAAAGGGCAATAACTCAAAAATTAAGCAAGCAAGAGTTGTGATTTGTGTGCACTGCACCCCCCATCCATGAGATCTATCCACCCATGAAATTTCATAACCCTAGCTAGTACAGTATTGGTGATATGCTTCAGACAAAAATCAAGTATGAAAAACAACAAAGGGCAATAACTCAAAAATTAAGCAAGCAAGAGTTATGATTCCTGTGCACTGCACTCTGCCTCGGTGAGATCTATCCACCCATGAAATTTCATAACCCTAGCTAGTATAGTTTTGGAGATATTCACCGGACAAATTTCAAGTATAAAAAACGACAAAGGGCAATAACTCAAAAATTAAGCGAGCAAGAGTTATGATTCTTGTGCACTGCACTCCCCCTCAGTTAGATCTATCCACCCATGAAATTTCATAACCCTAGCTACTATAGTTTTGGAGATATGCTCCGGACAAAATTCAAGTATGAAAAACAACAAAGGGCAATAACTCAAAAATTAAGCAAGCAAGAGTTATGATTCTTGTGCACTGCACTCCCCCTGAATGAGATCTATCCACCCATGAAATTTCATAACCCTAGCTAGTATAGTTTTGGAGATATGCTCCGGACAAAATTCAAGTATGAAAAACAACAAAGGGCAATAACTCAAAAATTAAGCAAGCAAGAGTTATGATTCTTGTGCACTGCACTCCCCCTCGATGAGATCTATCCACCCATGAAATTTCATAACCCTAGCTAGTATAGTTTTGGAGATATGCTCCGGACAAAATTCAAGTATGAAAAACAACAAAGGGCAATAACTCAAAAATTAAGCAAGCAAGAGTTATGATTCCTGTGCACTGCACTCCGCCTCGATGAGATCTATCCACCCATGAAATTTCATAACCCTAGCTTGTATAGTTTTGGAGATATGCTCCGGACAAAGAACTGGACGCCGCCCGCCCGCCCGCCCGCCCGGACGCCCGCCCGCCCGCCACGGGTGATCCCATAATACGTCCCGTCTTCGACGGGCGTATAAAAATGGATACAATATTGTTGTGAGAAACAAATTGATAAATTTTCGCCTTCTGTGAATGAAGTCATTGAATTCTTGACAGATTTGTTTGAAAATGGTTTGGGATACAGTTCTATAAACATAGCACGGTCTGCTTTATCTTCAATTGGAATTAAGCTTCAAAATTTCACTGCGGGGACTCATCCACTAGTAGTCAGATTTTTGAGAGGTGTTTTTAACTGTCGTCCTACCAAGGCTAGGTATCAATGTATTTGGGATGTGGATAAGGTTTTGATGTATCTCCGTAAACTTTCTCCAGTGAAACATTTATCTCTGAAAGATTTAACTCTCAAGCTTGTCATGTTATTGGCTTTGACAAACGCAGCACGGATTGATTCTGTACACAAGTTGACAGTTAAACAGTTACACAAAACTAGTTCAGAATATATTTTGAGTTTTTCAAGTTTAGTTAAGCAAAGCCGACCTGGCTTTGAGTGTTCATTATTCAGGGTAAAAGCATACCCACCTGACAGAAGGTTATGTTGTTATTTTGTGTTAAAGGAATATTTAGCCAGGACTAGGGCTATAAGGGGGAAAGAGGACTCTTTACTCCTAAGTTATATTAAACCTAACCATCCAGTCACGAAAGACACAATTGCAAGATGGATTAAAACAGTTATGTATAGGTCTGGTATTGACATTACATTATTTGGGGCTCATAGTGTAAGGTCAGCAGTAACATCTAAAGCTAAAGCAAAGGCAGTGCCAATACAGGATATTATGAAAACAGCGGGTTGGTCACAGGAAAGTACATTCACAAAGTTTTATCACAAAAAGGTTGTTAAGGATGATGCATTTCAGAGTGCAGTATTGATGTCTTAAAGTATCATCACAACATATGTTGTTCATACTGGTAAGATTTCACGGCTTTGGTCATTTTATCAATCTTGTAGCTTTGAAGTCTCATTTTAATGAACGAAATGATCGTTATTGGGCGAAATGGAATTAAAAAATTAAACGAGGCTTACCTGTAAGGTGAAGTTTGATTGTAATTCCATGAGTCCAATAATAGATCATGAGGAATTAAAATCCCTCCACCCACCCTTACCTAAATAGTGGAAAACATAGTAGGGTACGCTTTGTGGTTTTATTGTACAACATTGATAAAATGCTTTTAACAACTGACTACGCATGCGCGGCTCGCATCTCATTTTAATTCCTCATGATCTATTATTGGACTCATGGAATTACAATCAAACTTCACCTTACAGGTAAGCCTCGTTTAATTTTTTAATTTTATGTATATGTACATATACTCTTTACCAAACCACAAGATTTTAGACATGTTCATATTGACAGCATTTGCAGACGACAAATTAGATGTGACACAAAAACTGAATTTTGTTTCAGGAAGGGTAGAAAACATTTTGGGAAATGGAGAAAATGCTCTCCTTTTCCCACAATGTTTTCAAAAGCCTCTTTCTCTGGGTCGTTAAAAGTCTGGATTGTGTGGTAAAGGGTTGATTAGACAAACACTTATACTGATCTTACCTATTGGAGGTTTGTTAGTATTAACTGTTGGGGGAATGGTTGGCGGTGTTTTAGCTGCAAAAGAAATACAACAAAATTTACAGAAAAAATTCATCCTTTTGTTTTGTTTTCATCTCGTTCAAATCAAAGCATATGCAGACAACAAATTAGATAGGACTCAAATGATAGAATTTCTCCTTAACCTTTTACCACATTGCAAAATTTAGATCTATCCAAACTGAAAGCAACTGCAGACCACAATTTCATAGTGGCTCAAATGATGTAACTTTTTTTTGATAGGGTAGAAAACTTGTGGTAAAAGGAGAAAATGCTGGTTACCTCAATGTTTTCAAAAAGGATTCTTCCTGAGGGTTGTTGAAAGTCATCATTGTGTGGTAAAGGGTTAAAAGAGTACAAAAAAAATGTGTCAACATTTTCTCTTTTACTAACCATATATTCTACTCTTTCAAAAACAAATCCCAAAATTCTAGCCATGTCTTTATTTTGTCATCTATCATGATTTGAATTTGTGCTAGTCTAAAAATAAAGTTTTGTTAATGTTTTAACAATATGAAAACCCTACACTATATACCCTTTACCAGAGAACAAAATTTTTAGACTTGTTCTTATTAAAGGAAATTACAGCTGGTATGAAATATGTAGCTTAAATGATGGAATTTCTCTTAATAACTCATTACCAAGACAAAATTTTAGACCAATTAAAATTGAAAGTATTTGCTGACGACAAATTTCACGTAACTAAAAACACAAAACCTGCCTTTGATTGGGTAGAAAACATTGCAGGAAAAGAAGTAAATGCTGGTAACCAGCATTTTCTCTCCTTTTCCTGCAGTGTTTCCAAAAGGCTCCTTTTCTTAGGTTCATTAAAACACAGGGCTTTTTGGTAAATGGTAAAAACAATTGTGGAAAAGCAAGAAAATGCTGGCTACAGATTTCTTTTCTTTTTCCAAAATTGTTCAATGTTTTAAACAGCTGCTTTTCTCAGGGTAGATTTTAACCACTGTTAGTGTGATGTCTGTGGTTGTGAGGTAGAGTATCGGCCTTGTAATCATACGGTCCCAAGTTTGATACATGGGAGTGGGTGTCAACTTTGGGACAGCATCAGCCCACACAGTCCGCGTGAGCACTGGTGTAGTTTCCAGGAAGCAGAATGAAGAGAGATTAGTCTAAGTTGCAAGAACTTGTTTCTTAATTGATGTATGATAAGAATGTTTAAACTAAATTGGTTGTTTGGCAAATGGTTAAAACACTTACTTGGAAGTCCTTCATAGCAACCTAAAACTTCCATTCTCATAGCAATTCCATTCTGCCATGTTTGTGGCTGTATACGGAGATACTGAGCTCTGATTGGATATTCAAACCAGTTCATCACATGACCATCGGAGTCGGTATTTCCTGTAAACACCTGTAAATTGCAAGACATACAGGATCTTACATAAGTTAGAATTTTTGAAAGAGTATACAATCAATGATATCAGTATTATCTATGAATTGAATTTTGCAGATATCAATAAAAAAAAAAAAAGACAATTAATGCCATGAAAGTATAAAGAAATAACATTATCTGTTCTCAGTAAACTAGCAATGGTTTTTAAGTAATCATCTGATTGGTAGATCATTTACGTCATTTTTTAAACTATAAAGTAAACATGCAAAATATTGTTATTTTTGTGACCCTGCTTGACAGACCAGAACACAAGAGATTTACCTGTTTCAAAGTTACTCATCTGCAAAATGATGCCCTGAAAACAGAGTGGAACAGCATAAAATTTAGAATGAAAGCATGAAGTCATACTGAAATAACAGTGATGTAATAAGGGACAACATACCTTGTCCTGTCCAAGTTCTTGGTATGGAGTCCAATGGAAGGCGTCAGTGGAATAGAACACTTTATATGATGTAACAAAGGCTGGGATACCATTTCTTCCCTGAGTGATGATGCCCGTCAGTATACGAGGTGCTAGGAAGTTCACCTATGTGGGAGAGAAATTGTATCACTTTATTTGTCATCTACAGATGCTTTGAATTTGGACCAGCCTAGAATTTTGTAGTTCATATAAAGAGTTAAGTCATATCCTTGCCACAGTTTATATGTTTATGAATTAATATCCTACAGTTGGCCAGTTCTAGGCTGTGAATACAAAATGAAATTTACATCTTTGACTCTTTACTACACAATCCCAACCTTTAACGACACTGAGAAAGAAGCCTTTTGAAAACATGGTGGGAAACGGAGAAAATGCTGGTAACCAGCATTTTCTCCTTTTTCCAATATGTTTTCTACCCTTCCCAAACCAAATTTCAATCTTTCAGTCTCTTTTATTTTGTAGTCTGCAAATGCTTTCAACTTGGACCGGTCTAAAATTTTCTTGCGTGGTGAAGAGTTAAGTCATGCTTCCAAATAAAGTATATGTTCTGTCCCACTCTCACACAAAGAATCATTTAGTACCAAATCATTATCTTTTATTCCAGAGGGGCATATTTCTAGCCTTATGAAATATCACCTTTATATATTTGTTGTGTCCATGGTTGTGAGGTAGAGTGTTGGCCTCATAACCAAAAGGTTGCAAGTTCAAGACCCAAGAGCGCATGTCAACTTTGGGATTTTTCACTGGCCCACATATTCAGTGGGAGTACTAGTGTAGTAGTTCCCAGGAAGCAGAATAAAGAGATATTAGTAATAGTTATAAGAACTTGCTTCTCAATCGATGTAAAGTAAATACGTTCAAACAAACCTGTATATACTGATTCTTGTCATTTGTTTGGGCAATCCAAGCCCCAGGTCCATCTAGACGTGCTGCCCGAGGGTGAAGGTTTCCATCCCTGGAGGAAGAGGCAGTGATCATGTCATTCTGGATTGTTCCACTGGCCATACCCATCTTTTCCTGACATGCCACTGTAAGTAGACACATATATCATTTCTTAACTCTTTATCAAAATGCAGACCAAAAATTTATCATTACCTATCTCTTTACCACATGGTAAAATTTCAGACCAATCCAAATCCAAAGCACATGCTCACCCAAAATTTATCATTACTTAACTCTTTACCAAACAATAGAATTTTAGACCAATCCGAATACACAGCACATGTAGACCTAAAGTTTATCATTACTTAACTCTTTACCACACGGTAAAATTTTAGACCAATTTGAATCCTAAGTACATGCAGACCCAAAATTTATCATTACCTAACTCTTTACCTCATGGTAAAATTTTAGACCTATCCAAATCCAAAGCACATATAGACCCAAAATTTATCATTACCTAACCCCTTACCACACAGTAGAATCTTGGACCCATCCAAATCCAAAGCACATCCAGACCAAAAATTTATCATTACTTAACCTTTACCACACAGTAAAATTTAAAACCCATCTGAATCCAAAATGTCTTTTTTAACCAATTACAACACAGTCCGTACTTTTGACGATCCTGAGAAAGAAGTCTTTAGAAAGCATTGCTGGAAAAGGAGAAAATGCTGGTAGCCAGCATTTTCTCCTTTCCCACAATGTTTTCTACCCTTCACGGAACAAATTTCAAATTTTTAGTCACTTTTATTTTGTCGTCTGCAAATGCTTTCGAGCAAACCTAAAATTTTGTCGTTTGGTAATGAGTTAAGCTTTCAATTTGGTAAGACAATTGTTTTCAAATAAAGGGATCCTGATACCTAATCAGCAGCTGGTTATCATATTTGGAATCCAAATATGAGCAAAAAAAAAAGAAAAAGGGTTACAGGCTATTCATATTTCTCAGGTCATTCCAAACAATAAATGTATTCGAAATGAGCGTGTTTATCAGCAAACATTTTGAGGAAATGTGAGCAATGCTCGAGCAAAATGGGGTTTAACCCTTTCCCAAACGATAAATTTTGGACCCTTCCAAACCGAAAGAGTTTGCAGACGACAATTTTAGTTTTGGAGAAAATGGCAGAAAGTTCTTAAAAAAGGGAAGAAAACACTGTGAGAAAAGGAGAAATTGCTCGTTAAGAGCAATTTCTCCTTTTCCCCCAGTGTTTTCAAAAGACTTTTACTGCAGACACATAAAAACCAGGGCTTGTTAATGCCTTTAACTCTTTACTCCATAGATACTCGTTTCCACGCATTGCTTGTAGGAGCTTTTTGAAACAGTGTGGCAAAAGGTGAAATTGCTCGTGACCTTTTGTCACAATGTTTTCTATGCTATCAAAAGGTGTCATATAAACAAGAAACGGAAACATCTTTGCTGTTATTTAGGGTCAATTTGAGATACCTTAGAAATGCCTTATTGGGGTAGAGGGTTAAAGGAGAGGCATTTTGTTTCATCCTTTTGGGTATATTTGGTTGAAATAAATTATTGATTCATTTCAGGTCATTTTGTTCAATTTCTATACAGATTTCCCAAATACAGATTCTACCTATATACTTTTACCCACATAATTTTGCATTCTTTCTGGTGGGGTATTGACAGAAACCAACTAGGTGAAAAGTATTAATACACCCTTGTGGTATGTCTATACATACCTGGTATTTTAGTGTTGGGCGTGGGCACTGCAGTGGTTGTAGTTGGCAGACTAGAAGTGGTTGATTTTTCTGTAATTACATGTGTATACAAACTTGATAAGTCTTTATTACATGATAGAGTTCTAGACTTGTCCAGAATGAGGTTTGAAAAGCTGTGTACCAATGATAACTAGAGCTGAATGTGACTTTAAATCCCTGCCTGCACTTTTACAGTATTTTGTACACAGACGGACACACTGACGGACAAAGGGACGGATGGACTTACAGAGAGACAGGCTGATTCCAGTATACCCCCAAAAACATTTGTTTTGAGGGGATATAACTAGAACCGTCACTGAATGTGACTTAATACACCTACTAGCGCTTTGACAGAAACAGGCAATTACTAGTATTTTGTATACAGATGGACAGAAACATGGACAACAAACGGGCTGATTCCAGTAAACGCTTGAAAACTTACGTTTTGCGGAGGCTTTATGTTAGCTTTGTACCAGTTACCTTTGTTACTAGTATTTCACCTTTTCTCTACCATGTTAAAGTTTCTACCTTAACTCTTTTAATCCTGAGTTTTAACCACCTAGAAGAAAGAAGGCTTGTGAAAAAAACATTGTGGAAAAAGGAGAAAATGCTGGTAACCAGCATTTTCTCCTTTTCCCACAATGTTTTCAACCTTACCAAAGAAAGAAATGCATTATTCTGACTGCATTGAAAATGTCTTCTGCAAATGTTTTCAATTTGGTTGAATCTAAAATTTTGTCATGTGGTAAAGTCTCTAACATATGATAGAATTCTATGTGTGATAATGTGCTTAAACATTAGCTTTGAACCAGCAACCTAGTTACCAATATTTTCCCTTTTCCTGACCCTACTTAGAAAATGCTGCTGACCTTACTACATGTGAGAAAGTAGTCGGTGGCCTGGACAGAAAGTTATATCACTACTGATGTGATAAAGGAAATATATGCATGGGTGTACTGGGAGCTTCGCTTGTTGTGGCAACCAGTGGGAAAGTTAAACGAAGAAATGTCATGAATTAAATGGTTCACTGGACCTACCTTCACACTCACACTTGTATCTGATTTTGTAGTCATTGCACTGTACTGGGAAATTTATGGAGTTGTCACATATAAATCCATTCTCAATGGTACACTCTACAATCTATAAAAAGAAACAAAACAATGAACAATGAATAACCCTTTACCAAACAATACCTGGTTTTTACGACCCTGAGAGAGAAGCCTTTTGAATATAATGTGGGAAAAGTAGAAAATGCTGGTAACCAGCATTTTCTACTTTTCCCACATTGTTTTCTTCTCTGCTGGAAACCAATTTCAATTTTTGAGTATGTTTTTTTGTTGTTTGCAAGTGCTTTCAATTTGGACTAGTCTAAAATGTCGTTTGGTAAAGAGTTAAAAAGATATGGCACTCAATGCTTGCCATGCATTCCTTGTCTTTCTTATTTCTTTATCAAACAACAAAAATGCAGTCTTGTCCAAATCGAAAACCTGGGCAGACCGTCATTTATATGTTACTAAAATGGTGGAGTTTGTCTTTGATGGGAAAGAAAACATTAGAGGAAAAGGAGAAAAGTAGCTGAGCCATGGTAGCTCAGTCTATTGCGTGGAGGATTTGCACAGAACATGCAGTCTGATCTTGGATCTACCCTGTCCAAGAAGGAGGTATTATTCGTCAAAAAAAAAACTTTGAAATATCAATATTTAGGTTTCCACAATAGAAATGAAAAAAAAAAATGTGCTGGTAATTTAGCAGGATAAGGATTTGCCCTTTATCACACAATCCCTACTTTTGATGACCCTGAGAAAGAAGCCTTTAGAAAACATTGTGGGAAAAGGAGAAAATGCTGGTTACCAGCATTTTCTCCTTTTCCCACAAAGTTTTCTATCTGTTCAGGAACAAGTATTATCATTTAAAAAAAAACATGTGAATTGCCCTCTGTGAATTCCACCACTGAAGACCAGTTTGAATTCTATTGTGTGGTGAAGGAGTTAATATTCAGGATCTTGTGGTAAATGGATCAGGATGTTGTTTGTGAAGAGGAATACAACCAAATACACTGTTCCTCCACCAAAGGTATCAAACGAATCTTACCTCCCCTGAACTGTAGTGAGGTATACCATTGACAGTGCTACAATCTATAGCTGATATCTTTCCATTACCACAGAAAGCTGCTTTCTCCACTGCTGTCATAAACTCTTCATCTTTTCCACCACTGTCTGGTTTATCCTTGTTGATCCATTGGGACCATCCACTCACACACTGCAATTATTTGACAACACTTTACAATTTCCCATACAGCCAAATTTAACCCTTTAACCTTTTAGATCCCTAGTTTTAAAAATCCTGAGGAAATCAGCTTTTGAAAACCTTGTTGGAAAAGGACAAATGCTGGTAACCAGAATACACTGGTACCCTGTATTTTTTCACAATCATTATGAAAGGCTTTTTTCACCCGCATCATTCAAGCAAGAAACTATTGGTAAATGGTTAACTGTCTACCACCTATCCCAATTTTTAATGGACCTTAAAGAAATGCCCCTTGAAAACATTGAGGAAAAAGGAGAAAATGATGCATTTTCTCCTTTTGCCACAATGTTTTTTACTCTATCAAAAACAGAAATCACCAATTTAGCAACATTTTATTTGTCTTCTGCAAATGCTTTCGATTTTACTCCAGTCAAATCTTTGTAGTTTGGACTCAAATTGCCATGAGAGCTATACGTTTTGCATATTTTATACAGTCAGGCTTGATAAATAAATACTTGAAACAAATAATAGAAAAACTGTAATAAAATAAAAACACTAACTGTTGGTGAAACTGCTGTTGGTGACAATCCAGTTACAAGGCCTGGTTTTGTTGTAGGGGACTGTCCTGGCAACAGTCCTGGTTGGGCTGTTGGAGTTTGGCCTGGCATTACACTTGGTTTTGCAGTTGGTGATTGTCCTGGTAATGAGCCTGGCTGAACAGTTGGTGATTGCACTGGCAAAAGACCTGGCTGTGAGGTTGGTGACTGTCCTGGCAACAGTCCTGGTTGTGCTGTTGGAGTTTGACCTGGCAGTACACTTGGATTTGCAGTTGGGGAGCAATCAATACCTTTAGGTTCACAGAAGACTCGTACCTCATAGTCTGAACACTGTAGGTCCGGTTGATCAAAACTAAAGCAAATTAGTCCTCCAGATTCAATTGAACACAAGACATTGACATCATCTGTTTCATTGACCATTGCATGATTATTTTGAGTCCTACATTCTATAGCCTGTATATCATTCTCATCACAGAATTGATATAAGCTTCTGAGTTCAGAAAATGTTTCTGATTCACCACTAAATGTGTCAGGAGTATGACCATTCATCCATGATGTCCATCCACAAAGAACTGAACTTGGTTGTGCTGTTGGTGATGAACCGAACAAAGCACCTGGTTGTGCTGTTGGTGATTGTCCTGGCAACAGACCTGGTTGTGCTGTTGGTGATTGTCCTGGCAATAGTCCTGGTTGTGCTGTTGGTGACTGTCCTGGCAACAAACCTGGCTGTGCTGTTGGTGACTGTCCTGGCAAAATACCTGGTTGTGCTGTTGGTGATTGTCCAGGCAACAACCCAGGTTGTGCTGTTGGAGATTGTCCTGGCATTATACCTGGTCTTGCTGATGGTGACTGTCCTGGCAATAGTCCTGGTTGTGCTGTTGGTGATTGTCCTGGCAATAAACCTGGTCTTGCTGATGGTGACTGTCCTGGCAATAATCCTGGCTGTGCTGTTGGTGATTGTCCTGGCAATAGTCCTGGTTGTGCTGTTGGTGACTGTCCTGGCAACAGACCTGGCTGTGCTGTTGGTGACTGTCCTGGTAGCAATCCTGGTTGTGCTGTGGGTGACTGTCCTGGCAAAACACCTGGTTTAGCAGTTGGACTTGAACCATTTACAAGACCTGGTTGTGCTGTTGGTGATTGTCCTGGCATTAAACCTGGTTGTGCAGTTGGTGATTGCCCTGGCAACAGACCTGGTTGTGCTGTTGGTGACTGTCCTGGCAACAGACCAGGTTGCGCTGTTGGTGACTGTCCTGGCAACAGACCTGGCTGCGCTGTTGGTGATTGTCCTGGCAATAGTCCTGGTTGTGCTGTTGGTGACTGTCCTGGCAACAGACCTGGCTGTGCTGTTGGTGACTGTCCTGGTAGCAATCCTGGTTGTGCTGTGGGTGACTGTCCTGGCAAAACACCTGGTTTAGCAGTTGGACTTGAACCATTTACAAGACCTGGTTGTGCTGTTGGTGATTGTCCTGGCATTAAACCTGGTTGTGCAGTTGGTGATTGCCCTGGCAACAGACCTGGTTGCGCTGTTGGTGACTGTCCTGGCAACAGACCAGGTTGCGCTGTTGGTGACTGTCCTGGCAACAGACCTGGCTGCGCTGTTGGTGACTGTCCTGGCAACAAACCTGGTTTAGCTGTTGGACGTGAACCATTATCAAGACCTGGCTGTGCTGTTGGTGACTGTCCTGGCAACACACCTGGCTGTGCTGTTGGTGACTGTCCTGGCAACAAACCTGGTTGTGCAGTTGGTGATTGCCCTGGCAACAGACCTGGTTGCGCTGTTGGTGACTGTCCTGGCAACAGACCAGGTTGCGCTGTTGGTGACTGTCCTGGCAACAGACCTGGCTGCGCTGTTGGTGACTGTCCTGGCAACAAACCTGGTTTAGCTGTTGGACGTGAACTATTATCAAGACCTGGCTGTGCAGTTGGTGACTGTCCTGGCAACACACCTGGCTGTGCTGTTGGTGACTGTCCTGGCAACAAACCTGGTTGTGCTGTTGGTGACTGTCCTGGCAACAGTCCTGGTTGAGCTGTTGGTGACTGTCCTGGCAACAGACCTGGTTGAGCTGTTGGTGATTGTCCTGGCAACAAACCTGGTCTTGTTGATGGTGACTGCCCTGGCAATAGTCCTGGTTGTGCTGTTGGTGACTGTCCCGGCAACAAACCAGGTTGTGCTGTTGGTGACTGTCCCGGCAACAGACCTGGTTGTGCTGTTGGTGACTGTCCCGGCAACAGACCAGGTTGTGCTGTTGGTGACTGTCCCGGCAACAGACCAGGTTGTGCTGTTGGTGACTGTCCCGGCAACAAACCTGGTTGTGCAGTTGGTGACTGACCCGGCAACAGACCTGGTTGTGCTGTTGGTGATTGTCCTGGCAACAGACCTGGTCTTGCTGATGGTGACTGTCCTGGCAACAGTCCTGGTTGAGCTGTTGGTGATTGTCCTGGCAACAGACCTGGTTTAGCAGTTGGACTTGAACCATGGTCAAGACCTGGTTGTGCTGTTGGTGACTGTCCCGGCAACAGACCTGGTTGGGCTGTTGGTGACTGTCCCGGCAAGAGACCTGGTTGGGCTGTTGGTGACTGTCCCGGCAACAGACCTGGTTGTGCTGTTGGTGACTGTCCCGGCAACAGACCTGGTTGTGCTGTTGGTGACTGTCCCGGCAACAGACCTGGTTGTGCTGTAGGTGACTGTCCCGGCAACAGACCTGGTTGTGCTGTTGGTGATTGTCCCGTAAACACACCTGGTTGTGCTGTTGGTGACTGTCCCGGCAACAGACCTGGTTGGGCTGTTGGTGATTGTCCCGGCAACAGACCTGGTTTGGCTGTTGGTGATTGTCCCGGCAACAGACCTGGTTGTGCTGTTGGAGATTGTCCCGGCAACAGACCTGGCTGTGCTGTTGGTGATTGTCCCGGCAATAGTCCTGGTTGTGCTGTTGGTGACTGTCCTGGTAACAAACCTGGTTGGGCTGTTGGTGACTGTCCTGGCAACAAACCTGGTTGGGCTGTTGGTGATTGTCCTGGCAAGAGACCTGGTTGAGCTGTTGGTGACTGTCCTGGCAAAAGACCTGGTTGTGCAGTTGTTGTTTGCTGATGTACTGTTGAAGCTTTGAAATCAAATGATCAGAAAACATTTTACAATCTTCTCCATTTTAGTAATATTTAAAAGCACAAGAAATACTTTCTTAGTTAGATAAATGCCATGAGTATGCACTTCATTTTTCTAATTTACTTAAAAAGAACCATTTCAGGGAGAAACAAAGACACTGAAATAGACACTGCCAGATATTTAACTGAAATGGCAATTTGCCCCACTGTGCAAAGTTAATATGAGAGCCTCTTTCTGGAGCTTAAGGAGGAGGGATACTGTATCCTTACCATTATTATCTGTTCAATTTGTCTTTTTTGTCAGTGTATATTGAATAGCTTAATCTGTTATCTATGTCCTATTTTAGGCATAAACATATCAAATACTGATGATAATTGTTTGAATACAGTTCAAAATAGGCAATCAATCATCATCCAAGATGTTTACTGCATATATATGCTGCAATAAAAATCCAAAAATGATGTCCTCCTTTTGATTTCTTTAATGTTCTCCAGGTAACTCTTTTCCTTTTACCACTTTATCCTTCTAAACCTTTTTTTGGAACCAAGCAGAATACATGTACATGTATTTTACAATAGGCCCTCTTCTGGACTGCAAATATTTGACTCATCCATATTGAAAGCATTTGCAGATGACATATAAATTTTCGCTCAAACTATGAAATTTGTCTGTTAAAGGGTAAAAATCTTTCTCTCTCAGGTGTGTAACTATTTGATTGATGATTTCAACTCATTACCAAACAACAAAATTTTAGGTTTGTCCAAATCAAAAGCATTTGCAGACGACAAAATAAAAGTGACTGAAAATTTGAAATTTGTTTTGTGAAAGGTAGAAAACATTGTTGGAAAAGCAGAAAATGCTGGTTACGGCATTTTCTCCATTTTTCCTCAAAGTTTTCTAAAGCCGTCTTTCTCAGGGTCTTCCAAAGTAAGGATTGTGTGGTAATGGGTTAACTGATCAAACTGTATCATACAAGTTGGCTCAAACTATGAAATTTGTCTGTAAAAGGATAAGAACTAAGTTTTCTAAAGCTTTCGCTCTCAGGTTTGCAACAATTTGACTGTTTGATGATTTAATCTTCATCACACAATCCTGACTGTAAATGACCCTGAGACAGAAAGCTTCTGAAAACATTGTGGGAAAACAAAGAAAATGCTAGAAACTAACATTTTCTCCTATTCCCACAATGGTTTTTGACCAATCAAAGATAGAAATCATAATTTTAGCAACTTTTAATTTGTTGTCTGCAAATACTTTCTACTTAGTCCTGACCAAAATTTTGTTGTTTGGTAAAGAGGTTTAACTCTTTCCCAAACAAGCTCTGGTTTTTAAGTGTCTGCAGTACAAGTCTTTAGAAAACACTGTGGGAAAAGAAGAAATTGCTCGTAAGGAGCAATTTCTTCTTTTCCAACAGTGTTTTCTACCCTTTTTTAAGAACGTTTTGCCACTTTGTCTGAATCTAAAATTGTCGTCTGCGAACTCTTTTGGTTTGGAAGAGTCCAAAATTTGTCATTTGGGAAAGGTTTAGTTGATCAAATGGTATTGCCCAAATCGCTTTTGAGTCAAAAAAACCAATCAATTTCATAACAAGACATATCTAACTCTTTACCACACAATCCTGACTTTTAACGACACTGAGAAAGAAAGCCTTTGAAAACATTGTAGGAAAAGGAGAAAATGCTGGTAACCAGCATTTTCTCCTTTTCCCACAATGTTTTCTACCCTTTACAAATCAAATTTCAAATTTTGATTCACGTTTATTTTGTCGTCCGCAAATACTTTCAGTTTGGACTAGTCCAAAATTCTGTTGTTTGGTAAAGAGTTAAGCCGTAATGTTTTTCTTTAATGCTTAAACAAAGGCCATACAACAGTGGACATATTTTCCAAGGAAGAGAATCCTTACTTTTTGGACCAATAAAAAAAGAAAAGCGAAACAAAATATGGGTGTAACTTACACAAACATGGACAGAAAAATCGAACTTCATAATCTCGACAGCCACCAGATGCTGTGTTATCCCAATTCAAACATTTCAATCCAGTTGCTAGGTCACATGTAACTTTTTGATTCACATCATTCACGGGTGTTCGTGTAAGGACATCTCGGCATTCAATCATGGCTGGTGATGAACAGAATTCATGTAACTGACGAATCTTAGACAGAGTTTCAATATCTCCGCTTCCTGCACTAGGTCTGTCAACATTTATCCAAGCTGTCCAATCACATTCAGGGTGGATTATTGTTGGGCCTGAAAAATTTTGAATTAAAAAAACTTTAAGCTACAAAAGGCAACTCAATGCAATTTTTCTGACAGTGAAAACTACAGCTGTCACTGAATGTGACTTAACTCTTTACCACTCAATCCCAACTTTTAACAACCCTGAGAAAAAAGCCTTCTGAAACATTGTTGGAAAAGGAAAAAAAATGCTGGTAACCAGCATTTTCTCCCTTTCCCACAATGTTTTCAATCCTTCCCCAATTCAAATTTCAATTTTTCAGTCACATATATTATGTTGTCTGAAAATGCTTTCAATTTGGACCAACCGGTCTATAAATTTGTTGTTTGGTAAAGAGTTAATACCCCCATCAGCGCTTTGACAGAAACTGGCAATTGCTAGTATTTTGTGTACAGACAGACACATGGACAGACAGGCTGATTCCTGTATATTTGCTTTTTTGTAGTTAAAGATTGAAATTTCTTTCATCTCCTGAACATCATCTGTAATATTTGGTTAAAGATCCAATTTTCTTTCATCTCATGAATGCCATCAGTAATATTTTCACAAGTGGCAGTTTTCTTTCATCTTGTGAACACGTCTGTAATATTTTCATGAGTGGCACTGCCACTCGTGAAAATATTACAGATGGTGTTCACAAGACGAAAGAAATTTCGATCTTTAACAAAAAAAATATTCTATTTATTTCATGCTTTTAACCCTTTCTTTCGAGAGGAACTTTATTAAAATCCAGTACAATTTTTTTCAGTTGTTCCATGTGGCGTACCCCCTCCGCGTAGCAACGCATTATGATATTATGTCAAGTGCGAGAAATGTATGGTAAATGACATCATATTTCCAACTGGTTGTGAGTCACATGCATTTTACCTAGGTAACTAGAACACTAGAAAATTGGTATTTTCACTGGTCATAACAAGGAAATATAAAAACAGTATTTCTCGATAATGGACGGAAAGAATGAAATAAAGTGAAATTTTTCAGAAAAAAAACAATAAAAGAGAAAAAAAAACACTAAGAGCCATGCTTTGTGAAAAGAATTTTAGTGCATCTGTGAAAAAAAAATCAACCCAGATCACATCTTCACAAGCCAAGGGTTACAATTCACTATGCTACTCTACCCTTGGCGGATTGAGCTTGATTTCGAAAATCACCCGATACGCCTTTTCATTGGTTGCAGCTAGCTCTAACTGCATCAAATCAAATCGCTGGTAGCATTTCATCTTTGATAAAAATAGAACAGGGTCGCAATAAAAATAGAAGGTAAAGATGAATACTTCCGTGGATGTGTGCAAGATTTGTAATGATTTATTACCAAAGAAAATACAGATGAACAATATTTACATAAAGTTTCAATGTGATCAATCAATTATCAGATGTTTTAGGCTATATCCCAGCACCTGACCATGGAATGTCGAAGTACGTGTATGGTTATTGCTTCATGTTGAATTATTGTATTCGTAAGCAGTTTTGATTTCACTGGCTATACAAAATATGATGTAACGGGAGATAATAAGAAGCATGCAATAGGGGCCATGTCGCAAGAATCTCAAAATTGGGCTCAATCCGCCAAAGTAAGATCCACGTAGTGATTGTAACCTTGGCTCGCGAAGATGCCCAGATCAGCATGCTCAGCCTGCAAGACTTTTTTCCACTGATCAATTCTTTACATGTAACAGGACCAGTATTCCTCCAGCTTCAGTTTGTTGTTGAAAACTAAATAGAAAGTATTAATTTTTTTTGCAGATGACAAATTAAATGTAGCTAAAATTATCATTTCTGTCTTTGATATGGTATGAAAAGCAGAAAATCCTGTTACCATGTTTTCAAAAGCCATCTCATTCATGGTAATTTAACCCATTACCACATGATCCCTAATTTTGATGACCCTGAGAAAGAAGCCTTTAGAAAACATTGTGGGAAAAGGAGAAAATGCTGGTAACCAGCATTTTCTCCTTTTCCCACAATGTTTTCTACTCTTCACAAAACAAATTTCAAATTTTCAGTCACTTTTATTTTGTCATCGTTTTCCTACAATGTTTTCTACCCTGCTGGATACGAATTTCTACCCTGCTGGAAGCAAATTTTACTGTTTGAGTTTTGTTTTATTTTGTCGTCTGCAAATGTTTTCTACTCTTCACAAAACAAATTTAAGTACCTTTATTTGTCGTTTAGTCATTTGCACCAGCCTAAAATATTGTCGTTTGGTAGCAAGTTAAAGTAAGGAAAGTGTGGTAAATGGTTAGAAATACACATGCATGTTACACTAATGCCATACTTACGCATTGTGGGGTTTGTGCTGTTGTTCAAAGGAGGAGCAATAGTTGAAGGTTTTGCCGAGGTTGTACAGTTGTCAAACTTGTTACACTGTATTTTGTTATTCGAACACTGACAAATCGTGCACTCGTCGGAGTTGTTTGTCCATGTTTCATATGCCTGTTAATACAATGAAAGTAACTCATAGAACAAAATGATAGTCTGCTGGAAACAAATTTCAATTTTTGAGTTGCGTTTATTTTGTTGTCTGCAATTGCTTTCAATTCGGATCTAAAATTTTGTCATTTGATAAAGAGTTGACCCTTTACGAGCCAATCCTTGGTTTTTACAACCCCGAGATGGAAGCCAATTGAAAAAATTGTGGGAAAAGGAGAAAATGCTGGTAACCAGCATTCCTCCTTATCCCACAATGTTTTCTACCCTGCTGGAAACAAATTTCAAATTTTTAGTTGCATTCATTTTGTCGTCTGCAAGTGCTTTCAATTGGGACCAGTCTAAAATTTTGTCTAGTTAACAGACAAAACTCTTCACCAGAAACCTTTTACTCTTTACAGAATGACAAAAATTTGGAGTTGCCCATATAGAAATCATCTCAAGACCACATAGTAGATATTGCACAAAGGTTGGGATTTGTACCAGAAAGGATGGAAAATATTGTGGGAATAGGAGAAAATGCTGTTTAGCAGCATTTTCCATTTTTCCCTTAATGTTTATCAAATACTTTTTTCATACGCATGTTAAATTCAGGATTGTGTCGAAAGGGGTAAACTAGCAATCTGTTAGTACTTTAAACTCTTTAACAGTTTATCAAACAATCCAGACTTTTAATGACCCTTAGAAAGAATTAAGCCTATAGAAAGGCTTCCTTTTCAGGGTTGTTAAAAGTCGGGAATTTTTAGTAAAGCCTTAAACTCTAATACAAGCAAACAAACAAACAAACAAAAATTAAGCAAACAAACAATTGTAGATATCTGTAAAAAGGTAATTTGCAAGTTTACCTGAGCAATTGTTCCATCTGGTTTAATGCATGGGCACATGTCTACTTTTACGCAAGTTGACTTGTCCTTCAGTTTTTCCCCAGGTCCGCACACAGGCTTTTGTGATGGGTATGTACACATGGGTACACAGGGGTTATCCGACTCACAAAGACCAGTGCTTGCGGCAAATCCCTCACAAAGTTCATCGCATTTGTAAGCACAGGATTCCCAAATCTGACCTGGTGGACATACAGCTAAAAACAAATTATAAATGCATTAAGTTTGCAAAACATCTTTTATGGACTGTCCAACTGTTTTTACATTCAAATGGACTTTTCCTTGGTTACAGAATTTTAAAAGATTTCAAAATGGAAGCTTTTGACAGCAAATTCAAAAATAACAGAAAAACTGTTTCTGTATTTGAAAGAGTGGAAAACATTGTTGGAATAAGAGAAAATACTGGTCACCAGCATATTTCTCCTTTCCACATCGTGCTTTTCCTCATAAGGTTCTTCAACTCTTTATCAAAACATCCTTATTTTAACAACCCCCGAAAGAACCTATGGAAGAACTTGCAGGAAATGGAGAAAATGCTGGAAACAAGAATTTATCTCCTTTTCTAACATTTTTACTAGAATCTTTTAAAGACAAATCCAACCAATTGATTCACAGTGAATTTGTGTACTGCAAGTAATTTCAACTTAGAAAACCTAAGAGTTTTACAGTGATTTAACTCATTACCAAACAACAAGATTTTAGGTTTCTCAAAATCCAAAGCATTTGCAGACGACAAAATAAAAGTGATTAATAATTTGAAATTTGTTTTGGGAAGGGTAGAAAACATTGTGGGAAAAGGAGAAAATGCTGGTTTCCAGCAGTTTCTCCTTTTTCCACAATATTTTCTATAGGTTTCTTTCACAGGGTCGTCTAAAGTAGAGATTCAGATTATTAATTACCTGTCATTATCATAGGTGTTGAACCAGATACCACTGTAGACAGTGGGTTCGGAGATGCGGTGCATTCAGGGCTCCAGCACAGAACGCTCACCTCGTAGTCATAGCACATGCCATCTTGCTGATCTCTGTGAATGAAATTAAACACGGCACATGTACTAGACTATAAGTCTCCAGTTCGATACCCAGCAGGGGATGTTAATTTTGGGATCTTTTACAGCCCCACACATTTGGTGCCAGTACTGGTGTAGTTTGAGAGAGATAAGTATGAGTGGTAAGATCTTGTTTCTCTATTGATGCAAAATAAATATGTGACCGGTCACATGAAAAGGGACTATCTGGGAATTCTATACATCAATTAGATGTAAACAGATCAAAGATAGTGCAGGTCGATTCAAGATGATAGTTCAAAAATGATTGTCCAGTATGGGAAAATGACCACTTCTTGAAAAGAAAATATCATAAAAGCAAAAAGTGTCGACCCTGGTCAGCCTGCGCATTCAGTGCAGTCTGACCAAGGTAGACATTGCTCACAGTTCCAAGATGGTCCCTTTCTGTGTGATGGATCACATATTTTTAAACTAATTAGTACCAGACTATTTAATTTTAAACTTGTGTATACTGAATGCATGTAGATATGTATGTGATTGATGAAACGTAACTTAAACTATACAAGTAGTGTTATTGAAAGAGTAGAAAAGATTGTGGGAAGTGAAGAAAATGTTTGTCACCACCATTTCCTCCTTTAACCACCAAGTTTTCTACATTCTGCTTCCTCCGGTCATTAACCCTTTACCAAAGAACAAAATTTCGGACTGGTCCAAATTGAAATAATTTGCAAGCGACATAATAAACATACCACAAAAATTGAAATTTGTTTTCAGCAGGGTAGAAAACATTGTGGGAAAAGGAGAAAATGCTGGTTACCAGCATTTTCTCCTTTTCCAACAATGTTTTCAAAAGGGTTCTATCTCAGGGTCGTAAAAACCAGGGATTGTTTGGGAAAGGGTTAAAGCACTAGATTATATGGTAAACAGTTAATACAATAAACATTTATTCCAACTTTTAATCAAAGCAGGGGCAAAAATAATTTCCTTAAGATGGCTGAAGTAAATGAAATTTGTATTTTCATTGAAAAAACAAACACCTATCCTGTGAAAAAACAAACACCTATCCTTCACAAAATCATACCTGTCATGATATGACCATCTCTAAAAACATGTAATATAACAGATCAAGATTTGTCTCCAATCAGTTAGAACACATTAACCCATTACCACACAATTCCTACTTTTGACGCCCCTGAAAAAAAAAGCCTTTTGAAAACATTGTAGGAAAACGAGAAAATGCTGGTAACCAGCATTTTCTCCTTTTCCCACAATGTTTTCTATCCTTTCCAAACCAAATTTTAATTTTTCAGTCACATTTAATGTGTCGTCTGCACATGCTTTCAATTTGGACAAGTCTATAATTTTGCTGTTTGGTAAAGGGTTAAGAAAAAAGAAGAAAATGGTGACCAGCATTATTTCCATTTACCCAGTGTTTTAACAAGTCCTCATCATTTGGGTCATGAAAACTTGAGATTGTTTGGAAAAGGTTCAAATGTCTAAAGTTTGCACAACATACCCATTAAAACATCGCAATCCATTGGCAACATCGCACAGAACTCCAACCTGTCCAGCTGCGGAGGATGGTGTGTGGGATCCAGCAACCCTACACTGAATATCTACAATGTTCTTACAAAGACCAAACATGGATTTCAAGCCGGCAACGGTTTCCATATCGCCCGAGTCAGATGCTCCGAGCGTTGGTCTGTCACTGTTTAACCAAGGTGACCAGGCACATCTAAGGTGTAGAGTTGGTTGCCCTGTTACAAATGGGGGCTCCAAGGTACTTGTTGGAGATGGGAATAGCTCTGTTGATGTTGTTACATCTGACAGAAGAGAAAAATACTTATAACTCATGCTCTGGCAGAAGGCTCAAACCTTTACCACACAATCTGGACTTTTAATGACCCTGAGGGAGAAGCTTGTCAATATGATGATTTCTGATTTTGATAGGGCAGGAAATATTGTGGGAAAAGGAGAAAATGCTGGTTACCAGCTTTTTCTCCTTTTCTCACAATGTTTTCTATCTGCTTCTTTCTCAAGGTCATTAAAAGTAGGGATTGTGTGTAAAGAGTTAACTCTTTGCCACACAACATAATTTTGGACTGGTTCCAAATTGAAAGCATTTGCAGATGACAAAATAAATGTGAACCAAAAATTTAAATTTGATTTGAAAAGGGTAAAAAACATTGTGGGAAAAGAAGAAATGCTGGTTACCAGCATTTTCTCTTTTTTCCCATAATATTTTCAAAAGCTTTCTTTCTCAGGGTTGTCCAGGTCGAAATTGTTTGGTAAAGAGAAAGCTGTAGTTCCCTTTGCAAATAGTGTAACTCAAGATCAGACTGAAAAAATTGACAAGTCTAAAATTTTCTTGTCTAATAAGGAGTAAGTCATTATAATATGCTTATGGCCAAAAAAAGGATGCCAGCTAACCCTTTATCATACAATCCCAACTTTTAACCCTTAACTCTTTACCACATGAGAAAATTTTAAACTGGTCCAACTTGAACTTATTTGCAGACAACAAAATAAAGGTGACTGAAAAATTGTAATTTGTTCTGGAAAGGGTAGAAAACACTGTGGGAAAAGGAGGAAAAGCTGGTTACCAGCATTTTCTCCTTTTCCCACAGTGTTTTCAAAAGGCTTCTTTCTCAGGGGCATCAAAAGTAGGGATTGTGTGGTAATGGGTTAAAGTGCTGAATTAATACAAGAGGCACTTTTAAAAAGGAAAAAACATCTGAAATATTGCTGTACCAAAATTTTTTTTTTGAGAATATGTAACAATATAGTGGACAGTGTAGATCAAGATCAGACTTCACGTTCTGTGCAGTCTGATCTTGATCTACACTGTCCACAAAAACAAGTTAAGTTGGTTCCAGCGCTTTAAGGGTTAACAACAACAGGTAAGAAGGATTTTGAAAACATTATGGGAAAAGGAGAAAATGCTGGCAACCAACATTTTCTCCTATTCCCTTAATGTTTTCTACCCTACCAAGGATAAATTTTGTCATATGGGCCACATATAATAATTGCCTCAAAGTTGAACCAGTCGAGGAAATTTTTGTTTGGTCTCACGAACAATGTCCCCAACAAACAAAGAAATGAACAAATGCAGATAGAAATAAGGGGCCAGGCAGGACTTAAATCCTAGAATGCCCAAATGAAAGGCCAATACCTTAACCACTGAGCAAAAGAGATATCTCCCCAATGCAGTTGTTAGGTATTGTACTTAAATTGGGAACATTCTGTAACATTGGTAAAAGGTTAAGGTCACTTACCTTGGCACTGACAAAAGTATCTAACTTGGTAGTCCATGCAAGGAACTGGGGCATTGTCAGAGTGTCTGCAAGCAAATCCGTCACTAACACTACAGCTTGTTTTTTCTCCTGAGCTGTAGTCAGGGATGCCATCCACAGTTGAGCACTCAATCCCAGTAATTGTTCCTCCAATACAGTAATCACGCAGTTCCTGTAAGGTCAGCCCCTCAAAGTCACCGTCGCCTAAGTTAGGGTTGTCTCTATTAAACCATGATGTCCAGTGACTTCTTGTACATTTGTTCACAACAGTTGGTGACTGAAATAATGAGGTGCTTGGTTGTGAAGTTGGTGACTGTCCTGGCAACAGTCCTGGTTGGGCTGTTGGTGATTGTCCTGGCAATAAACCTGGCTGTGCTGTTGGTGATTGTCCCGGCAACAGTCCTGGTTGGGCTGTTGGTGATTGTCCCGGCAACAAACCTGGTTGTGCTGTTGGTGATTGTCCTGGCAATAAACCTGGCTGTGCTGTTGGAGACTGTCCTGGCAATAAACCTGGCTGTGCTGTTGGTGATTGTCCTGGCAACAGGCCTGGTTGGGCTGTTGGTGATTGTCCTGGCAACAGACCTGGTTGGGCAGTGGGTGATTGTCCTGGCAACAGACCTGGTTGTGCTGTTGGTGATTGTCCTGGCAACAGACCTGGTTGGGCTGTTGGTGATTGTCCTGGCAACAGACCTGGTTGTGCTGTTGGTGACTGTCCTGGCAACAGACCTGGTTGTGCTGTTGGTGACTGTCCTGGCAACATACCTGGTTGGGCAGTGGGTGATTGTCCTGGCAACAGACCTGGTTGGGCTGTTGGTGATTGTCCTGGCAACAGACCTGGTTGGGCAGTGGGTGATTGTCCTGGCAACAAACCTGGTTGGGCAGTGGGTGACTGTCCTGGCAAAAGTCCTGGTTGTGCTGTTGGTGACTGTCCTGGCAACAGACCTGGTTGTGCTGTTGGTGACTGTCCTGGCAACAGACCAGGCTGTGCTGTTGGTGACTGTCCTGGCAACAGACCTGGCTGTGCTGTTGGTGACTGTCCTGGCAACAGACCTGGCTGTGCTGTAGGTGATTGTCCTGGCAACAGACCTGGCTGTGCAGTTGGTGACTGTCCTGGCAACAAACCTGGTTGTGCTGTTGGTGACTGTCCTGGTAACAAACCTGGTTGTGCAGTTGGAGCTGTAATAAATCATTTTATTTTTTTTTCATATGAGATTCTTTGAATTACAGGCCAGATAGATTTTAAAAGCTTAAGGAATCAGCCTTTTTTTATGTATTGTGAAATCACCTTGGTTGTTTTTCTTTCTTACATTTTACAATCTTTTCTATATATATATATATACCAAAAAAGTACAAGAGAACCATCTTTTGTCGACTTCACTGCTTTAATCTCAATGTTCATAGTTTTATAAAACAGTTTCCTACCAATTTACTCTAGAATATTATCAGTCAAGCACCTCCTCTTTGTTGTTTGCCAATCCTTTCAATTTTTTGCTATGGAAAGAGTAGTCCTTTGATAAAGGAAACAGAAAGTTCGAAGTTCATAATGCAAAACAATGTTTGAATTTAAGAGAAGATCTGGATTTTATATTCACCAAACAGTCTTAAGAACATTCTTTATCTTTTTCTCCAAGATTTTCTAAAGGTGAAAATAACAGAACTTCTGACTGGCTAAACCAAATAGTTCAGCCAGTCAGAAGCTGTGTTACTTTTATGTTTAGAAAATTCTTCAGCATAAGACTAAAAACTTTCTGAAAAATGGTTGGTGAATATGAACGGAGTCATTCATACGAAATAAAAGGTACGAGAAAAATGTGTTTTGCACTTATACAGCTTTCAGTTGATAGTTGAATGATGTTGCAAAATAATGACAGCCAAATACAGGGAGGAATGACACAAATACAACTAAGCCATGGTCTGTGACAAAGGAGCTTAATTCATTACCAAAAGACAAAATTTTAGGTTTGTCTTAAATTGAAAGCATTTGCAGACAACAAAATAAAAGAGACTGAAAATTTGAAATTTGTTTTATGAAGGATAGAAAACATTTTGGGAAAAGGAGAAAATGCTGGTTACCAGCATTTTCTCCTTTTCCCACAATGTTTTCTAAAGGCTTCTTTCTGAGGGTCGTCAAAAGTAGGGATTGTGTGGTAATGGGTTAATGCATCTGGGATACATATCAAATCAGGTCAGCCTGTGCAGTCTGACCAGGCTGACATTGGTCGAATCTTTTTACTATTTGTGAATTTTCTGCATGTCAAAGGACCAGTATACCTCATAACTCAATAGGTTGTTGTATAGAATGAATTTTTATGGATCTATAAAACATTGCTTGGTATAAAGGAGATACAATGCTGTCAATGTGGATGTATAGAGGTGTCAAAAGATTTGCAAATTATAGATTATGGACATTTTTGTATATAACTTTGAAAAACATGGATTAAATTATCTCCCGCTTGATGGCATTCTATAAATACTCATCTATCTGATATGGGCATCCTGGATACAGAACCAAACCACTTTCCTACGCGACAACCGTTACTTTGAATTTAAAACAAAAATGAAGGTTTACCCAATAAAACACTACCTCGTGCAATTCACTCAACTATGATCACCAGTTTAGAGAAATCTGTTGCTAAAGCAGGTCTCATTTCTCCTCAAACATATTGATACGTGAAAGCTATTTTCAACATTGCTACTTTACAGAGCGTAACATTACTGTCAGCCCGCTTTCGGGGCTAGTAGTGATGCGTCATATAAGACAGTCGAATCTTCGAAAAATATGACATGCGCAGACGATATGGATTACCAACTTGGTATCAGTTGGTCTGAATAAATGAGTCATGCTCAGGCAAAAAAGGGACCTTAGCCGTCTCTGTCATCTTGCAGTCAGCCGTAAAACAAAGGAAACCATATGCAGTAATGTGCAACTCTTTCAATAATTGTTCTTACTTTTTACGCTTTCTAGTAGTTTAACCCATTACCACACAATGATGACTTTCGGTGACCCTGAGGAAGAAGCCTTTTGAAAACATTGTGGAAAAAGGAGAAAATGCTGGTGATCACTGAGCCACTAACCACTGAGCCAAAGATATATCTTTCTAACACAGTAGTCAGGTATTGTATTAAAATCGGAATGAAGCTTGGCATGAAGGAGTGGTCTCCCGTAACATAGTCTATAACCATATCTGACTGTTTCTTTTGAAAATCCCCTCAAATTTTTCATAGTAAGCAAACGTTAGATTTTAAAAAGAAATAGGCAAAAGAAGAGCATTAAAGAAATAGGATAAATTGTTTGTTTCAGTGTATGATCAAAATTTCTTTCATCTTAAATTGTGAAAAGTGAAGGCCATATTTTCACTCTTGGCTTTGCCCTCACTTTTCACACAATGAAACAAATTCTAATCATAAACCGAAACAAAAATTTAATTTCTATATTGTGTCTTATAATGGAAAATAAAAAGGTCGCCAACTTACTCTGACACACTTGTTCTGTGCAGGCATACCGAATTTGATAGTCATTACAACCCACAGGGAAATTCATGAAGGAGTCACACACAAGACCTTTCTCCTTACTGCAGGTGACAACATCTCCTGTCTTGTCATGAGGAACATGATCAAGGGATTCACATTCAACATCAGTAATAGTTCCATATTGACAGAACCTGCTCATCTCCTCTGGCTTCATGTATTCATTTTCGTTATCCATGGCACTAGATACAGCGTGTCTGTTTATCCACATTGACCATTTCTTCTTGGTTTCACATATCAGAGGAACAGCTGACGATGGTATAGAAGCAGGAGGAAGTGTTGGTGACTGTCCTGGCAATAAACCTGGCTGTGCTGTTGGTGACTGTCCTGGCAACAGACCTGGCTGTGCTGTTGGTGACTGTCCTGGCAACAGACCTGGTTGTGCTGTTGGTGATTGTCCTGGCAACAGACCTGGTTGTGCTGTTGGTGACTGTCCTGGCAATAAACCTGGCTGTGCTGTTGGTGACTGTCCTGGCAACAGACCTGGTTGGGCTGTGGGTGATTGTCCTGGCAACAGACCTGGTTGTGCTGTTGGAGTGTTACCAGAATCTAAACCAGATGGCTTGGCTGTTGGAGACTGTCCTGGCAGCAAACCTGGTTGTGCCGTAGGGGTTTGTCCTGACACAGGATTTGGAACCTTTGTGGGTGCTGAAACAAGTCATTGTCAGCTTGTCAGATAATTCTTACACTTATTGTTGAATTTCTTTAAACAGCAAAATTAGTATTGCATGTACCACTTTATATGAAGGGGGGTGGGGGTCCACTGTCTCTCCTGGGTTACCCTACTTTTCCTTGTAAAAATAGTTAAAACAATCTTTTTTGTTACAATATTTAGTATTACGATGTTATTTCTGGTCAATTTTGTCAAAATTCCAGGGATTTCTTGGTGAAGAGTTATAAACATTTTATTATTATAGACCGTTACGTTGAAATTTAGAAAATAATTACGACTTAGATTAAGAATTTAATTCAGAAAAAGCTGACCAATATGATCCCTGTCCCAAGTTTCAAGCATGGAATATGAATATAAATTACAACATAATATCTTACTTCCACAAATAGTCTCCTCACACTGGTATCTGATCATGTAATCTAAACATGTATTTGGCCAGTTGTCCATGTTGTAACACACAGAACCTTCATCCACTGTACACATGTTGATGTCACCCGTATCCGTGTAGGACCGTCCAGAGCCAACTTCAACACACTCTACAGTGACTATTTTACCAGAACCACAGAAATCTTTCTTCTCCTCCGGGGTTATTCTCTGCAAGTACACATAATTGTGTAGTATTGTTTATTTATTTCGTGCATTTTAGTTTTTATATTTTCTGGTGCTGTAGTTGAAGGCCCAAGCAGAAGTTCCCACGCTCTTGTTACCTAGGTAAACAGTGGGTATCATTCAAACTGAGGAAAATATGATGATATTTAAGAGCATTTACCCTACTTTTCTTGTGCTTTAAGAAATATTGTAATGTGTTCTTAAATAAAGGGGGCATATGCTACTAAGAATTAGCATAAACAGCTGTACTGGATTTTGACAAAGTACCCTCAAAAAGGGGGTTTAAAGCATAAAATAAGTAGAATAATTAAAAATAATCTTCTTTCATGGTGTATTGTGCAATAAACCACAGTTGTGAGTTATGAGACACAATAAGCCACATTTGATTTGTTATCTGCAAATAATTGCAATTTGGATATGTCTAAAATTTTGTCATTTATAGAAGAATTAGCAAATATCTTCATTTTATGACAGGGATACATAGCAGAAAACGTCAAAGAATTTGCTACTAAAACTACTCAGCAGACAAACTCAAGGCTAGGACAATACTGCAATGTTTTCTTCTGGATATAATACGAACAATCCAAAAAAGGTTTTGTGTCAGCAATTAGGTCATTCTAACAAGACATGTGAATTCTGCTCTATAAACAAAGCGCAATGAAAGCGTGATAAAACCTGCATTATTCTATATAGAGTGATACCATTCTGTAAGTAAGTCATTCAAAGGAATATAATCTGCATCCACATTTTTACTCTATGCATGGACTTATTTTCCTTTGATTAACCCTTTACCTGTTATGCCAATTTGAGACTCTTCCATTTCAGCAGCAAATAAAGATATGATGTCAAAAATATGGACAAATGAGGATACAAATATCCGATTGAGTGGAAACATTGTGGGAAAAGGAGAAGTTGCTCGTTACGAGCAATTTCTCCTTTTCCCACAATGTTTTCAAAAGCTGCCTGTTGTTGATGCGTCAAAATGAGTATCTATGGAGTAAAGGGTTAAGAGCTGTTCATGTTAAAATCGAAATAATCTTCTTTCTATCTGAATTGAAATAATCTTCTTTCTATCTTGGTTTCTTGTTCAATAAACTATGTTGTGAGTTATCAGGCGCAATGAATAAACAACTCGGGCCATTGCCCTTCTGGATCATTCATTTTGCCTTATAGCTCACAACTGTGGTATATTGATCGATAAACCAGGATAGAAAGAAATATAGGATCTGACATGAGTTGGCTTTTGAGATAAAATTTTATTAAATGAGTCAAGGGAAATGTTATTAACCCATTACCAAACGACAATATTTTAGACATCTCCGAATTGAAAGCATTTGCAGATGACAAAATAAAAGTGACTGAAAATCTGAAAATTTGTTTTGTGAAGGGTAGAAAACATTGTGGGAAAAGGAGAAAATGCTGGTTACCAGCACTTTCTCCCTTTCCCACAATGTTTTCAAAAGGCATCTATCTCAGGGGCGTCAAAAGTAGGGATTGTGTGGTAATGGGTTAAGCAAGTCTTTGGCGAGATTAATAACATTTTTCCTTGCCAATTTGTATAAAATTTGTATCACGAACACCAACGAACATCAGATTCTTTTTATCACATAATAAAATTTTACAAAATATATATCAAATGATGCATGGTGCATCCATAAGACCCATTCACTTCTACGAAATACAGACAAAATAACATTAAAGATGATATCACCCTAATGTGATATCAAACATGTACAAGATAAGAAAATTTGTAATGGGTATATTACACTGAAAACAAGGGAGATTATGTGATAAGATTATTTCTTAAATAACTCACCTCCACATCTCCATCCCCAATCCCAGGGTTGTCTCTATTTAGCCATTGAGACCATTTTGTGACAACCTGACATGCTGTCGTGGGAGGAGCACCTGTGGTAACCGTACTCATTACAGAAAAGTGATCTGTCAGTGTTTTTGTCGTTACATGATTTGGCCCAGTTGGTAGGGGAGTGGTTGGTTTTACTGTCTGAGGTGTTGGGGCTATAAAGATGATAGTTTTGTAGAATTATAAATTAACTCTTTACAAC
Source organism: Tridacna crocea (assembly GCA_943736015.1). Taxonomy (NCBI): domain Eukaryota; kingdom Metazoa; phylum Mollusca; class Bivalvia; order Cardiida; family Cardiidae; genus Tridacna; species Tridacna crocea. Next base: position 12,414,691 of record OX031069.1, on the reverse strand, counting down.
ACAATCCCAACTTTCAACGACCCTGACAAAAAAAACTTTTGAAAATATTGTGGGAAAGGGAGAAAATGCTGGTAACCAGCATTTTCTCATTTTTCCACAATGATTTCTACCATGCTGGAAAACAAAAATCAATTTTTGTGTTACTGTTTTATTTTGTCATCTGCAAGTGCTTTCAATTTGGACCAGTCTAAAATTGTGTTGTTTGGTGAGGGTTAAAGGAACACTTGACAACACAAGGAAACTTTAGAAAAGACTATATAAATACAAAAGCATTTGCAGTTGACAAACTAGATCTGGTCCAAATTATGAAATCTGTCTTTAACCCTTTATCACACAATCGTTACTTTTAACACCCATGCAAAAGAAGCCTTTTGAAAACATTGTGGGAAAAGGAGAAAATGCTGGTAACCAGAATTTCTCCTCTTCCCACAATGTTTTTCTACCTTGCTAAAACAAATTTCAATTATTTACACACATTCATTTTGTTGTCTGCAAATGCTTTCAATTTAGACCAGTGTAAAATTTTGTTGTTTGGTAAAGGGTTAAAAAAAAAACCTTTACCACACAATCCCTACTTTTAACACCCCCGCAAAAGAAACCTTTTGAAAACATCGTGGGAAAAGGAGCAGCATTTTCTCCTTTTCCAACAATGTTTTTCTACCATCCTAAAACAAATTTCAAATATTTAACCGTATTCATTTTTTTGTCTGCAAATGCTTTCAATTTGGACCAGTGTAAAATTTTGTTGTTTGGTAGCTAAAGGTCTAAGCAAAACCTAAGACTTGTCAGAATTGAAAGCATTTGCTCTTGACAAATGAAATGTAATTTAAAATTGGTACAATTGTAGTTACCAAAATGTTTTCAAACACAATCTTCTTCATGGTCATTAAAAGTGTTGATTGTTAGGTAAAAGGTTCAGAGACTAGAAAATAAGAAAAGAATATTATATGCTAGTAACCAGTATTTTCTCCTTTTCCTACAATGTTTATTTCAAGCCTTAACACTTTTCCAAACGAAACACTTTTAGACATGTTTAAACCTTTAGAAAACAATCCCTGGTTTTTACGGCCCTGAAAAAGAAACCTTTTGAACACACTATGGGAAAAGGAGAAAATGCTGGTAACCAGAATTATCTCATTTTTCCAAAATGTTTTCTACCCTACCGGAAACAAATTTTAATTTTTGAATAGCATTTATTTTGTCATCTGCAACTGCTTTGACTTTGGACCAGTCTTAAATTTTGTTGTTTGGGAAAGGGTCAGGAATAGAAGCCTTTTGAAAACATTGCAGGAAAAGGAGAAAATGCAGGTAACCAGCATTTTCTCCCTTTCCCACAATGTTTTCTACCCTATCATATAGAAAAATAATCTTTTTAGCAACTGTTTATTTGTCATTTTGATGGTTCAAAATTTGCCATTTGCGAAAGGGTTAAATTACAATCCTTTGTAACCTACATATAAAATGTGAACAAAATGATCGGATTTGTCTATCAAATAGTACAGAGAAACCATTGTAGGAAAAGGAGATGATTCTGGTTGCTAGAATGGCAGTCCTTTTCCCACAATGTTTTCTAAAGGCTTCTATCTCAGGGTCACCAAAAGTAGGGACTGTGTGGTAATGGGTTAACAAGCACAATAGTCTAAAACACTGACATCTTCTTACAAGTACTTACAGCCACAAATCTCCTCCAAACATTGGTATCTTATCATATAATCTTGGCATCCTATTGGAAAATTAGCTGCTGCAGAGCACTTCAGGCCTGATTTTAGGTCACAAGTTGTATCTATGTCACCTGCACTATAGGCTGGTATTTCGTTTATTGTTTGACATTCAACTGCAACAAGTCTCCCTGATCCACAGAAAGTTTGTTTTTCTGCAGGAGTCATAAACTCTTTTTCATCTGTATCCAGACTAGGAGAATGTCTGTTAATCCAAGGGGACCATTTCTCAGATGAAACACACTTTGTAGGAAAAGGGTTCTGTGAAACATTGGGATGAGCTGTTGGTGACTGTCCTGGCAACAAACCGGGTTGGGCAGTTGGTGATTGTCCTGGCAACAGACCTGGTTGAGCTGTTGGTGATTGTTCTGGCAACAGACCTGGTTGTGCTGTTGGTGACTGTCCTGGCAACAGACCTGGTTGTGCTGTTGGTGACCGTCCTGGCAACAAACCTGGTTGTGCTGTTGGTGACCGTCCTGGCAACAGACCTGGCTGTGCTGTGGGTGATTGTCCTGGCAACAGACCTGGCTGGGCAGTTGGTGACTGTCCTGGCAACAGACCTGGCTGGGCTGTTGGTGACTGTCCTGGTAGCAGTCCTGGTTGTGCTGTTGGTGACTGTCCTGGCAACAGACCTGGTTGGGCAGTGGGTGATTGTCCTGGCAACAGTCCTGGCTGGGCAGTTGGTGACTGTCCAGGCAACAGACCTGGTTGTGCTGTTGGTGACTGTCCTGGCAAAAGTCCTGGTTGTGCTGTTGGTGACTGTCCCGGCAGTAAACCTGGCTGCGCAGTTGGTGATTGTCCCGGCAACAGACCTGGTTGTGCTGTTGGTGACTGTCCTGGCAACAGACCTGGCTGGGCAGTTGGTGATTGTCCTGGCAAAAATCCTGGTTGTGCTGTTGGTGACTGCCCTGGCAGCAGTCCTGGCTGTGCTGTTGGTGACTGCCCTGGCAACAATCCTGGCTGTGCTGTCGGTGACTGCCCTGGCAACAGACCTGGCTGTGCTGTCGGTGACTGTCCTGGCAACAGACCTGGCTGTGCTGTCGGTGACTGTCCTGGCAACAGACCTGGCTGTGCTGTCGGTGACTGTCCTGGTAGCAATCCTGGCTGGGCTGTCGGTGACTGTCCTGGTAACAGACCTGGCTGGGCTGTCGGTGACTGTCCTGGTAACAGACCTGGTTGTGCCGTAGGTGACTGTCCTGGCAACAACCCAGGTTGTGCTGTTGGAGATTGTCCTGGCAACACACCTGGCTGGGCTGTCGGTGACTGTCCTGGTAATAAACCTGGTTGTGCTGTTGGTGACTGTCCTGGTAGCAATCCTGGTTGTGCTGTTGGTGACTGTCCTGGCAACAGACCTGGCTGTGCCGTTGGTGACTGTCCTGGCAATAAGCCTGGCTGTGCTGTTGGTGACTGTCCTGGCAACAGACCTGGTTGAGCTGTTGGTGACTGTCCTGGCAATAAGCCTGGCTGTGCTGTTGGTGACTGTCCTGGCAACAGACCTGGTTGAGCTGTTGGTGACTGTCCTGGCAACAGACCTGGCTGTGCTGTTGGTGACTGTCCTGGCAATAGACCTGGTTGTGCTGTTGGTGACTGTCCTGGTAACAATCCTGGTTGTGCTGTTGGTGATTGTCCTGGCACAAGTCCTGGTTGGGCTGTTGGTGACTGACCTGGCAACAGACCTGGCTGTGCTGTTGGTGATTGTCCTGGTAGCAATCCTGGTTGTGCCGTTGGTGACTGTCCTGGCAACAGACCTGGTTGAGCTGTTGGTGACTGTCCTGGCAACAGACCTGGCTGTGCTGTTGGTGACTGTCCTGGTAACAATCCTGGTTGTGCTGTTGGTGATTGTCCTGGAACAAGTCCTGGTTGGGCTGTTGGTGACTGACCTGGCAACAGACCTGGCTGTGCTGTTGGTGACTGTCCTGGCAATAATCCTGGTTGTGCTGTCGGTGACTGTCCTGGCAACAATCCTGGTTGTGCTGTTGGAGACTGACCTGGAAGCAGACCTGGTTCAGCTGTTGGTGACAGTCCCGGCAACAGACCTGGTTGAGCTGTTGGTGACTGTCCCGGCAACAGACCTGGCTGTGCTGTTGGTGACTGTCCCGGCAACAGACCTGGCTGTGCTGTTGGTGACTGTCCTGGTAGCAATCCTGGTTGTGCTGTTGGTGACTGTCCTGGCAACAGACCTGGTTGTGCTGTTGGTGACTGTCCTGGCAATAGTCCTGGTTGTGCTGTTGGTGATTGTCCTGGTAGCAATCCTGGCTGTGCTGTGGGTGATTGTCCTGGAAACAGACCTGGTTGGGCTGTTGGTGATTGTCCTGGTAGCAGTCCTGGTTGTGCTGTTGGTGACTGTCCTGGCAACAGACCTGGTTGTGCTGTTGGTGATTGTCCTGGCAACAGTCCTGGCTGGGCAGTTGGTGATTGCCCAGGCAACAGGCCTGGTTGTGCTGTTGGTGACCGTCCTGGCAAAAGACCTGGTTGTGCTGTTGGTGACTGTCCTGGCAATAAACCTGGTTGTGCTGTTGCTGATTGTCCTGGAAGCAAACCCGGTTGTGCTGTTGGTGACTGTCCTGGCAATAATCCTGGCTGAGCTGTTGGTGACTGTCCTGGCAACAAACCTGGTTGTGCAGTTGGTGATTTTTCTGGCAACAGACCTGGTTGAGCTGTTGGTGACTGTCCTGGCAAAAGACCTGGTTTAGCAGTTGGACTTGAACCATTAACCATACCTGGCTGAGCTGTTGGTGACTGTCCCGGCAACAGACCTGGTTGCGCTGTTGGTGACTGTCCCGGCAACAGACCTGGTTGCGCAGTTGGTGACTGTCCCGGCAACAGTCCTGGCTGGGCTGTTGGTGACTGTCCCGGCAACAGACCTGGCTGGGCAGTTGGTGACTGTCCCGGCAACAGTCCTGGCTGTGCAGTTGGTGACTGTCCCGGCAACAGTCCTGGCTGTGCTGTTGGTGACTGTCCCGGCAACAGACCTGGCTGTGCAGTTGGTGACTGTCCCGGCAACAGACCTGGCTGTGCTGTTGGTGACTGTCCCGGCAACAGACCTGGCTGAGCTGTTGGTGACTGTCCTGGCAACAAACTTGGATTTTGCGTGGACAATGTTTCTGAAAAATATTAAAACAATTTTTTTTTTTTACTATAAACTATGTTTTTCCTTTTATGTCAAAGGAAAGGGACTTTTCTGTTTGCACAAATAAGTATCTATTTAGAAAATGTATCATTAAAATTATTTCTGTTATCAGTTTGCAAATATTTCAATGTTAATATTATCCTTCACGAATTGTTTTAGACACAGTCAAGTTAAGGTGCTGACTATGATAGAATAAAGTGCAACATTCTTCAATTAGCAAAGATTTAAAAATTTCATTATTTTCCTCTCTGAGATGATATAAACAATGACCTTTCCTTTTGCAATATACTTGATATAAACAATCAAGTTCCAATTTCAACCCTTAACTCTTCACCAATCAACAAAATTTCAGACTGTTCTAATGAAAAGCATTTGCAGATGACTAAATTTATGTGACTCAGAAATTGAAATTTGTTCTGGGAGGGTAGAAAACATTGTGGGAAAACTTTGAAACCCAGGAATTGATTGGGAATGGCGAAGACATCTTTTGCACCTGAGGTTGCCTTTGTGGCCAGTTTAGATCAAGATCAGACTGCACAAAATGTGCAGTCTAATCTTTGATCTACATTAGCCATTTGCTTAAACTCAACGGGCACAAGGTAGCCTTGTTTTTGCAATTCCATGTATCTGGGTCTTTATCTAGAATAAAAAAGGTCCATTAGTTTTATTTGGTGCTTTCAAGGTTTACAAATGATAATACTTCTGTCACTACATATTGGCAAGTAACTCCTATCTATATATATATGGTCTCTAATCTTTTTGTACATGAAAATAATTGGACTTTCCAAACTGACTTAACTTGTTACCAAACAAAAATGATTTAGGCTTGTCCAAATCGAAAGCAATTGCAGAAGACAAAAAAAAAGTGCCTGAAAATTGGCAATTTGTTTTATGAAAGGTAGAAAACATTGCGGGAAAAGGAGAAAATGCTGGTAACCAGCATTTTCTCCTTTACCCACAATGTTTTCTAAAGGCTCTTTTCTCAGGGTCATCAAAAGTAGGGATTGTGTGGTAATGGGTTAAACAAACATGACTTAAAGAACAGAATCTCTTTATGAAAGAATAGAAAATTTGGTGGAAAAAGGGGTGAATGCTTATATTTAACCCTTTACCACACAGTGACAAGTTTCGATGCCCCAAGGAAAGTAGCCTTATGAAAAAATTGTGGGAAAATGAGAAAATGCTAGTAACCAGCGCTTTCTCCTTTTCCTACAATATTGTCTACTCTATCAAAGGGCTATTTGATCAAGATTGAAATTGTCGTCTGCAACCACTTTTAATTTGGAGTAGGCTAGAATAATGTCCTCTGGTAAAGGGTTAAGCTTTCAACCTCAAGGGTCTTCAAAAACAGGGGATTGTTTCTTGAAGGGTTACAGGATATTTTTCTGATTAAAATTTTATTCATGAAATGGAATTGAAATTGTATTCATCCAAATTCAAAGCATCGTAATAAATACTATAGCAGATACCCTATTGGAATTGCAATGTTTTCCTGGATCTGTATTTACCAACCATTCTGAAAAAACCATTCTCCGTCTAAAACTGAAAGTAACACAACTTCCCATTGGTTGAACCAACTGGTTTAACCAATCAGAATGTGTGTTACTCTCTACATCTAGAATTAGACTTGGAATGAAATTTAGAATGGTTGGGGAATATAAACCATGACTGAGAAAGTCCTTTCCATTTATCAAGGTCTTTCACAGCTAACCCTTTACAACACAACCCTAAGTTTGAACAATCATGGTGTAGAAGTCTTTCAAAAGTGTTCTTATAAAGCAAAAAAAAGAATTTTCTCTCTTTTCTACAATACTTTCTTCCCTTTCACAGACGAATTCCATCATTGGAGCTTAACCCTTTACCAAACAATCCCTGCTTTTTATGATCGAAAGGAAGATGCCTTCTGAAAACATTGAGGGAAAAGGAGAAAATGCTGGTAATCAGCATTTTCTCTTTTTCCCACCACAATCTTTTCTACTCATTTAAAGTTTCAGTTTTTGAGTCATGTTTATTTTTTCATCTGCAAATACTTGGACAATTTGTACAAGTCTAAAATTTTGTCGTTTGGTACACGGTAAATTCAATTTATCACCTGCAAATGCTTTTAATTTGTAGGAATTCAAAGAAGCTTTGCCGTCTGCTTAGAATCAAAAAGAAGGTGGCCCTGAAAACTGGTGCAGAGAGCAAAGCTTGACTTACCTGAACACTGACAGTAGTATCGGACTTTGAAATCCTCACAAGGTACGGGATAGTTGTCGCGATTTTTGCATGTTAGCCCACTTAGAATGTCACATGTTGTACCAACAGACCCACTGCTGTAATGTGGTATACCAGTTGTTGTTTCACACTCAATCCTTGTAATTCTACCCTCAGAACATAGCTCATTTTGTTTCTCAAGTGACATATACTCATGCTCAATATACTCCATACTCTGTGTGGGAGTCATATTGTTGATCCATGGCAGCCATTTTGATTTACAAGAGGCTGTTGTTATAGATGGGGTGACAACTTGCGTTGTTGTAGAAGAACATTCGTCACAAAAAACTCTGATCTCATAATCTAAACAACTTCCATCATCCTGGTCCCCGGATCCACATACCAATCCTTGGACATTTGTATCACATATAACATTTTTCTCTCCAGCCTGGTCGTAAGAAATATGTGTACCAACTGTTCTGCATTCTATCTTGGATACAAATTCCATCTTGCAGAACGTCACAGTGTTTCTCAATTCCCATGCAGACTCATATTCACCCAGGGCAGTAGGTTTATTTGAACTAACCCAAGGTGTCCAATAGGCACATGTGGTTGCTGATACAGTCGGAGAGGGAACAGTGGAAAGTCTTGAGCCTGTAAACAAGGTAGTGGTTGGGACCTTGGGGGTCAGAGGAGTGACTGTGGGTGACATGCAGCCAAGAATGTTGAATCTCAGGCCTATACCTTGGTGCCATTGCACAGGATGTATCCTGCAATATAATTCATAGATTTTTTGTCAGAAAAATAAACAGATCAAAATCTTTGAATCAGGAGTGCATAAAGCATTTTAGATCTTATCCTTAACCCTTTACCAAACAATATAATTTTAGACTTGTCCAAATTAGAAGCATTTGCAGATGACAAAATTAATGTGACTCAAAAACTGAAATTTGTTTTGTGTAGGGCAGAAAACATTGTGAGAAAAGGAGAAAATGCTGGTTACCAGCATTTTCTCCTATTCTCACAATGTTTTCAAGAGGCTTTTATCTCAGGGTCATAAAAAACAAGGGATTGTTTGGGGAAAAGGTTAATGCTACTTATCCCTTACTTCTATATCACATGACAAAAAATTTCAGACTTGTCAAAATTGAAAGTTCTTGCAGACAACAATTTAAATTTGGCTCAAATGATTGAACATATCTTTGATGGGGTAGAAAACATTGTGGGAAAAGAAGAAACTGCTGGTTACCAGCATTTTCTTCTTTTCCCTCATTGTTTTCGAAAGGCCTCTTTTTCAGAGTTATGAAAATTCAGTATTATGTGGTAAAGGATTAGAGTCACAATAAAATTGTACATTTGTTCAAATCAAAGGCCTTTGTAGACAACAAAATAAATAATGCTGAAATGATGGCATTCATTTATAAACAAGACTTTTTGGGATACAACAAACATGGCTCAAATAAGTGAAAGCATTTGCAGACAACAATTTTATCGTGGGTCAAATGGTACAACTTTTCTTTGATAGGGTAGAAAAAATTGTGGGAAAGGCAGAAAATGGTAGTTAATATCATTTTCTCCCTTTTTCCATTATGTTTTCATGATGCTTCTTTCCCAGGATTGTTAAAAGTCGGCTTTGTGCAGGGTTAATATACTTATCTGACACTACATCTAATGAATAATCTTCCATTTGTTCATAATTATGGCTGTGTTTGATTCGACTTCATATATGATGCCATTGATTTTTGTTTATGCATGGTCCAGGGTCAGTATTCACCAACCATTCTTTAGAACAATCTTTGTCTTAATCTTCAAGATTCTCTGGCTGTGAAAGTAACAGAACTTCTGATTGGCTAAACCAAATGGTTTAGCCAATCAGAAGTTATGTTACTTTCACATTGACAAAGTTCTGAAGAATAAGACTAAGAATGTTCTTAAAAATGGTTGGTGAATACCCGACTCTGGTGGCCTTGTCTGCCATGTCATATTCTTTGAAGATTGGACTCTCTTATTTGACGCATCACTAGCCCCGAAAGCGGGCAAACTGTAATATTTCGCTCTGTAAAGTAGCAATGTAGAAAATAGCTTTTATCAATACATTTGAGGAGAAATGAGACCCGCTCTAGCTCCAGATTTCTCTAAACTGCTGATCATAGCTCAGTGAATTGTATGAGGTAGCATTTTATTGAGTAAACGTTTATTTTAGTTTGAAATTCAGAGTAATTGTCGGTTGTCGAGAAGGAAAATGGTTCAGCTCTGTACCCAGGATGCCAAAATTAGATAGATAAGTATTTATAAAATGCTATCTAGCGGGAAATAATGCCCTGGTGGCAGGATTAAATGCATCTTTGACTTGAAGAGTTCAACTAATAGAAATAAAGAATATTAAAAATTCTTATTAAATATATCATATGGCTTTCAACACACAAAAAAGGGTATTAGTCAGCACCTGTGAAATCAGCGTAGGCTAATCTGACACAGCACTTTACGACTATATTAGATTTTATCCAACAGTAGAATTGTTCGAAACAGAAAATTATGTGAGAATGGAAATTGTTGTCTCGAGTTAGTCTGCGCGGAACATGCAGGCTGATCCAGAACAACATTCTACACAAACATTCGAATGTCCCATATGGCAAGTTGCAGGCAATATTGGTGTGATTAAAATAAGCAGTCAACTTACCTCACCCATCTTGCTGGTACCAGATTAAAGGTTTGCATGACTGGTGACACCTGATCTGTGTTTCCATCAAAAACCTTTGGCGTGGGATCTGTCTGGGACTTTGGGATGGCAGTGTAGTGCTTTCCATCTGTGCTGTAGTAAACTTCATATTTAGTGACCCATTTTGCTTCCTCGGCCAAACCTTGTGTCACAACCCCTCCTATATAGTATGGTGCCAAGAAGTCAACCTGAATAAACTGCTTCAGATCATTGTTCCTATAAAAGAAGATATATAACTGTTTTGTCATAAATGATTGACAGTTTTGAAGCTTTGGGAATGCTTCAAATTGATTAGAATAGGTGCATACCATTTCTTTTAATCCTTATCCTACTAAATAAACAAAATCAAATGTTCATTTCGATATTGATAACCCAAATATTGCTGTTTTAAAGTTATGTTTTGGGGAATAATATCTCCTTATTGGAAAGTGTAGATCAAAGATCAGATTGCACATTCTGCACAGAATGTGCAATCTGATCTTGATCTTCACTGTCCGCAAAAGGTCAGTGAGTCACGCTTAGCAGCGAAAGGGTTAACTCTTCCTCAAATTTCTGGTCACCCATCCAGGCGTAACTTGTAAGGAGAGAACTACACCAAACCACAACGCTGTAAAATTAAGCTAGCAAGGCAAGTTTAAAGAGCATATTTACATCTAACCTCTCTTTGTTACTTGTCCAAATTGGAAGTATGTGCAAATAATTAAAAGTGACCAAAAAAATAAAACTCAAATTTATCTTTGGAAAAGTAGAAAACATTCAAGGAAAAAGAAAAATGAGAAAATGCTGATTACAAGCATCTAGTTAACCACTAGTTTGTACTAGAAAACTCAAACAGGTCTTACTTGGGCACCCAACCTCCTGAGAAGCTGCCATCTTTTTCCGCAAACAATCTTCCTCTCTCGGGACCATGTACTATGTCCAATGCGGATGAAGCACTTAGCTGTTTATCTTGTATAATCAGGTGATTCTCCAGACCCATTGAAATCTGACATACTGATATAAAAGGAAATGTTTACTCCTTTACCCTTTACCAAACAATCCTGTATTTTAATGACACAGGCAAAGAAGGTTTTTAAAAAAATGTGGAAAAAGGAGAAAATGCTGGTCTTCAGCATTTTCTTCTTTTTCCCATAATGTTTTCTACCCTTTCTGAATCAAATTTCAATTTTAGATTCACATTTTTTTTGTCATCTGCAAAATGCTTTCAATTACTGTTTCAAAACAGTTGTGTGTTTTAACAACCCAGTCATAGAAGGCTTTTTGAAAACATGGTGGGAAAAGGAGAAAATGATGGTGACCAGCATTTTCTCCTTTTCCCACAATGTTTTCAACCTTCTAAAAGAAGACAAATCATATCATCTGAGATATATTTAATTAGTTGTCTTCCAATATTTTTAATTTACAAACAAGAACTACTTTCAACTATTACAAGCAACAAAAGGAAAATCAACATGAAGTAAAAGAAATTGTTATTTTGTTCAACTATAGACATGATGAACATTTCAGCAAAAAATACAGCTGCACCTTACATTGCTTGTTCCCACTGTTTTCCAAAGAAATCGACCTAAAATGATTGATCAAAGTAAAACTGCATGAGAGAAAAAAGAAACATCAATTTAACCTTAACTCTTCACAACACTACAGAATTCTAGACTAATCCAAATTAAACACACTTACAAATTAAAGGAGGCTGACATGCCAAAGATTGTTTGTGATAGAGTAAAAAGCATTATGGAATAAGAACTCTTACAGCATTTCATCCTTTTCTCACAATGTTTTCAAAAGGCTTCTATACCAGGGTTGTTCAAACATAGGATTGTTCGGTAAAGGGATAAAGCACAAAATAAACCCAATGGACATTTTCATTCTAGAATAAGTTCGTAATGATAAGAAATTAGTGAATGCCTTTCGTCTGCAGAATTTCAAGAAAGCTGAAAGTGTAGATCAAAGATTGGCCTGCACATTTCATGCTGTCTGATCTTGACATACACCAGCTGAAAAGGTAACTATACCTATGAAAGGTGCTTTAATTCCTACACAATTCCTACATTTGACAAGCCTGAGAAAGAAGCCTTTAGAAAACATTGTAGGTAAAGGAGAAAATGCTGGTAACCAGCATTTTCTCCTTTTCCCACACTGTTTTCTAACCTTCACAAAACAAACTTCAAATTTTCAGTCACTTTTATTTTGATGTCTGCAAATGCTTTCGATTTGGACAAGCCAAAAATATTGTCGTTTGGTAATGAGTCAAAGATTAATGTTTGAATGTTTTACATACATGAAGGAGGTATGAGTGGGATTCCTGGAATGGTGACAGAATAGCCAGGTGTCGTACTAGTGACGTTTCCACTCGTTGATGGCATCGTCGGTTTTACGCTAGCTCCAGATGGACCTGTGGACGTTGTGGGTTGAGGAGTTGTTGGTGTTTGAACCTGTGGAATGTCTGGATTACATCCAAGAATGTTGATTCTAGTTGCTGGGGATGGCCCATGCCATTGCACTGGATAGATACGAATGTATTGTGCGGTGATATTCCTGTTAAACAAGTGACGAACTGGGAAGAGGTTATCCCTGTTAGCCGAAAATATTTTTGGTTTAATATCACCTGGAGTGGGATGATCTGTGTATGGTATGAAGTTGATGCCATCGAAGCTGTATGTTACATAGTATCTTGTCAGCCATCGCTGTCCACCATTTTCACCTTGTGTAAGGATACCACTGAGCAATTTGGGCTTCAAGAAATCAACTTGTATCCATGGGGTCTTGTCATCTTTTCTGTAAACATAAAAAAAAATGAAAAAATCATTCACTCTTTACTCTAAAAATATGACTTTTCTACTCCATTAGAATGCTCATGAAAAAAACCTGAGGGTGAGGGGTGGACTGACTGATAGATTATATTCTGTTTAACCCTTTACCTGATATGCCAATTTGAGGCTCTTACATTTCAGCAGCAAATAAAGATATGATGTCAAAAATATGGACAAACAAGGATACAAATATATGATTGAGTGGAAAATATTGTGGGAAAAGGAGAAATTGCTCGTTACGAGCAATTTCTCCTTTTCTCACAATGTTTTCAAAAGCTGTCTGTTGTTGATACATTTAAATGAGTATCTATGGAGTAAAGGGTTAATACTGTTTTAAACTATATCTCAGTTTTATGGTGGTGGCCAGTGCTTCTATCCATGCTTTCCTGGAGTTTCTTTCATCAGGACTGCATACAATATTCTTTCTTAGTCACAGGCTGCTTTCCCACATAACCATCATCAAAACAATGGTCACACCAGGTAGTCACTCCTTTCTCCTCAAACTTTGAAATATAAAATTTTTGAAATATAGAATTTAAAATTCTCAGATAAGTTTGTTTTCCTTCAGATTTTTACCCTGTTCCTGATTTGTATGTATTTTTTGTTGTCTAAAATAGCTGCTTATACAGGAATTAGTCACCAGTTTAGTAAAAATCCAAACTTGCAGAACGTGTGTTTGCCTTTTTTTCACTGAACAAGCTCTTTGCCAAACGACAAAGTTCCAGAATGGTCTAAATGGAAAATATCGGCAGACCACAATTTTAATGTCACTCGGATGGTTGAATTTGTCACTGATAGCCTTTGCCCACAATGTTTACAAAGGGCTTTACTCCGTGGGTCTTGAAAACCGGGTAATGTTTGGTAAAGAGCCAGTTATCACCAAAGAGAAATAAGAAGAGTGGATTTTTTCAAACGGGATGGTTATCAGCATCACTTTTATTTCCCACAATACGTTTTCTTAAGCCTGCCTCTTCAGCGTCATTCAAGCTCTGAAATTTTTGGTAATGACTTAACTCTTTCCCACACAATCCCGACTTTTAACTACCCTAAGAAAGAAATTTCTATGAAAACATAGTAGGAAAAGGAGAAAATGCTGGTAACCAGCATTTTCTCCACAATGCTTTCTACCCTTTCCAAAACAAGTTTTAATTTTTCAGCCATGTTTATTTCGTTGTCAGCAAATACTTTCAATTTAGACAAAGCTACAGTTTTATCATTTGGTAATGATTTAACCCATTACCACACAATCCCTACTTTTGACACCCCTGAGAAAGAAGCCTTTAGAAAACATTGTGGGAAAAGGAGAAAATGCTGGTTACCAGCATTTTCTCCTTTTCCCACAATGTTTTCTACTCTTCACAAAACAAATTTCAAATTTTCAGTCACTTTTATTTTGTCGTCTGCAAATGCTTTCGATTTGGACCAGTCTAAAATATTAAAATATTGTCGTTTGGTAATGAGTTAAGTAAAACATATTCACCTTGGAGCCCAAGCCGAGTCTCCATAGATACGGCCATTTTCTGCCGTGAAACCTGGACCCTCCGTGGAGGAAGCAGACATCTGAGAGCTATCCACAATATGGGTATCTTGTACGCCCATTGGAGTCAAGCAAACTGAAAAATATAAAAGTTAACTCAGGTCATCAGTCATTCCACCATTTTATCTTTCCCTTGAGACATTAAAAATTCAAATATTAAAGATCTTTAGTTTATATACACATAGTTTTGTTTGTGAAATCAACTAGATTCTACACTAATGTACTGCTATGCCTTATCATTATTTATTTCATACTTTCCGGTGGGATATCGAGAAATAGCAGTGAAAATATTTTTTGATCTCACACTGCTACCAGCAGTGAAAATACTGATTTTCACGTTCTTGTTGCCTAGGTAAATTGCGTGTGCCTCACAACCAGATGGGAAATATGACGTCATATACCTTACATGTCTTGCGCTTGACATAATATTGTAATGCATTGCTACGCGGGAGGGATGCACCCTGTGGAATAACAGAAAAGAACTGTACCGGATTTTGATAAAGCTCCTCCCAGAAAGGGTTAAAAGCATGAAATAAATAGAATATTTGCTTCTTTTTGGTGAAAGATTGAAATTTATTTCATCTCATGAACACCATCGGTAATATTTTCACTTGTGGCTGCACCACTCATGAAAATATTACCGATGGTGTTCACTCGATGAAATAAATTTCGATCTTTCACCGAAAAAAACAAATATCCTCTATATATTTGATACCTTTTATCATACCATAAAATTTCAGACTCATTCAAATATTGAAATTAATTACTGAAAACAAATCAAAGGTGGCTCACACGATAGAGTTTACCTTCATTAGCTTAGAAAACATTGAGGGAAAAGGAGAAAATGCTGGTTACCAGCCTTTTCTCCTTTTCCCACAATGTTTTCAAAAGTCTCTTTACTGAGTATTGTTTAAACAAAGAATTGTTTGTCAAAGGATTTTAGAATAGATAAATTCAGCCTGACAGGGAATGCATAAGCTGATCTGGTCTATACTTTTTTCAGATGTATTTAACCTCCTTTTCTTGTAGAGTAATATAACAAAAGTATTTGGAACTCAGAGTTGAATAAACACACTCCTTTTTCTTAAGGAATTAACAACAGATATGTTTTTAAGTCTTCACCAAACAATAAAATTACAGACTGGTCCAAATTGAAAGCATTTGCAGACAACAAAATAAATGTGTACCACAATTGAAATTTGATTTGGGACGGGTGGAAAACATTGTGAGAAAAGGAGAAAATGCTGATTACCAGCATTTTCTCCTTTTCCAACAATGTTTTCAAAAGTCTTCTATCTCAGGGTCATAAAAGCCAGGGATTGTTTCATAAAGGGTTAATTAATAAATGTAGTAAAATCTTACCCATTGATGGGGCTTGGAACCCTGGGAATGGTGGTACAAAAGTCTGTCCAAATTTGGGTGTTGTGGGTTTGGGTGTGGTCTGAGATCCTGAGCCCTGTTTTGGAGTTGAGCCTGAATATTTCACAGTGCTTTCTGTAGTTGTTACAGAAATATTTGACCCAGGCAGAGGGACTGAGGGATTGCAGCCCATAATTTCAAAATTCATTGAAACTGCTCCATTATATGTTGTTGGATATATTCTAACATACTGGCCATAAATGTTGCGGTTGAACAGATTTCGCACTTCTGTTGTTTGGTCGGTATTGGCTGAGAAATTCTTCGGAATAGTTGAGTTGATCTTATCTGAATAAGGTGAGAATGTTTTGCCATTGAGACTAGTAAACACTTGATAACCAGTGACCCATTCTGGCTTTCCTCCGTTTCCTGTTGTGATCACCCCAGATATTGTCTTCGGCTCCAGGAAGTTCACCTGGATATATGGTCTTTTATCACTGGACCTAAAGGTAAAACAGAAAATTCCTGACTCCCCCTGTCTCATTGAAAAGATTTTTTAGTTTAATTCTCCTTTACCAGATCAATTCAAGTTTAACCCATTACCACACAATCCCTACTTTTGACGCCCCTGAGAAAGAAGCCTATAGAAAACATTGTGGGAAAAGGAGAAAATGCTGGTAACCAGCACTTTCTTCTTTTTCCACAATGTTTTCTACCCTTCACAAAATAAATTTCAATTTTTCAGTCACTTTCCTTTTGTCATCTGCAAATCCTTTCGATTTGGACAAACCGAAAATTTTGCTGTTTGGTAATGAGTTAAGTGACTCTAAGAAGGAAAGCTTTAGAGAACATTGTGGAAAAAGGAGAAAATGCTGGTAATCAGCATTTTTTCCTTTTTTCCACAATGTTTTTTACCCTTTCAAAGACAAATGACATCATCTAGATAACTTGTAGTTTGGAAGTTTTGTTTAAATCTGGGGAGTCTGCAATTTGTGATCTGGTAAAGAGTTATCTCATTCTCACACAGTCCTGTGTTTTAACCATCCTGACTGAGAAAACGTTCAAACATTTTTTTTTTTAGAAAAAGCATTTACTTTGGACCAGTCTAAACTTCTGTTGTATGGTAAAAAGTTAACAAATGCTCAGATATAACATTTTGAATTCACCTGGATTCTTACATTGAAAGATCAGTCCTGGGCCTGTATTCACCAACCATTCTTGAGAATATTCTTAGTCTTATTCTCCAAGGTTTTCTAAATGTGTAAGTAACACAACTTCTGATTGGCTAAACCGAATGGTTTAGCCAATCAGAAGTTGTGTTACTTACAAATGTAGAAATTTCTGGAGAATAGGACAAAGAACGTTCTTAAGAATGGTTGGTGAATACGGGCCCTGGTGTTTGGCCAAGGATAATCCACAGCTGGAAAAATTGCCTGGTTGGCATCAGGTATCATGGAGATGCACTTTAAACACTCTTTCGCGGGTGAATTGCTCATACGAACAGCACGAAGGATAATCCACAGCTGGAAAAATTGCCTGGTTGGCATCAGGTATCATGGAGATGCACTTTAAACACTCTTTCGCGGGTGAATTGCTCATACGAACAGCACGAAGCCCCACTCATGAGGATTCTGATTGCACTTTTTTCTGTTCAATGAGACAATAGCTTACAAATCTACACCTTCATCAGAACATCATACTCAAATGTCTTCATAGCCAAAATTTACACTGCTCATGTAGTGTAATGTAATCACCTAAGCATTTTATGTAACCTTAATATATGTTAAAACATCTTACTTAATTGTATATCTGAAAAATGGTCATTGTTGATTCAGATTCTAATATTCAAATGTTTAATCCTTAGGCTGCTATGTGTGATTTACTGACCTTTTACGAACAGCGTAGATCAAGATCAGACTGCACAGAATGTGCAGTCTGATCTTGGATCTACTTTGTCTGAAAAGGAGATATCATTCCCAAAGCATACCCTTGAACTAGCAATATTTAGGATTTTACTGTTGAATGAAAAATTTCATTTTAGTTATTTAGCAAGATAAGCGTTAATTCTTTACCACACAATCCCGACTTCTTACAACCTTGAGAAAGAAGCCTTCTGAAAACATTGTGGGAAAAGGAGAAAATGCTGGTAACCAGCATTTTCTCCTTTTCCCACAATCTTTTCTTCCCTTCCCAAAACAAATTTTAAATTTCCAATCATTTTCATTTTGTTGTCTGCAAATGCTTTCAATTTGGACAAGTCGAAAATTTTGCCGTTTGGTAAAGAGTTAAATTGTGACAAAAGACTAGTTACAAACGATGCTTACCCTGCAGTCCATGTAGTTTGTTCTATTGAGAGGCGGCCCTTATCTGGAGTGGTGTTACTGTCCATATAGGAGGAGGATGTTATCTGAATGCTGTTCACAATCAATGGATTACTTACTCCCATTGGGATCTTACATACTGAAAATAAAATCTTCAGTTTAGATGTTTTCTAAGGCATAACATCTTGTTGTCCTGAATACAGATTTAATTGTCTATGCAGACACAGTAGATCAAGATCAGATTGCATAGAATGTGCAGTCTGATCTTGGATCAACACTATCTGTCAGAAATTCTGACAAAAATAACTATGCTATGACAACATTTTTTTCTCTAGTTCTGAGCGTCTTCTTCTTATTCATTTAGCAATACAAGGGTTGATAATATGTTTAAGGGTCACAAATGTTGGTTTCTGATAAACTTCAGCAAGTAACACAAAACAATGCCTGTGATTAGAGACTAGAACAAAAGATAGGCCTTATCTTTGACATTTTCTGATATTTCTGAAGTATTTCATGACATGAAATACTTCAGAAATATCAGAAAATGTCAAAGATTTTGCATGACTCAAATGATGACATATTGGACAGGGGCAGGGCTATGATTACACTTCAATATTTTCTTGGACAACAGCTGCGCTAACTACAGCTGTCACTGAGTGTGACTTAATACCCCACAAGGGCTTTGACAGAAACAGGCAATTACGAGTATTTTGTACACAGTCGGACACATGGACTGACACACGGACAAACACACAGACATATAGGCTGATTCCGGTATACCCCCAAAAACATTTGTTTTGCAGGGGTATAAAAATGAGTCGTCTGAAAAATCCATTATCAGGAACTTTATTAACCTGCAAGCTGCTAAGTGCGACTGATGGACCTTTTGTGGACAGTGTACATCAAGATCAGACTGCACAGATTCTAAAATCTGATCTTAGATCTACACTGTCCGTTTTAAAGACATACTACTCACTCCCCCCCCAATCTACAGTACATGACTGTGAAATAGCAAAGCTTTGCTTTTTACTATGGGCTTCAGTTTCATTTTACTTATTTATTTCGCATCATAAAAGTCAAATCATGAATAAACATATAATTATGTACTTTTTACTCATTTGACAGGCAATATATTTTACCTGGAATAAGCTGGTTTCCTATTGGAGGAACAGCTGTGGGTGTGGCAGTGGTACCAGTTCCTGGTCTAGCAGTGGGTGTAAACGTTTTCTCTTGTCCTGGAACTGCAGTTGGGGTTTCTGTGGTGAATTGTCCTGATGACTTGGTAGAAGAGCCTGTCTGCCCTGCCCCAGTGGTACGTGTCTGTGCTGTGCTTGTGGAAGACCCAGGGGAAGTTTGGGTTCCACTGCTTTGAGGGGAGGTTGTTGGAATAGCCCTGGTAAATATAACCATTGAACAAGAATGACCTCCTTGGTGCACTGTAAATCGTAATCTTTCTTTGTACAACCAAAATAATATATTGTACTGGAACAGGTGGTGAAAAATATCACGGATTCGAACCCAGGGCCTCAGGAATACCATTCCTGCACTCGAACCAACTGAGCAACCAAACAACATGTCAATATGGCCGCACGATATATCACCAAATACTTGAACCTGGCTACAATACTATTGTAGGATTCTTTATATTCAAGCCCTTGCCATATCATTTAACCCCTCTACCACACAATGCCGACTTTTGACGTTCCTAAAAAGGAAGCCTTTGAAAACATTGTGGGAAAAGGAGAAAATGCTGGTAACCAGCATTTTCTCCTTTTCCCACAATGTTTTCTCCCCTCTTTGAAACAAATTCCAAATTTTCAGTCACTTTTATTTTGATGTCTACAAATGCTTTCAATTTTAACCAGTGTAAAATTTTGTCATTTGGTAAAGGGTTAATGTTTTAACAACTCTGGTGTCTTGAATAAAATTTGGAAAAGGAAAATTTGTGTGTAAATTGTATTTTTTTTTTCTTTGCTTGAAATGTTTTTTTACCCTGCCTGATAAATTCAATTCATTTGTAGCACTTTCAAATTTGTCATCTGCTGATGCAATTCATTTAAAAAAGTCTGAGTTTGAAATATATTTCTCAAGCAATGATACAAAAATCAGAAAATATTGCAGTAATTTTCGTCTAACCCTTTACCAAGCGGCAAAATTTTAGTTTCATCCAAATCGAAAGCATTTGCAGACGACAAAATAAAATTAACAGAAAGTTTGAAATTTGTTTTGTGAAAGGTAGAAAACATTGTGGGAAACGGAGAAAAGGCTGGTTATCTGCATTTTCTCCTATTCCCACAATTTTTTCTAAGGGCTTCTTTCTCAGGGTCGTCAAAAGTAGGGATTGTGTGGTAATAGGTTAAAACGTCCAAGAATAAAAAAAATCTTGAAATTTGTCACTTACGTAAAACAACCAATGAGATTAAAGCGCAGCCCCTTTCCTCCTGGACCGCCCTCGTTGATAGTGATTCTAACAAAACGTGCTTCAACATTTCTGTCCAGCATGTTTCTCACAATAGAGTTTGCATCACTGTTGCCTTCAAAGACCTTTGGCTGACCTCCGACAGTTTCAGCATATGGCGTAAATGTCAAACCATCAGTGCTCGTGGAAATATAAAAACTGGATGCCCAGCGTTCAGTTCCACTAACACCTTGGGTAAGGATTCCGCTTAAGATCTTCGGAGTTTGAAAATCTACCTGTATCCACTGTTTGCCAGTGTTGGAGCTGCAAAAACCAACAAAGTATATTTTGCTGAGAATAAGTATTAGTAAGAGAATGGAAAAATGGTACAATCCATAACAGGAGATTCAGGATGATACATTTACTCCTTACCACATGATATATGTGTAGACTAGTCCAAATTGAAAGCATTTATAATAGGGTATCTTTATATGTAAAATGATAGTACTTGTCTTGGGTAGAGTAGAAAACATAGTGGGAAAAGGAGAAAACGCTGGTTACCAGCATTTTCTCCTTTTCCCACCATGTTTTCAAAAAGCTTCTTTCACAGGGTTTTTAAACCTTTACCCCATACATACTCATTTTGACACATTAACAACAGGCAGCTTTTAAAAACATTGTGGGAAAAGGAGAAATTGCTCATAACGAGCAATTTCTCCTTCTCCCACAATGTTTTCCACTCAGTCAGATATTTGTATCCTCATTTGTCCATATTTTTGACATTGTATCTTTATTTGCTGCTGAAATGGAAGAGCCTCAAATTGGCTTATCAGGTAAAGGGTTAACTCAGGATTGTGTGGTGAAGGGTTAACAAGCACATGCTTTTGCACATAACAGATTATACTCTTATCTTCACAATGTTTATTTACATACTTATCCTATACAAATAAAAATAGTTTTCATGTAAATACGTCAACCATTGCCTCTACCAAAAATGTCGCTGCTAGATATTATTTTGATGATATGTATCAAGGAAAGCAGCCAGAGGCTTTGGAGAAATATTAGGTGATGTATTAGTGCATGAAACTTTAAGAAAACATGGATAGGCACCCTGGCCAGCACAACGTAACTGAAGTAATGTTGAAAATGAAAATAAACACATCAAACAAGAAATGCAGTTATGCCGTAAGACCTGCAAGAAGTATTATAATTTCCTAGCTAAAAGCTAATAAGCCAATAATTATGTTTTAGACTGGTCCAAATTGAAAGCATTTGCAGACGACAAATTAGAAGTGATTGAAAATTTGAAATTTGTTTTGTGAAGGGTAGAAAACATTGTGGGAAAAGGGAAAATGCTGGTTACCAGCATTTTCCCCTTTTCCCACAATGTTTTCTAAAGGGTTCTTTCTCAGGGGCGTCAAAAGTAGGGATTGTGTGGTAATGGGTTAAACCACTGTCTTGTCCTGATTGGTTCAAAGGTTTGCCAGTATTAGAATGGTTACTTAAATGAAAAGTGACAAACCTAGGAATCCATCCACCAAAACTGTTGTAGAGTCTACCCGCTGAGGCCCTGGAGTTAGAGTCTAGTTCTGAACTTGCCTTCAACTGATTGTCCAGTATCATCACTGGATTATCAATACCCATTGGCTCCAAGCATACTGTCAATAACCATATTGACAGATATATATAAATATACATATCACAAACAAAAATGTTTTCAATCTCTCTTAACTCTTTACCACACAAGAAAATTTTAGACTGGTCCAAATTGAAAGCATTTGCATATAACAAAATAAAGGTGTCTTAAATTAAAATTTGGTTTGGGAAGGGTAGAAAACACTGTGGGAAAAGGTTACCAGCATTTTCTCCTTTTACCACAGTGTTTTCAAAATGATTCTTTCTCAGGGTCATCAAAAGTAGGGATTGTGTGGTAGAGGAAGGCTTTTGAAAACATTTTGGGAAAAGGAGAAAATGCTGATAACCAGCATTTTCTCCTTTTCTCACAATGTTTTCTATCCTATCGTAGACAGGAATCATTATTTGAGCTGCATTTGAATTGTCTGCTGCAAATGTTTTCAACTCGTCAAAGCCTGAATTTTGTCATTTGGTGAAGAGTTAAACTTGAATCACATAATCAGGTTGTTTAGACACCTTAACCCTTTACCCCATAAGGCATTTCTATGGTATCTCTAAATGACCCTAAATAACAGCAAGGATGAAGCCCTTTCTTATGTGTATATGACACCTTTTGATAGCATAGAAAACATTGTGACAAAAGGTGAAATTGCTTGTGACGAGCAATTTCACCTTTTGCTACAATGTTTTGCAAAGACTCCTACAAGCAATGCATAGAAATGAGTATCTATGGAGTAAAGGGTTAAGGAAAAAGGCCATTTCCAACAGTGTTTTCCTTCCCATTAAAAGAAAAAATCAATTGTTGAGTCACATTTCCTTTGTTGTCTGGAACTGCTTTTAATTCGGATCAGTTCAAAATGTGTTAAGTGATTAGATCTGTCGATCTTAAATGACAAAATTACGGACTCTTCCAAATATAAAATATGGCTCAATAATGATGACAAAAAAAATTTAAAAAAACAGATTGAAAAGACATCCTTAATCATTCTGCTCATAGACAATTACCTGGTGCAGCTGTTGGTGTTTCGGTTGGGTTTATAGGTGGTCCAGCAGTAGGTGTAGACTGTCCACCTATATTTGGAGCCCCTGAGGTAAGTAGTGGAGCTGGCCCATAGCAGGAAAGTACCTCCAATCTAACAGCTATACCCCCGTGCCAAGATTTAGGATACACCCTCACAAATCTGGCATCAATTTCTCTGTCAAAAAAGGATCGAACAGAGGTTGCCTGATCAAAGTTTCCTGCAAACCTGGTTGGTGAGATTCTGGCATTTTGGTCTGTATACTGGTACCAGTTTGTGCCATCCAAACTTGTTGCCAATGTGAAGGATTCCACCCACTGTGGGAGATTCGGATGACCTTGGGTTACAACTCCAGCAATCCTTTCTGGATGTCCAAAGTCCACTTGCACCCACTGATTAGCGTCTGTGAACCTAGACAGAAAGAAGCAAGACCAGGACATATACAGCTATATTCTACACTGTGAGCAAGGCATAATCAGTCACCTTTAGTGGCCTAGGTCAGAAGGAGCAAAGTTTGTTGGGTAAAAAAAGTCTCATATGAGTATACAATGTTAGTTGTACGTTCAGGTGGCAGGGGACTTGGAAACTTGTTCATGGCTGTGGTAAATCATGTCGCCCCAAGCCGAAGGCATAGGAGCGACATGATCTGACACAGCCGTGAATAAGTTTCCAAGTCCCCTGCCACCTGACTGTACAAAGAATTTATTATGCTGCAAAGTTTTACCCTTTCAAAGCATGTTTAACCGAAATTTTTCTGTTTTATAATCTCACAAATCATGTATGATGACGAAAGAGAAATTCCTTTCTGAGTACCCATATTCAATGAAAACTGACGTCACTGGAAACTGATGTCACTAAAATGTGCAGTTTGGTGTATAAACGTGCAGTCTGGTGATCGATCGCCGCCACCATTTTGGATGTTGTGTTGCAAGTGTTGTGATGTTTACAGGGCACTCAAAAGGAAATTGGCTTTAGGTGGTTTTTGCAAAGGGTACATGATTATGTGTTCCAGGCATGTTAACAAATCAGATCATGAGAAATTTCTTTATAGTATAATAATAACATATATGATAAGGGCTATTTCATCATTGACATCTAGCACCAAATGTGCCCAGTTGTTTGACTCATTGACAGATGGACCAGTCCAAATTGAAAGCATATGCAGATGACAAAATAAATGTGACTCAACAATTGAAATTTGATTTTGGAAGGGTAGAAAACATAGTGGGAAAAGGAGAAAATGCTGGTTTATCCCACAAAGTTTTCAAAAGCTTTCTTTCTCATGGTCGTTAAAATTAGGGATTGTGTGGAAGAGTTAAGTAATAGGAATTGTTTTGATTGTGATATAAAGGGAAAAATACCTGTAAACAGCATTTTTTTCCTTTTCCCACAATGTTTCGAAAAGCCTTCTTCCTCAGGGTTCTTAAAATTTGATACTGTTTAGTGAGAAGTTGATGTAAAGAATGAAGATAAGTTACATGATTGGTAATGTCTTTGGAATACTAGAAACCACTGTCCAAAAAATGAAATTATGCT
This sequence comes from Tridacna crocea, assembly GCA_943736015.1. Classification (NCBI taxonomy): domain Eukaryota; kingdom Metazoa; phylum Mollusca; class Bivalvia; order Cardiida; family Cardiidae; genus Tridacna; species Tridacna crocea. The sequence goes on along the minus strand of OX031069.1, from coordinate 12,390,316 downwards.
GAATACGAGCATTTATTCTCTTCCCCACAATGTTTTTGCCTGCTATCTCATCAGGGATGTTTAACTCCTTACCAAACAACAAAATTTTAGGCTTATCCAAATCAAAAGCATTTGCAGAGGGCAAAATAAAAGTGAATGAAAATTTGAAATCTTTTTTGGGAAGGGAAAAAACATTGTGGTAAAAGGAGAAAATGCTGGTTACCAGCATTTTCTCCTTTTTCCTCAATGTTTTCAAAAGGCTTCTTTCTCAGTGTCATTTAAAGTCAGGATTGTGTGGTAAAGGGTTAACATGGCACAGTTTGGTAGATCAGGTTTTTATACTCAGAGCGCCTAATAAACCAATCAGGCATTTTCATCTTAAATTTATGACCAAACTTATTATAATTTCTTGTTTGCTTTTGTGTACAATGTCTCAGCTTCAGAAATGGACAGAGTAGATCAAAGGCTAGGCTCCACCTTTTTTGCAGCCTTATCTTAATCTACATTAGCCACTACGGCAACTATTGTTGTGAAAGCCTCTTTTATGGTTAACCCTTTAACACACAATCCTGATTTTTTACAACCCTGAGAAAGAAGCCTTTTGAAAACATTGAGGAAAAAGGAGAAAATGCTGGTAACCAGCATTTTCTCCTTTTTCCCACAATGTTTTCTACCCTTCCCAAAACAAATTTCAAATTTTCAGTCACATTTATTTTCTCGTCTGCAAATCCTTGCAATTTGGACCAGTCTAAAATTTTGTCTTTTGGTAAAGAGTTAAGCTCATATGAATTACCTTGGAACCCAAGCACTTGGTCCATCAAGACGGGCATTGGTGGCTTCGTAGCTAAAGTTATAGGACGTAGAGGCTGACAGCTGATTGTTAGACACGATACCCATATTTCCCACACCCAATGGTATGTCACAGTAGGGCCTTGCAGTGGGAATCTCGCCGCTGAACAAGGGTGGGCGTGCAGTTGGTGTTATCTGTTGGAAGTTAGGCGGTCTAAGAGTTGGCGAAACTCCTGGTATCATGGAGGGTGCTTGTGTTGTACTCGTAGTAGTAGTGCCTGTAACAGAAAGGAGATAACTCTGTGTATGATGGAAACATTTCTTTAACTCTTGTCCAAATTGAAAGCATTTGCAGATGACAAAATAAATGTAGCTCAACAATTGAAATTTGTCTCTAGCAGGGTAGAAAACATTATGGGAAAAGGACAAAATGCTGGTTACCAGCATTTTCTCCTTTTCCCTAAATAGGCCTCTTTCTCAGGGTCATTAAAAGTCGAAATTACATGGTAAAGATTTAAATCAAACCTCTACCAGATAAGAAATTTTTTAGAAATTTTTCTCCTTTTCCCACATGTGCTTTCTATCCTATCGAATAACATGTGCACCATTTGAACCAGCATATTGAAATTGTCGTTTGCAAATGCTTTCAATTTGAAAAGGGCTAAAATTTTGTTGTCAGGTAAAAGGCTAATAAGCATTTGATACATTGCAAAGAAATATCTTAAAAAGTTCTGATTTATATATCTTAGATTTTTAAACATTGTGGTAAATAAATCTTTTGGCAGCTGTCAATTCAAAAGAAAATGTGAAAAGAATAGCTTTTGCAGAAATAGAAATTTCTTTTTCTATTTGTTTTTTTTTTAACCCTTTACCAAATAATAAATTTCTGACCTGTCAAAAATAGTGTTAGAAGAGAATTTTTGTAAAACTTTGTGGGAAAAATATTAACTCTTTACCAAACAACAACATTTTAGACTGGTCCAAATTGAAAGCAGTTGCAGGTGACAAAATAAGTGTAACTCAAAATTTGAAATTTGCTTCAGTTGGGTAGAAAACACTGTGAGAAAAGGAGAAAATGCTGGTTACCAGCATTTTCTTCTTTTCCCACAATGTTTTCTATAGGCTTCTTTCTCAGGGTCATTAAAAGTCTGGATTGTGTGGTATAGGGTTAAGATACTATTTTTTCATACCTGGCCTGCAGTCACAATAGAACTGGACCACATAGTCACTGCATTTTCCGTCCTTCTGATCTTTTCCGTAACACACTAGGCCCCTCCTCTTGTCACATATTGCCACCTCACCCATTTCCTCTGGGGTTTTTTCGGTGATTATATCCGTACATCTGATGGCTACAATATTGCTATCGTCACAGAACTTATATGTATTTCTGAGCTCTTGCATTATTTCCAGGTCGTCACCATTAAACGCTGGTGTATGAATACCCATATACGGTGTCCAACCTTGTATACAGTGGTAACCAGGTTGCGTTACTGGGGTCTGACCTGACACCGGGGATGTGCCAGCTGTTTGGGTTCGAACATTATTGGGTCCAGGTGTTGTTGTACTAGAACCAGGTCCCAGCTGGGGTGTTTGAGATGATACATGTAAATGGGGCTGTGTGGGTCTTGTCCTTTCAGGGTGACCTAAAATGCAATAATGTTATAATGAAATAATTTCTAGTGCAGTTGTACATCTGATCTTATTTGTCGATATTACACTAGTACGACCAGGGAAAATACCGGTTTTTATATTTCTAGTTACCTAGGTAAACTAGGTAACTCACAACCAGATGGAAATATGACATCATTTACCTTACATTTGTCGTGCTTCACATAATACTGCATCCTCGGATACCCCGGGGTCTCCCTATTTGCCACGCTACATTGACCCCTGGGACAACTGACTAATAAAACTTTGAATCAGCCGCTGAAAATCGATACGAAACGTCATAGCGTACAGTCCACTCGCCCATCACAAAATGATGATGGAACCAATGAAAAGCCAGCATTCGGCCAGCGGTAAAGCAAGGGAAATTCAATTAATTGTCCAAGGGGTCGATGTAGGGTAGCAAATAGGGAGACATCGGGGTATCCGAGGATGATAATATTGTAATGTGTTGCTATGCAGGAGGGCTACGCCACGGCGAATAACTGGAAAGAACTGTAGTGGATTTTGATAAAGCTCCTTCCAGAAAGATTTAAAAACATGAAATAAATAGATTTTTTGATTTTTTAATGAAAGATCAAAATCTATTTCATTTCGTGAACACCATTGCTAATATTTTCACTCATGGCTGTGCCACTTATTTACTGATGCTGTTCCCTTGATGAAATAAATTTCAATCCTTCACCGAAAAAAACAAATATCCTCTATTTATTCATATCACTGTTTCTCAGAAACTGGTACTAAATGAATTTGACACAATGCAATAATCTTATTTGTACATAAAGACCACCAGCACCAGTAATACAAAATAATTACACTTTTCACACTGACTTGGGACTGTTGGTATCAAAACAGCAAAATATCTGAGGAAAGGGCAGAACCAGGTAAGACTGGATGTACTGTATTTCTCCTAAAAAAGGTCTCGCAGCTATGCAAAACATAGATTGGGAGCCCTCATTTTGTACCCAATTTGCAAAGTGAAAAGTGTCGAATTTTGAAAAAAAAATCCATGTATGAGTGATTGTTAAGAGGAACTATTAATCAAAGCAGAGGAAAAATTCATCAAATTATTCAAATATTGTCATTTCAATCAAAGTAACGCATATTACATAATCATGATTGAACCCTTTACCAGACAATGACGACCCTGCTGGTGACCAGTATTTTCTCCTTTAACCACAATGTTTTCAACCCTTCCCTTACCAAGTTTTAACTTTTCAGTCACATTTATTTTGTCGTCTGCACATGCTTTTAGTTTGGACCAGTCTATAAATTTGTCATTTGGTAAAGAGTTAACATGCAGAAAATTTATCTCTAGTAAAAAGTTTTGATCCAGGTCAGCCTCTACAGGCTGACTTGGATTGCTGCTTTTTCGCAGATGCATTAAGCTGCCTTTTCACATAACTCACATGGCTCGTAATTAATTCTTACCAAAAAAAAAATTATAGAGTGGTCCAAATTGAAAGCATTTGCAGACGACAAAATAAAGGTGACTGAAAAACCGAAATTTGATTTGGGAAGAGTAGAAAACATTGTGGGAAATGGAGAAAATGCTGGTTACCAGCATTTTCTCCTTTTCCCACATTGTTTTCAAAAGGCTTCTTTTCAAGGAGCATCAAATGTCTGCAATGTGTCGTAAAAGGTTAATGTCGGAGGTACTTACATGAGCAGAAGAATTTGACTTTGTAATCAAGGCATTTCTGATGGGGGCCATCTTTGCAACTGAGTCCCTCAGTGTTACAAGTGACATCCTGTCCCGCAGCTTTGTAGCTCTGACCGGTTGAGGCAATGGCACACTGAGCAGAAACTACCTCGTCACATGTTCCCGGATAACCTGCCCAAATATCACATCAATTATTTAACAAACAATCTCATGATGTAATAACCTTGAGGAAAAGGTTTTTGAAAACATCAGTAAAGGAGAGAAAAAAAACCTATACTTATGTTCTGTGCAGTCTGATCTTGAAGTGAGCCCTGTGCAAAAGCTTCTGTTTTTATCTGGCTTACAACATGTAAAAAGGGACATTCGCACATCTGCATAAAGTGCCGTCTCGTATCAGCCCGCATACTCTGTGCAGGCTAATCCGAAAGTACACTTTCTGTTTTTATGTAATTTTCTGTTTTGTGCATGTCTAACGTAGCAGAAAATCTAATGTAGTTGTAATGTGCTGTCTCGGATTATCCTGTCCAGACTGCTGGTTGATCCAAGAAACAAGTTCTGGCAATTTATATCAATCTCTCTCGAAAAGTGATATAAAGTTATCGACCTGCAGACGACAAAATAAACGTTACTCAAAAACTGAAATCAGTTTACAGCAGAGAAGTAAACATTGTGGGAAAAGGAGAAAATGCTGGTTTCCAGCATTTTCTCCTTTTCCCACAATGTTTTCAAAAGGTTTCTATCTCAGGGTCCTAAATGCCGTTTGATAAAGAGTTCAGTTTTGAAGTTTGGTATGGAGTAAATGTACAAGAAATTTATTACAGTACATACTTTGCTGAATGATTATTTCCAATTTGTCGTTTTGCCACTTTTGAGCACGCCAAGTAATAAAACTTATCTTGCCATTTTGAAACATGTCGACCAATTCTAATTGAACATATATCAAAAGAAAGAAGTATTAACTCTTTGCTACACAAGTAAATCACAGACCTCTCCAATCTGAAAGCATTTGCAGGTTACAATGCTAATGTACGTTAAATGATGGAACATGTCCATTGGCCAGAACACATTATTGAAATAGAAAATTCTGATTATCAGCATTTTCTCCTTTTCCAACAACGTTTTCAAAGGGCTTATTCTTTAGGGCTTTTTAAACTGGGGATTATGTGTTAAAAAGAGTTAGGGAAACAAACTTATCCAATCAGGTCACATAAAAACATACCTGGGATACTTGTATAACTTTCCTTGTCACCTGTCATTTTTGAAGGACTGTTTTCATTAATCCAGTCTGTCCATCCTTCTTTACAAAGCATGAACCATGGTGCCTTTGTTGGTGTAACACTTGGAGCTACCCCTGTTGTTGGTGTCTGGCTTGTGTCAATACCAAGTTTGGCTGTTGGAGTCTGGCTTGGTCCTGTACCAGGTTTGGCTGTGGGTGTCTGGCTTGGTCCTGTACCAGGTTTTGCTGTGGGTGTCTGGCTTGGTCCTGTACCAGGTTTGGATGTGGGAGTCTGGCTTGGTCCTGTACCAGGTTTGGATGTGGGAGTCTGGCTTGGTCCTGTACCAGGTTTGGCTGTGGGAGTCTGGCTTGGTCCTGTACCAGGCTTGGCTGTGGGTGTCTGGCTTGGTCCTGTACCAGGCTTAGCTGTTGGTGTCTGGCTTGGTCCTGTACCAGGTTTGGATGTGGGAGTCTGGCTTGGTCCTGTACCAGGTTTGGATGTGGGAGTCTGGCTTGGTCCTGTACCAGGTTTGGATGTGGGAGTCTGGCTTGGTCCTGTACCAGGTTTGGCTGTTGGTGTCTGGCTTGGTCCTGTACCAGGCTTGGCTGTTGGTGTCTGGCTTGGTCCTGTACCAGGCTTGGCTGTTGGTGTCTGGCTTGGTCCTGTACCAGGCTTGGCTGTAGGTGTCTGGCTGGGACCTGGACCTGGCTTGGCTGTGGGAGTCTGGCTTGGTCCTGGACCAGGCTTAGCTGTTGGTGTCTGGCTTGGTCCTGTACCTGGCTTGGCTGTGGGTGTCTGGCTTGGTCCTGTACCTGGCTTTGCTGTGGGTGTCTGGCTTGGTCCTGTACCAGGTTTGGCTGTGGGAGTCTGGCTGGGCCCTGTACCTGGCTTGGATGTGGCAGTTTGACTGGGACCTGTACCTTGCTTGGCTGTGGGTGTCTGGCTGGGTGCTGTACCGGGTTTGGCTGAAGTTGTCTCACTTGGACTTGTGCCAGGCTTGGCTGTTGGTGTCTGACTTGGTCCTGTACCAGGCTTGGCTGTGGGAGTCTGGCTTGGCCCTGTTCCTGGCTTGGCTGTGGGTGTCTGGCTGGGACCTGTACCAGGCTTGGCTGTGGGTGTCTGACTTGGTCCTGTACCAGGCTTGGCTGTGGGTGTCTGACTTGGTCCTGTACCAGGCTTGGCTGTGGGTGTCTGACTTGGTCCTGTACCAGGCTTAGCTGTTGGTGTCTGACTCTGACCAACCATCGGGCTCACAGAGGATGAGGTAGATGAGCAATCATCAATGCAGTAAACTCTGACTTCATAATCACTGCAGACTTTGCCTTGTTGTCCTTTATCCTCACACACCAATCCATGGTTAATATCACATGTCACACCTGATTCTCCAAGCAGTGTAAAGTCTGTTTTTGTGGCAACATCTCTGCACTCAATGCGAGCTGGAAACTCACAGAACTCATACTTCATTCTTAGGTTGTGAATTGTCTCATATTCTCCTGTACTGGTACTGGATCTGACACAGCTGTTCATAAAGTCTGTCCATCCACATCCTGGTTTGGATGGGAATGGTGTACCAACAGTTGACACTGGGGACGTCACTGATGGTGTTGTCACTGTGGCTATTTATGAAAAGAGAAAGTAGCAACATGGTGTTCAAGCAAATTATAACAAAAATGTGTTTTTTCCATAACCCTTTTATTTATGGAGTGATTTCATCCCTAACCTATTATATTGTGCAGTCAAGGTTGTGCATCTAGCTGGAGAGAACTTTTGACTTCATAAAACTTTTTGTACAAGAATGAAAGGGACATGACAATCTTACAAATTTAAGATGGGTGCAAGTGACACAATGGCGAGATATTTAATGCTGTCCCAAACAACAAATTGTTAAACTGGTGCAAAGTGAAATTGTCAGGATCATCAAAAATCTGGACTGTGTGGTAATGGGTTTAAAATGAATGAAGCATAACCCAATCCTATAAAAAAAATCTTTACTTACATCCACATTCACAGAACACGCTGACTTCATAATCTTCACAAGGATAGTTTCCTTGTTTTGCTCCCAGACATTCTAATCCTGTAGAAAGGTCACATGACACATCATTATCTAAGGTCATTGTATAGGGTTGTTTCATTGATGCAGTTCTACACTGTATTCCAGTTGGATTAGCGCAGAAACTGTAGTAGTTTCTTAGCTCACTGATGGGCTCCACATCACCAGGTCCGTTTGACTCCCATGCATTAAGTGTGTCTGGTCTGTCAATATTCATAAAGTCTGACCAGCCTTGTTTACAAGTATAGGGCATTTTTGTGGACACAGTGTTTGGTACAGTAGTGGGAAACTGGCTGTTATTAATGCCTGGTGCAGTAGATGGTGTCTTTGTGTTGTCAAGTCCTGGGGCTGCAGTTGGTGTCTTCGTGCTTTCAAGTCCAGGAGCTGCAGTGGGTGTTTTTGTGCCTTCAGGCCCTGGGGCTGCAGTGGGTGTTTTAGTGCCTTCAGGCCCTGGGGCTGCAGTTGGTGTTTTAGTGCCTTCAGGTCCTGGAGCTGCAGTAGGTGTTTTAGTACCCTCAGGTCCTGGAGCTGCAGTGGGTGTCTTGGTACCTTCAGGTCCTGGGGCTGCAGAGGGTGTCTTGGTGCTTTGAAGCCAAGGTGCACCAGCAGTGGGTGTTTTGGTCCCTTCAGGTCCTGGGGCAGCAGTTGGTGTTTTACTACTCTCAAGCCCAGGTTTTAATGTTGGAGTTGATCCACTAAAGAGTCCTGGAGAGGCAGTAGTATTTGTAACACCTGGTGCTGTTCTTGACTGTGGTGTTGGTACTGTTATTGTTGATAGAACTGATGGTGGGACTGATGGAAGAAAAACATAAAACAGTGCAACAAATGTCTTCACTTGAAAATAATTATTGAGAACTTTATCCTCTATCAAACCATCAAATATTTTGAACAACCTTGTGGAAATGTGCTTTAGAGAACACTGTGGAAAAAGGAGAAAATGCAAGTAACTAGAATTTCTACTTTTAAGCAGACAAATCTCATAGATTTGGTCACATTTAATTTGCCATCTACATATATTGCAGTCTGATCTTGATTTTCACTTTGTGCTTAGTGAAGACAGTCTGGTCAAAAGCAACCTTTTAATGGCAATTATTTTGGCCTTATTTCTTCTGTGCATATTTGGTACTTTAGCTCTTTAACAAATGGCAATTACATGTATGTCGGCCTTATTTCTTCTGTGCATATTTGGTGCTTTAGCTCTTTAACAAATGTCATAATTTCAGACTGGTCCAAATTGGAAGCATTTGCTGACAATAAAATGAATGTGACTAAAGAATTGAATTTGTTTTAGGAAAGGAAGAAAACGTTGTGGGAAAAGGAGAAAATGCTGGTTACCATCATTTTCTCCTTTTCCCACAATCTCTTCTAGAGGATTCTTTCTCAGGATCGTCAAAAGTAGGGATTGCGTGGTAATGGGCTAAACCTCTACCAAAAGGTAAAATTTACACTTAACCATGTTGATAGTACTGTCGTATGGTATTTAAACCCCTTACTCCATAGATACTCATTTCTACGCTTTGCTTGTAGGAGCCTTTGGAAAACATTGTGGCAAAAGGTGAAATTGCTCGTGACGAGCAATTTCACCTTTTGTCACAATGTTTTCAATGCTATCAAAAGGTATTATATACACATAAGAAACAGCTTCATCCTTGCTGTTATTTAGAGTCATATGTCTTACAGGGTAAAGGGTTAATGCTGCTTTTGAACATTATTTCAGTTATATAATGATGGCCAATGCACCTATCCATGCTTTCCTGGAGGTTTTTTTACCAGTGCTCTGCAAAATGTTCTTTCCAAGCCACTGGCTGCTTTCCCAAACAACCATTGTCGAAACAATGGTCCATAGTGAGAGAGGAATATATCCCGTAATATTGACTATCACCAAGCCTTGCAAAGAAATTGGCCCAACCCGGGATTTAACCAGCAACCCTGTATTCTCAAGACCTGTTTGCTTCCGACTGTTCTGCTGAGCCCTGGTAGTTTAGTTGGTTGCGTGCAGGACTTGAGAACATGGGGTTCAGGGCTTGATCCCTGGCTACAACCCCTGGCTTGGCCAATTTCTTTCCGAAGATTGATGATAGTCACTGCGACAGGATTCATTCCTCTCCCACCCCTGACCATTGTTTTGACGATGATCATGTGGGAAAGCAGCCAGTGGCTAGAAAAGAAAATAGTGCAAATTACTGGTAAAAGAAATTCAAGGAATGTATGGATAGGTGCACTGGCTGCCGCTATATAACTGAAATGTTGAAAACGGCGTTAAAAACCCTACAATCAATCAATCAATCCAACTGTTCTACGGTGGTTATGCTATTGAAGGAATTGTTGGACAACAATAACCAAATGTTTTTCAAGTGATAGTATCTGTTCTTGAACAGTTAGAAAACATTGTCATTTGTGAAAAAAGGAGAAAATGCTGGTTACCAGCAGTTTCCCCTATTCCCACTTCAAAAGTTTCTTTCTCAGGGTTGTTGAAACTAGGGATTGTGTGATAAAGGGTAAGGTAAAAATGACTAGAAACATGTCACCAACGCAGATGCCTTCACAAGCACTGTGACCTTGAACTTTGAGCTGGCAACATGGCTTTGTACATGAAATATTGTCTATCCATGGCAATCTTTTTTGTGCCAAATTATTTACGAAATCGGACCATGCACTTGGAAGTTATTGGCCAAACACAAACAGCACTGTTTACCTAACACATTATATACATACAAACACACACAGAAACAAGGGTAACACTCTATGCCCCCTCCCCCCCCCCCCATTTTAGTGGCTTTGGCATAGGAGACTGCAAAACTATCTGGTTACATCAACTGTAACCTACCGTAGTTCCTACATCCAAGTAAATCCAACCTTAAGGCAGGTGCTACATTGTAGGAAACTGGATGAACACGGACGCAGCGTGCTTGGAAATCTTTGACAAAATTGTGCTTGGCATCATTTTGTGAGTCTTTGTTACCTTCAAACACCTGACAAAGTAAAGAATATGGTACTATAAATATGTATGTGGTACATAAACCATGGTCTGTCCTTGTGGTCACAAAGCACAAAGCAGAATTTTAGAACTACCAAACTCGAAAGTATTTGCAGACAATAATTTCATAGTGGCTCAATTGATGCAATTTTTCTTTGATAGAGTAGAAAACCTTTGTGGGCAAAGGAGAAAATGCTGGTTACCAGCATTTTCTCCTTTGCCCACAAAGTTTTCGACAGGCCTCTTTCTCAGGGTGGTTAAAAGTTGTCATTGTGTGGTAAAGCGTTAAACTTATTTATTTTACATTGATTGAGAGACAGTTTCTTACAACTTATACTAATCTCTCTCGATTCTGCTTCCTGGAAACTACACCAGTACTCACGCCACATGTGTGGGCCAATGAAAAGATCCCCAAAGTTAACATCCACTCCCAGGTATCGAACTTGGGGGACCTTATGGTTACGAGGCCGACACATTACCTAATAACCATAGACACCTGCATTTATTCTTTTCCAAACAAAGAAAGACAAAGTTTTAGACTCCAAAAATTGAAAGCATTTGCAGATGACAGAATAAGTGAAGTTCAAAGGATGACTTCTGAAAATGATATAGTAAAAAACATAGTGTGAAGAGGAGAAAATGCTGGTTACCAGCTTTTCGCACTATGTTTTCAAGAATCTCCTTCCAATGGGTCATTAAAACTCAGGATTGTGTGGTATAGGGTTAAGCAATCAACATTCCCGAAGAACGCAAACACACTGTACATGCAATGTATTTGGTTTATTGAAAAAAAAAAAAGGTTCAGTAATTTACTTTACTGCAATGAGCTTTTAACAACATAAGCACTGGTGTTATCGTTCCAAACTTTGTCCCAGCTTTAAAGAAAGTTCAACCCTTTAGCACAAAATCCTTTGTTTTTACAACTCAGAGGAAGAAAACTTTCATAAACTTTGTGAAAAAAGGAGAAAATGCTGGTAACAAGTATTTTCTCCCATTCTCATGTTTTCTGTGCATTCAAAGATATTCAATATGTCAGTGGCAACAGCTTTGAATTTTTAAGAAACTTAGATTTTGTTATGTAGTAAAAAGTTAACTATCTAATTTATACATGAGCATTTAACTCTAACCAAATGGCAAAATTTTGGACTGGTCCAAACTGAAAGTGTTTGAAGACGATTATTTAGATGTCAAATAATAGAACTTGTTTTGGAAAGGGTAGAAAACAAAGTCGGAAAAGTAAAAAATGCTGGTTACCAGCATCTTCTCCTTTTCCCATTATGTTTTCAACATCCTTTGCATAGTGTAGTATAAGGTTAACGAAACAAATACCTGTGGTTTTCCAGTCCACTCAACCACATCAGTGAAAGTTCGGCAGTCCATACTGTGGGAGACTGTGTACAATTTTGTCCAAGCAGGTGCCCCCTGAAACAAGACATATAAATCTTACTAGATGAACTTTTCATTAAAACTTTATATTATTGCTTGTTTTTGCAAATACAGGTTTAAAACCTAGAACTGTGATGAGATAATATAAACATTACTGTGTTGGGGTTTCAAATTATCTTGTATCTGTACGTGATTTTAGGCTGGTTATCCCATACACAAACAATAATATAAACTGATAATGGCTGTATCCTATGATTGCATGTGCCTTTTTTTCATCCCTCCTGATTGAGGTTGAACATCGAATACAGCTCCACAAAAAAGTGCTTTTTGGGACTTTCATAACTTAAATTTGATTCAAACTTGTGCACTCTCAGGGCTCAAAAGCAGCAAAATATATGTTAGCCTGCAGATCTACGTAAGTAATTTCATGGCCATGTCCTGGATTGCATATGCTAATTTTTCATTCCTCCTGAATACTGTTGAATGCTGCCCCACAAATATGCTTTTCAGGACTTTCAGTCTTTTGATTCTTGTACTTGTACAGTAGAGCAACGTCGGGTATTGTCGACCATCGGCAGTTATCGTCAATTCTTTATTTTGTCCTTTAATTCCTTGAAAGATGAACAAATTTCATTTTTATGATATAAAATATGACATCAATATTTTATCTAATCACAGTGCGGGAAGTAAACAGTACTCTGTAAGTCCCAAAGATCCAGTAAAATTTACAGTGATAAAATTTCCCAACGTTAACGTCTACGATAAGGAGGGGGGTGGTTTTTGTCAGCGTGAAGGGCGTACTGAAACGTGCTGGATAGCTTGAAATCAAACTTAAATACGAGTATCAGATATAAAATAGTCTTCACATCACAAAATTGAGCGTATTTTGCTCACCATAGAGCAGCTTATTCATGTGTCGATGACTGGCGATGCTAATTTGTGTGATCGGCAATTATCGACAGATTAAGACATGAATGAAAGAAATAAGAATTAATATGTTTTATGTAACCACAAGTCCTTTTTATCTTTCGGGTTACAGCTATGTCCAGACAAATTTTGGCTTAAAAACTCCAAAAAGAGGTCAATACTCGTCAAATAACATGACATAGGCCATAGAAATGGTGCGCAGCTCTTACTTGGTGCAATGTCCAGACATCTTAGTCCATGATATTACCATTGTGTACCTGTTCGGCCTTCTTTTGCGGTTGTACTTATGTTATGCATCAAGTTTTGCTTTAATTGCATTATATTAGATCTAATTCGACGACGAGTAATGAATAAAACCCATAATGATGAGTTAAAAGAGGATTTTTGATGTTAAATTCTTGAAAATCAAATACAATGTCGATAATAGACGACGCCTGTCGATATCACCCGACATACCCTTATGTAATGTTGGCGTTGTTTGCTACAATACGCAACTTTACACCATTATATTCTACGTTTAGATCAGTAGAGTATCCGCAAAATAAACCACTGATAACTTCAATTTGTATTTAAAGCGGCTATTATCGACACCACACTTTCCGATCTCTTAAAGTGTCGATAATACCCGCCGTTGCTCTATCCATGTTTGTTTCACATATTATGGGAAATATCAAGGTGGCCAGTGCACCACATATGGGAAAGATTTAGGATTGACTTGTATTGTTGTGCTTGATTACAATATCTATTTTACATTATTACAAAATATGCACAAAAGCAGCTGGAAAAAATAATCTACAGAAACACATGGGCAGCACTCTGCATAAAAAGGAGTTTAATGTATCTTTGTGATACAGTGTATAGTTAGTTATATAACCCTTTACCACAAAAGAAATTTTTAGACTGGTCCAAATTAAAAACATGTGCAAACAACAAAATAAATGTGACTGAAAAATTGAAATTTGGTTTGGAAAGCGTAGAAAACATTGTGGGAAAAGGAGAAAATGCTGGTTACCAGCATTTTCTCCTTTTCCCGCAATGTTTTCAAAAGGCTTCTTTCTAAGGCTCGTTAAAAGTCAGGATTGTGTGGTAAAGACTTAATAAGTACCCATTTTGTCTAGAAACTGGCTCAACTATGAGTTAGAGTGGTTGACGGACATGCAGAAAATTTAACAACTGCAATAGGTTTTGCACCTTGCCAGTGTGAACAAAATATGCAGTCTGACATGGGTTGAAATGTTTTTAAGATGCACTTATATGGCCTGCACCGAGCAAAGAGGGGTATTCAGACATTTACGTAAAGTGTTGTCTTGGATCAGCTTGCGCAGTTCACGCAGGCTTATCCAAAGCGACACTTTCCATTGTTATGTAAATTTCTGATATGCGCAAGCCTACTGTAGCACAAAATCTAATGTAGTCGTAAAGTGCCCTCTCTGATTAGCCTGCGCAGACTGCACAGTCTGATCCGAGATGACACTTTACACAAATGTTCAAATGCTCCTTTTCGTGTATTGCAAGCCATATCATCTAATTTCTGAATCTTATTTTTGTATCTCATTCTTTTTTGAACAATTAGACATATCATTCTGTACTCACATTTAGTCCTTGAGTGATTATTCCAGTGACATTCACAGGTTCCCCAAGGTCAACCTGTATCCACGGTGTCTGGTCACCGCTTTGAGCCTGCCAGCCGGACACTGAATCAAGGCGAGCATTTGCGGGCTGTCTATTGGGCTCTGACGATGATGCAGTAAATGAGGAACTTGGAACAGTTGCCATATCACTTAACATTTGTTTGTCACATACTGTTAATACAGAAAAAAAAGGACAGTACATTTTAGATTTTTGTAGTATAATCGCATTTATTGTGCAACCTTCGCAACTTGTCACTTGAAGAATATTCCGTCTTTTTTACCAGAACTAGTTATAGATCTTGGATAAAAATAAACAATTTTATAGGACATTTTCTTCCAAATCCTGTGTCCATGTACTTTACCTTTTCAACATGAACATGGCGACAAAATTAGTTAATGACACAAACATACGAGTTATGCTCTGGCAAAGGGAGTGCAAAGCATCTTCATATCAAGCGTTTCATTACATTAGAAATCCATAAAATCTATTCAGTCTAACATTCGACAGGATCCGGGGGTAAACTGGTCCTCTGACATGCAGAAATTTCACCAGTCGCAAAAAGTTTCAGCCCAGGTCAGCCCGCGCAGTCCGCACAAGCTGACCTGGATCTATACTTTTTGCAGATGCATTAACCCATTACCACACAATCCCTACTTTTGACACCCCTGGGAAAGAAGCCTTTAGAAAACATTGTGGGAAAAGGAGAAAATGCTGGTAACCAGCATTTTCTCCTTTTCCCACAATGTTTTCTTCCATTCACAAAACAAATTTAAGTCACTTTAATTTTGTCGTCTGCAAATGCTTTCAATTTGGACCAGTCTAAAATATAAGCCTCATTTTCACAGAGCATGACTCTTACTCACTTGAATTTCATTTAGAATGAGGCAGATATCGGAAACCATACATGGCCAGAGAAAAAAAGTAGTAACAAGTCGAAGCGGTTTCACGATATTTCTTATTGTATTGTATAATAACATGTCTAGTAGAGTTTAACTCTTTACCACACAATCCAGACTTTTAACGACCCTGGAAAAAAAGCCTATTGAAAACATTGTAGGAAAAGGAGAAAATGCCGGTAACCAGCATTTTCTCTTTTTCCCACAATGTTTTCTACCCTTTCCAAACCAAATTTTCATTTTTCAGTCCCATTTAATTTGTCGTCTGCACATGCTTTCAATTTGGACAAGTCTATAATTTTGCTGTTTGGTAAAGGGTTAACTCTCGGCCTGACCACAACAACTTTAGGCATGTCAAGACTGAGAACATTTGCAGATGACAAGTAATTATAAAGGTGCATCAAGTGGTGAAAATAAAGTCACATCTGTGTAGAGCAGCCAATGAAGGGAAGTTTTGAAAGTATCTACTGTACACAGATCGGATGTTGTCCACAATATGTACTTCTTGCACTTTATTGTGTTGTGATTTAGCTGTTTACCACACAATCCTGACTATTAACAACCCTGAGAAAAGAAGGCATTTGAAAACATAGTGGGAAAAGGAGAAAATGCTCGTAACCAGCATTTTCTCCTTTCCCCACAATTTCTTTCTGCTCTTCCAGAAAAAGACAATCATTTGAGCCACATTCCAGTTAATGCAGGCATTTGATTTTAATTTAGACTAGTCTAATTTTTTGCTGTGTGGTAAAATGTTTAATAGGTAAAAGGTTGTTTGTAAAGTATATGTGTTGTATGGAATGATAGAAAAGGAGTAGGTGGAAGAGGACAAATTGTTGGCTTATGAGTATTTTCTAAATTCCAACAATGTTTTCGAAAGACCTCTTCTTCAGCGTTGTTAAAGAAAAGGACGAATTGGTACAGGATTGACACTTAACAAGACAACATCAGTTCAGAGCTTATAACTACTTGAATCTTTGTAGAGATCCACAAGATAAAGCCACATGCCAAGTACATGTTGAAGCTGTGTGTCCATAAACAAGGCAAGGAACAACTAGATCTTCAAACTTTTCACTTTACAAAGCCTATGTAAAGGTTGTGACTTCTGGGGTGGGGCCAATTTTGACCCAAAGAATATAATTTAAAAATTCCTGGTAGAGGTCCACAAGATAAAGCTACTTGCCAAATACAGGTCGAAGCTGTGTGTTTATGAACAAGGTGAGGAACAACTAGATCTTCAAACTTTTCACTTTATATAAGACTATGTAAAAGTTGTGACTTCTGGGGTGGGGCCAATTTTGACCATTGGGCCATAAATTAAGAATTCTTGGTAGAGGTCCAGAAGTTAAAGCGACATGCCAAATACAGGTCTAAGCTGTGTGTTTATGAACAAGGTTGGGAACAACTAAATCTTTAAACTATTCACAATATATATAAGCCTATGCAAAAGTTGTGATTTCTGGGGTGGGGCCAATTTTGACCCAAAGAATATAATTTAAAAATTCCTGGTAGAGGTCCACAAGATAAAGCCTCATGCCAAATACAGGTCGAAGCTGTGTGTTTATAAACAAGGTGAGGAACAACTAGATCTTCATTTTTTTCACTTCATATAAGCCTATGTAAAAGTTGTGACTTCTGGGGTGAGGCCAATTTTGACCCTAGGGCTATGATTTAAGAATTCTTGATAGCCGTTCAATATATACATATACATGAAAAATTTGCTAGCCCTAAACATTATCGTTCACAATGAAAACAATTTAACAATTTTCACTGTGTAGGCCCATGTTAATCTTGTGAGTGCAGTGGCTGGGCCAAATTTGACCCAAGGCTATAATTTGGGCTCTTTTCGTAGGCACCCAAAAGATAAAGCTAAATGCAAAATTTGGTAGCTCTAAGTCTTATGATCAGGAACAAGAAGATTTTCTTTAAGTTTTCACTAAACAAGCCTATGCAAAATTTGTAACCCTGGGACCAGGGCAAATTTTGACCCCATGCAGGGCTATAGTTTCAATAATCTTTGTAGAGATCATTTAGACAAAGCGACATGCCAAACTGGCAGCCCTTGGCTTTATGGTTTGGAACCAGAGGATTTTCTAAAATTTTTAGTTTTATGCCATGGCAACCAGTGTTTTTGAAGGTATCAAATTCATTCCAGAATCTCATTGGATGACTAATTTTTTGGCAGGATCATTCCTGTGAAGTTTGGCCAAAATTGGACCGGTAGTTTCAGAGGAGAAAATGAATGAAATAAAAGTTAACATATGCACCTATGGACAGATGCATGCATGGATGGACACACAGACAGATGCACGAAAGACACAGGGACATGATATGAGCTAGCTCGCCTTTGGCAGGAGGAGCTAACAAGGTAGTTTACCAGTATGTGACATACTGTTTTCTCACCTGTGTTTGTACATTGACAGTACACCCTTATTTCATAATCTTCACATTTTCCGTCCGGTTCTAATGACCCATAGCAAGCAAACCCAGCCTTGGTGTTGCAGATTTTATGTGACGTATCTTTGACATCATAACTCTCCTTACTGGATGCTTTCCTACACTGGATATATCCAATCTGATCAGCTCGACAGAACTTGAAGCTTTTGACGAGGCCTGGCAAGAATTCGACATCGTTTCCATCAGTTGGTTTGTTGTAATTCATCCAGTTGGTCCAGCCAGGTTCCTTACACTCAAGCCGAGTTTGGACATTAGTTATAGGTGTTGGGGCAGGAACATCAGTCACATTTGGGCTTCCTGTGCCCGGGCGCATAGTAGGAGATCCCCATGGTAGCATGCCTGGAGCAAGAGTGGTTGTGATTTGAAGACCTGAAAAAATGTAATGAAAATTTAAAAATTTCCATCCATATTTTTATTTTCTACCTTTTATCGTAACCAGAACCAGACAACATACAGCATAAAATAAACTATTCATGTATGTGCAATTTTTGGTAGCTTTATTGGAACTCAATATTTTTTTAAACCATTACAACATCTTGCTCCAGGCCATTTCACCACCAGGGAAACCTCCAATGAATTACCAAAGAAAAGTTAACTCATCCAATACTGAATAAATAGATAGCATTTTCTCAAAGGCTATAAATACATATGCCCTGAAAGATCAAGAGACAATTCGGTCATAAACTAGAATATAGCAGTGGACAGTGTAAATCAGAGATCAGATTGCACATTCTGTGCAGTCTGATCTTGATCTACACTGTCCACAAAAGCTTCTGGTGCTGTCTATGGTATGAAAATAGTTAACCTAAAGCTCATTATCTACTTTAACCCATTACCAGACCATGAAGACTTTTGAAGACCCTGACAAAGAGGCCTTTTGAAAACATCATGGAAAAAGGAGAAAATGCTGGTAACCAGCATTTTCTCCTTTTTCCCACAATGTTTTCTACCCTTTCCAAATCAAATTTCATTTTTTGGTTCACATTTATTTTGTCGTCTGCAAATGCTTTCAATTTGGACAAGTCTAAAATTTTGTCATATGGTAAAGAGTTGAGTGAAATTATATTTTCAGTCAGACAGAAAGATGCTAGAAAAACGAAAATATCTCCAAGAAAACTGGACAGCTCAGTTAGAAGACAAGGTTACATGTTCTGTTCAGTCTGATCTTACTCACATGATATTCTGTCAAGAGATATAAGTAAATATAGTGCCTCAATCTGTTGACAATTTATGACAGATTTTTTGGTTTACCCTGGAGATGAAAGGACAATGGAAAAATAAACAAACGTTTCACTCTTTATTGGGATATAATTTACATGAAATCTGGCTATCATAAAGTATGAAAATACAAACTCAGACTGAAGTCTTAACAAATGACAACATTTTAGACTAGTCCAATATGAACGCATTTGCAGACAACAAATCAAATGTGAATAAAAAATTGATGTTAATTTTGGGGAAGGGTAGAAAGCATTATGGGAAAAGGAGAAAATGCTGGTTACCAGCATTTTCTTCTTTTCCCAAAATGTTTTAAAAGCTTTCTCTTTCATGGTCGTTAAAAGTCGGGAGTTAAAGAGTTAAAGGACATATGAATCATGGTAATCAGATGGTAGATATACCAAAAAACTAAACACTGAGGTAGTACGCAACAATTTTGATTTTATATGTACCAGTATATTCAAAAGCATTATTTTTTTACATATAAAGTATACTGAAATTTAATTATCTAAATGAAGAGTTAACTTATTTCTTGTAGAAAGTTTTCAATCTTTTTTGTCCTTGTGAATACTTATTTCTAAAAACAAAAGTTAATACTTTTCTGTATGGAAAAATAAACAGGAAAGATTTACTGCTGACTTTTTTTGTAGAAATTGAGGAGCCTACGGAATAAAACAAAGTCAAGAAATTCATGTTACCCTACAGAATTACCCATAAAAGGTAAATTCTGTCATGTGTGTAATCTTTTATCAAACTATCCTTTGCAATGGTTTAAAAACCAAGATAAAAAGAAAATTTGAAAATCATTTCAGAGAATAGACTGTTAAAGAACATTTTCTTCTTTTTCCAAATTTTTTTCTGCCCTATGAAACATGAATCAGTTTATAGTCTGCAAATGCTCTCAATCTGAACCAGTCTACCTGTTTGTTGTCTGGTAAAAGAGTTAAAGAAATGAAAATTAGTAGCTCCACATCCAAAATTTCAATTAATTTTAAAACTGGATCTTTCTATTTGATCATTTGATATTAGATCTATCTATTGAATGAAGAAAAGAACCACATGTACTGCAGAATAAAATGACATACTTTTCAAGGTTTTTTTTATGTAAATTGGTCTAATTGCTATTAAATGAAGAAAAAATTCAGTTTAAATAATTATGTTGATTTTCAACTATGGATTGTAAATGCAATATTTGAAGAAAAAGAAATGCTTTAAATGAATTATGACGAAAAGGTAGCAAACAAAAGCTTACTTAGGCTTATCAGGAAGACTAAAACATATCTTTCCCATTTGTCATGGTTATACAAAACTCAAAATGGGTAAAAGAACTAATTGTGTATATTCTTTTATAAAAAATGAAAAAAAAATGTATTACCAAGTCAAACTAGTTATCTAAATTCCCAATGAAGAACCCTAATTATGAATAAATTGTCCTGAGTGTTAGATAAATATCACTGCAACAATACACCAATCATTGCTATATACTACTAAGTAAAACGTCTGCTTTGAAATTCCCATGGTAAAAAATCATTTTGATGATATTCAACCCTCACCACATTAATTTATCAGCCTTAGACTCAAACAATTGCAATTAACACTTTACCAAAAAAATCCCTGGTTTTTACGACCAAAAGCAAGGAGCTTTTGAAAAGATTATGGGAAAAGGAGAAAATGCTGGTAATCCTTTTCCCACAATGTTTTCTACACTACTGGAAACAAATTTCAATTTTTGAGTTAAGTTTAGTTTGTCATCTGCAAACACCTTCAATTTGGACAAGTCTAAAATTTTGCCATTTGGGAAAGAGTTAAAAGGTTGCTTTTGTACAATATGTCTAAGCAAAGCCGACTGTATAGATCAAATGCAACTTAAGTTGAGATAGGTGTTCTAGGGGTATGTTATTTCTGTGCCAAAGTCAAAATTTGGACATGTCATAATCCGATTAGCTCATATACAGAAATTTGTCCTGGGAAAGCCGGAAAACAGTGTAGAAAAGATGAAGATGCTGATTACCAGCATTTCCTCCTTTTCCCACAATATTTTCAAAAGCCTTCTCCCTAAGGTTGTTAAGGGGTTAATTGAAAATGTCTATCTCAGTAATCAAATTCAAATTTAAAATTTCAAGCAAAAGCCATGCAAGAAAATCACACTGAAAATCTCGAACAAAGCTTGTACAGCAAAAACTTTCTGTGACAGCATTTGCAACAAAAAATCAAAAGTGGCTCAATGACATTGGCATATAATTAGTCCATCAGAGTATAGGATACTGACTGGTTCTAACATCTTCTCCTTTTCCCACAACATTCTAAAAAGCCAAAGACCTCTATGTTATTAAAATGCCTATTAAAATGCCAGATTGTCTGTTCGAGAGTTATATTTGACATCCCACTTTGGTAGTCAATTTTGTTACAAAGCATACACATGCTACAATTCTATTCACTTTCATGTATCATATTATTACTCCTTGAAGTTTAATCCATTACCAAACGACAAAATTTTAGGCTGGTCCAAATCGAAAGCATATGCAGATGACAAAATAAAAGTGACTGAAAATTTGAAGTTTGTGAAGTGTATAAAAAACATTGTGGAAAAGGTGACCGGCATTTTTACCTTTTCCCACAATGTTTTCTAAAGGCTTCTTTCTGAGGGTCATCAAAAGTAGGGATTGTGTGGTAAAGGCTTAATGAGTGCTTGCATAGATTTCAACTCTTTACAAGACATTCAAGTACTATAATAACCCTGAGAAAGAACACTTTTCAAAACATTGTAGGATAGAGAAAATGCTGGTCAACAGCATTTCACTATCTCTTATTCCCTCACATTTTTCTACCCAATCAAACACAAATCTTTGACAAATTGCTTTACCATACAATCCTGTGTTCTAAAGACCCTTAACATGATTGCTTTTGAAAACATTGTGGGAAAAGGAAAAAATGCTGGTAACCAACATTTTCTCCTTTACCAACAATTTTTTTGATGCTTACCAAGACAAATCTCATCATTTGAGCCAAACATAAATTGTTGTCTACAATTGCTTTGAAATTTGGAAGGCCTAAAGTTTTGTCAGATGGTTTAGGATTAAAGTAAAACCTTCTCACCCTAACATGCCCAGTAATACTTCCCAAGAAAAGTGACAAAAAAGCTGATTTTTTTTAAAAACATCATCAACAGAAAAAGCAACACAAAGGCAGAAATCCAAGCAGGGTTTGTCAAAGTCCATGACCAAAAATAAAAAAATCCAGCACCGTCTTACAACTTACCGCAGTTACATGTAAACCGCACTTCATAATTCAAACACTGCTGACCGGCAGCCTGATCACTATGGTAACATTTTAGTCCATTTTTCAAATCACAGAAGACTCGCTGGCCGGATGCAGCTGATGACTGTGTGGTTCCGACAACTCTACATTCAATGGCAACCATTTGACTGACATCACAGAAGGTGTACTGACTTCTGAGGTTTTTGAATGATTCAATATCACCCTGGTTGAATGGTGAAGGTGTAGAGGCGCTCATCCATGGAGTTGGTCCATCCTGAAGGCACTGAGGCGCTAGAGTTGTGGGCGTTGGGGTGGTAGTGATTTGGATTCTTTGTGTGGGTGTTGGGCTGGTTTGGGCTGTAGCCGTGGAGAATGTGACAGGGGGTGGTGTTCCTGTACAAACACCTGTTCTCTTTATCTCTCCATTGTCGCAGAAACTGTGATAATACAGAACAAAACCAGGATATAAGTTGTGAGGAGACGCACAGAATATTAAAGAGCGAAGTATGATACCTAGGTTCAAGGCCCTTGAAGGGGCATAGGCAAAAAATTGAAGGGGCATAGGCAAAAAATTGAAGGGGCATAGGCAAAAAATTGAAGGGGCATAGGCAAAAAATAGGGCTTTAAGTTAATGACACAGACTAAGATCAGACTGAACAGTGCATGCAGTTAGATCTAATCTTTCATAAAAACTGTTGCATGTCTTTATAACATTATTGGAATATTATTTTTTTGATATAGTTAAACCTTAACCCTCTACAAGACAATCACAAGTTTAAATGACCCAGGAGAGGACAACTATTGAAAACATTGTGAGAAAAGAAGAAAATACTGCCTTGTTATTTTTTGCCACTTTTGGGCCTTAAAAAGTGTAAAATGAAAATAATCAAAACACCGAAAGTATGAAAGTAACAAAGAAATTATAAAGATGACTTCACTTACCAAACTTCACAGTCCAGTCTACACACGGTTTCATCCAAGATTCTCTCCCCTTCCTTATAGTCCTTACCATTGATAGAGATACAAGTAGTGTTACAGAAGGCTTCAGGAATACACTTCAGTGGCTGTATGTCATTTTCATACACTTGTCCTGTAGAAGTAAAACAATTAATCTTTCAACACACAATGACGATATTTAACAACCCTGAGGAATTAGCTTTTTTGAAAACATGGTTGGAAAAGGAGAAAATGCTGGTAACCAGCATTTTCTCCTTTTAACACAAAGTTTTCTACCCTATTAAAGCAAAACTGCACCAATTGAGCCACTTTTGTAGTCTGCAAATGCTATCAATTTGGATAGGTCTAAAATTTTGCTGCGTGGTAATCAGTCAAAGACATCTGCCATGCCCCAACAAAAGGGTTCCTAAATCTTCACCAAATGACAAAATTTCAAACTTGTCCAAATTGAAACCATTTACAGACTACAAAATAAATATGACTCAAATATTGCAATTTGATCTTAGAAGGGTAAGAAACATCGTGGGTAAAGGAGAAAATGCTGGTTTCCAGCATTTTCTACTTTTCCCCCAGTGTTTTTAGAAGGTTTCTTCCTCTGGATTTTAAAAAAAATCAGTGATTGTTTGAAAAAGGGTTGATGCATCTCCGTGATCAATTATCCCATTACCACACAATCCCTACTTTTGACAACCATGAGAAAGAAGCCTTTATAAAACAGAAAGAAATTGATTGATTGATTGTATGGTGTTAAACACCATTTTCAACATTATTACAGTTATATTGTGGGGGCCAGTGTACCTATCCAGTCCTTCCAGGACCATTAGTAATCTGCACAATATTCTGTCCATGCCACTGGCTGCTTTCCAACATACCCATCATTGAAACAATGATCACTGGTTAAAGAGGAATGAATCATGTCGCAATGACTATTATCAATCCTCAGAAAGAAATTGGCTGAGCCAGGGATCAAACCCACAACCTCTTGTTCTCAAGTCCTGCATGCTAAAGGGGCTCAGCCATCTCATTAAAAGCTAAAGTATCTTATCACAAAACGACAAAATTTTAAGTTTGTTCAACTCGAAAGTATATGCAGAAAACAAAATAAAAGTGACTGAAAATTTGAAATTTGCTTTTTGAAGGGTAGAAAACTTTGTGGGAAAAGGAGAAAATGCTGGTTACCAGGATTTTCTCCTTTTCCAACAATGTTTTCTAAAGACTTCTTTCTCATGGGCATCAAAAGTAGGGATCGTGTGGTAATGGTTTATGCAGTTGTTCATCACATGTCTCCGACCAAACAAAGACACAAATGTACCTTTGTTTAACCTGTCTTTTATCACATATTTCTGAACAAAACAAATATTAGAACTTACCTGGTGGACATGGTTCTACGTCACAGCCTTCCACACAAGTCTCCTGTCCACAGTCCTTTCTTAAAGTATCATATACCAGTCTGTTATCACATGTCTTACGAGGACAGATGGAAATACATGGTTTGTATGTGAAGCAGTTCTCACACATGATGGCTGTAAATCAAAAATTTGTATGATAGCATTTCCAGGCAATAAAGAAAACATTGTTCCATTCTTTGGATTTTTCCTTTAAATGTTAGAAATGCTCGTGGGAAAAAGAGATAATGCTGTTACCAGTATTTTTCTCCTCTTTCCTAAAGTTTTCCGAAAGCCTTCCTTCTCAAAGATGGATCAAAATACTAAAACATTTTGATAATAGGTATTAGGTATAAATTCTGCAATAAGATCTAGAGACAAGGTCTAAAGAATTTTTAAAAAATTCAACTGCTAATTAGGATTTCATTTTAAGTTGTCTGAAAATTTGGCATAAAGTTTAAAAAATGTAAAAAATCCTTCCAACGATGACTGCCTCACAACCATTTTTTCAAACTTTTTTACAACTTCATTTTTTCTTACTGCATAATTAAGTCCTTAACATCATCTTCTTTGGCAATGATCACTACCCACATCTTCATAATCATTATCATTTCCTCTATTATTATCATTATTATTACATGTACTATCACCATCATCATCATTATCATCATCATCATCAGTGGAAGACACCTAAATTTGTACTTCTTCATTCTGTTTCTTGTCTCAAGATATGATTATGAAAAATAACTAATCTGATCTCAGTTCACCTTGACATTACCAAATAAATCAAGCTGACATCTTTAGTCATAGAATTTGCAATATCAAAGGTAGTCTATCTATTATTTAAAATATGAGATAGTGGAGACTTATGATCAGACAACATATTATTGGCCATGTGATCTTGATCTGAGCAGTATGCTACTTGGCTGAAGTTACAGTTGGTACTTAATGACTTCACAAGAAAGAGGTCACCTTGTGACCAAATGAAAAAAGCACAGTAACTTTTGATGGACAATCTAATCAGACACTCACGACAGAAATCCTCTGTTCTCCAATGTATTGGTACACCATTCATGGCACATTCACGAGCATATGCTGCGACAGCCGTACACAGGCACTCGCAGTCACCACCAGTGTCACAGGCACAGGAATCAAATATACACCTGAATAGAGTAACATATACAGGATAATTGTCTGTTTCCATGTTTGATCAAAATTTCTTTCATCCAGTGAAAAACGGGGATATATTTTAAAAACTGGCAAAGCCATGAGTGAAAATATGGCCTCTGCTTTTCATTAGATGAAAGAAGTTTTTATCATATACCGAATATGGTTCGTAATGAGAGACACAGCAGGCAATCAATCGATCAATCAATCGGTATCTTTATTGAGTATTTAGGCCTCTGGCCCATATACACTTAAAAATATTCAATTTTTGTACAATGAGTAATATATTTTGATAGGTAAGTGCAACACTATTTTAAGTGCCTGTGCAATGTACAGGCATTTAGAATACTGTTGCACTCATCTACCAATTTATAATACATGAAAACAGAGTTTAGTTTACTTTTTGTTGCTTATCATCACTTGTGTGTTTGAGTACCTGTTTGTAACATGTATGAAGGTAAGGTATCAAGAGATTCTGGTTTCAAGTTCCTAGAAAAGCAAGGTAAATGTTAGGAACTGCTCATGTCAAAGCTAGGGCAAGTCCAGTTTAATTTGTCATTTGTAAACATTCACAAATTTTAGTAGTCCAAATTTTCTTTGTATGGTAACAGAACAACCAATAGAATGCCATATTTAAACACAAAACTGCTCAGCCCAGCACTTCAAATAATAAAAATATCAGACTTGAAACCCAAAGGTTGCTAGTGCAATATCCAGCTTAGCCATTTTCTTAACTCTTTACCACACAATCCCAATTTTCAACGAACCTGAGAAAGAAGCCTTCTGAAAACATTGTGGGAATCATTGACTTCTGAAAACATTATGGGAAAAGGAGAAAATGCTGGTAACCAGCATTTTCTCCTTTTTCCACAATGTTTTATTCATTTTCAGTCACTTTTATTTTGTCATCTGCAAATGGTCTTAATTTGTCCCAGTCTAAAATTTAGTTGTTTGGTTAAGAGTTAAAGTATGAGCGATAGTCATTGTGTTCCTATTAGCCTTACTGCTTGGAATTATTTGAACTTCTGGTTTTTTCAACTCTTCCTGGCTAGCTCTTATGTACTTATAAAACTAACAATGCTAAAGTCTATAGTTTTTCCTGTTTATATTACATTCATCCTGAAACAAGTTGCAAAACTTATACTGAACATTCTTAATAAGTGCAACCTGAAAATAGTAAATGTGGCTCAAATGGTGAAAATTGTCTGTGAAAAGGAAGAAAACAATGTGGGAAAAGGAGAAAATCAGCATTTTCTCCTTTTCCCACAATGTTTTCAAAACACTCCTTCCTTAGGGAAGTTAAAACTCAGAATTGTTTAGTAAAGGTTTTAAGCTGAGGTAGAAAACTCTACCTGTCATAGAATTCTTTGTAGGACACTACAGAATGGCATTTGGAGAACACATCAGAAGCGATGATGTTGCATTCCCTCTGAGCCCATGGGCGTCTTTCAGCATGCGCATCACAAGTATCAATAATTTCTTTGGACCCTCCACAGAATGCATGTACCTGCACAAATAGATATGCAAATGTCATTTACACTTTTTATCTCTTGAGACACAAGAAAAAAGCAAGGATTTCATCAGTTACTTTCCAGCTGACAGACAGAGTAATTTACACTTCACCACACAATCCCTAGTTTTAACAACCAATAGAAAAAAAGCATCTAAAACATTGTGATAAAGTAGAAGATGTTGGTAACCCACACTTCCTTCATTTCACAATGTTTTCTGCCCACTTTTTTTGACCCGACCCAATGTGTAAACCTGTCCACTGAGTGGTAAAGTGGTAAACAAAATAAACCAACCAATAGAAAAAAAAGCATCTAAAACATTGTGATAAAGTAGAAGATGCTGGTAACCCACACTTCCTTCATTTCACAATGTTTTCTGCCCACTTTTTTTGACCCGACCCAAAGAATCAAGCTGTCCACTGAGATGTTAAAACCTTCTTAAGAAGCAAGTACAAGCACCGAGAAAGTTACTTCAACATAATATTCCTTTTACCATATACCTACAATTTTCAGCCATAAAATATTGCAACTACTGTTTACGAAAGTGGTAAACATAATAAACCAAATAATGGATTAGCCAGTAGTACCTTGGTGTCTATGACAGGCAGATGAATATTATAGTGTAAAATTTTGACGAAGCAAATCAGAATCAATGCATACTTAGTTGGTGCCTGAATTATGTCATCAAACCATGTTTGGAACCATGTTTCACATATTTCATATTTCACACTATGTAGATACATTTTTTTTTTCTGCCATGGTGTTAATTTATCTGTATGAGATACTTGTATTTTTTAGCTGCAGAAATTACAGGTATATGATAAATCAATTTATACTAAAGTCTATTGCAGTACAGTACCTTCCAGCTGTCAGCAAAGGCAGTGGGTCTTGTGGCTGGTGGACCTCCCTGAGGGGTGGTGAAATCATCTTTCTGGTTTCCATTGAAGTTGCCACATAATCCTACAACCTGTAATAAAATGTGTAGAAGGTAATGATTGACAGGCTGACTGATTGATTAGTGTTTTGCATTTCTTTTAACAAATCATTTCAGTCATAGATTACCAATTTTTTTGTCTCCAAGTGAGATATGAGCAGCCAGTTTTTGACACTTTTTCAGATGATGATTATTATCTTTGCTTGTCATTAATTAATACACAAAAATGTCCATTTTTTCACAAAAAGTGTTACAACTAGACCAGAACTAAATATTTCATTACACAAGATGTAAACATCTTTATTTTGTGTTATTACATTATACATACATAAATAGTAAACATTTTAGTTTAGGAAAATCAATCCCTAATGAGCCTTTCACATCTACAGCTGCGTCTGCTGGCAATGTAAATTAAGATCAGACTGCACCAAAGGTGCAACCTGATCTTTGATCTTCATTATCTGCTTTGCCAAGGCAATCTGGGCAAAGCAATCTGCAAAAATTGGTGTCTTATTTCAAGAATGAAAATGTATGTTGAGTTTCTTCGGGCAATCTATACAGCATTTAATCATTAAATGACAAATAATGATAACAGAATAATCAAGAAAAGATTTTACAAACCTGTCCTTTGTGCTCTGTTCTCAGTTTAAGATATAAGCTTGTTCCTTTGTCCCACTCTAGTGTGATACCCTGTGGGGTTGTAACAATGATAAAGTTTCCAACCTCTCGTACTTCAAATGGAGAACTGGGATCTGGTACAACTGGCTTTCCTTTAACAAGTTGCAGTCTGTAAAAACTGTCAGTACCTACAAATAGGCCAATGTTGTGTTATTTTGTTAAACCGATAGACTAGACTTGTCTACCTGTTTTCACAAGGGGTAACTGGTCCTTGAAAATAAAATGGGTGTGTAATTCTCTCATATTCATAAATCTAAATGATGCCATTTTCAATCTTGAAACTAAAAATCAGCATGGTCTGGAAATGATCAGTATCAATAGACAATAGACTATATTCTGAAAGCAAATCTTGTTTCTTTGACAGGCATTTAATACAATATCCAAACAGTTACAAAGTTCCAACAATCAATGTTTCCAAACTAAGTGGCAGAAATTTTACATTTATATCCAAAGTACATCACTATAATTTTAAAACAGATTGCACATGCTGACCCGAGTCTATAATTATGTTTTGCAAATACATTCAAGGTTCCTTTCACAATGCATGGCTAATTTATTTAGCACTATATAGGTCAATATTTTAGTCTATTTGGTCTTGATTTGACATCTCTGAGGACCCACAACATAGGTTTACTGAAAATGAGGTATCAACCTTTTGTGCCCCTAATACCTTTCCTCATCTATTACACCTCTGCTTAAATCTTACCTGGCTCTCCAATGCTGAAAGTGACAGATTTAGTGCAAGTTGTCCCTGTTGTTCCGCAAGGTATATTTTCCACAGTGATCTCAAACTTCACTGGGTTTGTGTCTGTGGACTTTGCAAACACATAATCACAATTTCCCTGGAATTCATATTCTTTTCCATCAAAAGTGGAGTAGTGGGAGTCCCCGTAGGCACTGCATACTGCTGGACAATCTTTGTTTTCACAAATCCATTGTCGGCTTTTGCATGTACTGTAAATCAAAATGTAAATAAATGAATAGATCTTAAATCTACAAGAAAAATACATAGCAATTTCAAGATCTTTATCACACAATTCCTAGTTTTTATGACCTTGAGGAAATAGCCTTTTAAAAACCTTATGGTAAAAAGAGAAAATGCTGACGACCAATATTTTCTCCTTTTTCCACAAGGTTTTCAATAATTTTACAGAAAATGACCATTATTACACTTCTATTTATTTTGTTGTCTACAAAAACTATTAATTTGGACAAGCCTTAATTTTTTGTCATTTAGGAAAGTGATAAATCCAAAATTCTTAGGAGACATTTCAGCACAAAAAGACCTAAGAAACTGAGATCAACAAGAGAAAAGGCTGCTTTTTACATTCTGATCTCGATGTACACTTTCTGCAAATACACACTGAGTCACCTTAGCATTCCAGCTGGTTAATCCTTAAAAAATAATCCCAATTAAGTTTTCACACCCCTGAAAATAGATGCTTTTCAAACCATTGTGGGAAAAGAAGAAAATGCTGGTACCCAACATTCTTCTCCCTTTCCCACAGTGTTCTCCACCCTTTCTGAAACAAATTTTGATCATTAATTGTAAATTAATTTCTCAAACACTCACCATTGATTACAGTCCATGGTAAAGTTCTCACCCTCCTTGTAGGCCACACCTCCATGGTAACATGGACAGTCTGACATCTTTACACAGTCTTTGCCTGAAAATGTAATTAGCTTGTAATATAGTAGCATAAAAAAAATGAGTTTAATATGCAAGTTTTATGACTAAATCCAGACAAAAACCAACAGTTTTTTTCACCTGTCAAAGTGGTTTGAGACAAAATTCAGACTAATCTAAATTCAATAAATTTGCAGACATCAATCTAAATGTGTCTCAAAGGATGGAATTTGTTTTTGATAGCTAGGGTAGAAAACATAGCATTTTCTCCTTTCCCTGAAATGTTTTCATAAGGCTTTTCTGTTAAGGTCGTTTAAACCATGGATAATTATATAGGCACAGAGTTAATTCAAATCAAGTGATATAATGCTTATTTTGGCTTTTTCATTTACCATAATTAGAAAAAAGAAATAATCAGAAGCTGAAATTTTCATTTCAATAGAACTTGAACACCGTTGGAAATTAATGTATCGATCGCTACAGGATTAACTCATTACCACACAATCCCTACTTTTGACGACACTGGTAACCAGCATTTTCTCCTTTCCCAACAATGTTTTCTACTCTTCACAAAACACATTTCAAATTTTAGGTGACTTTTATTTTGTTGTCTGCAAATGCTTTCGATTCAGACATTGCAAGCCTAAAATATTGTTGTTTGGTAATGAGTTAAAACCAAAAAAAGAAAAAAGATGACTAGTTTCAAATACGGCTTCAAGAGTAGCAATTAAGGGTAGTAACCTTCTCTGACATATCCAGGTTTGCATACACAGCCGTCTACACACTTAGTTGTGTTACACATTCCAGCAGAGTCATCGTGCATATTTTCGCAAGTGATTGGGCAATCTGGAACACATGTAGAATACTCCTGGCTATCAGGTGGGCAGATCTTGTTTGTAACAGCTACCTGACTGCCATCTAGCCTTGGTTTCTGCGCACAGACCCATTGAGCATTTAGACATGTACTGAAATATGACAAAAGCATAGGAATTACAGCAAAATGTATTAAGAAATTAATAAGAAAACTTACTCTTTACAATGAACCAACATTTTAGACTTGTCCAGATTGAATATGTTTTAACATAGTATAATTTATGTATGTTAAATCACGAGATATTTCGCATTCAGAGAGTGGAAATCACAATGTTTTTAAAGCCAAGTACCATAAAATTCTTTACCATTGTTCAAGAGAATATGTTTCCTAAAGCCGCCTTTCTTACCACTGTTAAGAATAAGCTTTTAGTGCAAGATTTGAATACAGAGAAAAAGGGGACAATTTATTTACAGGCTATTCCGCAATAGCTTTTCTGTTACATTGGGCCCTACGAAAAAACTTCATGAAAAAACAGAAACTGCTGTTGTAAAACATGTTACTAGCAAAATGGTTGAAAATATACGTGCCAGCGAAACAATGTTTTATAAAATCCTCAACGTTAGTTGCTTAATCCTTTACAAAACAAACCCTGATTTTTACGACGAGTAGCCTTCTGAAAACACTGTGGGAAAAGGAGAAAATGCTTGTAAACAGCATTTTCTCCTTTTCCCACAATATTTTCTACTCTTCTAAAGTCAAGGTTCAATTTTTGAGTCATGTTTGTTTTGATGTGTGCAAATGCTTTCAATTTGGACAAGTCTAAAATTTTGTCATTTGGTAAAGGTTTAACTTAAACCATCACAGCCAGAAATCCCAATTTGGAAAGACAGGCTGAAAACCATTTACATATGCAGTATAACACTGTATTTTCTAAAATTGGGTTCATGGCTCTTATCCAGAAAGAAAATGTAACTTATCAATCTACAGTTTTACACAACTTGCCATGTAACTAATTGTGGCGCCAGACATAGCTGCTAGCTCAATTGGTACAGGATTTTCATAGTTTGCCAT
Organism: Tridacna crocea; assembly: GCA_943736015.1. Classification (NCBI taxonomy): domain Eukaryota; kingdom Metazoa; phylum Mollusca; class Bivalvia; order Cardiida; family Cardiidae; genus Tridacna; species Tridacna crocea. Next base: position 12,358,061 of record OX031069.1, on the reverse strand, counting down.
GGGTCCAGGGTTTGAGTTCCTATCATGGCACCTAAAGTTTATGAAACTGCTTGAAAAATAAAACTTTCATAGAAAAAGCCACTAACCAGATCTGATCTCCTTTCTCAACAGTAGCTCCAGCCTTGAAGTATTGGCCTGAGAACTCACATTGACATTCACTGATCTGTATGCAGTTACCATTGTTATCCAGTGTCTGATTGGCTGGACAACCACAACCCTCGGCACAAACAGAGGACTGGACACATTTGGGATCATTGGCAATATTGAAGCAAGTGCGTGTGCACTCATTTGGACATACTTGGTACACCTGTCCTCCAATGCAAGGTACATCTGTAATAAGTAAATTTCTCTCTGAATACATGATGCAATTTTATCTCTGGATTTCTCTTGGACAATATTAACCATTAGAGTGCCACATCCAACTTACTGACCTTTTGCAGACGGTGTAGATCATGATTAGACAGCATATCTTTGATCAATCTACACTAGCTTAATATATTTCCATCTGGTACAGGGTTAAAGACTTAACCCATTACCACACAATCCCTACTTTTGACGCCCCTGAGAAAGAAGCCTTTTGAAAACACTATGGGAAAAGGAGAAAATGCTGGTGACCAGCATTTTCTCCTTTTCCCACAGTGTTTTCTACCTTTCCCAGAACAAATTTCAATTTTTTAATCACATTTATTTTGTCGTCTGCAGATGCTTTCAATTTGAACCAGTCTACATTTTTTTCGGGTGGTAAAGACTTAATCAACCCAATGTACATTTTCCTCCTAGAAAAAGATCCAGACAATGTCAGTTTCACTGCTGCCCTGTGTCTGTAGTATTTCAGCAGAGCAGACAGTGTAGATCAAAGATCAGACTGCACAAAATGTGCAGTCTGATCTTGATCTACACTGGCTGCAAAGACAACTCTAATAGCAAAAAGTGCTTTCAGGATTAACCATTACTGTGCAATTCCTAATTTTAATGATCCTGCGAGAGAAAAGCTTTTGAAAAAGTCATGGGAAAAGGAGAAAATGATATAACCTATTCCAGACTCAAGGTTTCAGATAATAAGACTTTTAAAAAGTCATCCAATGTGCCTTTTTCCATTGTCATTGAAAACATAGTTCTGCATGGAATCCAATATTTTACACTATAGAGCAAAAACTTGTCACCAAAAGTATTCCTATGAAACTTGGTTGCAATTGTATAATAGTATAGGAGAGGAAGATATTAAAAGACATTGTTGACACATAATGCACAATATAATTCATAAATGACAGACCACAACAGCTCAAAAGAGCTAAACCAGACAGCAAAAAATTTATACTTACGGCATTCTGGCACTTTAAGTCTCCACGGTATTTCAATTCCATTTGCAGCGCACTGGGCAGCATACTCAGCGACCATTGGGCAGAGACAATCTTTGACATTTTCCGTACAGGCACACATGTCAAACATACAATCTTTATAGTAGGACTCCACATCCACATAGTCAAAACATTCTGAAAAATGTAACAGGTGTATCGTAACTCATTACCAAGCCACAAAATTTTAGGTTTGTCCAAGTCGAAAGCATTTGCAGATGACAAAATAAAAGTGAGTGAATATTTGAAATTTGTTTTATGACGGGTAGAAATTATTGTGGGGAAAAGGTGAAAATGCTGGTTTCCAGCATTTTCCCACAATGTTTTCAAAAGGCTTCTTCCTCATGGGTCGTTTAAAGTCGTCATTGTGTGGTAAAAGGTTAAGCTGCTCAATTCTAAACTAAAATATTGTGATTTCAAGCTTTATTTCACTGGGAAAAAAATACAGTACTAGACAGCATAGATCTAAGATCAGATTTCATGTTTTGTCCAGTCTGATCTTCATCTGATGCTGTGATATCCCACACCGCCCCAAATTTGGCTTAGCAGCGTAAGGCTAGGGGTTAGTTTCGTGAAGGCAGCAAAAAGTTAGTTTTAAAGGTGGCCCTCCAGATTTTGGGATGAAAATTTTACAGAAATACAAAAAAATCATCCTTATACTCCCAAAGCTTTCACTCGTAAAACCATAAGTAATTGAAAACCATCCCACAACAAGAGAAATTAGGTATTTGCTATGGCCCAGGTTGACTCCAATTGGAAACACAGTCAATTTTTACATGAGCAACTCCCTGGTTTACATACCCAAAATACATCAACGAAGCTTCACACATAGCGTCCAAAGAAGACATAGTGGAATATAATTTCATGTTTGTTATGTTATGGGATTTAAGCGTCATTAGTCAGGTGCCAATCACTTGACATTCCCACAATGTTTTTTTTAATTCTGGCATGAAATCTAAAAACACCTTAAGAGGCTATGTAGCCTTTTAAAGGAACACCATCAAATCTTCTTATTGTAATTATATGATTCTGAATTATTGATGATATGTATTGTTTTTTTTTCATATAAATTTCAGTGATATATATTTTTTTTAACTTGGTGAGATGAGAAAAATCAGCAGCCTAGGATGTAATAGTGCCTTTTGACAATTTCAACTGAGATACAATTTTTGACTTACCTTGGAAAATATCACTTTTCAGGTAAGCACAGTAGACAGCTGATTGGTTCTTCCTGTTGGCATTGTCTTCACACGGATTAGAGGAGGCATTGAGAGCAACATCTTTACATGTAGGCACTGTCTTCCATCTGTTTCCAAAAGCGTTGACGTTTGTCTCTGTATCACCCTGTTTAGTCTTGAAATCATTCTTTTGGTTAAAGTCGTAGGTTCCACACAAACCTGTTATGAAATAGAAGACAATCAGTCTGACAGAGGGGCCAAAACAAAGGCAAAACCAGCCTATGCCGAAGTTCTATTGCAGTTACATAAAGAAAAAAGGAATGCTCTGTGAAAACAGGGTTCAATGCATCTGCGAAAAAGTAAAAACCTAGGTCAGCCTGTGTTGTCTTGGCAGGCTGACCTAGGGTGAAAGTTTTTGCTATTTGTCAATTTTCTGCAGCTTCAAAGACCAGTTTACCTCATGATCTAGTCTGCTGTTAGACAAAACATTTTGAGGTTCAATCTTTATGTAATGACCTGCTTGGTACTTTAATAGTTGTACGGTCAGGTGGCCAGGGACTTGGAAACTTGTTCACGGCTGTGGTGACTCATGTCGTCCCCCACACCCATGACCCCCCCAGCCAAACTTGAGGGTAACATGATTCACCACAGCTGTGAACAAGTTTCCAAATCCCCTGCCACTTGACCATATAACAAACTTATTATACTGCAAAGTTTTACCTGTCCAACATTTGCTAAGCCATTATTACCTGTTTTTTGTTTTAAAAAGTGGATTACACTGACAAAGTATAATTTCCTTTCTGAGAGCCCAAGTCAATGAAGAATTACTGGGAACTGATGTCATTGAAACATTGATAATACATGTAGCTGCTTTGTATATGTTCGGGGCATATTGTCCATTAAGATCAGGAGAAATTTCTTTGCAGTATAATAATGCATCATATAGATGCATTAAAACCAATTTTGCCACAGTATAGCTGAAATATTTCATTATACACTTAACCCTTTACCAGACAACAAAATTTAAGCCTTGTCCAAAATGAAAGCATTTGCAGACCACAATTTCAATGTGGCTCGAAAGGTGTAATTTTTTTTTTTGAAAGGGTAGAAAACATTGTGGGAAAAGGAGAAAATGCTGGTTTCCAACATTTTCTCTTTTTCCCACAATTTTTTGAAAAGGCTTCTTTCCCAAGGGCATTTAAAGGCTGCTGCATTGTGTGGTAAAGGGTTAAGCAAAAAAAAAAACCATAGCAAATGCTCTGCTTCAGATGCTTTTGAAATTACAGGTATATGAAGGAGCAACAGTAATATTTTCTTGTTTTGTCCCACTGTTCCGTTTTCTGCACATGTCAAATTCTTTGAAGATTCAACATGTCTGCTATGAAGCACCACTCCCCCATTTAGGAGGGAATTGTAGTAATACACACTTTAACCCATTACCACACAATCCCTACTTTTGACGCCCCTGAGAAAGAAGCCTTTTGAAAACACTGTGGGAAAAGGAGAAAATGCTGGTAACCAGCATTTTCTCCTTTTCCCACAGTGTTTTCTACCCTTCTCAGAATAAATTTTAATTTTTCCGTCACCTTTACTCTGTCGTCTGCAAATGCTTTCAATTTGGACCAGTCCAAAATTTTCTCGTGTGGTAATGAGTTAAAGTAGCAATGGAGATAATGGCTTTTGCCAATACGTTCGAGGAGAAATCGGGCCTGTTTTAGCTCTGGATTTCTCTAAACTGCTGATCATAGCTGAATGAATTGCACCAGGTAGCGTTTCATTGAGTAAACATTTATTTTAGTTTAAATTCAAAGTAATGGTTGTTGCCTAGAAAAGTAGTCCAGATGTGTATTTATAGAATGCCATCTAGCAGGAGATAAATCAAACAGGGGCATGTATCAAAAGTGTTTTGAATGCAGTTGCCTGCATTATAGGCATGGACTTCCATTTTGCTAATTTACAATGTTTTCTGCCCTGTCTTCTTTTGCCACAATATTTCCTGCCCAATTAAAAAATTTCCTTTGGTGTTAGCCATATTCAATCCTTTATCAAACAAACTTAGATAATCCATGATGATAAAATGCATTTGATAAAATTGTGACAAAAGGAGAAAATGTTGTGACCAGCATTGTCTACTTTTCTCACAATATTTTCTGTCCTCCAAATATACAATCCATCATTAGAGCCATATTTGATTTGTCTTCTGCAGTGACTATCAATTTGGAGAAATCTGAAATTTTATTGTCAGCAGACACTTTCAATTTAGGTAAGTCTACAACTGTTTTGTTTGGAAAGAAATACTCATTACCAAATGACAAAATTTTATGTTTATCCGAATAGAAAGCATTTGCAGACGACATAATAAAAGTGACTGAAAATTTGAAATTTGTTTTCTGAAGGGTTGAAAACATTGTGGGAAAAGGAGAAAATGCTAGTTACCAGCATTTTCTCCTTTTGCCACAATGTTTTCTCAAGGCTTCTTTCTCAGGGTCGTCAAAAGTAGGGATTTTGTGGTAATGGGTTAAACTTAGCAAACAAGGATATGAAAACACTACAACTAATTACCCATGGTTTTATTGATAAACTGTGGAGGAGCAGTGATGTATGCTCTTGTCCTTCCATCCCAGAGTATTGTGATACCATTCGACAGCTCGGCCTTCATGAACAGAGACGACACCATGTAAATCTTGATTCCATTGGCTTCATAAGGAGTGGATGTTATTTCCGTGCCATCTACAAACAGCTGATGGTTATGATCCATTTTAATCTGATGACCTTCAATATGAATTGTTATACTCTTGGTGCAGGATGCCTCTCCATGTCCACATTTCACATTGTCGGTGATGATATCGAAGTTTGGGTCATATATCATGTAGTAGGAACACTGGCCCATGAAGTCATATCTCTTGCCGTCAAAAGTCATGTAATGTGGGTCCCCGGTGGCGGAGCATGTAGCATCACATCGTTTGTTGGTGCACTGCCATTGGCCACTCATACAAGTACTGTAAAAATAACCATAAATGGCCTGTAACATGTGAAAAAGGGTATTTGGAATTCAGACATTTGTGTAAAGCATTGTCATGGATAAACCTGCACAGTCTCCAAAGGCTAACCAAAGACAGCATTTTACATAAAGATTACAGGTTGTCGAACTGGATCAGCCTGATTTCTGATGGCACTTTCTGAAAATGTCTGAGCCCTGTTTTTTCAGTGTTGTAGCCTAGTAGGCCATATAATCTTGGCCTTGCTCTGTGAAGAGGAAGCATGTGAAAAAATTACTGACCCATGTCAGCCTGCTTGGTCCTTTCAGACTGACATGGGAAGAGATATTTCACTTTTTGTTGATTTTCTGCATGTTTCATGGCCATTTTACTTCACCAAAAAAAAAAAAATCCAGAATGACAGAATCATATAGTGGCCCACAAGTATTGTCTGATTGTCACTTAATGCAAATACAACAAACTCATAGCTCAATTATAATTGTCTTGAGTCATTTAAATATGAGCAATGCTCTCTGAAAAGAAGTTAAATGCATCTGCGAAAAGCATCTACCCAGGTTAGTGTGCATAGTCTCCGCAGGCTGACCAGGGCCGAAACCTTTCTCTAATGATAAATTATCTGCATATACAAGGACCAGCGTGCCAAACAATTCAGTCTGTTCTTAACCCATTACCACACAAATCCTACTTTTGACGACCCTGAGAAAGAAGCCGAAAGAAAACACTATGGGAAAAGGAGAAAATGCTGGTAACCAGCATTTTCTCCTCTTCCAACATTGTTTTCTACCCTTCATAAAACAATTTTCAAATTTTTCAGTAAATTTTATTTAGTTGTCTGCAAAATTAATGCTTTCGATTAGGACAAGTAAAAAAAATTGTCGTTTGGTAATGAGTTAAAAAACATGGTCTATTTGGATCAGAAATTATGTGATCACCTGGTTGCTATTATGAGTAGAGATGCACTAAGCCCCCTTTTGCCCAAGTATGTTTCATATAAAGGTTTTTCATCCATTTCATTCTTTACCAAATGAAACATTTTAGATTCCTTAATATTGAGAGCAGTTGCACACAACAAATTCAGCATGACTTGAATGATATGATTTGTATTTTCTCTTTTACTCAAAATAATTTCAAACCCCTTTTTTTTCATTTAACCCTTTACCACACAGCAAAATTCTAAGCCCATCTATATTTAAAGAATCTACTGAAAAGAATTCTAATATTCTTTAACTGACAGTTACTGTACCGGTATTTCATGATTTGTTGTTGAAAAGGTAGAAAAAAATGTGGGAAATGGAGAAATTACTAAGTGCCAGCATTTTATCCTTTTCTCACAATGATTTCAAAGAGTTTCTTTCTCAGAGTCATTAAAACTCAGGATTGTTTGGTAAAGGGTTAAGCAATTTTATTTTTTGTACAGGACCAATACTTAGGTATATATAACATCATCAAAATAGCATACCATTTATTGCACTCTTTTGGAACAACTTGACCGGTACTGTATTCTTTTCCATTCAACATACATGGACACTGAGCTTGCTGGACACATGTGTCATTCAGGAGGACCATTCCATCTGGACAGAAACAGCCATCAATACAGGCACTGTCCTCGCAGTTGGCAGCCAAAGATTGGCAAGTCTTCTGGCACATGCTGCCACACTCTTTGTGGATTTGGTTTGATGGGCACTGTACAGCTGGAAAAACAATTGATGTCCATCTAATTGAAGATACGTCCTGTTGAAACTTTACCGTTTGATGTGGAGTCTGACTTTAGTATTTTACACAAATTACAAATATATATTCAAGATAATGATCAATATAAAGAAGAAGGTTCATTCTCATGTTTAACCCTTTCCCAAAATGACAAAATTTTAGACTGGTCCAAATTGAAAGCACATGCATACAACAAAACAAACATAACTCAAAAATTGAAATTTGTTTCCAACAGAGAAGAAAACACTGTGGGAAAAGGAGGAAATGCTGGTTACCAGCATTTTCTCCATTTCCCGTGTAGTGTTTTCAAAAGGCTTCTATCCAAGGGTCATAAAAACCTGGGATTGTTTGGTAAAGGGTTAAGTGGATTGTCACAAAATTAAGAAAAAGAGAGACACACACAAGCAGACAGACAGACAGACAGACAAACTAACAGACACCAAGAGACACACACTGATAGTTGAAAACTTACGACATAGTTGATCATTTCTCCAATTCAGCTGAATCCTTGTTTCTTGACAAGCCAAGGTATATGCCTCAAAACTGCTACATACACAGTCTTTACCAGACTTAGAGCAACAGTCCTCTTTGCAAGCTGATATGTAGGGTACAGGATCCACAGCCTGTGGAAGGAATATTCAGTTATGTTTGCAATACCATAGTCATGATGTACAAATTCAAAATGGAAAAGTTAACCCTTTACCTGATATGCCACTTTGGGGCTCTTCCATTTCAGCTGCAAATAAAGATATGATGTCAAAAGTATGGACAAATGAGGATACAAATATCTGATTGAGTGGAAAACATAGTGGGAAAAGGAGAAATTGCTCATTACGAGCAATTTCTTCTTTTTCCACAATGTTTTCAAAAGCTGTCTGTAGTTGATGCGTCAAAATGAGTATCTATGGAGTAAAGGGTTAAGCTAAAAGGTAATTTGAAAAAAATATGAAAAGAAATGAAGATGGTGCATAAGGTTATAAATTTGGGAATAAGTGGAAGATTCTTTTGCATCTGTTGAGAATAATTCCATCCTGCTATTAATCAATCAATCAATCAATACTTTACTAGCATAACATAATACAATGTTGTTGCTATTACAAAATAAATAATTGTTCAATATAATTAAGAAAAATTTAATTTATATACTCATACATGTAGTTTCAGTAAGTAGCTTTTATGTGCATCTTTGGACAAAAACAGTACGAGAAAAGTTCAATATAGGTTCAAACCTAAACAATTTAACCCTTTACCCCACAAGGCATTTCTATGGTATCTCTAATATGACCCTAAATGACAGCAAGGATGAAGCCGTTTTTTTATGTGTATATGACACCTTTTGATAGCGTAGAAAACATTGTGGCAAAAGGTGAAATTGCTCGTCACGAGCAATTTCACCTTTTGCCACAATGTTTTCCAAAGGCTCCTGCAAGCAGTGTGTAGAAATGAGTATCTTTGGAGTAAAGGGTTAATTAATTTAAAGATTTCTATCCTATTAAATAGTTACTCAGATGTTTATCATTGGCCTTGAATATATATTTTCTTAAATTATTCCTAGAGTTTTTTTTATTATTATTTTTCATCAATAAAATAAATTTGTACATAGACGGTTGTGTACACTACACTAAAACTTAAAAATGATAATAGAATTAATAATAGTAATAGTAATAATAGCATTAACCTTTTATTCCATGGATACTCATTTGTACGCATTGCTTGCAGGAGCCTTTGGAAAACATTGCGGCAAAAGGTGAAATTGCTCATCACGAGCAATTTCACCTTTTGTCACAATGTTTTCTATGCTATCAAAAGGTGTCATATACACATAAGAAACAGCTTCATCCTTGCTGTTATTTAGGGTCAATTAGAGATACCATAGAAATGCCTCATTCGGTAAAGGGTTAATAAAACCTTCGAATAAACTCACATGGTGGCAGGTTTGGAATGTAGCACTCATCAGCTGTTCACATTGCGATGTAGCTGAAGCGACAACCTGCGGGGTGGCTATGTTGCATCCATCCTGAGGGGAATCATCACATGATTCTGAAACAAATGTAAAAAGATTTATGTTTAAGAATACCTATTGCAGTCCAATCTGTATAAATCAAGTTCCTATAGGACAATCAAAATGTAACTGTTTAACCCTTTACTCCATAGATACTCATTTCTACACATTGCTTGTAGGAGCCTTTGGAAAACATTGTGGCAAAAGGTGAAATTGCTCGTGACGAGCAATTTCACCTTTTGTCACAATGTTTTCTATGCTATCAAAAGGTGTCATATACACATAAGAAACGGTTTCATCCTTGCTGTTATTAAGGGTAATTTATACATACCATAGAAATGCCTTATGGGCTAAAGGGTAAAGACATATACTTGCTTAGTTAAGGTTCATTTCACAACTTTTTTTCCAAAGCCACTGACTTTTTTTCTCAAATGCATCAGAGTTGATAGGCAAAAAATCGCCCGAAAGAAAGTTCACCCCAACTGGGTATCAAACCTGTAACCTCTAGGTCACCAGTCAGATATGCTAACCACAACAACATGTCTAAGATTTTTGTTGTTTGGTAGAGACTTATTGCAACAAATTAGTAAGAAACGGGTAAAATGAGCTTAAAAAAACATTGGAATGGTAAAAATTTGCAGAATAATAAATTTGTTGTGCCTTTGGCTCGGGGCGACATGATTAACCACAGCTGTGAACAGGTTACCAAGTCTCCTGCCATCTGACTGTACAACTAATAATGTCTTACCTCCAGCCAAAGCTCTCTTCCATGTGCTTGCAAAACTCGCAGACTCAGACACTACTGTTCCAGTGTCGGTGGTGAAGTCATTTGTTTGATCTCCATCATATATACCACACAATCCCTGTGTCTTTCCCTTCAGATCATCAGTAATGGTCACAAATATCATTTCATATCCATCCCAGCGTATTTGAAATCCAAGACTGCTTCTGACGATGATGTACCGACTTACTTTCTCAAAGATAACACCACCTTTATTTGTCGGAATCGTGAGTGGGGCCCCATTCCAGGTGATGACTGGTCCAGTAGCATCCCTCTTCAATGAAACAACCTCAGTGCCAATGAAAATAGTCAGTTCTCTCTTGCATCTGTGACCAGGGACACAGTTTTTATCATTTTGTACATGGATATGGAATGAATTAGCAGCAGCATCCTTGACAAGTACATACTGACATTTTCCCTTATAGTGGAAGACTTTGTTATCGAAGGTGCGGTAATGGTCTTGTCCCCAGGCCACGCAACGGGCACTTCCTGTTGTTGGGTGATTGGTGCTAGTGGCTGGATGAGTTGTATTGATAATAGTTGATTCTAGAAAAGAATATTATGGCAATTTACCCCATTCTGCCACAATAAATATCAAAGTAAATGACTGCATGTAAATCAACCATGCACTGTGAAAAGGAGTTTCATACATCTGTGAAAAGTAGCAACCTAGATTAGCCTGCAGAGTCTGCATCAAAGCTCTTTGCTATTGGTCAATTTTCTGTATGTCTGAAGACCAGTCTACCCTCATAATCTGGTCAGTTGTTTTTTCAGACAAAATGGATTTTATCAATTCATAACTATGTAATGACTTGCTTGGTAAAATGCAGTGCAGAGATGTATTAAACCTCCTTTTGCCAGAACTTGAATAAATCTATGCTTTGAATTATTAAGGAAGACATCTTTTAACCCTTTCCCAAACAACAAATTTTGGACCCTTCCAAACCGAACGAGTTTGCAGACTACAATTTTAGATTTGGAGAAAATTGCAGAAAGTTCTCAAAAAGGGTAGAAAACACTGTGGGAAAAGGAGAAATTGCTAGTTACGAGCAATTTCTCCTTTTACCACAGTATTTTTAATGACTTCTACTGCAGACACATAAAAACCAGGGCCTTTTGGGAAAGGGGTCAATGTACAACAAACAACAAAGCTTCTGTATCACTTAATTAAATCTTAACAAAACGATCCTTTGGTTAAATGGTTCCTAGAAAAAAGTTTTGAAGATACTGTGAGAAAAGATGAAAACTGCTGATGACCAATATTTTCTCTGTTTCCCCCCGTGTTTTTTATCCTAAAACAGACGCTTTGATTTGAGGCACACATAATAATTATGTCATGAGTCTGCAAATATATGAATGCCTCCAATTTGAACAAATCTAAAATTGTGTTGTCTTGTTAGGAGTATGTTCTATTTTGTTGTCTAGAACAGTTTTAAATAATTACCTGGGACACAGTCTGGTATTTCTGTCAATGCAGGGGACCAGGTACCATCTGGAGCACAACTGTAGGCAGGAGAGATGGCCCATGTGGGTTTGAAACCTTGGTTGCAGGTGGCTTTACAGACAGCACCAGATGTATCCTGGGTACAGCTCAGCTTGCCATTTTGAGGATCTGGTGGGCTTGCACAGTTACTGAATGCTGTGTGTCAAAAGAAACAAGACATACAGTATCTTTAAAAAAGATAGACTGTGTAAATTCATCCACAAATAGCCAGGTCTACATTTTTAACCAATCACAAATTTCTTTTTATTTATTTGTTATGAGTACCAAAAAGTATGCCAAAAAAAAGAGAAGCTGATCTTAACCAGTTTTCGTCTCAATTTCCCACAATGTTTTCTACCCTTCCAAAACTTAATTCCAATTTCTGAATCGCATTTATTTTGTGTTCTGCAAAACTTTTAATGCTCTCAACTTGGACAACTCTACAATTTTTTAATCATCTTGTAAAAGGTCGAGGAACAATGATAGGATCAAATCAATCTATAGAAATAATCCATGCCCTAGCAAAAGAGTATTTAATGCATTCCATGATGCATGGTACTGCGCAAGTATTCACACAAATATATATTCATAAAATAAAGTTCATTTTACAAACAAATGATGACTGCTCATTAGACACACCCAAAAATTACCAATAGCAGGAAGTTTCGACCCAGATCAGCCTGTGCAGGCTGACCTGAATTGATATTTTTTGCAAATTTATCAAAAGCCCTTTTTTCACAGAGCACGGCTCAAATGTTTTAATATCCCAGGGCAATCCCACTGAAACTTACATTTAAATGCTTCTGAAATTAGAGAATTAAAAAAAAAAACAGTAACAACTTACGATATTGGCACTCTTTTCCCATGAAGCCGTTTGGACATGAACATGTGTTTGGTAAGATACAAGTTCCCCCATTAGAACATGGTGGATTACACACAGCTGTAAGTAACATACAAAAAAAGAAAGGTATGTAAATCAGGTTTACTTTTCATATGCCACGTATAGTCTGTATTTCCTAGGTACACAAAGACCATTTTGGATATGAATAACAACTAGTTGCTGGTGTTTAACTCTTTACCGAACAAAATTTTAGACTGGTCCAATTTGAAAGCAGTTGCAGATGACAAAATAAACGTAATTCAAAAAATAAAATTTGTTTTTAGCAGGGTATAAAACATTGTTGGAAAAGCAGAAAATGCTGGTTACCAGCATTTTCTCCTTTTCAGACAATGTTTTCAAAAGGCTTCTATCTCAGGGTCATAAAAACCAGGGATTATTTGGTAAAGAGTTAAATCTGCTCTTGCACTTTGTGAGCACAGTATGTATTTGTCCTTGTTTATATTTTTCTTTGTGCCATATTTCCACACTGTCTTCCTTCCAAGACAGCTGCAAGCAGTGGCATAAGAAAAGTAAACCTGCTTTACATCTATACTAATTTAAGTTGCAACTTACAATTTGTTGGAAAGAAAGTAATTTGCGAAAAGTAATGGAATGAAACTAACAGAAATTCAGTGATACTCTTAAAACATTATACCACTGATAATGTTATATCAGCATGATAAAACTAGCATTTAGAATTTTGAATGATACTCACAATTATAAATAAATGGAAATTGAACAAAAATATGAATGTTATATTGTCTTACATTGCTTATTCAAGGCATTGAAGGCATGCATGGAGAGTTCACAACTTCAGCCCTACTTCAAAAGTGGTCGTGTATCATAGAACTTGCAGAGTACCATATATAGCCTAACACTTTTCAACACTGTCTAGACTTTTAAAACCCTTCCGGAAGACAGCAATTAAAACATTGTGGGAAAAGGAGAAAATGCTGCTTACCAGCATTTTTTCTTCTTTCCCCACAACTATTTTTTCTACCCTATTTGAAGAATCAAATTATCTACAGAGCCACATTTGCAGTTTGCAAATGTTTTTAATTTGGACATTTCTAAAATGCTGTCCTTTAGTGTAGAGTTTATTATAATGAGTTTATATCTATAGTAGTTTACTAGAGGCCATCCATTAAAGGTAGGTCAGTTCAATACAATTTGTTCTTATCCACTCACATAGAATATATCATTTACTGGGGACAGTTTTCATATCTTTAGACACTTACGAGCGCAATCGGGGATATTCTTGCCTGGGGGATCAAACCATTCACCCATCCATTGGTCACATTCTCTTTTGGAAGATTTTGTGCCATCTGGAAACTGGTATCCTGCATCACATGTAGCTGTACAGGCGCTGAAAATGATTTGTAGAAAATATCAATATAAAAACATGTTTACAGATATAGATCTAATCTGAAAAAGCCTTTAGTCTAAATTATTAATCAATCAACAATATTGTGAAACAATCTTTAACCCTTTACCACACAATCCAGTCTTTTAACAACCCTGGGAAAGAAGCCTTTTGAAAACATGGTGGGAAAAGGAAAAAAACGCTGGAAACCAGCATGTTCTTCTTTTTCCACAATGTTTTCTACCAAGTTTCCACAATGTTTTCTACCAAGTTTCACAAATAAACAGGCAGTTTTATTCTAGATCTACTACAAAGATCTAAAATGGGTTTTAATCTGTAGCCTATTGCAGCGAAATGCAATTAAATTTTAGAAACTAACATAACCAAAGACAAATTGCTAAACCGGGCAGTAGATCTATAAAGCGCTTTATCTTTGCTACTGGAAAATTTACGATGGACTTGGGCCAAGGAACGCCCGCGCTCAACAACGTCAACTTTTCTATGTTGCTTCTCTGTCTACTGGTTTTATCATTTTTCAAGAAATTACCTGTAATTTTATGGTCTTGAGAAAGAAGCCTTCCATTAGAAAACTCATTTATATATTTGTAGTAGAACAAAACTGCCCGTTTATTTGTAGAAACTTCGTTTTTTCTGCAAGTCTTGCAGACGATAAAATGTCGGCAAATCTTATTGAATCATCAGCCTCGATTTCGATACAATATCACGTGACTTTATCTAGCCTATCTGATTCGCTTTTGATGTAAGGGAGAAAACTCGTACTCAACGTAACTCGGCTGATCCTGCAGAGTTCGTAACTAGAGCGGTGAATCGTAGCAGATTAGCTGAGATTTACCGAATGACAAGGATCCTTATTTGATGCCATATATAGATTCTTACTTAGTTGTCTTTTAACTGTTCCGAGCGACTTTTTGTCGAAGGTAGAAAACCCGAACATCGATCCTCACTCGGTTTCACTAACCATGACGTCTAAGTCTACTAAACAATTAATGGTCTAAGGGAGAAAACTCTCACAATTTTCAATCTAATTAATGCTACAGTCGCCTCCCTTATATAGCCGTAGACCACTTAAAGCGACAGACGAACAAAAGAATTTTCTCGTTAAGAACAGTCTACAAGGACTTTCACTTCAGAAAACATATTTTTGTGTCCAGATTATTTTAATTCTAATATGTTTTAACGATAGCATCATTAATATTCGTACACTTACGATACATGTATACAAGTATGTTCGACCGAAATTAGATTTTAAAAATATCAAAACTACTTTAAATCTACATAACAAAGATCAGACAGCAAAAATAAGTTATAAAGAATTTAAAGTTTTTCCCCCGCTTCAGAACCCATGTCCGGAAACTTACTAGAATGGAAAAGTAGCTCCACATGCTATGGTACCGTGTCCTGGTGCCTGTAGTGGTGTGCATTTATTGTCTCCTGTATTCAAAGAAAAAGAGATTATATACGCAGTCTAAAGTCTACAGGGGTCGTATACATATACGAATCTCTACCTCTACCTTGAGAAACAGGAAATGTAGGTGACTAGTGTTTTATCTTTCTACCCTTTTCAAAGACATGTTGCCATGATAAAAATGCTGAAAAGGGATACGCATTATCCAGTTTTAGTTACACAATTTGCGTTATACCATAAAGAAATGATGCACTTTCCGTATATTTTTGGAAGCTGTTTAATCAGTGAAATTTCAGGTATTTTTTGGACAAAGACAGACAGACAGATAGATAGACAGACAGACAGATAGACAGGTGTACCTGAAACTCCGGGCTGTCCAATAAGATTGGAATTGGGATCTGAAAAAGAATTATAAACTTAAATATTTTAGCACTGTTGACTTAATTAACTCTTTACTAAACGACAAATTTTTGGACTGATCAAGACTGAGACATTTGCAGACGTCAAAAGTGAATCAAAAGTTGTTTTGGAATGGGGAAGTAAATATTTGGGAAAAGGAGACAGTGTAAGGAGACCTTTGGCACGGTCAGTTTTGCGGTCAGCATTTGATTAATTTCTTATCAAACGACAAAATCTTAGACTTTCCAAATTGAAAGGCTTCGCAGGCGACAAATTAGATATGACTCAAATACGTGTAATCTGATTTTTGCATACAAATGATAGAAAACATATGAAAAAAGGAGAAAATGTTGGTAAGCAACACCCATAATGTTTGGAAAAGCCTGTTACATAAGGTATCAGCGTCGTTAAAATATTGGATTGTTTAGCACAATGACCCTCGCAGACGACATTTTTTTTCCATTCTGCAGTTGCTTCCCTCTAGAAACCATAGAGAAAAAGAAATGAGGAAAAAATGAGAAATTGCTGATGATGAATATGTCCACCTTTCCCCCACAACGTTTTCGCGAGTATTTATGGATTATTCAGAACTTCATGTCTAATTATCATATTTTGACAATTTTTTTTAAAAAATTCGTAATTTATTCGTAATTCGTAAAGTTGTCTTAATTCCATTTCACATAATAGCGAATTTCAACGACCCTGACTTTCGAAAACATTGTGACAAAGGGAGAAAATGCTGGTAACCAGCATTTTCTCCTTTTTTCTTAACGTTTTCTAACTTTTTCCACAATGCTTTTTACCATATCTAAGTTAGAAAACATCTTGAACATAACTTTATTTGTCATTTGCAAATGCTTTGCCTTTCAATTTAGCCCAGTCCAAAATTTTATCATTTAGAAACGAGTGTATGAGGTCTTTAGTTAACCCATTACCACACAATCCCTACTTTTGACGACCCTGAGGAAAAAGCCTTTAGAAAACATTGCAGGAAAACATTGTGAGAAAAGGAGAAAATGCTGGTAACGGCAGCATTTTCTCCTTTACTCTTAACGTTTTCTAACTTATTTCAAAACATCAGTCACTTTTATTTTGTCGTCTGCAAATGCTTTCAATTTGGACAATCCTAAAATTTTGTCGTTTGGTAAAGAGTTAAATGTTCGAACCTGATACTCATTCTTTCACCTTAGAGATAAAAGCCACGCGTTGGGTACGTTGATATGTTTGTCTGCAGATAACCTAGTCTTTGCCAATCTTTTAAGGTTTCTTTATGTTACTATATTTGTTGTTTATTTTGGCCCCATAATACTATCTAAACTTATGGCCTATTTGGTAGTAGGTCAAAGAGAAATACGGTTGATGCCAAATATGATGAAAATTGAATAGATCTCGCCATTTCCCGCAAACAAAATTTGAATGGATCGCTCAATTAATCTTCCCTCTCGTTCAATCTGTCTGTCTTTTTGTTCCTATCTCTATCTGAAGAGACAAAGTAGTGCCATATACAACGGTACACCCTGTTTAAGCTTTATTTTGGTATATTTGCTATAGATGATGATTATTTTCAGATCGTGTTGGTTTAAAATAGTGCATGAAGACAGACAAACAAACAGACAGGCGTACGGCAAAACGGCTGGATCGACCAACCGACCGACAGACCGATAGACACACATCAAGGCAGACAGACAGACAGACTTGTCGAGTCATTTGTTACATTAGTAGTTGTTATAGATCACATTTCTTGACAGCAACTTTGAAAAACTCAAGTTTGTCCGTTAACTCCTCTTGAAATGTAGCATATCTAAGCTCTTTCCAGTGATATACATGTGTGGCCCACAATACGCGAGAAGGGACAGTCTGACATTTGCGTAAACTGTAGTTTCGGATCAGCCTGTGTTATTCTGTAATTTTCTGTTTTGTGTAAGTCCGCTGAAAAAGACAATCTAATGTAGTCGTAAAGTGCCCTCTCGGATTAGCCTGTGCGGACTGCCCATGCTGATCCATGACGACACTTTACGCCAATGTCTGAATGCCTCACTTCGCGTGATGCAAGCTATAGAAGCAATTGTTTATATTTTCAGAGTAAAAGAAATTCATTGAAATTAAAATCTGGACAGACAAAATAAATTCGCCTCTCAAGATCATGATGAACAGAATACGCCTAGAGACACAGACCGTTATATCTTCGTTCGTGTTCGGAAAGCACAAAGAATAGATGACGGAAGTTACTGGATTTTGCCGATTCGATTTCACCTTATACAACTGAAATACGAACGTTCAGATCTACTTACCTACTTGTCGTCGTTTTCTGGCCGATCTACAAGAAAAACAAAAATGATTGTCGATGATATGAAAGAAATCGAAATCTCAACACTTAAATTCAACGAAAAAGCAAGTTTTTGTGTGATTTGTATTAAAGGTCCACTAGCGGCCCACAGCATTAAAGTATATTTAACCCTTTTCCTGCTGAAGAACTAAAAGGAAATTTTCAATCCGATCGTAAAACTGTAATATTGTTCTTTCAAAAGTATATTTTAGGGAATAATATCTCCTTCTCGTAAAGTATAGATCTAAGATCAGACTGCACAGAAAGTACAGTCTGATCTTGGATCTGCACTGTCCGCAAAAGGTCAGTGAGTCGCACTAAGCACGAAATATTTTTTATCCAAAATTTTCTTTGAAATTGCAATATTTGGGTTGTCACTATCGTTCTGAAAGTAGTATTGTGGCGCCGCATGAGTGGCGGCACTATATATATATTTTTTTTTTATCGCTTTTGAAAAGTACCAATGGAGGCAGCCATATTGTTTACTCGGCTTTCAGTCATTTCGTAACTAAGTCATTTCATACCTATGACATTTCGTACAATTTTGTTCATTTCGTACCCATTGATACTTTTTACTTTGGTCATTTCGAACTCAATTTGATCATTTCGTACCCCATTTTAGTCATTTCATACCCAGTTTTTAATGTCAATTTGGTAATTTAGAACCTTGTTTTAATACTATTTTCTATCATATGTCACTTGCCAACTGCTTTTGTACATAGCTCCGGCTGAAATTATGTTAAATTTCTTTGAACTATGGCTATGATTGTCTTACCATTACTGGTTCTTTATTTTATAAGATTTTCGTTTACATTCGAAAGTTTGTTTAGGAGTTAATTTCTCACCGAGTTCTGCATAAATCTACTTTAGTCGATATGAAATGCTGTAATCTGCCTTATTTGGCAAACAACTGTTTTGCGGCGCCATACGTGTTATGCATTAATATCTTCTTCTTTCATTCATTTAAAAAGGATTACGGTTAACAATTACGAGATCAGGGGCCATATTGTCGATTTACTTCCAAAACCTCGTAACTACAGCTTATAACAAGCTGTAGTTACGAGGTTTTGGAAGTAGACCGACGATATATATTTTTGTTAAACGAACTCTACAGGATCCTTGATTAGATCGAGCTTGAGGTAAGAATTTTTCTATATGTCAAGAGCTTCTAGAAACATTTTCGAGAATATAGATCTTCTAAAACCGAATTGTTTTTTTTAGATCTTCTAAAATCAACATGTGTCGTGTCTGTGGTCGTGAGGCAGAGCGTCGGCCTCGTAACCATAAGGTCCTGAGTTCGATACCCGGGAGCGGGTGTCAACTTTGGGATTTTTCACTGGCCCACACATTCTGCGCGAGTACTGGTGTAGTTCCCAGGAAGCAGAATCGAGAGAGAGTATAAGTTGTAAGAACTTGTTTCTCAATCGATGTAACATAAATATGTTTAAATTAAACTAAACTAAAATCAACATAGTTATTCTTCTAAGATTTTTAACAACCAAGAAAGAGAAGGCTGTTGGAAACTTTTAATGGAATTTAAAAAAAAAAAATCTTGGTAACCAAATATTTTGCTCCCCTAAAATTTCATTACAAGTTTTTTGCAAAGAGTATGAACTTTTTGACATTGTTATAATATCGTTAAATCATGGCAAAAGATTTCTGAAGGTAAAGTTATGAGAAAATGCTTTGATAAATTACTTTTTGTTTTTTTGCCTCAATTCATAGATCGAATAATAATGCAAAGCACAAAAAAATATTGAAAATAATTTATCCAAGCCTTTTTTTCAAACTTTTTTTTTTGTAGATCGTATCACTATTGATCATTGATGAAATAATGAAGAATTAGGTGCGCTCGAAAAAGGGAAAAAAGATCCATTATCTATCTTTTCCTCCTTTTCCCACAATGTTTCCTTCCACTTGAAGGACAATTCACTCTACAAAGCGGCAAAATTGTACACCTGTCTACACTGAAAACATTTGCAGATTAATTTTTTAGTGCGACTCAAATGCTACAATTTGTCTTTAATGTCAGAAATAACTTTGTTGGAAAAAAGAAAAAAAAAAGATGCTAGTTACCACTTTTTTCCCCTTTTTCAACAACGCTACCAAAAGCCGTCTAATAGGTTATTTAACCCTTTACCAAACAATAACTACTTTTAACGACCCTGAAGAAGAAGCCTTTTGAAAGCATTGTGGGAAAAGGAGAAAATGCAGGTAACCAGCATTTTCTCCTTTTCCCCACAAAAGAAAAAATGCACTATTTGAGCCACTTTGAAATCGCCATCTACAAATACTTTTAATTTGGATAGGTCTAAAACTTTGCCTCTGGTAACGGGTTAAATTCGGGATTGTGTGCTAAACAAATTTAATTTGTTCGTATGCGGATGCTTTCAGTTTGAAAGAGTCGTTTTGTCGTTTGGTATATAAAATTGAATTGTTTTCACACTCACAAAAAAACTATATAAAGATTGAATCTTACCGTGCATTTACGAAAGCAGTGAGACACAGCAAAACAATTGCAGCATCTCGGAGTCGAGTGGCACCACGTGCCATGGTCGGCTTATTCTGCTCTCAGAATTCACCGCGAAAGAAACAAATCGAAAATCCTTGAAGTTCGCTTTCAGAATCAGTCAAAATATTCAAACAAGGCTTTACAAAACTCAATATCTTCAATTCACGAAAAACTCAGCCACGACGCCTTGGCTTTCTTTGCCTCGTTTACGGTCTTGGGTCCCCGTCTGGTACTTTTTATGGACACCCAAGAGATCACGTGACATTTTGCGTATTAATGCATTCGTGACATTTGGATAAAGACGGTCGGGACTATTTTTTTGGTGGTGACGGAGAACGTTCTTTGCAATGATTGTCCTTGGTGACTTTTACAATGGAACAGGTGTATGGGTACATTGTAAAAGGTTGATCCCCCAATGCCGAATCTGTTTGCTTTTATCAGATAAATGAATTGATGGTTTGCAAAGGCCGTTTACATAAATATAAGCCTTGCCGTTTAAAAAAGTGGGTTTAGTGGATTGGAAAAAAAGTATCGACAAATATGAGCCAGCTGGGAATGCGCAGGCTGACATTGGTCGAAATCTTTTGCTATTGGTTAATTTTGTAATGAGTACCCACAACATAAGGTTTAGTGAAGAATAACTCATATTTTTAACTTTGAAATCAAAATCACTCCCAATATCTGGAGCTCTGTGGATCTACATAATCATGTGAGGACTCACTTTGTATTATATAATACTCAACATTTGCTAGGGATCACCATCTTACTCGTACATCACTGAGATGTATTTAACCCCCTTTTACCAAATCATGGCTCTGTCTGATTATGTTTTATGAAAAAGGGTTCTTTTTAAAACCAGACTGTCCTTTTAATATGCACTTAATGGAACCTAGCATAAACTTTAAGGCCATGACCTCTTAAAAGGGGGCTTAAGGTAAATTACCATCCTAACGCTTCTAGTGTAACATGGGATGAAATTTCTATCAGTTGATAAATAAGGATTTGTACTGATATAATATTTTTGCACATTTCTAACTGACCAGAAATTTCTTTTGAGGTCCATCTTGAAATTATTTGTTGATATATTTGTTGTTTTACAGAAAAGGGATGTAATAATTATCTTGCTTTGTAATGAGAATAGAGTGGCCCTAGATTTATAGATGGTAATTCTTAAAACGAAAAAATGGAAAAAGCAGCACGGTCAAAGTTGTTTTTCAAGATAGGGCGCCCTAGTGCGGATTCCTGTAACATCGCCTTTCATCGCCAAAAAAAAAAAACGTCCGAATTCGGCTAAGACTCGGGCAATTCCGTAACCGATCGGTCGATAGATGCTGGTTCCCCAAACCGACTACCGAATGCCCGAGTCTTAGCCGAATTTGTACGTTTTTTGGCGATGAAAGCCGATGTTACACGAATCCAACTGGGGTGCATTATAAATAAAACCAGTTGTCCATTTAACGCATTACCAAACGACAAAATCTTAAGTTTGTCCAAATGGAAAGCATTTACAGACTACAAATAATATTGACTGAAAATTGAAAATATGTTTTGGGAAGGGTAGAAAACATTGCTGCAAAAGAAGAAAATGCTGGCTACCAGCATTTTCTTCTTTTCCCAAAATGTTTTTCAAAGGCTTCTTTCTCAGGGTCGTCAAAAGTGGGGATTGTGTGGTAATGGGTTAAGATGCACTCAGTGGAACCCTGCACAAACTATACTATCATGATATCATTCTATACCCTCCTGTTACGGAAGTTTGGATTGCTTATCAGTTTTGTGTGCTAATCCGTATATGTTTTATTAGTCAAAGAACATAAGAGGCCGTAATTTTGTAAATGAATTGCAATGAGCCCTTTCCTTTCTCTCCCCCCCCCCCAAAAAAAAAAATCGAGAAATTAAGGAGATTCTTATGGTGTCCGTGGTCGTGAGGTTGAGAGTCGGCCCTGTAACCAAAAGGTCTCGAGTTCGATACCCGGGAGAAGTTGTTAGTTAAGTTTGGGATTGTTTATTGGCACACAAAGTCGGTGCCACTACTAGTGTTGTTCCCAGGAAGCAGACTCTAGAGAGATTAGTATAAATTATAAGAACTTGTTTCTCAATCCATGTGGAATAAATGTTTAAACAAAAAGAGATTTATAATGGCAACTGAAAAAATAAAACACTTTTTTTTTGCTATCGACCACTGGCTAAGTTTATTTAAGCTCATCCGCTGTCATCCTAATTAATATTTTATATAATATTTCATGCATCTTCTTTTAGAAATGTTATGGGCAAAGAAATGTCGTAAATTTAAGCTGGAGGAATTATTTCCCCGTCACAGTGAATATTCTCCTCCTGCCGAAAATATGGAACAACATTTCAAGTTTTGTTCTACTTGAGATCACTAGTTTTAAAAGTGGCATTCGTTGACAAAATGTTCAGAGGAAATATAGTATATAATTTACTTCATCAGCTTGTGGTTAATATGGGAAAATATTTGCCTCAAAAGGGAAGGGTATGCGAAAAAATAACGACTGCCGTAAGGCACGAGTTACTTTCTCATACGTTTCCCTTTTTCGGCAAATATTTCCCCATATTAACCACAAGCTGATGAAATAAACTCTATTTCCTGTCTTTCCAACATAGGGTTATATGATTTGTTCTATGTCAGCAAGAAAGTATAAAGATTAAAAATTTTCTCTCTGCTATGAAGATAACATTTTGTTATGGCAAAATATATTTGACCAATCACGCAAAAAGAGACCGCCTGGGAATTCTGTACATAAATTAGATGAAAACAGATCAACAGTAGCGCAGATCAGTTTAAGGTGATTATTTAAAAATGATTATATAACAAGGTACAATTACCACGTTTCATACAGAAAATGTCATTAAAGCGAAAAGTGTCAACCCTGGTCAGCCTGCGCAATACGCGCAGTCTGACCAGGGTTGACACTTTTGGCAGTTCCAAGAAGGTCCCTTTTTGCGTGATGGGTCACATATCGAAGACTGATCTGGGATGTTTACAGAAGCAGCTAACAATATTTCATTCATAGCTGGACACGACTTCTCGAGATAAGAACGTCATTGAACAAAGCTTTGAGTTCGGTTTAGGTAACAGAAAATGTTCTCAAAAAGGTCATCCAACATTTCTATAAACTGTTGACATTTATACGAAAAATGGTTGTCAAATTCTACACCGAAATGTCATGTTCGTTTCTTTATTTGTTCATTTGTTTGTTGAATTGCGTGGTATTAAACATTATTTGCGTTATATCTTGGCGGCAAGTACACCATTTCATGTTTTGCTGGAGTTTCTTTTATTAGTGCTCCGCACTATGTTCCAAAGCTTGCTTTACCACTTAACCATCGTCGAAAAAAAAGGTATCAGCTGTGGTTGAGGATGATTGATTGATTGGTTGGTTGGTTGGTTGATTGATTGATTGATTGATTTTTTTTTGGCGTTTAACGCCGTTTTCAACATCATTTTAGTGAAATCACGGCGGCCGATACATGTACTTTATAAACCACCAGCTGCTTTGTCACATAACCATCGTCGAAACAATGGTCAGCGATGAGAGAGGAATGATTCCTGTCAAAATGACTATCATCAATTCTCGGAAAATAATTGCCCGAGCAGGGGAGCGACTAACAACCCTATGTTCTCAAGTCTTACAGGGCCCGTATTCACCAACCATTCTTAAGAACGTTCTTTGTCTTATTCTCCAGAATTTCTACATTTGTAAGTAACACGACGTCTGATTGGCTAAACCCGATGATTCGGTTTGGCTAATCAGAAGTTGTGTTACTTACAAAATAAGAAAACCTAGGAGAATAAGACAAAGAATATTCTCAAGAATGGTTGGTGAATACGGGCCCATCCCTAACGACTGAGCTACTTTGGCTTAGCCCGATTAGGGCATGGTTCCACCCCCCACCCCCATGTAAAAAAAAAGAAAGTTAAAAAAGTTAAAAAAGTTAAGAAGCAAAATTTCGGTTTTAACGATAGAGCTGAAAACTTTCTTTCTACTTAGTTTTCGGGATAAGACCAAGATAAATTCAGAACATTGAATGTTTTGTTTATCAAATAAAAATGCTTTAAACCAACAGGTTTACAATAAAGTCTTTAGAATTCCGATAAGCCTTGTGTTCAATTACTTAAAAGCCTGGATAAAATCGGACACCATTAACATTTCACGGTAACTACAATATTTTTAAGGTCATGATTTGAAAAGGGACAGGTCAGGTTTGACCCTTTTCCTGCGGCGCCTGTGGTTGTGAGGTGGAGCGTCTGTCTTGTAATCATAAGGTCCTGAGTTCGATATCCGGAAGCGAGAGTTAACTTTGGGATCGGTCATTTGCCCACACATTCGGTGAACTGGTATAGTTCCCAGGAATCGGAATTGAGAGAGATTAGTATAAGTTTTAAGAATTTGTTTTTCAATAGATGTAAAATAAATATGTGACCCGTCACACAAAAAGAGACCATCTGGATTTGCACATCAACTAGATGAAAACAGATCAAAGATAGTACAGTTCAATTCAAGCTGATAGTTAAAAAATGATTGTATAGTAAGGTAGAATGACCACTTTTCATACAGAAAATATCATAACAGCGAAAAGTATCGACCCTGGTCAGACTGCGCAACCTGCACAGTCTGACCAGGGTCGACACTTTTCGATGTTTCCAGATGGTCCCTTATTGCGTGACGTATCACATATGTTAAAACTAACTAACTATCCTAACTCCTATTAAATGAAACGTTAAGCCGGTAGTTAAAACCGTAATTTTGCTACTTCACTTCAAAAGTCGGACAGTGTAGATCCAAGATCAGACTGCACGTTTTGTGCAGTCTGATCTTGATCTATACTGTCCGCAGAAGGTCAGTGAGTCGCGCTTAGCAGCCTAAGGGTTGAAGGTTTAAAATGGGTGGTAAATTAGGTTCGACTGCTAAGTAAATTAAATGCAAATTTTCAACTGAAAGTATACACACAACGTAGAAGGATTTCAAAGCCCTTTTGCGCTGGAACAATCTTGCCGTATCAGCTGCGAGAAAGGGATGAATCCTGTTGTAATTACTATCATCAATCCCAGGAAGGAAATTGGGCGAGCCGGGGATCGAACTCACGACCCCCTATTCTCAAGTCCTGTACGCTACTAACTGACCTACCGCGTCCGTATTCATCAAGAATGGTTGGTGAATACGGACCCAGGGCTCGGCGCCAATTTTTCACCATTATTTCAGTTATATCGCGACGGCAAAGTTTACCTTTGCATGCTTTCCAAGATTTTCTGTTACCGATACTTCGCAAGGATATTCTTTCCAAGCCACTGGCCATTTTCCAGCGTAGACAAAATATTGTACAAACTACATGTATTACCAGCGGTGAGAGAAGAATGAATCGTGTCGCAATGGCTTACATCAATCCTTGGTAAGAAATTGGTCAAGCCTGGATCTCGAACCAGTGACCTCTAGTTTCTTGCCCTGTTGACCGCCGACTGAGCTTCGGGCACAGCACGGATGGTCGAGAGGACGTGAATTTCACTTTTATATGAGTCATGCCCTTGGAAAAAAGGGGCTTAACGCTTTACCACACGAGAAAATTTTGGACTGGTCCAAATTGAAAGCATTTGCAGACGACAAAATAAAAGTGACTGAAAAGTAGAAATTTGTTCTGGGAAGGGTAGAAAACACTGTGGGAAAAGGAGAAAATGCTGGTTACCAGCATTTTCTTCTTTTCCCACGGTGTTTTCAAAAGGCTTCTTTCTCAGGGGCGTCAAAAGTAGGGATTGAGTGGTATTGGGTTAACGCTTTACCACACAATCCCGACTTTTAACCCTTTACCCCATAAGGCATTTCTATGGTATCTCTAATTGACCCTAAATAACAGCAAGGATATAGCTGTTTCTTTTGCGTATATGACAGCTATTGATAGCATAGAAAACATTGTGGTAAAAGGTGAAATTGCTCGTTACGAGCAATTTCACATTTTGCCACAATGTTTTCCAAAGGCTCCTACAAGCAATGCATAGAAACGAGTATCTATGGAGTAAAGGGTTAACTTCCCTGTGAAAGAAAGTATCTATGGAGTAAAGGGTTAACTTTCCTGTGAAAGAAGAAGCCTTTTGAAAACATTGTGGGAAAAGGAGAAAATGTTGGTAACCAGTGTCTTCTTCCGTACCTAAAACAACTTTTAGTTCCTCAGTCACGTTTATTTTGTCGTCTGCAAACGCTTTCAGTTTGGACCAGTCTAAAATTTTGTCGTTTGGTAAAGTACGTGATTCTCAGTTTTATTTAACCCTTTACTCCATAGATACTCATTTCTACGCATTGCTTGTAGAAGCCTTTGGAAAACATTGCGGCAAAAGGTGAAATTGCTCGTGACGAGCAATTTCACCTTTTGCCACAATGTTTTCTATGCTATTAAAAGGTGTCATATACACATAAAAAATGGCTTCATCCTTGCGGTTATTTAGGGTCAATTAGAGATACAATAGAAATGCCTTATGGGGTAAAGGGTTAAGCCATGCTATGGCAAAAAGGGGCAAGAAGAGGCCTTTTGAAAACATTGTGGGAAAAGGACAAAATGCTGGTAATCAGCATTTTCTCCTGTTCCCACATTGTTTTCTTCCCTTCCTAAAACAAATTTTAAGTTCTTTAGTCACATTTATTTTGTTGTCTGCAAACGCTTTCAATTTGGACCAGTCTAACATGTTGACGTTTGGTAAAGGGTTAGTGTGTCGCCCTGATCCAAGAAAATAGTAGTAAAACTAGGTTAAACATTACCAAATTGATATCAAAAATCGGGTATGAAATGACCAAAGTTGGTAAGAAATGATCAAAGTGAGTACGAAATGATAATCAAAAGTATAGGAGGGTACGAAATGACAAATATTGTACGAAATGGCCTAGGTACGAAATGACCTAGATACGAAATGACTTGAAGCCGAGTTAACAAGTAGGCTGCCTCCACAGGTACAAAGTAAATCCTCGTGTAATTGTGAATCCATAAAATCTATTTTCCCGAAAGAAACGACTTAATTTTGAAGTAGAATGGCCCTTTGACATACAAAGAATTAACTCAAAGGCAAAACGTTTCGGCCCAGGTCAGCCTGCGCAGTCCACGCAGGCTGACCTGGGTCGATACTTTTTGCAAATGCACTTCAATCTATGTATTGCTGTGGCGCCGCGTGAGCGCCGGTGTAATGCAGAGAAATGCCCTTCCTCTACAAAATGACCCGGGTCATTATTCTACGTAGAGAAATGACCCATGGGTCATTTTGTAGGGGAGGGCCATTTCTCTGCATTACACCGGCGCTATATATTTTTTTTTTCGGTTTTGAAAAGTACCTATGGAGGCAACCATATTGTTAACTCGGCTTCCAGTCATTTCGTAGTAAGATTATTTATTACTTAGGCCATTTCGTACAATTTTTGTCATTTCGGACTCAACTATACTTTTTATTGTATTTAATTGTCATTTCGTACTCACTTTGATCATTTCGTACCAACTTTGGTCATTTCATACCCAGTTTTTAATATCAATTGGTAATGTAGAACCTAGTCTTACTACTATTTTCTTGTGATGTTTGTCGAATGACAGCTGATTTTGTCCATAGTTCCAATTGAACTTACGTCAAATTTAGCCGAAGAATGGCCATGACTCTGTCTGACCATTATTGCCTCTTTCCTTTTTTAAGTATTTAACCCATTACCACACAATCCCTACTTTTGACGCCCCTTAGAAAGAAGCTTGTGGGAAAAGGTGAAAATGCTGGTTACCAGCATTTTCTCCTTTTCCCACAATGTTTTCCACCCTTCACAAAACAAATCTCAAATTTTCAGTCACTTTTATTTTGTCGTATGCAAATGCTTTCGATTTGGACTAGCTGAAAATATTGTCGTTCGGTAAAGAGTTAATGGGATTCTGAGGATTGTTTAGGGCTTCTCAATTCATTTCTCACAGATTTGTGCATGAATAAACTTTGGTAAATTTGAAATGCTATAATGTTTTTTGTTTAAGAAACAACTGATTTGTGGCGCCATTGATGTTGTGCATCAATTTTTTCTTTATATCATTATTAGTTTGTATAACTGGGAGATGCACAAACTTGCGTCCAAAAAAAATCCCTAGTTGGTCTTTTTTGTCCATATATTAAGTCCCCTTTTCACAGAGCATTGCTGATTTTCAAAGTACCAAAACGTTACCTGTATAACAACTTTAGTACATGACAGATAAGCGTTGATTGACTGGTTACTGATAAGGTCGTGGTACAACAGTAACAAGTTGTCAAATAAAAGCGAATAAATGTTCGTTCGATTTCAATAAAGGTCGACCCCAGGGGAAGGTGGGATTTTTTGGATAATCGCCTTTGAACTTTTTGAGAAAAGCACAGTTTATGTAAGCGGAGCAGATAGGAGCAGTTTCGTAATCATGTCCCAGTGTTATAAAAGAAACAGATTACGAAAGCTGGGAATTAACCATTAAATGCACTATTCTAGATATAAAAAAGTCATTTTGGCATCGAAATATGTATGAACAAATTGATTTCAAACCATTTTAAGGGTGCATAAAAGAATACATTGCTGTAACTATAGTCTGTAGAATGGTTCAGATATTGGTCATAGAGTGCATAGGTTACATGCTAGCTGACCATAGCTGAATGAAGTGAACCAGGTAGCATTCTATTTTATTTTTTATAATTTGAAAATTCAAAGTAACGCTTGTTGTTTTTGAAAATCACTCCTCTTCTGTAACCAGAAAGCCACTATCAGATAGATATGTATTTGTAGAATGCCGTCTAGCGAGAGATAATGATATAAGACCGTGTTTGTCACTGTGTAGATACGAACTAGATATGGTTTTCCTTTTTCTTCTGTCATGTATGTCAATTTTAACCGCACGGGAAGCATGTATTTTGGCTTTAGAATTTACTGGTATATAACAAAAACGAATGTTCAAAAATGTCTTGAATTTACTAAGTCATCATTTTTTCTCGTATCATAACAATTTCCAATGCACCAAAAAGTATAGTTATTGTTACAAATTGATTCTTGACTTTGAAAATTCTAAAGCTTTACGAACATTATCACACAATTACAAATTTTCCCTTTACCAATCAACCTCGTGTTTTTGCGACCCTGAAAGAAATGGCTCTTGAAAACATTGTGGGAAAAGGAGAAAATGCTGGTCACCAGCATTTTCTCCTTTTCCTGCAATGTTTTTCTATCCATACAGAGGCTACTTCCACTTTCTTAGCTACCTTCTAACCTTGCATTTATTGAATGTTTTCAATTTGGTCGAGTTTAAAAGTTTGTTGTTTGGTAAAGAGTTATAAACGATGAATGTACTACAGCCTACTGTCGAAGTCGTCCTAATCATTCGGATTTTTTCGGACATGGTGGGAGGAGAAAGTCACCGAAAACGTTGAGTTCGAACAAACACGAGACTGTTATAACTGCCACATAGGCTATCAAACACAATATCCCAAACCACGTGGAGAGTTTCCATTTTGACAGGTGCATAGCAACTAGTAAAAATACCACGGTGGAGAGTAAGATCAGAGCTGAGTAAGATATGCCCTTGCTACTAATAATGAGAGGTCCGTCGCTGTTGATCACCGCGGTGTCCAGTAACCATGGTAACCCCAAACACATCAGAATGTCGAAAACGTTACTGCCGATTGAATTCGATACCGCCATATCGCCATAGCCTAGGAAAAAAAGATATAATAAGGGTAGATCTATTACAAAATAAAGAAAAGTCATACAGGGCTTTTCTTTTCCAGTCTATGTCAGCAATGGGCCAACTCTGGCGCAAGGATGTTTAATGCTTCGCCTTGATGCGTCATACCGAAAAATCTACCAAACAACTATGGGTCCATAGAATCTAATTTGTCTTACGACTGAATTATAAGGTAGCTTGGTCCTTGGACATGTAGATTCCTGCGCGAACGTCGCCGGCTGACCTGAGGCAGAGTCGACGCTTTTTGTGGATGCTTAAAACCCCCCTTTTCTTAGAGTTTAACTCACTTCTTCTTTCATGTACGTCGGAGAATAACGATATATAATTCTGATATACTCATCTCGAGTTATCCGTTGCAAATAGCTTAACCCATCACCACACAATCCCTACTTTTGACGACCCTGAGAAAGAAGCCTTAAGGAAACATTGTAGGAAAAGGAGAAAGTGCTGGTAACCAGCATTTTCTCCTTTTCCCACAATGTTTTCTACCCTTCACAAAACAAATTTCAAATTTCCAGTCATTTATCTTTTGTCGTCTGCAACTGCTTTCGATTTGGACCGTTCTAAAATTTTGTCGTTTGGTAATGAGTTAAGCATGGTATTAAATCTTTACCGATCGACAAATCTTTGGGACGGGACCAAATTCAAAGCATCTGCAGACAATGTATTATATCTTGTTAATATGATATTTAATGACTTAATATGGTAGAAAATATTGTGGGAAACGGAGAAAATGCTGGTTACCAGCACTTTTTGCTTTTTCCATAATGTTTTCCAAAGGCTTCTTTTCTAGGGTTGTTAAAAGTCGGCATTTTGTGGTAAAGAGTTGACCAGAGGCAAAAATCAAATAAAGGGAAACAATGATGACCAACTGACTTCACGCCGACAATTTATTCGAGTTCTTGCCCTTTAGCACAAATACCAATGGCTGAAGATAGTTTTCCGCGGGCGTATTGAATGCGCATTGAATGATTTTACCATAAAAAGAATCGCAACGTGCTCACCAAGGTCAGATTAACGTATGTGAAGTCTGATCTTGTCTGAAAACTAGATCTGTTGTAAATCTATGACACGAGGTACACCATCAGACAAAAATTTAAAGCGTATCTGACACGGTTTAAATACTGATTAACTTTCTGTGGTGTGTGTTATATTATCTACAAAAAAAGCACCTATTTTAGTCTAAAATTTACTGATTATATGGCCTGAAACACGCGAAAAGAGGCATTTGGACATTTGCGTAAAGTGTCGTCTCGGATCAGCCTGCGCAGTCCGCGCAGGCTGATCCGGGACGGCACTGTACGACTACGTTAGATTTTGTGCTACAGTAGACTTGTGCGAAACAGAAAACTACATAAAAACGGAAAGTATCGTCTCGGATAAGCATAGGCGGACTAAACAAGCTGATCCGAAACGACACTTTACGGAAATGTCCGAATGCCCCTTTGCCCGTGTTGCAGGGCATATTATGATAAAGAAAAACGAAGTAGGAAGGCGCAACTCACCGTCTCTGGCCACAAATATGCTGCTCAAGCAGTCCGGGACCGACGTCCCCGCGGCTAGGATAGTAAGCCCCATTACAGTGTCTGGGATATCACAAATATCGCCTGCAAAGACAAAAACGTTTGATTTCAGCCATACTCTGACAAAGAGGGGTTTCCCTATTACCAAACGACAATATTTTAGGCTTGTCCAAATCGAAAGCATTTGCAGACGACAAAATAAAAGTGACTGAAAATTTGAAATTTGTCAGTTTGTGAAGGGTAGAAAACATTGTGGGAAAACGAGAAAATGCCGGTTACCAGCATTTTCACCTCTTCCCACAATGTTTTCTATAGACTTCTTTCTCAGGGGTGTTAAAAGACGGGATCGTGTGGACTGTCCAAATCGCAAGCATTTGCAGATGGCAAAATAAAAGTCACGGACTGAAAATTTTAAATTGCCAGTTTTGTGAAGGGTAGAAAACACTTTGGGAAAAAGGAGAAAATGCTGGTTACCAGCATTTTCTCCTTTTCCCACAATGTTTTCTAAAGGCTTCTTTCTCAGGGTCGTCAAAAGTAGGGACTATGTGGTAATGGGTTGACGCATCTCTGTGATGCATAATACTATGAAAGTCGTCATAAATCAATGGATCAATAAAATCCATTTTGTGAATCAGGAGGTAAACTGGTACCTTGACATTCAGAAAATTGACCAGTATCAAAAAAGGTTTCGACGTAAGTCAGCCTGCACTGACTGTACAGGCTGAGCTGAATCGATAGCTTTTCCAGATACATTAAGGTAAGACCTGTGTAATGGAAAATAGCTATTTCCAGTAAAATATCATCCTGTAAAATTAGCTATAATCAAAAATGAGTATTATTGAACTACTTCCACTGATTCATTTTTCCCATTTTTTCCATCTTTGAATTATCATTTATAAATCTAAAACCGCTACATCCTCAATTCAAAAAGAGATAATAATTACCTCCCTTTTCAGAAAACTAGCAAAAGTATCAAAAAATAATTTCAAGATAGATATAAACGGAATTTCTGATCCGTTAGAAATGCGCAAAAATATTATTTCTGCATAAATTCTTATTTACCACTATTTATCAACCAGTTAGAATTTTCACCGAAAGTGCATTACACAATTCTTACCTAAACTCTCTTTTCACAGTGCATGACTAATATAATAGTAAGTTTACTTCAAAAGCCTCGTAAGTACAGCTAGTTTCAAGCTGTAGTTACGAAGTTTTTGAAGTAAACCTACGATATTCGTGTTCTGTTACTTACTCAGAGCTCTTAGTATATCATTTGATCGTATTTGTTTTAAGTACATGTATATTCTGCTAGAAAGAAAACGTCGTCAGTCGGCTTTGAGATTTAAGATTGTTGTGTGTTGAAACTCTAACCCCGTTTGGATTAGGCGAAATCGGACCATATTCACCAACAATTTGCAATTTTATTTTCCAAGATTTTCTAAAATCGAAAGTAACACTGCTTCTGATTGGCTAAACCAAATGGTTTAGCCAATCAGAAGTTGTATTACTTTCGATTTTAGAAAATTCCTGAGAACAATACATGTACTAAGAGCGTTCTTCATAATGATTATTGAACGCGAACCTTGGTCGTCATTACGTAACAGAAACACTGTCGAAAAACGACATAAAAGAAAACCAAGCAAGCTAGAGAACAAGCAAGTCAGCACGCATGAAAAACAAAACAACAACAAACAAAACAGACAAAACAAACCAAACAACAAACAAACAAACAAGGCCCTGACCTATTATAGTAACCATCCAGACCATTAGGTAGGAACACCCTGCAATCCAAGCTATTGACGAAATAAACGTGAGTGGATACAAACGTCGAAACACGCCCCCTTTTCTGCAATCTGGTATCGTTAGAAACATTAACAACTTCATTGGCAACATGGATATCCAATAGATTCGAGCCGGCAACTTGTCTGGAAAAGTCCAGGGAGATTCATATTGTCCTTCAGCTGAAAATGGAAAAGGAGCCGTAATCATCATTGGTTTCATCAGTACTAGGCTGGGACTCTGAAGTGCCTTGCGAAAGGACGCTCCCAAGAAAAACCCAGCGGATAATGCAGAACTCGAACCCGTGGCCTCTAGGTTACAAGTCCCACACTTTGCAACTGAACCACGGAGGATCCGTGACTTCTTTAGGACACAACAAAAATACCGTCCAAGTTGAAAGCATTTGCATATGATGATTCAATATTGGCTCAAATACTAAAACTCGTGTTTGATAGAAAACTTTGTGGGAAAAAGGAGAAAATGCCGGCTACCATCATCTCCTTTCTGTCACAATTTTTTTTTCAAATAGCTTCTTTCGCAGAGCAAGGACCCTGAAGCAGAGAGCCGTAGATCGACCGATCGATCGATCGATCGATCCTTCCTTCCTTCCTTCCTTCCTTCCTTCCTTCCATCAATCAATCAACTTACTGTCGAGAGAGTCTGGTTTACTTTCGGACGATTCTCCAGTAAATGTGGTCTCATTATCTGCTCCTGTATTTGTCACCGGAACCTTCTCTGTTTCCGCGTTACCCCCGTAGTTACCACTGACACTTTGATCTGTTGAAATAGACAGAAAATTGATACAGTATTTGTGATATCGTAATGACACGTTACGGCAATGTTCAGTGTTCAGTGTAAGTTCAAAGTTAGATTTTAATCGGCAGGACACCATAAGGGAATATTTTCATGAGTGGCGAAGCCATTTTTGAAACTATCCTGCTAAATAAATTAAATGGAACTTTTAAGCCGAGATTAAAAGCCAGATATCATGCTATCTCAATTTCATTTTGGAGAAAAAAAATCCCCTTATCGGACAGTGTTGATCCAAAATCAGACTGCAAATTTTGTGCAGTCTGATCTTGATCTACACTGTCCGTTAAAGGTCCTTGATTTGCGCTTAGCAGCCTAAGGCTTAAATTTTGGTAAGGTTATATATTACTCTACATCAAAGCAAACACATTCTATTTTCTTGGGAACATGTTTTAAACCTGACCAAAAAAAAAAACCCGCATTTTCTAGCATTTTATAGATCCTGATATAACTATAAACGTTTTTGTCTTGATATTCATTATTATTTGATCATGAGGGAAGGCTTATGAATTTGTTCTGTTATTGCGAGGACACTTTAATAATGTTTGCGTTATTACAAAGCATGAAGAATCATATCTGTAAATACGTCTTGAACCCCAAAATAAGTATGCATCACTAATATTCCTATTCAAATAAATTTCTTGTAACGTGATAGTTATTACAGGCATGTTTAATATCAAGCGTTAAAATTGCATTTTTCCTGTAATTTTTGTATCTTGTCGGATCCTGTTTGTATTAGATATACTGAAAGCTGTAGATATATATTATATATACATGTAAATATATGATTTTTTTTATTTCACACCTACAATTTAACGTCCAATGAAATAGCTTTAATACTACCACGTGAGTACAGAATATCTTAGCCTGTATTAG
Organism: Tridacna crocea; assembly: GCA_943736015.1. Classification (NCBI taxonomy): domain Eukaryota; kingdom Metazoa; phylum Mollusca; class Bivalvia; order Cardiida; family Cardiidae; genus Tridacna; species Tridacna crocea. Next base: position 12,322,936 of record OX031069.1, on the reverse strand, counting down.
GTGCTGTAGAGTCCAATACGGATTTTTCAAAACGAGGCTTGAGTCCAATACGGATTTTTCAAAACGAGGCTTGAGTCCAATACGGATTTTTCAGAACTAGGCAAGAGTCCCGAATATCGATATTGGACCGAAAGAGTAGTGGGCCGAGGTCTCTTGTAAAAATAGCAATTTCAAACCCCTCTTTTGAAATGTTTTGATTTTTTTCCAATTGAAATGACCCTATATTTGTCGTTTACTTTAAAGTCAATACGAAAGTGTGAAATAAAGAGGTCATTTGACATGCTTGGGTTCAATACTGAATTCAATTGGATTCGTACACTGCAGAACCAGTCTATATTTTGGACTCGGCTGTCGCCTCGTCCAAAATATAGACTGGTTCTGCAGTGTACTCATCCAATAGAATTCAGTATTGTACGCAAGCATGTTAAGTAACCTCATATTATGCCAAAGCCGTTGCCATGTTTTGGTGTCGTTGCCGTTGACGTCATGTGACGTTGATATCATCAGCATTTAATATTAAAACAATATGTCCCTTGATAAAGGTTTGAAATAACTGAAACTAGTCGGGATTATAATATTTTTTTCGAAATGACACTTGAAGTTTGATCTCTTTTTATTCTTTTATATTCAGATAAATGAAACAATTAAGGAATAAACAAGTGAGTAAATGAATGAATGAATGAATGAATGAAAGATCGACATGGTAAATGGATAAATAATAAATGAATATATAGATAAATGAATAATGATGAAAAGAAGACAGAACAAAGGAGAGTAGACTATTAAATAGAATTAACATATAATCAAACAAAACAGGGTGGCACGATTGTCTTTTGAAACCTTCGACTTTTTATTAGCTAAGCTGTAATTAGTAATTTAACGGAAATCCAGACTTTTCAGACAACCAGATGAAAGCAAGATCTGTCGCTAGATATACCATTTGCAGACCGTGGTCCGTATACACCAACCATTCTTAAGAACATTCTTCGTCCTACACTTCAGTATTTCCTAACTGTGAAAGTAACAGAATTTCTGATTGGCTAAACCGAATGGTTTAGCCAATCAGAAGTTCTGTTACTTTCCAAGTGACAAGATTCTGAAGAATTAGACTAAGAATGTTCTTAAGAATGGTCGATGAATACGAACCCGTCTGTTAAGGTTAGCTCGTAATAATCAGTAGACGTCAATGTTAATTACAGGCGACTGTAAGGCGGAAATTTTCATTACCAGAAAGCGGCTGTTTCTCCTCGTTTTCTGTATCCCGGTCAAACAGTTCCTCCGGTCTACTGCGATATTTAAGGGCGAGGGCATTGACAAAGGCGACGGTCTTTTGCTCCAGTTTCCGATTGAAGAACATTATAACTATGTAGATTATATACAGGACCAGTAATATGGTGGCTTCGTACCTGAAAATACATGTGAGTCATTCTCTATGAAAAAAGAGGGACTTAATGCATATGCGAAAAGTATCGACCCATGTCAGCCTGCGCAGTCCGCGCAGGCTGACCTGGGCCGAAACTTTTCGCTATTGGTTGATGTTTTGCATGTCTAAGTTCCAGTCTACCTAATGACTAATTCAATTATTAAAAAAGTGGCCAAAATGGATTCATACTCGTGTTATGGCTTGATTGGTATCATGAATCACGGAGATGCATTAAGCCCCATTTTGCCAGAGCATGTCTCGTTTGATTATTCATAAAAGGCGCATGCGCAACACGCTCTTGAGTTATCTACGGAAGATTATTATAACCACAATCACGGGGAGGGAACTTCATATTTAGGGCTAATGGCTCTAACGAGAAAATATTGTGTTTGGTCTTCCGGTTCCGAAAATATCGGCTAAAAAACCAACACAAAAACAGCTTAGCTTGTCATTCTTTGAACCAATATGCTCTTTTATCTTTCAATTTCAAAAAAAAGAATCATGTCATGCAATGCTCTGATTTTCCAACGTGTTTTCTACACCATGGACAGTTGCAGAATGTGTTCAGTGTTGTCTGAATCATTTTTGCCGTGGGCTGACCGTAGCCGAAATAAAACATGAAGGACTTTATATCAGATTGACTTTGCCAATAAATGAGCAAAAAAGAGAGAGTTTTGCTGTCCTATAAACGTGAATGGTTGTCTGGAACTTTTCTATTTATGCTGGTAATAATGATAAGAATTAATTAACTGGAAAATTTCCATAAATAAACAAAGGCTCCGATTAAGTAAACTGGCTCTGAATATGTAGGTCGGCCGAATGTGACATTTCCTATCCCTGACAATCATTAAGTAAACCGGCTCTGAATATGTAGGTCAGCCGAATGTGACATTTCCTATCCGTGACAAATCTTGTATGTATAATAATGTCATAGGGTAGATTTTTTGTGTGAAGCAAACAGGCTGTTTATGCATGGTCGGTTCAAATGTTAGTCGATGGCAGAAAAACTAACAAATTCTACAAATATACATCTACATGTATCTAATTTGGGCAGTCTTGGTACAGAACCGGACTACTTTTCAGAAAAACAACCGTTACTTTGAATTTCAAAATTAGATAAACGTTTAACCCATTACCACACAATCCCTACTTTTGACGCCCCTGAGAAAGAACCCTTTAAAAAACATTGTGGGAAAAGGAGAAAATGCTGGTAACCAGCATTTTCTCCTTTTCCCACAATGTTTTCTACCCTTCACAAAACAAATTTTAAATTTTCAGTCACTTTTATTTTGTCGTCTGCAAATGCTTTGAATTTGGACCAGTCTAAAATATTGTCGTTTGGTAATGTGTTAATCAATAAAATGCCAGGGAGTGTGATTCACTCAGCTGTAGGTGGCTAGCATCATACCTATGCATCGGCCATTTAATAAAACAGTCACTATATGCTTGGGTAATAAGCTTATAGCTTCAGTATCAGCCCTACTTTTTTCAGGTAATCGGGGATGGGTGATGCGTCATAGCAGACAGGTCAAATCTTCGAAGAATATGACATGCGCAGACAACGTCCAAGTAGTGAAAGGAACTATTTCCAGGGGAAAAAAATAGAATGGCTGGCTTTCTGTATAAGATCTACTTTTCCGAGTTATTCGGGGATGGGTGATACGTCATAGCAGACAGGTTGGATCTTCGAAAAAATATGACATGCGCAGACAACGTCCAAGCAGCGAAAGGAACAATTTTATTTTTGTCTTTTGTCACAGGGTAAAAATAGACTGGCTGGTTCTCTGTACTTTCACCGCTTTAATTACAAATGGATTCGTTTAGACTGTCTTTTATTCTTCGGCTAGAGACATAATCCTGATTAATTAAGACGTATCTTTCTCTATTAGACTTGATATTCAATATGACTTTGTGACGACGTAGCGCTATCACGTTAAATCGATAGTTGATAGGACATTTAGCTTTTTAACCATTTACCTTACAATCCTGGTTTTTAGGACTTCAGCAGAAGAGACCTTTTGAAACATTGTGGGAAAAGGAGAAACTGCCAGTAACCAACATTTTCTTATTTTCTTGTAATGCTTGTCTAAATCCAAAACCAAATTTTCATCTTTTAGTCAAATTTATTTTGTCGTCTACCAATGCTTTCAATTTTGACTATCTCTCTTTTAAGCATAATTTTCTCCTTTTCCAACATTTTTTTTTTTCATTCTTCCAAAATCAAGTTTTCAATTTTTGAGTAGCATAAAAAAAAAGGACATCATTCGAGCCACACTGAAATTGTCGTCTACAAATGCTTTCAATTTGTAAAAGTCCAAAATTGTATCGTTTGGTACAGATTGAAGTGTAAAGAATCTGACAGATAGCTCCCCTCTACCGGAACTATTGTCGTCTGCTAGATGTCAGGAATCATATTTCACCTAATCAATGTACAGCCTCTCAACAGAACTTGTCTGATTCGTCTTGGCAGAGACGTATGATGTGTGCCTGAACGGGCACGTGGAGCAAGAACTTTTATACATTTCTTGTCGCTTCCTATTGTTGGCGCTTTTTCTATGTTGTGGCGCCACTGAACCTATATATCGTCTGTGTACTTACAAAACCTCGTAACTACAGCTTGTTTCAAGTTGTAGTTACGAGGTTTTGGAAGTAAACCGACGAATTATACATCGTCGGTTTACTTCCAAAACCTCGTAACCACAGCTTGTAACAAGCTGTTTTCACAATGTTTTGGAAGTAAACCGACGATATATATATTGGACTTGCTCTGTCAAGAAGGGACATAACTCTTTACCAACCTTTTGGACTTGTCCAAATTGAAAGCATTTGCAAACTACACTTTCAGTGTGGGTGTATTATGGATCAGATTATCATTAACAGAACAGAAAAAAAACAGATCGGAACATCATACTTTTGTTTAGACATTTGCATGACATACGTCGTCTTAATTTAATAAATACAAACTGGTAAGCTAACTCGTATGTTCTGTACTAAATACGTCACTCTAGGTTCCAGTCTGACCATTTTGTACCTTTTACGAGAAAAGTTTCAGACATTCATTTGTCAAAAATGATTGATAACTGCTAGAAATTAACAGACAGACCTCTTCCAAAGGTCTTTGAAAGGCTGCTATACAGCTTAAGCCCTAGGCTGCTAAGCGCAATTATCTGGCCTTTTGTGAACAGTATAGATCAAGATCAGACTGCACAGAACATGCAGTCTGATCTTGAATCTATACTGTCCGAGGAGATAGAGGATATTTGTTTTTTTTTTCGGTAAAAGATCGAAATTTATTTCATCGACTGGACACCATCGGTAATATTTTAGCGAGTAGCGCAGCCACGAGTGAAAATATTACCGATTGTGTTCACGAGATTAAATAAATTTCGATCTTTCACCGAAAAAAAGAACCCCAAATATTCTATTTATGTCATGCTTTTAACCCTTTCTGGGAGGAGCTTTATCAAAATCCAGTACAGGTTTTTTCCGTTATTCTCCGTGGCGTATCCCTCCGTCATAGCAACGCAATACAATTTTACATCAAGCGCGAGAAATGTATAAGGTAAATGACATCATATTTCCATCTGGTTGTAAGGCACGCACAATTAACCTAGGCAACAAGATCATGAAAATCGGTATTTTCACTGGTGGTACCCGTGTAAGATCGAAAAATATTTTCACTGCTGTTTCTCGATATCCTACCGGAAAGCAGGAAATAAGAAATATTATTCTCCAAAATAACGTTGAAATAGCAATTTTGAAATAAAAATTTGGTTTTTTTACTATCGATTTGAAAATTACATTTTACTTATTGAGCTGGATAATGGTTAACCCATTACCACACAATCTCGACTCCTAACGACCCCTTGAAAGAAAACGTTTGAAACCATTGTGGGAAAAGGAATAAATACTGGTAACCAGCATTTTCTCCTTTGCCCACAATGTTTTCTACCCTACCCAAAACAAATTTCAATTCTTCAGTCACCTTTGTTTTGTCGTCTGCAAATGCTTTCGATTTGGAGCAGTCTAAACTTTTGTCGTTTGGAAAAGAGTTAAATGAGAGGCGCCCGTGCAAAAAGCGGGTATAATAGGTTTCTCCGTGAAACATCTAACAAAGCAAGTAACCACAAAATAATGAATCCACGAAATCCGTTCGTGTGACGCGATCTACAGGTAGAATGGTGCCTGGGTATGCAGAAAGTGAACAAAAAGCAAAAAATTCGACTCGGATTAGCGGACTGAATAGGCTGACATGGGTTGAAATTGTTTTGAGATGCATTTTACAAATCATTGCTCAAATAAACATTTCGAATAAACCCTTTACCACGCGGCAAAATTTTAGACCTATCCAAATTGAAAGCATTTGCAGACATCAATTTCATACTGTCTCAAATGATTTTAATCTTTCTTTTATAGGGTAGAAAACTTTGTGGGAAAAAGAGAAAATGCTGGTAACCTTAGATCTACCTTGACTGCCCACAGATGCTCAATCATTGGTTGGTTGTATTGGGGTTTTACGCCACTTTAACAGCTAGGGTCAAATCATGGCGGTCGGTGACGCACATGTGTTTCCTGGCTTTCTCAGACCAGTACTAACACAACTTTCTTTCCGAAGCCACCGACTTCTTTCCTCACTTGCTTCAGCACAGGTGAGAGGCGGAAAGAAAGCTTGCCTCAACCGGGTATCGAACTCACAATCACCAGGTCATGAGTCCGACACGCTCACCACTGAGCCATCCGGGCGGGCCAGATGCGCAATCAATCACGCTTACCAGTCTAGCGTATACTGCACACAGATCAAAGTGCAACCAACTAGACGGCGGCTCTGTTCCAAAGTACAGTGAACTGTCATTCCCAGACCATTTATTTGACAAAATACGGAATTAGCTGGCAATCTTACGCCACGGGGCTTCATTACCACTCCATTTCCGCTCGTATAACACCAAGTCGATAAAGTTTGTCCGTGATTAACTCATGCCGCGTTAAACATAGCTTTAAGTTGCTTTTGGCAGCAGTGAAGATCAAGATTAGACAGTTTCTTTTTTTTTCCAGAAGAAAATACTATACTACTCAAACTTTGATAGGGATCACTTACATATTTCTGTATGGGTTTATATGTTACAACAGTTTTGCATAAACTCTTTACAATACTATAAAATTCTAGATCTGTCCAAGTTGAAAAAGTTTGCTGACCAAAAACTATATGCAATGTGCACTATGCTGTCTCTCATAGGGTAGAAAACATCGTTGGAAAAGGAGAAAATGCTGGTATCCAGCATTTTCTCCTTTTCCAACAATGTTTTCCAAAGGCTTCTTTCTCGGTATCTTTAACAGTCGGCATTGTGAGGTAAAGGCTTAAAGATCCATTTCCACTGGTCATTTTATTGATCACTGTAGCAATGTAACATATTGTAACCACATATATATTTAGAGTGAATCTTTTAGGGTGATTCCTAGCAAATTTTGAGTAGTATAGTATCGATCAAGATAAGGGTATCGTAAGGCGCTGCTGCTCTTTGATATTTCTTGTCATCTTCATAGGAACTCGGTTTCCATGACTTTCACAACTTAATATTTATTTTCTGTACATCTGTATCTTACATTCTAGAAGGTTTCGCAGCGGCCATGTTTTAAAGCAACGGAAGTCATTGGTCAGGTTTTCATTTGCACTGGCTCTCGAATCATCTCTAAGGCGCTGGCCAATACGGGTACCAGGATAGTAAACATGGACGTCTTGTTTACATTATCATGGTACCCGTATTGGTCGGCGTGTTAATGACGATTTGGGAGCCAGCGTAAATCGAAACCTGATCAATGACTTCCGTTGCTTTAACAACATTCCGCTGTAGTATTTATGATTTGCAGAAATAGAAGAGGTAAGGTACAAAAGTAAGACAGGGAACGTGTGCCTATGGTCATCTTGCTTTTGATATTATTGTAATTATAGCACTTAATATACACGTTTTCAGGCAGTGATTCAGCCAGTCTAACAAACTAATTCCAAACTTATTTTAAGAAGCTATCGTCATTTTTGTATCTTCATACCAAATATTGCCCCTAATGGATGCAAGATTGCGCAGATTTCGACGGAGCAATCGCTTTCGTCATTTCCGGTTTTTAATGACAACAAATATCTTGTGTATCACAGTCAAGCCGCGTTAATCCGGCTCTTAAGATCCGGAAGAAAACATTGGGGAACGAAATATTTTCTGCACAAATTCTACTTTTTATTCCGGAAATCCGCGTCCCGGAACCGGCATGAAAATATCGGGAACGAAAGGTTCAAAAACAGTACAAATCTTAACAGATAAACCGGACTTAGGTTGACTGTGTATTTCACGATGTAAATACAGAACTAGTTAGTATATTTTTTTTGTAATATTCTTCCTAAATTTACAGAAAATGGACGTGTATGTAAGCGACGACTTGCGTGCTTGATCTGGGTCACCACCCAGTTTTACACTGCACAGCATTCCATTCGTACTATTCTGTGAATGGTCATGAATTCTTGACAACTCTTATAGCGTTATATCATGTGCATAAATAGAACACAACTATTTCCCGATCGTAACGTGGATATGTATAATCCAACTAATAATTATGCATATTCATGCTTGCCACGTGACCTACAGGCCAAGGTGACACACTAATGGCGGACGTTAGTCGCTCCGGCCGTTAGCCCGGCCCTACCCTTCAAAGAGCGGACATTCGCACTTTCCACAATCTAAAAGCCTAGGACATTAGCCCCTCCCCTCTTCACGTTTTATTTTCCGGGCATCAACGTTCTCCCGAATGGTAAAACCCTTTCAGCGTCATACGTGGGAAGAATAGGCGGTTGCGGCCGGTATAAATCAAAGATCAGACTGCACAGAACGTGCTGTCTGATCTTTGATCTACATTGTCCGTTTGCTAGGTAAGCCAATAAGAAAGAAATTGTTTAACCCTGTACCCCATAAGGCATTTCTATGGTATCTCTAATGGACCGTAAATAACAGCAAGGATGAAGCCGTTTCTTATGTCTATGTGACCAGCATTTTCTCCTTTTCCCACAATGTTTTCTAAAGGTTTCTTTCTCAGGGTCGTCAAAAGTAAGGATTGTGTGGCAAATTATGACACCTTTTGATAGTGTAGAAAACATTGTGGCAAAGGGTGAAATTGCTCGTCACGAGCAATTTCACCATTTGCCACAATGTTTTCCCAAGGCTCCTACGAGCAATGCGTAGAAATGAGTATCTATGGAGTAAATGGTTAAAGTTCCAGTAATCGTCAAAATAAATGGAGTTTAAATTATAGGTGTAAATTCTTCCATCGACAGACATGTAAGTACCTATGTACCTAATAGTTCAACAACTGTTACTGGACCATTCGTATACTGAGCAATCTACATTTGACTAGTTAGTCCTATTTCAGTCATGGGAGTGTGACATGTACTTTCGTGACAGGCAAGGTCCCATATACAGAAACATAAACAAAGAATCTAATAAACAAAAAAGTTATTAACTTCATCGTTTACCTAGTGTCACATGAATTTTTTTTTTCCAACTACCGTAGGCGTTTAATCCTTTCCCAAACGACAAAATTTTACGAGTAGACGGGTCCAAATTGAAAGCATTTGCAGACGACAAAATAAACGTTACTCAAGAAGTGAAATTTGTTTCCAGCTGGAGAGAAAACATTGTGGGTAAAGGAGAAAATGCTGGTTACCAGCATTTTCTCCTTTTCCCACAATGTTTTTAAAGGGCTTCTATCTCAGGGTCGTAAAAACCTGGGATTGTTTGGTAAAGGGTTAAGAGAATTCCCAACTTGACATTTTCACTATCCTGCAGCTATTTTGAAATTGTGAGACTTGTGATGTCACAGATATTTCTGAACAAAGCATTGTTTAATTCTGAGAGCTGGCGCCTATCGATGCCGACGCCAAACAATAGGCACTCATCAAATGATAAAGCGTCACGTGATCCAGCAGACGAAGTAAATCGTCCAAGGTCCTACTAAAATTGCAAGTGAAAAAGGATCAAAGAAGGGTAAGGTACATTAAGTAAATATTACGGCGACATTGGACACCAGTTACATCGTTCACACTTCCGGTTTTTTTCTTTTACACTCGGAGCTTCTACTACAGAGATCAACCTTCGATTAACTCCTTCACTGTTACTTCCACCTTGGATAGGTTTCTGTGGAAGGCGTAGATCAAGATCAGACTGCACAGAACGTGCAGTCTGATCTTGGATCTACACTGTCCGTCATTTAATACTAATCTTTGACCAAAATCAGCTTCAAATGCGTTGGAAATATATTTTTAGATCCGAGAAAGAGAAAAGTAAAACCCATTTAGTTGGCACCGAAACAGTTAAAGAAATAGAGGACATTTGGTGTTTTTTTTTTTTTCGGTGAAAGATCGACATTTATTTCATCGAGTGAACACCATCGGTAATATTTTCACGAGTGGCGCAGCCACGAGGGGAAATACTACCGATGGTGTTCACATGAAATAAATTTCGATTTTTCACAAAAATAAAACCAAATACAGTATTCTATTTATTTTATGCTTTTAATCTTTTCCGGGAGGAGCTTTATCAAAATCCAGTACAGTTCTTTTCCGTTATTCACCGTGGCGTACCCCTCCCGCATAGCAACGCATTACAATATTACGTCAAGCCCGAGAAATGTAAGGTATATCACATCACATGTACAGGGAAAACGTAGTGCTTTTAATGAAGCTATTGCCCAAGCTTGTAGGGGCTGTTTTAATAGATGGCTGGTGCATCGGTAAAATGCTAGTTGTTCATAGTTGAATGAATCGCACAAGTAGTGTTGTGTAAGAAAACGTGTATTTTATTTTGTAATTCAAAGTAATGGTTGTCGTCTTGAAAAGTAGTCCGGTTCTGTGCATAAAATGTACAATTAAGATAGATGTATATTTGGAGAATGCTATCTAGCAGAAGATAATGCAACAATTGCACTTACCAGTAAACCTTCTCGTCGTCAATGGCAACAACAAGTGCTGTGATGGATATGAGATAGAAGAGGCAGTCACGTGTCATGGGATACCATGTTAGTTTCACCAACTGTAAATAGAACGAAATGCGCTCTTCAGTGTTGACTCTCCAACCTGTCTCCTTATTTCGTGTCTAATGCAGTTTTAAACTTATTTCTTAGCAGCCAGTGCGCCTATTTAGGTATGTGATTCCTTTAACATTTCTACGTATAGGTTTTTATAATTACTACTGTCTAATATTGATTTGAAATCGCAACTAACGATTAAAGAGCCCTGTGCTTTACCAGTGACCACAACAGTCTTATTCTTCAGAATTTTGTCAACGTGAAAGTAACAGAACTTCTGATTGGCTAAACCATTCGGTTTAGCTAATCAGACGTTCTGTTACTTTCACAGTTAGAAAATATATAAGAGTAAGTCAAAGAATGTTCTTTAGAATGATTGGTAAATACAGACCCAGGTCGCCGCTAGCAACCATTTGGTTTAGCCAATCAGACGTTCTGTTACTTTCACAGTTAGAAAATATATAAGAGTAAGTCAAAGAATGTTCTTTAGAATGATTGGTAAATACAGACCCAGGTCGCCGCTAGCAACCATTTGGTTTAGCCAATCAGACGTTCTGTTACTTTCACAGTTAGAAAATATATAAGAGTAAGTCAAAGAATGTTCTTTAGAATGATTGGTAAATACAGACCCAGGTCGCCGCTAGCAACCATTTGGTTTAGCCAATCAGACGTTCTGTTACTTTCAGAGTAAGAAAATATATAAGAGTAAGTCAAAGAATGTTCTTTAGAATGATTGGTAAATACAGACCCAGGTCGCCGCTAGCAACCATTTGGTTTAGCCAATCAGACGTTCTGTTACTTTCAGAGTAAGAAAATATATAAGAGTAAGTCAAAGAATGTTCTTTAGAATGATTGGTAAATACAGACCCAGGTCGCCGCTAGAAACCATTTGGTTTAGCCAATCAGAAGTTCTGTTACTTTCAGCTAGAAAATCTTGAAGAGTAAGGCAAAGAATGTTCTTAAGAATGGTTGGTGAATACGGACCCCGATAATCAACGGTAAAACTGATTTCTTGCAAAATTCCTAGCATAGCGTAGGTGTAATCTCGAAGCATTGTGAGTATTGCTGAGTTTTTTTTTTCCTTTCTAGAGGCATTGTTCCCGTCTCTTTTGATGAAAAACTAATCATACGTTTCAAAAAAAAAAAGAGAGAATAAAGAAATAATTCCCAACGAGGCCATAATGTATCTCGTCGGGAAAAAGATTTTTTTATTGTAGAGCAGAGCAGAACAGACAAATTTATTTCATTTCGTAGGCCTCCAGCCCAAAATACAACACCATGCAACATTATCGTCGTAATGCTCAGAGGGATTGCTTAGTTGTGTTAAATCTATAAAAATTCTTTATTACTCCAATGTAAAAAGGGGAAATGTTGCGAATACTGTATTTTATCAGTTGTATATATGGTCAGATGGCAGGGGACTTGGAAACTTGTTCACGACTGTGGTTAATCATGTTGCCCCGAGCCAAAGGCGAGGCGGCGACATGATTCACCACAGCCGTGAACAAGTTTCCAAGCCAAGCCCCCCCCCCCCCCCCCCGCCCCCGCCACCTGACCGTACAACGAATTTATTATACTGCAATGTATTACCATTTCAACGTTTGCTAAACGAATTTTATCTGTTTTTTTTTTTGTGAGTACCCTGACGAAGCAGAATTTCCCTTCTGAGTGCCCCAATTCAATGAAAACTGACGTCACTGGGAATTGACGTCACTGAAACCTTGGTATTATGTGCTAAAACGTGCCACTTGGCGCATAATCTTGATGTTAATCTTGATCGATGCCGCCATTTTAGATGTTGTGTTGATATTGTAGTCATATATACGGGGCTCCCGAAAGGGAAACTGCTTTTACGTTGGTTTTGTCAGTGTACATGATACATATGTTCGGGGCATATTATACAATCAGATCACAAGAAATTTCTTTGCAGTATGATAAAAACCCTTTACCATGCAACACTATTTACAAACAGCAAAAAGTATCTATTCAAGTCAGCCTGTGCACATTGCACAAGCTGATCTGTGTCGATACTTTTTGTTGATGCATTAAACCTCCATGTCGCAGATCATAGCTCAAATTTATTTCGAAATCACTTACCATGCCTGCTGTGAGTGCACACATGCCAATGATAAAAAGAATATTGAATACGGCTGATCCGACGATCGTTCCAACGCCGACGTCACTTTTTGCGATAAAAACACCTGTTTAAAGAAAATAATTGATTTATTAACTCTTCACCAAACGGCAGAATTGTAAACTAGCCAAAATGAAAAGCATTTGCAGACGACAAAGTAAACTTAGCTGAAAAAAATATATATAAACTTGGTTTTTGGAAGTCTAGAAAATATTGTGGGAAAAGGAGAAAATGCTGGTTACCAGCATTTTCTCCTTTTCCCGTAATGTTTTCAAACGGATTCTTTCTGCTGAAGTAAAGTTGAAAATTCAATTTAGTTGCGTTGTTTGCAGTGCCCTGGATCCCGCTGCCATCGTTTAAAGCATGACTGATTTACTACTTATTGTTGGTGCAATAATTCTGACTTTTTTACACATGATTTTCAAAACATATCCAAAAGACAACAAAACTCGCGGAAATGCGTTAGTTTTAAAAATACATTCATCTTCCACGAACAGACATACATGTACCTTGTATGTAACAGAGACTTTAAAGTAAAGGAAACTAACATAGGAAGTAAATAAAACATTAAAGATATTTATACACACCAATTACGGAAGTAAAAAATTCCGGAGCCGAACTTCCGGCCGCCATAAAAGTAGCACCAGCGACATCTTCTTGGAGATTTAGCCCTGAGGTAAACCACGAAAGATAATTTAGTTTTGTATTTTCTTTTTTATTTTCTTAATTAAACTAGGGTCTGTATTTAAAAACACTATTGGCCTTATGGTGGATTTGGAAGAAAACACAAATTCCGATTGGCTAAACCATTTAGTTTAACCAATCAGAAAATGCGTTACTTTCAAATTTAGAAAATTCTTGAGAATAACACTAAGACCGTCTAAAGAATGCATAATTTAGAAATGTCTACTTTATTTGAATATTTCGGCTTTTGCCTTCACTTTATCAAGAAATTTGACGTGAACTTGATGCATTCTACATTTTGTGACTCCTTTCAACCCACCATTTTAAAATGGAAATACTTTAAAAATGGAAAATCATTTAAAGGTATTTTCAGTGCTACTTACGTTCACAGATGACCTCTAATGAGGACACAAAGTAATCATCACAGACAATAGCTAAAGCTCCGAACATATACAAAGCTAGAAACACATGGACTGCTATGGCACCGTCTCGTGTTTGGCGTTCAGTGAAGAAATTATTAGGGAACTCTTCTATAGCACGTTTTGTACAGTTAAGTGCCTCCACACCTGAAAAAAGAAAGATCATTTAACCCAATACCACACAATGCCTACTTCTGAAAACCCTTAGAAAGAAGCCTTTAGAAAACATTGTGACTAAAAGGAGAAAATGCTGGTAACCAGTACTTTCTCCTTTTTCCCACAATGTTTTTCTGCTCGTCACAAAACAAATTTCAAATTTTCAGCCACTTTTATCGCGTCGTCTGCAAATACTTTTGATTTGGACAAGTCTAAGATATTGTCGTTTAGTAATGAGTTCAGGAAAGGTCACCCTAATGGCATTCGTGTAACATCGCCTTTCATCGTACAGAGTCGGCTAAGACTCGTGTAATCTGTAATCGATGCGGAGAACAAGCGTCTACAGGCCGATCGATTACGGATTACCCGAGTTTCAGCCGAATCTGTACGTTTTTCGGCGATAAAAGGATATTTTACAGGAATCCACATTCGGGTGCCTTGTCCTTAAAAAATATGAGCCATGCTCTGTGAACAGGGGGCTTAGAACATATGCTCTGTGAACAGGGGGCTTAGAACATATGCTCTGTGAATAGGGGGCTTAGAACATATGCTCTGTGACCAGGAGGCTTAGAACATATGCTCTGTGCACAGGGGACTTAGAACATCTGCAAAAAGTTTCGACTCGTGTCAGCCTGCGCAGTCCGCGCAGGCTGACATGGGTCGATACTTTTTGCAGCTTGGTAATTTTCTGTATATCGAAGGACCAGTCTACCCCGTGATTCAGTCGGTTGTTGAACAAGTGGATTATATGGATCCTTAATTAGGTGATGTCTTGCTTGGTACACTATATCACGGAAATGAATAAAGCCCCAATTTTGCAGAGTATGCATTATATAGAAAGAGTGCAAAAGGTACGGGAATATGACTATTGTAGCTATTTTGTGGTTTAATATGAAAAGAAAATAATAATAATAATAATAATAAAAAATAATAAGAATAATGATAACAACAACAACAAAAACAACAAGATTAATAATAATGATGATGCTGATGATGATATTGATGATGATGATGATGATAATAATAATAATAAAGGCTAAAAAGAGTATCATGGTTGATCTTCTTTTAGAATCTGTTCTCAATGTTTCTGAAGAGAGAGAGAGAGAGAGAGAGAGAGAGAGAGAGACAGAAAGACAGAGAGACAGAGAGGGACAGAGACGGGGGTAGACAAAGAGACAGATAGAGAGCCAGACACGGGGGGTGAAAAAAGTCTAACTATTTCACAAACACAGTGTTCCCCCCTTTCTCTCTCTCTCCCCCTCCCTCTCTCCCTCTTTCTCTCGAAATGTCAAGTGAGCAACTTGGGGCTCTTAGGGAGCTCTTATGTACAAAACAAATAGGTATCGTGTAACAATGTAACCATTTGGTTTAGCCAATCAGAAATTGTGTAACTTTCAAATGTAGAAAATTCTTGATAAAAATTATGACTAAAACTCTCTTAAGAATGGTTTGGGGAATACGGACCCTGCGTTACTATCATCCTAGAAGGGAAACATCTTTGTCGGCTAGGAAAGCGTTTGAATAAATGATATTTCGATAATTCTTGATCCAATTTCAGATTTTAGAAAGTAACACAATTTCTGATTGGCTAAACCATTTGGTTTAGCCAATCAGAAATTGTGTTACTTTCAAATTTAGGAAATTCTTGAGAATAATACTATGACTGTTCTAAATCTTTATCCTGTTAAGCAAAAAAAACCCACAACTTTCAAGCCTTTTGTAAATCCAAGCTTTTCTATTTTGAAATAATTTTTGAAGGAAAAAGCATCTCCACATCGGACAATGTAGATCCAAGATCAGACTGCACGTTCTGTGCAGTCTGATCTTGATCTACGCTGTCCGCAAAAGGTCAGTGAGTTGTGCTTTGGTCAAATATAGTTTGTGAATACGAATCCTGCCTTATCACCATCTTAGAACGGGAAAAACATCTCTGACATTTCGCAGAAAACATCTTTCCTGTCGCTTAATAAGTAATCAATAATTCTTGTGCCTTTCAATACTTGTCGTATAACACTTTACCAAACGACAAAAATCTTTGACTCCTCCAAATTGAAAGTATTCGCAGACGACAAAATAAATCTTACGGAAATAATCGGATTTCTTTATGAAATGTAAGAAAACGATGTGGGAAGAGGAGAAAATACTGGTTACCAGCATTTATTCCTTTTCCCACAATGCTTTCAAAGGCTTTTCATTGTTTCTGTGGGGGTCATTAAAACCTGAAATTGGTTTGTATATAGACCTAAATAGCCTCGTATTGGATCCATCCTCCAAGAAAATGGTTGTCTCCATATACTTCTGATCAGACTCTCCAAAGTCCTATATTGGATCTACACCATTTAAGCTATATGTTTTCTAATACATTCTGGCAAAAGCAGCATTGAAATTACAATAGTGAGGTTTTCTTGCTTTAACCCTTTACCAAACAATCCCTGGTTTTTACGACCTTGAGAAAGAAACCTTTTGAAAACATTGTGGGAAAAGGAGAAAATGTTGGTAATCAGCATTTTCTCCTTTTCCCACAATGTTTTTTTCTATCCTGCTGGAAACTCAATTTCAATTTTTGAGTTATGAGTATGTTCATTTTGTCGTTTGCAAGTGCTCTCAATTTGGACCAGTCTAAAATTTTGTCGTTTGGGGAAGGTTTAAGTCTCCAAGCCATTCAACCCTTTACCAAACAATCCTGAATTTTAACAACCCTGAGGGAAAAAAGGCATTTGAAAACGTTATCGTAAAAAAGAGCAAATGCTGGTAACCAGCATCTCTTCTTTCCCATAATGTTTCCTGTCCATTAAAAGACATATTCATCATTCGAGCCACGTTGAATATGTCGTCTGCAAATTCTTTCAATTGAAAAAAAGTGTCAAAATTTTTCGTCTGGTAAAGGGTTAACTCTTTACCACACGAGAAAATTTTAGACTGGTCCAAATTGAAAGCATTTGCAGACGACAAAATAAAGGTGACTGAAAAATTGGAATTTCTTCTGGGAAGGGTAGAAAACACTGTGGGAAAAGGAGAAAATGCTGGTTACCAGCATTTTCTCCTTTTTCCACAGTGTTTTCAAAATGCTTCTTTCTCAGGGGCGTCAAAAGTAGGGATTGTGTGGTAATGGGTTAAAGCATTTAACAATTTAACAATGCCAAGTACATGTATATAAATTCAGTCTTTATTTTTTTACTTCTCTAATAGACGTCTGCGCATGTCATATTCTTCGAAGATTCGACTATCTTATATGACGCTTCAGTAGCCCCGAAAGTGGTCAGACTGTAATATTACGCTCTATAAAGTAGCAATGTTGAAAATAGCTTTTATCAATACGTTTGAGGACAAATGAGACCTATTTAGCTCCAGATTTCTCTATACTGCTGATCATAGCTGAGTGAATAGCACGAGGTAGCGTTTTATTGAGTAAACGTTTATTTCAGTTTGAAATTCAAAGTAACGGTTGTCGCGTAGGAAAGTGGTTCGGTTCTGTACCCAGGATGCCCAAATTAGATAGATGAGTATTTATAGAATGCCATCAAGCGGGAGATAATGCTTTAATAGAAGATGATTTTGGTCACATAAGGCATCTGGATGCAGACGGTGTGGATCCAAGATCAGACTGCACTTTTTATGTAGTCTGATCTTGATCCACACCGGACGCAAAAGGTAGCTATATATAGCCATTGGCAGTAAAAGAGCAAACAGATGATACCATGCAAATGCTATTAGACACCCTCGCCAGAATTCTTTCTATGTTTAATTAACCTTTACCAAACAATCCCTGGTTTTTACGACCCTGAGACAGCAGCCTTTTGAAAACTTTTCTCCTTTTCCCACAATGTTTTCTACCTTGATGGAAAGAAATTTCAATTTTTGAGTTACGTTTGATTTGTCGTCTGCAAATGCTTTCAATTTGGACCAGTCTTAAATTTTGCCGTTTGGTAAAGAGTTAAAGCTTTAGATTTCCAAAATGATTTGGGGTCACAGTTCATGATCAGGAAGCAGACGGTGTAGGTCCAAGATCCGACTGCTTTTCTTTTGCAGCCTGATCTTGATATATACATTCCCCGCTGAAAAGGTAGTGTGTTTCTACCATTGGTATTTTCAGAGTACAAGGCTGATGCCATGCAAATACTGTTAGATACTCTCGCCTCAAGTCTTTTCTGTGTTTAAATCTTTACCAAACGACACAATTTTAGAGTTTTCCAAATTCAAAGCATTTGCAGACGACAACATGAATGTGACTAAAGAATTGAGATTTGTTTTAGGAAGGGGAGAAAACATTGCGGGAAAAGGAGAAAATGCTGGTTTCCAGCATTTTCTCCTTTACCCACATTGTTTTCAAAAGGCGTCTTTCACATGCAGGGGTGTTAAAAGTCTGAATTGTGTGGTAAAGGGTTAAAAATTAAGATTTCCACTGCAATCAAAGATGATTTTGGGTCACGGTTTATGATCTGGGAGGGGACAGTGTAGATCCAAGGTCAGACTGCACGTTCTATGCAGTCTGATCTTGATCCACGCCGCCCGCGAAAGATAGCCTTGTTACCACCAACGGCAGTGACAGAGAAACGTAATAAAGTCATGCACATGCTATCAGATACCCTCGCTTAAAATTTAAAGTCTAAAAGTAGAGATTTCCAGTGCAATCGAAGATGAGTTTGGGTCATAGTTTAACATCTGGTTGCGGATTGTGTAGATCCAAGATCAGACTTCACCTTCTGTACAGTCTGATCTTGATCTACGCCGTCCGCAAAAGGTAGCTTTGTTAACACTATCGGCAGTGACAGTGTAAAGATTTGATGTCATGTCATGTCTATTATCTACCATTGCTTCAATTTATTTCAACATTTTAATGTAGATTTACTGGTGCAATTGAGAATAATTTTTGGTTACAGGTCAGGACCTGACAGCAGACGGCGTAGATCAAGATCAGACTGCACAGAACGTGCAGTCTGATCTTGATCTACGCCGTCCGCAAAAGGTTACTTTGATACCACCATCGGCAGTGACAGTGTAAAGATTTGATGTCATGCAAATTCTATTAGATACTGTCGCTTCCAATAAACCTCATCTTCACCTTCCATTGACCTCCGCGGCTTCAATAATCAATCTTGTTTACACATCTTTTATTTTTACATATTTTAGTCTTCGTGTTGTTTAAAATCAGCCCGAAACTGATGCTGAAAATTGTGATTGAGATTTCTGCTATGCTAATGATACCCCAAAGCCAGAGTGTAGTTATCTATCTTGTTACCGGTTTGTACATTTGTTGGCTTTTCAATTTGGAGACAGTTAATTCTAGGGATTTTCTTGGCAAAGGTCGCTGGCCAATATTTAGAAAAAGGCATCATTAATTTTACGTGCGACAACGTTTTTTTTTTATTAACTCACCTGAGTACGAAATGCTCTCTGTGAGCATCTGTGATCCTACTGCGTCTGTCGTCCGAACGTGAACATTTACCTTGTTTCCACTTACAAAAGCCACATTTTCTGTCAGTTACTTATGAAAGATGATAGAAAGGTTTGTTTTGATGATATCTTGGACAAGTTCGAAATTGAGTCTCGTTAGGTCAAAAGTAGGTCACTGGGCGAAATGTTAGAAAAAGAAAACATGTGAGCACTGGCCACAAAGTCAGCCTGATACTCTTGAAACTGGGTCAGAATGTTTGTCTTGATGATATATTTAATAAAAAAGTAGGACACAGTGCTGAATTCGTAAAAAAATCCATGTGTGCACTCTAGAGGGTACACTTTCAGACTGAAACGTATAAAACTTGGTGTTTGTCTTGACGTTATCAAGGACAACTTCAAAATTGGGCTAAGTTGGGTTAAAAAGTAGGTCACATGAGTCAAATCTGAGAAAAGAACATGGTGTGCACTCTCGAGGCTACATCTTAAGCTTGATACTCTATAAACCTGATCAGAATTTTTCTTTTTTTTTTTCGACAATTTTAAAATTGGGAACAGAAAGTAGGTCACTGGGCCAAATCTGAGAAAATCATTGTTTTCACTCTGAAGGGTACATTTCAGCCTGATACTCTAGAAACTTGGTCAGAATGTGTGTCTTGATGATATCATGAAAAAGTTTGAAATGGGGTCATGTCGGGTCAAAAAATAGGTCACAGGACCAATCCAAGAAAAACCTTGTATGCAATCTAGTGGCCACATTTCAGCTTAATACATATTAAACTTGGTCAGAAAAATTAACTTTATGAAATCTCATACAAGTTTTAAGCTGGGTCACAAAAGATGTAGGTCACTGGGCAAAGTCCTAGAACAGATGTACACGTGCGCAGTCTAGAAGCCACAATTCAGCTTGATACTTATGAAACATCGGAATACTTGTCAAAATGATATCTCTGACAAGTTCAAAAGTAGGTCAAGTTGGACAAAAAGTAGGTCACTTACACGAATACGTTTTACATCATTAAAACCACGTTCTCTTCATCTTTATCAACCAAAGATGACTTAACCCATTACCACACAATCCCTACCTTTGACGACCCTGAGAAAGAAGCCTTTAGAAAACATTGCGGAAAAAGGAGAAAATGCTGGTAACCAGCATTTTCTCCTTTTCCAACAATGTTTTCAACCCTTCACTAAACAAATTTCAAAGTTTCAGTCACTTCTATTTTGTCGTCTGCAAATGCTTTCGATTTTGACAAACCTAAAATTTTGTCGTTTGATAAAGAGTTAACTCAGGTGAGTGCTTTAGGACCAATGACCATCTTATCTTTAACGCGTTATCATCCGGCAATATTTTAGACCTATCCAAATTAAAAGCATTTGCAGACAACAATTTCAGAGTGGCTTAAATGGTGCAGTTTTACTTTGATAGGGAAGAAAACTTTGTGGGAAAAGGAGAAAATGCTGGTTTCCAGCATTTTCTCCTTTTCCTTCCCACAATGTTTTCGAAAGGTTTCTCCCTCATGGTCGTTAAAAGTCGTCATTGTGTGGTAAAGGGTTAAACAGATTCGTCCTTATGACCTATGAATTATACTTGCAAGATGCAGTGTTCTGGCTTTGTTCATTAACTATAATGGAATATAATCAATTAAATGCTCGTAAATCGTTTTAACCCTTTCTAGAACAATTCCTGGTTTTTACGACCCCGAGAGCAAAGCCTTTTGAAAACATTGTGGGAAAAGAAGAAAATGCTGGTAACCAGCATTTTCTCCTTTTCCCACAATGTATTCTACCTTACTCAGTTTCAGTTTTGGAGTTACGTTTATATTGTCGTCTGCAAGCGCTTTCAATTTGGGCCAGTCAAAAATATTGTCGTTTGGTAAAGAGTTTAAAGAAAACTAGATCTCCATCATACCTTTATTTATTTATTTATTTATTTATTCATTCATTCATATTTTGACAGTGTGGCCAAAATAATTTGGAGGGAAAAATGTCAAGAAGACGACATGTTTTCAGGCTGTTACTCTGAAACAACAACAACAAAACAACAACAAAAATTGTTGCTATGTTTAAAGATACGTAGTGAGGTACTGAACAAATTTCAATGTTAAAGAGATGTTCAATCATTTTCCCACAGTGTATTTAAATCTTTCGCACTAAAGTTCAATAATTTTAGCTTCCATTAATTTGTCGTCTGCAAATGTTTTCAAATTACACAAATTGGAAATTTAAAGTAACAATAAAGGCAAAACATAAACAAAGTGGGTGTTTAAATGCATCTGATTTTATATCATACCATCTAAAAGTATGAAAATTATTGTGAAGACGACAATGTGTCACTGCACTGTCGGTCCAAGTGTTAGTCTCTGACACAGAAATTAATTTCAAAACTATAGGTTGAAACCGGCCTGGTAGCTGTGTCTTTTGTTTACTTTTTGCCTGATTTTAAAATTCTTTTTTTTTCTGCCAGCGACTAACATATGGTTCCACCACACGATAATAGAATGTCATCTCAACAATATTTTCCATACTTTTGAACGGTATGATTTAAATTTAAATATATTATGACACTTGCTTTGATATTTTAGACTTTACTGGGGCTTTAATCTAGTAAATAGTAAAAAAAAAATGTCGCTTCTGAAAACGTTTTACTGCAACCAGCTTCGACTTTTGTCTTGTTTTTCGTTCAGCCGATGGCATTTAAAAACCGATTAATTGTTTTTTTGTTCCAATCAGTTAGGGAACGTTTTCCGCCATTAACGTGCTCATACGTCACTAGTGTGTCACTCACAGATGGGTGTAATGTGTTCACCTTAATTAGACTTTTATAAGGGAGTGCTACCTCAAACCTTTACCACACAATCTCGAGTTTTAACGACCATGAGAAAGAAGGCTACTGAAAACATTGTGGGAAAAGGAGAAAATGCTGGTAACCAGCATTTTCTCCTTTTTCCCACAATGTTTTCTACCCTATCAAAGGCAGAAATTAATATCTGACTCATACCTAATATGTCGTCTGCAGATGCTTTCACGTTGGTCTGGAACAAAGGTTTGTCGTTTGGTAAAGGATTTTTAACTCTTTACCAAACGACAAAGTTTTAGATAAGTCCAAATGGAAAGGATTAGCAGACGACAAAATAAACGCGACCGAAAATTGAAATTTGTTTCAGGCAGAGTAAGAAACATGGTGGAAAAAGAAGAGAATGCTGGTTTCCAGCGTTTATCTCTCTTTCCTACCATGTTTCAAAGGCTTCTTTTTCTTGGGCGCTAAAAGTCACTGTTGTGTAGTATATGATTTTAAAGGAAGCCAAAAGCGATTCCTGGAAAAATAACCGTAAGGTGCGTTTCAGCCAAACATAGCAATTCCAATAATTGTTTTCAGGAAACAACTTTTCTTTCTCAGGCACAACATAGCTGAGTTTCAGAGAAATTTCAACTCTTTTTGGTGTGAAAATTTTGTTTATCTTTGTTCCTGTTCAAGTCTTTCCCAACCCCGGACTCTTAACAAAACTATAAACTTTTACAATTGCACAAACAGAATAACAAAATTTTTAATTGCACATACTCGTACAGAATAGAACAGAACGATGTTTTATTAGACGAATACAAGAGCATATTTAGCCAAATTACATGATGTAAATAACAAAGCATTCGTCAAGCTCTGTTTGTCCGTCTGCCAGTCTGTCTCTTTGTCTGTCTGTCTGTTTAGACAGTGTAGGTTGGTTGTATTGGAGTTTAACGCTCCGTTTTAACAACTTAGGCCAAATCACGACAGTCAGCGGGCCTCCACGTGTGTTTCCTGGCTTTCTCACACCAGTACTGACTTTGAAAACATTATGGGAAAAGGAGAAAATGCTGGTAACCAGCATTTTCTCCTTTTCCCAGAATGTTTTCTATCCTGTCAGAAATAGATTTCATAATTTGTGCAATATCCAATATGTCGTCTGTAAATGCTTTCAATTTGGACTAGACTAAAAATATTGTCGTTTGATGAAGAGTAGAGCGTTCTCTAGTTATTCTGATATTCTTTCGTGTCATCTGGTAACAAGCACTTCTCTTTTTCCCAAAATGTTTACTGTCCTGTCAAAGATAAATTTAATTAATTTATATATTCCGTTAGCTGTCGTCTGCAAATACTTTCTATTTGAACCAGTCAAAAATTCTTTCGTATGAAGAAGAATTATGTCGGTTTACTTAAAAAATGTCGTAACTACAGCTTGTAACAAGCTGTAGTTATGATGTTTTCGAAGTAAATCGACGATTAAGCATTCTCTCATGCCTCCTCTCGTTATTCTGTATTCTTTCCGTGTTATATGATATACCCTCGAGCTTTCTATTTACCATATATTATGGTAGACACGAAAAATCACAATTTACTCTCAATGAAGAAGATTGGAGAATTGCCGTATATAGAAAATGCGCGGTAACTGTTAAAAATGCCATATCCTGAAAGGCTAGATTCTTTTACGTTGAAATGAATGTCTTTGTGAAGTTGAAGTACCAGATTCTGTCGCGCCGAAATGTCAATGAGTTTTTCGTTGAAATATCAATTCCAGTCACGTTGAAATGTCCAATTCTGTC
Organism: Tridacna crocea; assembly: GCA_943736015.1. Lineage (NCBI taxonomy): Eukaryota > Metazoa > Mollusca > Bivalvia > Cardiida > Cardiidae > Tridacna > Tridacna crocea. The sequence goes on along the minus strand of OX031069.1, from coordinate 12,299,085 downwards.
ACGTGGAAATGCCAAACCTGACACGTTGAAATGTCGAATTCTGTCACGTCGAAATGCCAAACCTGACACGTTAAAATGTCAAATTCTATCACGTTGAAATCTCAACTCCTTGTCTGTGGAAAAATTAAATCCTGTCTTATTCTAAAGCCAAATCTTTTTGGTGTGAAAAAATTTCTAAGCCTTACACATTGAATTATCAATACATGTCATTTTGAAATGCAAAATACAATCATGTTAAGCTGCAAAATCAAGCAAATTGAAATCTGAATTCTGTCATGTTGAGATACCTAATCCGTTCATATTAAAATGCCGTTTCCTGTTACACTTAAATGCCAATTACGGTCACGTTGAAATGTAAAATTCTGTCACGTTTGAATGTAAAATTCTGTCACGTTTGCAAATAAAATCCCACCAATTTCAAATTTCAAAATCAGTCACGTTGAAATGCCAAATTCTGTCACGTTGAAATATCAGTTTCGGTCACATTTAAATGCCAAGTCCTGTTGCGGTGAAATGTTAAACTGTGACGTTGAAATGCCATATTTCTGTCACGTTGAATTGAAATTTCAAAAGCTGTCAAGTTGAAATACAAAACTACTATACACAGATATAATTCTGTTATACTAAAGTATTTAATCCTGTCACGTTGAATGCAAAATCCCATGAAAAGTGCCCACGACAGTTATTGCCTTTTTCCCATCCTTTTCCAAATTATTGTAAAGTGAAATAATTACAGATTAAATAATGAGTTTTTCAAGATCAGGTGTTAAACCAAAAGGTGCAAGAGCTACTAAAAGCTCAGTAGTTAGCGTGTCAGACTCTTGATCTGGTGGTTGTGAGCTCGATACCTGTTTTAGGCAAACTTTCTCTCCGGCGATTTATCGCCTCTCACCTCTGGTGCATTTGAGAAAGTAGTCAGTGACTTGAAAAAAAGTTGTGTCAGCCCTGGTGTGAGAAAGCTAGGAAACACATGAAAAGATGTACTGACCGCCACGATATGAACTGAGCTGTTAAAATGGCGTTATACTCCCAATTCAATCAATCAATCTGTCTTAAAATAGATGTCTTAGAAGTCTAAGACGATCCATTTGTCGAGAGCCAAGTAGCATACTATGTCATTTAGCGAGAAGCCTTAGAAAATAAATTATCCACGGTGAAAAAAACACTCATTTTCTGTCAACTGGAGATTTGTAGTGCGAGTCATTAGTTGTAATTGGTCTTTCAAAGTTTCTAATGAGCTTCTCCAAAAAGATTTTAAACCGACTTTAAAAGGAACGTAAGCGTGCTAAGAAGGTATAACTCACGGTCTAAGACATTTCCATTTAACGTATATTGTCGATTTACTTCGAAAACCTCGTAACTACAGCTTGTTACAAGCTATAGTTACGAGGTTTTTGAAGTAAACCAACGATATATTCCCGTCTTCTGTCTTTTTTTTTTTTGGCGTAGTTGTATATATACTGGCTTTTGACCTACCGTAGTTTTTGGTTCTGATAACGAATGAAGGAAAGGAAATTTGTGATTGGTCAAAAATGTATATGTTTATTCTAAGGGCCACTGTGGTCAAAATGTAGACATATTTATTCTAAGAACTACTGTGGTAAAAAAAGTAGACATGTTTATTCTAAGGACCAATGCGGTAAAAAAAAAATGTAGACATGTTTATTCTACGGGCTCTTGTGGTCAAAAGTGTAGACATGTTTATTCTAAGGACCACCATGATAAAAGAAAAATGTAGATATATTTATTCTAAGAACCACTGTGGTCAAGAGTATTGACATGTTTATTCTACGGGCTCTTGTGGTAAAAAATGTAGACATGTTTATTCTAAGGGCCACTGTGGTAAAAATGTAGACATGTTTATTCTAAGGGCTACTGCTTATCTGCTGGTAAATTTACGCGGTCTTTCTTTTTTAAAAGATATTTCTTGTTTCTTTTAAATTTGCGTCAAGTTTTACTCTTTAATATTCAATTCCAAGAATTAACTATCAAGAAAGAAGCCTTTTTTGAAAACCATGTGGGAAAACTCATGACTTTCGTCTCATTTGATTTGTCGTCTACAACAGCTTTGAATTTGGATGTGTGAAATATTTTGTCATTTGGTACAGAATAAACATTTCTTACCTTAGACGATAAAATCTTCGACTGGTCCAAATTAAAGCATTTAATGTACCTAGTATTTATCTTTATAAGAGTTTGGAAAGATGTGTAAAAAAGAGAAAATACTGGTTACCATGCTTTTCTTTTTTTCTTTGCACAATGTTTCGAAAAGACCTTTTTTCATGGTCATTAAAACATGGAACTAAAGTTTAAAAATTACACAGTGGATATGCGATCCTTGCAGCAGACAAGTGGTACGTAAAAACATCTTGGCTCATAAAACGAACCGCTCGTCACGCGAAACTTCTCAGTTTTCTATTTTGATCTCGCCGCAATTATTGTTAAATTATGTGATGATAATTGTCACGATGGTTAACGGCCCTAAAACGGTACATGGCTTACTTCCTCCGACTCGCTTATCTGCCGTTCTTGTGTGACGTCACAGTTGATGTAGGCAGTGTACCGTTACTAGACATAGCACAGGGATACGGATGATTGTTTGCAGTTATCTGAATGAGAATTGTGCCAAAAATTGGTAAATTGTGCAGCCTATGGCTAAAACGTCAATTCAGGAACTCACACATTCAGTATGTTCAAATTTCCGAAGGAATTAAAAAAGGAAAAGAAAACACTATGGATTCAACATTTAAATAGGGGCCAAACAGTGACGACGGATTTTGTGCTATTGGTTTGTTCGAAATTAAGTCTGAAACACTTCGAGAACAGTCAGTTCTGAATAAGTTCCAGGCTTGCAAAAGAAATTGGTAATAGGAATCTTAGGCTGCGTTAAAACCTGACGCTGTGCCGACATTTGAGACACATTTCGTCGATTTACTTCCAAAACCTCGCAACTACAGCTTGTTACAAGCTGTAGTTGCGAGGTTTTGGAAGTAAACCGACGATTTAATGTTTAGTCTGCAAAAACTTGGACCGTAGATCAGTCTTAAATCTTGTGTTTTGTTACAGAGTTAGAGCAATAGGCTGCTTTCTTACATATAGACCGTCTAAATTTTCAGTGATGAGAGAGGAATTAATCCTTCAAGTATTGTAACAAATCTTTCTCCAGTTTCTACAATGTTCTTACTTCAAGTATAATATCAAATCTTACATCATTGATTACCCCTGTTTAATCAAGGATGTTTTTCAAGGTCCTCGTTTGGAATAAAGGAATGCCCTTACAGCCAATATTGCGAACTTTCTTACGCCCACTTTGTGGTAGATCTAAAACAGTCAATGTCATAAAACTAGTTCTCCCATCCTTAGCTGCTTAGCGCGACTTACTGATCTTTTGCAGACAGTGTAGATCAAGATCAGACTGCACAGAACGTGCAGTCTGATCTTAGATCTACACTATCCGAAAAGGAGATATTATTCCTCTGAATATAACTTAGAAACTGGGATTTTACTATCGAACTGATTTTTTTTCTTTAGTTAATCAGCAGGATAAGAGATAATTGCCATTTTTACGTAATTCAAATTTCTGATTGTGTCAGTGACATGGGCGCAAAACAGAGACTTCGGCAGTTTGATCAATGTTGGAACTATATACCACCCACAACTTCAGTCAATCCTATTACGGTAAAAGCCGAGTCCCGGTCGCTCACTTGGTAGCTTACATCGTCGGTTTACTTCCAAAAACTCGTAACTACAGCTTGTTACAAGCTGTAGTTACGAGGTTTAGAAAGTAAATCGACGACATGACACGAGAACAGGAGGTCGCTGGTTCGATTCCTGGCTCGGCCAATTTCTTCCCGGGGATTGTTGATAAGAATCATTCCTTTCTCTCCATGAACAATTGTTTCGACAATGGTTATGTTGCTTGGAAAACAACATTGTGCGAAGTACTGGAAAAGGAGCCTCCAGGAAAGCATGAATAGGTATACTTGCCACAGCGATATACCTGAAGTAATATTGAGAACGGCAATAAACACCATACAATCAATCAATTAAGGGTTGTGCATCCTAAGGCCGATTTGTGTAACATCGCCTTTCATCGTCGAAAAACGTACAAATTCGGATAAGACTTGAGTAATCGGTAATCGATCGGCCGATAGATGCTGGTTCCCCGCATCAAGTACGGATCACTCGAGTCTTAGCCGAATCCATACGATGAAAGACGATGTTACACGAACCCCATTATGTTGCCCTATTCTTAAAGGTAACAAAAAAGGCTTTCTGTCTTTCTGTGGGTTACAACGTCAACCTTTGAGAGGAGTTGAGTTTATAGATGGATATTTGGCGCTAAATGAGCTTATAAATGTCCCTACCAGACAAAACTTGTTGAATATTTCCACTTGGTACGCTTTAAAGAGACACTTTGTGGTTAGAACTCAATAACACGCACCTGAAATCCAATTATAGCAACACCGATGACGTCATCAGGATATTTCCGTCATTTTGGATCACACTAATTGGCACGCCTGTCAGTCAGGGAAACAATACCCTCTCTATCTATTTGTCTCTTTTTATTCGGCGAATTGACATTTTAGACTCGTTCTAGTATCTAGAAGTGTTCTAGAAAAATGGGAGTAGTCTTGCACAGTAAGACCTATCATAGCGGACATCTCCATTTAAAAGGGAACTTGTATAAAATTGGCCCGCAAAACCCGGGACATACGGACATTTGCGTAAATTATCATCTTGGATCCACCTGCGCAGTCCTCACAGACTAATCCGAAACGACGGTTTCTGTTTTTATGTAATTTTCTGTTTCGTACAAGCCTACTGTAACACAGAATCTAATGTAGGCGGAAAGTGCCGTCTCGGATGAGCCTGCGCGGACTGCGCAGGCTCATCCGAGACGGCACTTTACGCACATGTCCGAATGCCCCTTTTCGCGGGTTGAAAACCGTATTAAGCAAGAAATTTAGGTAAAAAAAGATCAAATTGAACGTAAACATTGACAGATAAAGGAACCGCATGGACAATGTTCCTCAAAACAGTCAGTCAGCACTTCTACTAACTGAGCCTCCATGCTGTGTCATTTTTGAGTTTCAAAGCGTATGGGTTGAGCCCGGAATTTACTTCGGTAACGTTTAGCGCTTGAAATCGAGGAATTGCTGGTTCAATGATGGGCATTATTCAGTTATTTCCCTTGTTTCCTTTCAAGTACTATACTGGTCCTGATAAGATAATTACTTGGTTTTTATCCTTGAATTTCTCGCACTGAACAGCTTTGTTCCTGAGATACTGTTTCAAGTAAATCTAGTTATATTATTTTACGGATGGATATATACGTAGTTTGTTTACGGATGGATATATACGTAGTTTGTTATGATTAAAAATAGGATTCAATTTTAATTATATGCAGATATATCACATACATCTAAATCAATCTTATACTTATCGCAACATCCCCACTGGAACCAAGGTTAAAAACAAAGAAATAAATGTGAAAGGACCAATCTGTTATTTAGTTGTCCCTGGTCTTTATCTGGCAAGGGAGACGATTTTATTTACAGGAAGACAGGCGGATTCTTTCCGCAAACTGATAATACTCATTACGACATGATTTATTCCTCTCTCATCGTTAACCATTGTCTCAACGATGCTAATGTGGAAAAGCCTAGGCAGAGAATTGAAAGGAAAGTACGAAATATTTCTAAAGAAAATTCCAGGAAAGCATTATATACTGCCTTGTCCACCGCTATATAACGGTCTAAGTGCTGAAAACAGCGTTTAACATCAGACAAACAAATCAGTTTATCTGGCAATAGTGACCTCAGGATAACTTTGTCTGTCCTCAATAGAGATACAATGATAACAAACTTATTGTAATGAGATTAGCTGTACCCTTATATACTGTTTAAATGTCCAGTTGCGGCCAAAAGATAACAATTTGTGTGTTAAAATGCATTTAGTCAGGCCCACGACCTACAAAATAAGAATCAGCAACTCTACCTCTGTGCTGTAGTACAAATTGGCAGGTTGCCGTGTTTAAAGCTTTAGCACGCAATCCCGAATTGCGGAAAACAGGCTTTTGGAAACATGTTGGGTAAAGGAGAAAATGCTGTATGTTTACCAACATTTTCTCATTTTCGCAAAATGTTTTCTTTCGCATCACAGTCAAATCTCATCATATGAGCAATGTTTAGTTTGACGTTTGAAAATGCTTTCAGTTTTGACAAGTCTTAAAATTTGTCGCGAGGTAAAGACTTAAAATGTTTTTTATTCCTTGTCATAAAATAACTAACTCTTTAGTAATATCTGTCGTGAAAATACAAAATATCTCGCCACGTCCTTCCTACTCTAAACATGTATTTCTTTCTATGTTTTAAAATCATAACCATTTTCGCAAAGGAATTAAATTGGCCGTCGTTCTGAGGGTTTCTAAACATAAAATATCTTTAAAATAAAAAACATGGACGGCGTAAACTTGCCAGCAATTAGGCAAGGACCCTTAGAATAAATATGTCTACATTTTTAACCACAGCGGCCCTTAAATGTGCCAATATTTTTGACCAATCAAAAATTCCCAATTATTCATTTGTTATCAGTACCAAAAAGTAGGTCAAGGCCAACACATTCATCTATGCCGAAAAAGGACACTGCAGGACAAAATATACTATAACGCCTCTTTAATATTCAACACGGCAGTTGTTGCAGCAACTCTAGCTATAACATCGTAAAATATAATTCATGGCCTTCAACACGCGAAAAGGGACATTAGGATAATTGCGTAAAGTGTCGTTGCGGATCAGCCTGCGCAGTCCGCGCAGGCTGATCCGAGACTACACTTTACGATTACATTCGATTTTACACCACAGTAGACATGCATGAAAGAGAAAACTGCACAAGAACGGAAAGTGTCGTCCCAGAATAGCCTGCACGGACTGTGCAAGCTGATCCAAAACACACTTTACGCAAATGTCTGAATGCCCCTTTTTCGCGTGTTTCAGGGTAATCATTATACCGTTGAAACATGATGCTCACAGCAATGAATGGAATCAAGTAAAACTAATTTCGTTCGCTTCTAACCTCAAACGCTCTTGGCACATCTCAAGGTAACCGCGCAGACAGCGCAGAAAAAGACCCATCTTGATGTCTAAAGCCGCCAGCAGGGGTTGAGAATGGGTAAAGAAACAAACACGAATTTACATGAAAACCTTCAACTTTATACTTTTGCATAGAAAATAATAATAATAAAACTTGATACAAAAGCAGGGCATAAATCAGCCGGTCTCCTTTCAAAGTAAGTAACAAAAAAACAGAATCTGTCTATATCGATAAAGGTATTTGGAATCCGAGCGTCGGCTGAGACTGAAAAGAACAGATACGGAGAGACGCAAAAAAAAACCGTATATATTCATCAATCATTCTAAAGATTGTTACCATTCTAAAATCTACGACTAACCATATTGCTTCACTTTTACCAGACGAGAACAAGCCCCGGTAGCTGAGTCGGTTGCATACAGGACTTGAGAACAGGGAGTCACCGGTTCGATCCCTGGCTCGGCCAACTTCTTTCTTAGGGCTGTTGATAGTAATTACGAAGGGTTTTATTCTTCTCTTACTACTAACCATTATTTCGGTGATGGTTATGTTGGGTACCAGCCAGTGACATAGAAAGAATGTTGTTCGGAGTACTGGTACAAATAACTCCAGGAGAGCATAAATCGGTGCACGGGCCACCGCTATATAACTGAAATAATGTTGAAAACGCTGATAAACACTTTAAATTCAATCTGTCAATCAGTCAGTCAGTCAATCAATCAATAAATCGGACCTTTGTCTAGTGAGTGAAATATCTGGAAGATTACATCAATGGGGAATCTGGACCAGGTTTCATGAAAAAAAAACTTAAAGGTACACCCTTACAGCTACAGAGAAAAAAACGTTAAAATGTGAACCAGTGTAGAATAGCACAGCTGTTAGAACATTATAAGTTATAAATATGTATATAATTTAAGGGATAGAAAACGCTGGGGTTTTTTCCTCGTTTAAAACTGGGAACGATAACAGCCATTGCACTGAAGACCTCTTAAACATGATATGCATTTTCTGTCCGTCCTGATCTGTATAATCTTGTTGCCATCAGGAGCAACATTTGGCATATTATGATTATAGTTTAACTCATGTAGGTTATCGAGAAATATCGGTGAAATATCAATCGATATTTTATGGTTATGACCACTATAAAATACCGATTTTTATATTCTAGTTACCTAGGTAAAATGACTCACAACCAGAATTATGACGTCATTTACCTTACATTTTTAGCGCTTGACGTAATGCATTGCTATGAGGAAGGGGTACGCCACGAGGTAAAATTGAAAAAAACTGTACTGGTTTTTTAAAAAATTTCCTCCCAGAGGGGGTTAAAAGCATGAAATAAATATTTCTTTTCGTTTTCAGTTAAAGATCGTGAACACCGTCAGTAATATTTTCACGAGTGGCACAGCCACTCGTGAATATATTACAGATCATGTGCATTCGATGAAATAAATTTCGATCTTTTACCGAGAAAAACAAATATCCCGTATTTCGTAACACAATGATAGAACGGTTTACAAACTGACTGAAAACTGTCTGAAAATGAGAATAGATTCATCTTTGAGTCTCTTGTTTTTTGTTTTTTTTCTCAAATCAGCCTACGGATTCATCTTTCAACTTAAATTGAGTTCCCTATTTGAAACATTAACAGTTATGTTTTCAGGTTCTGAGCTGACACAACGTTTCAGACTTAACCGAGTAAAACAGTGGACTTAAATTTATGAGTTAAGTTCATCATTTCGCTGAGATAAGTCTGAAATATTTGAAGTATGTTGATGTAGTGAAATACGCCACAAATAACGAACACAACTTAAATCAAGAAATAAGTCCCTCAAAGGATTAGAGCGACTTCAGTTTTTTTGGTATTTGCTGAAGACAATGCCACTAGAATTCAATATTGAATTTTGAAGACCATGTATCGTATTTTGTGCAAAGCCGAAGGATATAAACTCAATTTTTCTCAAGCAAATGTATTTTTGGTAGAACTCAGATACGTAATTGGAAATGGGATGCTAAAATACACTGGGTGTGGCCATCTATCGTGGAAATACTAATTTTTGATTGAAATTAGCTTCACTTGCTCATAGCCTTCCACCGGCGCAATGATACTACATTTGTCTACCGATCGCCTGGTCCAGGGTTTTTACGTTCCAAAGCCAGTTCGTCCCGTGGCTTGTTCATCCTATGATAAGCTTTCTTGACATATACCACATCAGAGTTCTCAACACTTTGATTTTTTCCTTGAAATAGGCCCGTGGATAAAAGAATTCATACATCTCAATTGCCAGTTTTCAATCATCTACATGTTAACTGTAAGGTGTAATTTTCAACCATCAAGATTTCTATACTTCAAAATTACTGGTTTTTCATTTTCTGTAAACCTTAATTTCTGAAATGAAGAGTTCATCGTTATTTCTGCCTGCCGTAACGAGATGGTATTGATTTATAGTCATTATATTGGCTTCAAGAACTCCTGTAAAAAGCTTCCTGAAAGTGCCCTAAGAAATATATGTCATTTTGGCAAAAGGGGGTTTAATGTACGTGAGATGTCCGTGGTTGTGAGGTGGAGTGTCTGCCTCGTGACCATAAGGTCCCGAGTTCGATACCCGCGAGCAGGTTTTCAACTTTTGAACTTTTAATTTGCCCACACATTTAGAGCGAGTACTGGTGCAGTTCCCAGGTAGCAGAATCGAGAGACATTGGTATTAGTTGTAAGAACTTGTTTCTTAATCGACGTGAAATGAATGTGAGCTGCGCTCTTGCAAAAAGGGGCTTAACCCATTCCCACACAATCCCTACTTTTGACGCCCATGAGAAAGAAACATTTAGAATGCTGGTAACCAGCATTTTCTCCTTTTCCCCAATGTTTTCTACCCTTCATAAAAAAAAATCCAATTTTCGGTCACTGTAATTTTGTCGTCTGCAAATGCTTTCGATTTGGACAAACCTAAAATTTTTGTCGTTGGAGTTAATGAGTTAATGTATCTCCGTGATACATGATACCAGTCCAAGTCATCACATGATTATAAATCTATGGTGTTAGCCACTTTTTTTTTTTTAAATAATCGACTCAATCATGAAGTAAACCGATCCTTTTACAAAAAGAAAATTGACCAATAGCGAATAGCTTTGGCCCTGGCCAGCCGGCGTGGATTGCCTCCAGAACATAAATTGCATTGTTCATCCCTCGTAATCTGCATTATCTCCCGCTAGATGGCATTCTACAAAATTAATACACATCTATCTAATTTTGGCATTCTGGGTACAGAACCGGACTACTTTTCTACCCGATAACCGTTACTTTGAATTTCAAGGTAAAATAAACGCTTACTTAATAAAACGCTACCTTGTACGACTCATTCAGCTATGATCAGCTAAATTATTATATTTTAGAGAAATTTGGAGTTAAAACAAGACTGATTTCTCCTCAAACTTATTGTTAATAGCCATTTTTTCCATTGCTACTTTAAAGTGCGTATTACTACAATCCCCCAATACTGAAGGGAGTGATGCTTCATGGCAGACAGGTCGAATCTTCAAAGAATATGACATGCACAGACAACGATCAGGGCTCGTATTCACCAACCATTCTGAAGAACGTTTTTTGTCTTATTCTCCATAACTTTCTACACTTGTAAGTAACACAACTTCTGATTGGCTAAACCATTCGGTTTAGCCAATCAGAAGTTATGTTACTTACACATTTAGAAAATCTTGGAGAATAAGACCAAGAATATTCTCAAGAATGGTTGGTGAATACAGGTCCAGGTTGAAAAATCATATTTGAGATTTTACTATCTGCATGCTTGAAAGTTTTATTTAACTAACAGTTTTTTTCCGTCTAGCTGTTAGTATGCATCTATAAAGAAGCCGTTCATTTGTTTGTGCAGAAAGTCTTTCACTGCTTGAGTGACGTCATCATCGGACTTTAAGTGGGCACCGGAAATGGCACGGAATAGATGGAAGTCTGATGGAGCGATATCAGGCGAACACAGAGGATGCCGAATCAATATAAAGTAACCACCATTAACGGCAGCCGTATAAATGGCAGCCTTGCTGGCGGGGGCATCGTCCCAGTGAAACAAAACACCTTTCCTGAGTTTTTTACCGAGCTAAATGTTTTTGTCCCGACTTGTGCATTAAGGGTGATGTTTGATATGCTGCACTGACATAAGAATATCATCAGCATCAAAGAAAACCTAGGTCAAACCCTTTCCATTATATAAAACCATGCATGCCTTCTTTTGCGATAGTGAGTTAGTGTGCCCCATTGTTTAACCCTTTCCCAAACGACAATTTTTTGAGTCTTCCAAACCAAGGCAGTTTGCAGACGACAATTTTAGATTTGGAGAAAATGACAGAATGTTCTCAAAAAGGGTGAAAAACACTGTGGAAAAAGGAGAAATTGCTCGTTACGAGCAATTTCTCCTTTTTCCACAGTGTTTTCAAATGACTTTTACTGCAGACACCTAAAAGCCAGGGCTTGTTTGGGAAAGGGGTAAAGATTGGTAACCCAAATGCGATTCGCCTAAGGTCACCTTTCATCGTAGGGATTCGGGTAAGACTCGGGTAATCCATAATCGATGCGGGAAACCAGCATCTAACGGCCGATCGATTACGGATTACTCGAGTCTTACCCGAATTTGTACGATGTAAGGCAATGAAAAGCGATATTAAGGGTGCGATACCCTTGATTCTTTCAGCGCATATACACTCAGTCTCTTTTAACGCCTATAAGCAAAATCCGCTGAAAAGTCAGACGGATTTTTATCTTAACCTTGACTAAACAAACGGACGTTATAGATTCAAGATCAGACTGCACGTTTTATGCAGTTTAGTCTTGATCTAGGCTATCTGCAAACGTTTCTGTGCTTCTGTAGTACAATAATTCTAATTCTTAATAATAGCAATTTTTTCTAGTATAATATTCCAGAGGAAATAGCTGTTTTCTATTACGGGTCCACTACCTTAACGTAACAAACAATTGCTCCATTACATGAAAAGTCTTCTTTCGCGACGGGCTGCTGTTCAAATAATGTTAAAGGCGGATTGGAAAGATATTGAGACTTAATGTCTGCTCCGCGCAAAAATCTCATGCTCTTTAATGAAAAATAATCGGATTTATTGTCCTTCAATTCCTTTTTGTCTGACGTATGTAAAAAAGCCTCTTAACTCCTCACCAAACGACAAAATGTTGGACACGTCCAAATCCAAAGCATTTGCAGACGACACGTCAAATATGGCATGGATGTTGTAATTCGTCGATGAAAGGATAGAAAAAAAAGTGGGAAATGAAAGGATAGAAAACACTGTGGGAAAATAAGAAAATGCTGGTACCAGCATTTTCTTCTTTTTCCACAATGTTTTCAAAAGCTTTCTCAGTCAAGGTCGCTAAGGTCTTTACCAAACGAAATAATGTTGAACTCGTCGAAATTGAAAGGATTGGCAGACGACACGGCAAATGATGAAATTCGTCTATGAAAGGATAAAAAATATTAAAAAGAGTAAATGCTGATTCCAGCATTTTTTTTCCTTTTTCCCACAATGTTTTCCATGTGACTTTCTTATTCAGGATACATTGTGTGCAGTCTGATTTTGATCTAGCTTGTCCTCTAAAAGGAGAACTCACTCCCTCTTTGCAGCCGAGCGACTAAAACCGCAAATTATGTTTTACTAAAATAAAATCAAGATTTTGTGCCACAACTTCATCTTACACAACTAAGTAAATAAATGACAGCCTGTGGAGAACCGGAAACGAAATATATGAGCTTTCTTTGACAGCAAGATTCTTATCAGTCTGACATCAAACTGAAAAAATGTTGTCCCTTTTGAAAACGACATATTTTTTAACCTTTCAAACTGAAAGCGTATGAAGGAGACACAATCTGAAAATGGCACAAAAGAGTTGAAGGCATCTTATTGAGTAAAAAAATATTGTCAGTGAAGGAGAAATCGCTTGTTTTTTATCTCACGAAATTTTCAAAAGCTTTCATCCGCAGGCTACTGAAAACAGGATACCATGGGAGTGTTCAGCAAAGTATTACAATACCATTTACTTTTTTAAAATAGCAAATGATCTTGCGTCCTTTACAATCTTTGGAAAAAGGGTAAATTGTCTTTAACTCTTTACCACACGAGAAAATTTTAGACTGGTCCAAATTGAAAGCATTTGCAGACGACATAATAAAGGTGACTGAAAAATAGAAACTTGGTCTGGGAAGGGTAGAAAATACTGTGGGAAAAGGAGAAAATGCTGGTTACCAGCATTTTCTCCTTCTCCCACAGTGTTTTCAAAAGGCTTCTTTCTTAGGGGCGTCAAAAGTAGGGATTGTGTGGTAATGGGTTAAAGATACTGTCTGAAAAGGAAAAAGAATGCCGGTAATCAGCATTTTATTCCTATTCCTCACAATATCTTTTAGAAGCCTTTCAAAGACTGATGCCATCATTTTAGGTCTCATTTGGTATGTCTACTTTTTTTTCCAAATCAAACGATGGTAGACTTAATTTTCAAGAAGACATGCTTTAGACAAAATTAATGCGTGTCTCTGCAGTCTGCATTAGTTTTGATAAGTTTGCACATAAACAAGGCGCCTCAGTTCCGCTTGTCAAAATATTATTGTCTACTGAATCTTTATTTTAGTTCTTCAAATATCTTTTTTCAGACAGAATATTATGTTTTTGTCAACCATGTCAAGTATGGTATTTCGAAGATTACAGCATCAATTCCAAACAGGTTTTTTAATTAAAAATAGATTTCATTCCAATGGATAAAAAATATGATACAAACGGTCACAGTTTCCCTAATCTATGTTCAGATGACTCATCTTTTTTGCCCAATTTGTCAGAGAATCTCTTAGACTGGTCACTTCAATAACTATCGTCTGCAATGAAATCCTAGCTGGCAGTTGCAACCAGGCCCGTTTTCACCAACAAATTCTTAAAAATTCGAAAGTAACGCAACTTCTGATTGGCTAAACCAAATGGTTATGCCAATCAGAAGTTGGGTTACTTTCAAATTTAGAAATTATTAGGGAATAGAACTGAGAATATTCCGAAGAATGTTTGGTGAATACGTGTTCAGGGTTAGTATTCATCAACCATTCTTAAAAACATTCTTAGTATTATTCTTCAGAATTTTATTAATGTGAAAGTAATAGGACTTCTGATTGGCTAAACCAAATGGTTTAGCCAATCAGAAGTCCTGTTACTTTAACGGTCAGAAATTCTTGAAGACCAAAAATGTTCTTAGGGATGGTTGGTGAATACCGACCCAGACAACTACGTACACTTAACGAACAAGGCTATATCCTCTCATGTCCCCACAAAACGTCAGACAGAAAAAAACGGCACCCACTTTTTTACGTCCGTATAAATCTCTTCCTTACACAAACTGAAAGAAAAAAAGAGCCACCCACTTCTTCTCGTCGCTACATAATCATATAAATAAGGCTACCGACTTTGTCCCATAAACACGGCCACATAATCTTCTTGCTCCCGCTCTCGCACCCCCAAGAAAATTACACATACATACACGAATGATCGGTCTCTTTCGATCCCTAAAAACTAAGACATAAGTACCTTAACTTAATTTCCCTAGTCTCTAAAAACTTAAACATGAATATACGACTACTAAATCCCTCTGGTCCCCAGGAAAAACTTAGACATAAATACGATGTTTAATTCACTCCCTAAAGACTTAGACCTAAAAATGGCTACTCAATCTCCCTTCTCCCTAAAAATTTATACATAAATACGACTAGATCTACTCAATCTCTTTTCTCCCTGAAAAAACTTGGACATAAAAACAACTGCTCAAATTTTCTCGTCCCTTTATGATCTTTGTAATTCGCTCTGTATATTATGGTGAGCATGTTGTATAATGTTGTTTTATGGGCCGGAGGCCTGAGTATCGAAATGAATTGTCTCAAAACTTAGACATAAATACGACTACCTTGGCGAATAATCTCTACGTATAATTTGTTAAAATTTACCTAGATATATCTATGAGTCAAGCAAATTCACAGAAAACGAGAAAAAATGATAGGAAACGGCGCCGGTGTAATGCAGAGAAATGACCCACCCCTACAAAATGACCCCATGGGTCATTTCTCTACGTAGAAGAATGACCCTGGGTCATTATTCTACGTAGAGAAATGATCCCAGAGGGTCATTTCTCTGCATAGAATAATGACCCAGGTGATTCCTCTATGTAGTTAAATGACTTCTGGGATAATTTCTTTACGTAGAATAATGACCCAGGTCATTTTGTAGGGGAGGGTCATTTCTCTACATAGAATAATGACCCAGGTGATTCCTCTACGTAGTTAAATGACTTCTGGGATAATTTCTTTACGTAGAATAATGACCCGGGTCATTCTGTAAGGGGGGGGGGGGGGGCCATTTCTCTGCATTACATCGGCTGACCGGGGACGAAACTTTTTTGCAGATAGATCTATCTCAAAACATTATTCACATATCATCGCTAAAATCCAGATTTTTTTAGTTTGATTCCTATTTGAAGACTCGTACTTTTGTGTGTGGCGGGGGTTGGGGTACGGATTTCCTGTGACAAGGCAATGCAGAACTAGATAGCCTAGTTCTGTTGAAACAATGAATCACGTGATTAAGAGAGCTTTCGCCATAACATGACTGAAATAATGCTGAAAGCGATGAAATACTCGATTTGATTAAACAAACTTACCCACTGGCTCGGTTTGATTTGTAGTTTCTCTTTTATAACGCCGGTGTTGTAATATTACGTCATGTCTCGCGACGCTGTTGTCACGACCGTCATTTAACCCTTGTAAATAGCTAGCCTTAAAGGTCAACACAACAGTGGTAAATCCAAAATATACAGAGAGAAGCACAACGAAACATAATTTCCGTATTTTTCCTTTCTTTTGCCATCCCTGACAGTGATATTTGGTATACATGTCCGGCATGATTGTTACTCACATTAAACGATCTACCATTTAATGGTGATAAAACTAATAATAATCTGAGATACTATTTATCGGTAGTTTATCAAAATGTCACGGGTTTACGTTGTTCAATATCTAAAAATCCGGAGTGGCTTGTAGATGAACAAATATCACCACCGGATAAAAAAAAGGAACTTCGACAGTGCTTGCCGTTACTTAAAATCGATTTGACAGAACAGATTCCTTTTTTTCTTCACCAGCGCTCTCTCTCCTTAAAAAGGAACTATCTTTCCCGCGGTGAAATATGGCGGGGAGTGGTAAAGTCTTTGAGCTCTTACGTGTAGCGGCTTCTGAATTCAAATTCAGTTCATAAATCAGGGTGACTGAACTTGCATTTTACAGTTTTTTTTACCCTTGTACCAAAACACCCCTGAAGTTTTTAACGACCCTAGAATATAAAGTTGTCGAAAACGTTGTGGGGAAAAAAAGGAGAAAATGCTGGTAACCAGCATTTTCTCCTTTTTTTCCCCCCACAACGTTCTCCTAACCTTCAAAGAAAAACAAATCCTATTACTAACGCCCAGACTTAATTTGTCGTCTGCAAATCCAATCAAATTGGACAAGTGTAAAATTTTGTCGTCTGGTAAAGAGTTATCAACCCTTTGGCCGCTAAGTGCGACTCGTCGATATTTTTTAGACAGTGTAGATTAAGATCAGACTGCTGTCTGATCTTGAATCTACACTGTCCGATAAAAAGAATCCGCCTTTTCCATCCCCCAGGCCCATTCCTCCACCCCCCTCCCCCCCCCAAAAAAAAAATAATAATAACAACTTTAAAATAGCAATATTTGGATTATCATCTTGAAAGTTTATTTGAAATATCTAGCAAGTTACGAGTTAAAACAAGTCATCACCAATTATACGTAAGCATGATCACATGTTTGGCTGTTAGTCATACTCTGTGAAAAGGGGGCTTAATGCATCTGCGAAACGTATCGACTCAGATCGGCCTGCGCTATCTGCACAGGTTGACCTTGGCCGAAACTTTTCGTTATTGGTCAATTTTCTGTATCTCTAATTAACTCTACCATACAATCCCTACTTTGGACGACCCTGAGAAAGAAGCCTTCAGAAAACAATGTGGGAAAAGGAGAAAATGCTGGTAACCTGCATTTTCTCCTTTTCCCACAATGTTTTCTACCTTTCACAAGACAAATTTCAAAATTTTCAGTCACTTTTATTTTGTCGTCTGCAAATGCTTTCGATTTCGACAAGCCTTAAATCTTGTCGTTTGGTAAAGAGTTAATATCCGGCACTAACCCTTTTCTACCTTTATAAAACGAATTTCAAATTTTCAGTTACTTTTATTTTGTCGTCTGCAAATGCTTTCGATTTGGATAAGCCTAAAATTGTGTCGTTTGGTAATGAGTTAAGAACTATCCTACCTCAGTACTAAGTCTATTATTAAAAATTGTGGCTATTATGGTTTTATAAGCATGTGAATACTTGCCCGGCATCATGCATTGCAGAGATGCATTTAGCCCCCTTTTGCCAAAGCACGGCTTGTAATGCTTTCCTGTTTTTTGTGTACACTTTATAAGAACATAAAGGAAAAACAACACGGTAATTAATTCTTTAGCACGGTTGTCTATCGTGATTGTCAATGTAGAGAGATGATTATAATAATATA
Source organism: Tridacna crocea (assembly GCA_943736015.1). Taxonomy (NCBI): domain Eukaryota; kingdom Metazoa; phylum Mollusca; class Bivalvia; order Cardiida; family Cardiidae; genus Tridacna; species Tridacna crocea. The sequence goes on along the minus strand of OX031069.1, from coordinate 12,281,382 downwards.
ATGGAGGACTTTGCCCGATGACAAAATTGTACGTGGACAACCTTTTGGAAAACTTCCTCGAAAGTTATGGATACTCTGCGTTAATTCATTCATTACCTATTGGAATGAACTTTAAATAATGCTTGTAAAATATTAATAATTAACATTTCAAAAATCACTGCCCATGTCGGTTCATTGACCATGCTTGATAGCATTCTTTGTTTAACCCTTTCCCAAACAAGCCCTGTTTTTTACGTGTCTGCAGTACAAGTCTTTTGAAAACACTGTGGGAAAAGGAGAAATTGCTCGTAACGAGCAATTTCTCCTTTTCCCACAGTGTTTTCTAACCATTTTGAGAACTTTCTGCCATTTTTATCAAATTTGAAATTGTCGTCTGCAAACTCTTTGAGTTTGGACGAGTCTTAAATTTATCGTTTGGGAAAGGGTTAATTCGTTAATCATTTTTAGGTATAAAAGTGATACAACTTCTGATTGACTATACCAATTTCTTTAGCCAATAAAAAATTGTCTAACTTCCTTAATCTAGAATAAGACTTATTATCATTATTATTATTATTATTATCTTAACACTACTATCACTGAATTACTGTGGTTTCACAGTAAACAACACCACTAGTTGTAATAATTATGGTATTGATCATCAGTGACCACTAGTGACGATATACATGTAGCTTTAGAACGTTTGCCGGAACTACTTTTATCCTGTATTGCTCACATTGAACCTTTCTAGATAATGGGGGACCATTCCTTTAATTGAATTATTTCCCTATTACCTGTATTCCATTGTTTCCATTGATTTTATCCTTGATTCCTTTAGGGATGTTGTAATAGATGTAACATGATTTATGATATGGCGTGCAAACAGTCCAAAAGGGACGTTCGGACATTTGCGTAAAGTCCGCGCAGGCTAATCCGAAACAACACTTTTCGTCTTTATGTAATTTTTCTATTTTGCACAAGCCTACTGTAGCACAATATCTTATGTAGTCGTAAAGTGGCGTCTCGGATTAGCCTGCGCGGATAGCGCAGGCTGATCAGAGACGGCACTTTACGCAAATGTCCGAATGCCCCTATTCGCGTGTTGCATGCCATATATGTGTACGGCCCCCTTGAAGTATGAAACCCAATTCTGCCCACAATGATTAGAAAATACCTATATATTGATTTAGTTGAGATATCATTACAAGAACTTTAATTGAAAACACCCCAAAACCTGCCTTTCCAGTGTTGTTTTAGACCACAATGACTCTTTAACCCATTACCAAACGACAAAATTTTAGACTGGTTCAAATTGAAAGCATTTGCAGACGACAAAATGAAAGTGACTGAAAATTTGAAATTCGTTTTGTGAAGGGTAGAAAACATTGTGGGAAAAGGAGAAAATGCTGGTTACCAGCATTTTCTCCTTTTCCCACAATGTTTTCTAAAGGCTTCATTCTGAGGGGCGTCAAAAGTAGGGATTGTGTGGTCATGGGTTATAGTAGACAATGTGCATCATAGGTCACATTGCACATTTTGTGCAGTATGGTCTTGGTCTACACTGGTTCCAAAACCAACAATCTGAGGAAAAAGAAAATCTTCCAGGCGTTAGTATAGTTGTAAAACTCTCAAAAGAGTTTTAGACATTTTGCTAGTATAAAGTTTACCTGGTCGACCTGTCAGCGAAAACCGTTATGTGCTTTCTAAAAGCTATATTCTTTACCAAGAAAATTGCTCAAATTGTTTGAATCGGGAAAAAAAATTGAAGAAAATTTAAATCTTCCTCGTATGAAAGGGTAGTTCACTTGGCTTTAAACTTTAAATAGAAAATCATGTGTGCACTGTACAGGTTAAAAATGTCTTTAAGAATTAATAAAAAAAAAAACGGCCATAGTTTTTGTCTTGTTATCTCTGCTGAGTTTAAATATAGATAATTTTCAGTATGGAAGGGGGACGGGCTTGTTACTGACTAAAATCTCAGTAAATCTCATGTTCAGTCTACAAACAAAATTTTCGGAACATTTCCACATCTTTGTCTCCATATCAGCATTTATACACATGAACCATGCTCTGGCAAAAAAGGGGGCTTAATGCCACCCCCTTCCCTTCCCCCCCCCCCCCCCCACTAGATGTATGATTCCAAGCAAGTCATCACATGATCGTGTACTGCATGGTTAAGTGCATTTTATTTCATACCTTCCGGAAGAATATCGAGAAATAGCAGTGAAAATATTTTTCGATCTTACACTGGTACAACCAGTGAAAATACCGATTTTCATGTTCTTGTTGCCTAGATAAGTTGCTCGTTCCTAACAACCAGATGGGAAATATGACGTCATATACCTTACATTTCTCGCGCTTGACGTAATATTGTAATGAGTTGCTATGCGGGAGGGGTACGCCACGGGGAATAACGGAAAAGAACTGTACTGGATTTTGATAAAGCTCCTCCCGGAAAGGGTTAAAAGCATGAAATAAATAGAATATTTGTTTTTTCGGTGAAAGATCGAAATTTATTTCATCGAGTGGACACCATCGGTAATATTTTCACGAGTGACGCAGCCACGCGTGAAAATATAACCGATGGTGTCCACTCGATGAAATAAATTTCGATCTTTCACCGAAAAAGACAAATATCCTCTATATATCTTACAACCAGCTGAATCATGATGTAAACTAGTCCTTTGACAAGCAGAATATTGACCAATGGCATAGCAAAAGGTTTCGGCCCAGATCAGCCTGCGCGGACTGCGCAGGCTGATCTGGGTCGATACCTTTTGCTGGTGCATTAAGCCCCCTTCTCACAGAGCATGGCTCATTTTTTATAGGTCTCCTCAGATCATGTATTATTGGTCTTTTGACGCAATGCCGAAGGTACACGCAACTAAGCTAGGCCCTCTGTGTTCTATGGAGGCTATTTTTTGCCCACTTTTCATGAAAGTTGATAGGAATATGTACACTTATGATATCTCGGACGACTGTAAATCTAGCTCGTCTCAGGCAAAATTTGGATTACCAGATAGAAATATAGACTGTATGTTCGTACTGACCGTCTCATCCACTGGGCCAGACAAGCAGTTACAAAATTATAGAATCTGTCCTGTAAGCTTCAAAATTCAACCTCAAGCCCACCATGAAAGGTAGGTATTTAGATTTTTCACATCTCACCAAATTAAGAAATATATATATCACTGAAATTTATATGAAAAAAAACAATACAAATCATCAATAATTATGAATCATTAAATTACGATAAAAATATTGATGGTGGAAATGTCAAGTGACTGGTGCATGACTAATGATGCTTAAATTCCATAATATAACAAACATGTAATTATTTTCCATAATGTCTACTTCGGGCGTTATGTTTGAAGCTTCCTCTGTGTATTTCCGGAATGGAAAATAGACCGTGTGTCGACCGAAGTAAATCTCTAATTTCTCTTGTTTTTTCGTCCCAAAATCTGAAGGGCCACCTTTAATGAAAGTTTTTGTCTGAATATTTGTACTGGTTACATCCAGGACATTTTCAAATACTAGTCTAGTACTGGTCACCTTGGGTTCATAAGTCGGTCGCTTCTTCAAGTGAGCGATGTGGGCTACCATGGAACTCTAGGGTGAATTTAATAGCATTTACTTTTTATGTTTTTAAACATTGTACGTCATAAAGCGATAAACAAATGCGTGACCTAACATAATTTCACTGTCTCATTAATATTATTCGCCACAGTGTTTAGTCATAAATATGTAATGTAATGTGGCCGCTTTTTAACATCATCTTCCGTCGTTGTGTGCGCATGCCATACTCTTCGAAGATTCGATCTGTCTTATATGGTGCATCACTATCCCCGATAAGGGGCAGACTGTAGTAATACGCGCTATAAAGTAGCAATGGAAGAAGATGGTTTATATCAATACGTTTGAGGAAAAGTCAGACATGTTTTGGCCCCAGATTTCTCTAAACTGCTGATTGTATCGTACGAGGTAACGTTTTATTGAGTAAACGTTTACTTTAGTTTGAAATTCTGAAATTCAAGGGTGGATCCAGAGGGGGGGACAGGGGGTCCGGACCCCCCCTGGAATTTTGGCAAAAAATTGGTTATCAGATTCGTGATTGGGACAGGTTTGATATTGCACAGCATTTATGTAAACTACAGTCATAAATCTAAAAAGGGTTCAAAATGTGGAGGCCTCATGGTTAGAACTTGAAACGTTGACTTTTCTTGTATATGGCTTACACCCACTGAAATCCGGAATTCAAAGTATCATATAATAAGACGAGTGCGTTTTCGGTGGGACCCCCCCTGAGAAAGATATCTGGATCCGCGCATGACAGTATATGTTCCTTCACTCTGTTCCTTTTACAGAAATCAAGACGTAAATGTAAATGAAAAAATAATAATAACAGGGCACGAACAAGAGCGGCAAATTGTCGCAAGATACACCCGTCTTACCCCAAGTTGTAAAGCTGGGGCATGCACCGGACAAAATTCAAGTATGAAAAATGACAAAGGGCACTAACTCAAAAATTAAACGAGCAAGAGTTATGATTCCTGTGCACTGCACTCCCCCTTGATGAGATCTATCCACCCATGAAATTTCATAACCCTAGCTAGTACAGTTTTGGAGATATGCTCCGGACAAAATTCAAGTATGAAAAACGACAAAGGGCAATAACTCAAAAATTAAGCAAGCAAGAGTTATGATTCCTGTGCACTGCACTCCCCCTTGATGAGATCTATCCACCCATGAAATTTCATTACCCTAGCTAGTATAGTTTGGTAGATATTCACCGGACAAAATTCAAGTATGAAAAACAACAAAGGGCAATAACTCGAAAGTTAAGCAAGCAAGAGTTATGATTCCTGTGCACTGCACTCCCTCTTGATGAGATCTATCCACCCATGAAATTTCATAATCCTAGCTAATATAATTTTGGAGATATGCTCCGGACAAAATTCAAGTATGAAAAACGACAAAGGGCAATAACTCAAAAATTAAGCAAGCAAGAGTTATGATTCCTGCGCACTGCACTCCCCCTTGGTGAGATCTATCCACACATGAAATTTCATAACCCTAGCTAGTATAGTTTTGGAGAATTGCTCCGGACAAAATTCAAGTATGAAAAACAACAAAGGACAATAACTCAAAAATTAAGCGAGCAAGAGTTATGATTCCTGTGCACTGCACTCCCCCTTGGTGAGATCTATCCACCCATGAAATTTCATAACCCTAGCTAGTATAGTTTTGGAGATATGCTCCGGACAAAATTCAAGTATGAAAAACAACAAAGGGCAATAACTCAAAAATTAAGCAAGCAAGAGTTATGATTCCTGCGCACTGCACTCCCCCTCAATGAGATCTATCCACCCATGAAATTTCATAACCCTGGGTAGTATAGTTTTGGAGATATGCTCCGGACAAAATTCAAGTATGAAAAACAACAAAGGGCAATAACTCAAAAATTAAGCAAGCAAGAGTTATGATTCCTGCGCACTGCACTCCCCCTTGATGAGATCTATCCACCCATGAAATTTCATAACCCTAGCTAGAATAGTTTTGGAGATATGCTCCGGACAAAGAACTGGACGCCGCCCGCCACGGATGATCCCATAATACGTCCCGTCTTCGACGGGCGTATAAGAAAACAATCAATTAATCCGCCAGTCAATCAATCAATCAGTCGATCAATTTGTTTAACCCATTACCAAACGACAATATTTTAGACTGGTCCAAATTGAAAGTATTTACAGACGACAAAATAAAAGTGACTGAAAATTTGATATTTGTTTTGTGAAGGTTAGAAAACATTGTGGGAAAAGGAGAAAATGCTGGTTACCAGCATTTTCTCCTTTTCCCACAATGTTTTCTATAGGTTTCTTTTCCAGGGGTGTCAAAAGTAGGGATTGTGTGATAATGGGTTAAATTGAGCAAAATTCTTCGAAATCTGTGAGCTAGTCCCAGTTTTCAAAAACTTGAGATGAGTTGTCTTCGATGTGGGGCAAGTTGTCCCTTACCTTGGGGCGACTCGTCTTCTAAATGTGGGGCGAGTTTTTTGTGGGGCGAGTTGTCTTGGGGCGAGTTGTCTGTCATTCAAAGTTATCCAAAAGGCATACTGTGGGAAAAGGAGAAATTGCTCGTCACGAGCATTTTCTCCTTTTCCCTCAGTGTTTTCAAAAGACTTCAGTAACAGACACGTAAAAACCAGGGCTTGTTTGGGAAATGGTTACCGGTAACTGGGAACACTGGTGACGAATCGGGAAGAATGGCTTAAATGCGTTTTGAATATCAACGACAGACAAAAGATTTGCCATTCTACGAAAGACGTCTTCAAAGAACTTGTCCATTGAATTAATATGTTGGTTGAATCATTTTTAAAGTAATGGATTAGATAACCGTTTGTTACTTACTCTTGTCTTGCGAATTCGCTCCCGCCATTTTTCTTTGTCCGGTGTACATTTAGAATAAAACCGCGGAAAATTAATCCAAACTAGAAAAGTGGAAGTTTTAATCGCCTAACTTCGACTTTTCGACTGACTTTTCTAGGTTGAAAAGTGGAAGATTTTTTGACAATTGTCATGTGAAAAACTTCTACTTTTCTACTTTTCGACCTAGCAGTTTAACCCGAAAAGTTGAAGTTAGTGGTTCCTAATTTCTACTTTTCTAGACAAACGTGAGGTCGAAAAGTGGAAAGTTTTTTGACAATTGTCAGGTCAAAAACTTCAACTTTTCGACTTTTCGAGATAACTTTTTTGCTAGAAAAGTGGAAGTTATAGTGTGCCTAATTTCTACTTTTCGACTTCCTCGTAGGTCGAAAAGTGGATGGCGGAAACAGGATTCCGTAAGTTAGTGCTTCTTAATTTCTACTTTTCTAGACAAACGTGAAGTCGAAAAGTGGAAAGTTTTATGACAATTGTCAGGTCAAAAACTTCAACTTTTCGACTTTTCGAGGTAACTTTTTTGCTAGAAAAGTGGAAGTTAGTATGCCTAACTTCTACTTTTCGAGTTCCTCGTAGGTCGAAAAGTGGATGGCAGAAACAGGATTCTGTAGCTGAATGAATTGCAACAGGTAACGTTTTTATTGAGTAAATGTTTATTTTATTTTGAAATTGAAAATAACGCTTATCGTTTGTAAAAGTAGTGCGGATCTGTACCCAGATTGCCCAAACCTGATAGATGAGTATTTAAAAAATGCCACCTAGCGGAAGATACATTATCTCCCGCTAGATGGCATTCTACAAATACTCATCTATCGAATTTGGACATCCTGGGTACAGAACCGAACCACTTTCCTACGCGACAACCGTTACTTTTTCAAAATTAATACGGTTGAAGCTATTGATAAAATAAACAAACTCTGCAAGTTTCATGGAAATCTGACCACAAAGACAGACTTTATTGCATAAACAAGAAATGGAAATTTTAAATTAGAAATGGCTACTTCTCCCATACCGTTTGTTGGATTTTTTTCAAAATCAATAGGGTTAAAGCTATTGATGATATAAACAAGCTAAGCACGTTTCATGAAAATCTGACCTCAAATGCAGACTTTATAGTGTAAACAAGAAAAGAACGTTTTCAACTTGAAAAGGCAACTTTTCCGATACTGTTTGTTGGATTTTTTTCGAAATTAATACGGTTGAAGCTATTGATAAGCTAAACAAACTCTGCAAGTTTCATGGAAATCTGACGACAAAGACAGACTTTATCCCATAAACAAGAAATGGAAATTTTAAACTTGAAATGGCTACTTTTCCCATATTGTTTGTCAATTTTTTTTCAAAATCAATAGGCTTAAAGCTATTGATGAGATAAACGAACTGTGCAAGTTTCACAAAAATCTGACCAAGAATACAGACTTTATCACGTAAACAACAAATGGAAGTTTTCAACTTGAAATGGCTACTTTTCCCCATACTGTTTGTTGGATTTTTTTCAAAATCAATAGGGTTGAAGCTATTGATAAGATAAAAAAACTCTCAAGATTCATGGAAATCTGACCACAAAGACAGACTTTATCGAGTAAACAAGAAATAGAACATTTAAACTTAAAATGGCTACTTTTTCCATATTGTTTGTTGTATTTTTTTCAAAATCAATAGGGTTAAAGCTATTGATGATATAAACAAGCTAAGCAAATTTCATGAAAATCTGACCTCAAATGCAGACTTTATATATAAACAAGAAAAGAAAGTTTTCAACTTGAAAAGGCAACTTTTCCTATACTGTTCGTTGGATTTTTTTCAAATTCAATAGGGTTGAAGCTATTGATAAGCTAAACAAACTCTGCAAGTTTCATGGAAATCTGACTACAGACTTTATCGCATAAACAAGAAAAGGAAATTTTAAACTTGAAATGGCTACTTTTCCCATATTGTTTGTCAATTTTTTTTCAAAATCAATAGGCTTAAAGCTATTGATGAGATAAACGAACTGTGCAAGTTTCACAAAAATCTGACCAAGAATACAGACTTTATCACGTAAACAACAAATGGAAGTTTTCAACTTGAAATGGCTACTTTTCCCATACTGTTTGTTGGATTTTTTTCAAAATCAATAGGGTTGAAGCTATTGATAAGATAAACAAACTCTCAAGTTTCATGGAAATCTGACCACAAAGACAGACTTTATGGAGTAAACAAGAAATAGAAATTTTAAACTTAAAATGGCTACTTTTCCCATATTGTTTGTTGCATTTCTTTCAAATTCTATAGGATTAAAGCTATTGATGAGATAAACAAACTGTGCAAGTTTCACGAAAATCTGACCTCAAATGCAGACTTTATAGTGTAAACAAGAAAAGAACGTTTTCAACTTGAAAAGGCAACTTTTCCTATACTGTTTGTTGGATTTTTTTCGAAATTAATACGGTTGAAGCTATTGATAAGCTAAACAAACTCTGCAAGTTTCGTGGAAATCTGACTACAAAGAGAGACTTTATCGCATAAAGAGGGACTTTATCGCATAAACAAGAAAAGGAAATTTTAAACTTGAAATGGCTACTTTTCCCATATTGTTTGTCAGACTTTTTCAAAATCAATAGGCTTAAAGCTATTGATGAGATTAACAAACTTTGCAAGTTTCACAAAAATCTGACCAAAAATGCAGACTTTATTACGTAAACAACAAATAAAAGTTTTCAACTTGAAATGGCTACTTTTCCCATACTGTTTGTTGGATTTTTTTCAAAATCAATAAGGTTGAAGCTATTGATAAGATAAACAAACTGCAAGTTTCATGAAAATCTGACCACAAAGACAGACTTTATCGCGTAAACAAGAAATGGAAATTTTAAACTTAAAATGGCTACTTTTCCCATATTGTTTGTTGGATTTCTTTCAAAATCAATAGGATTTAAGCTATTGATGAGATAAACAAACTGTGCAAGTTTCACGAAAATCTGACCAAAAGTGCAGACTTTATCGCGTAAACAAGAAAAAGACTAACAGACGGACGGACAGACAGACAGACAGACAGACGGATGAGGGAAAACACACCACGACATAAGCTCTGCTGACTTTCAGCTAGTAGAGCTAAAAATGGTTGGGTAGTTTCAGAGAAGAACATGTATAATTAAAGTTAACCAAAGTTCTACTTTTTCCAGGATGTTTGGAACAAAGGACAACTTTTGTCATATAAGCCAAATTAAATATGCTGTATGCAAATGTTTTCCATTTCTTTTCAGTTTGGACAGACCTATAATTTTGTTGCTTGGTACAGAATTAAATTACTTACCTGTTGCACTTTGTTAAATCTGTGAATTTCATCAAGAAAAAGAACAGTAGCTTTCTGAAACATTTTACGATCATTTTTGGCCTGTTTCACCACATCGGAAACATCTTTAACACCAGAGTTGACAGCAGAAAGTTTCTTAAACACCATCTTGTCTTTAAATCTATTAGCTAATATTTTAGCAAGAGTGGTCTGAAAACAAATGTAAAATTCAACATAATATTCAATATTAGAATTTTCAGGAATTCGAATCTTACCTGTGTACAAAGCAAAAATTAAATTGCATTGGTTTCTGACTGAAACCTATCAAAACATCAACAAATCAGTAATTTGAAAAAAGTGGCATATATGGTGGTTTCTGCTAGACGAGCACAAAAGAGCAATTAATCCTCACTGAGGATCATACCTATGATGCAGTGAACAACCTACTCAGGGTTTGAAATTCCCACATATTTACTCGCAGAATGCAAGCCAGAATTGGAAAATGCAAGTTGAAATTTCAAGCACTTGCTAAAAAATGCGAGAGCAAGTTATTGAAGAACAGTACTGAATGTACTAAATTTAAAACAAGAGGGCCAAGATGGCCCTGGATCGCTCACCTGAATTTCTGAGAGAACCGTAGCCAATTTTTTTCAAAATCTAATCAGCCATTTCTGAGAAGAAGAATTTTTAAGAATTTCTTCATGTCTTTATAGTGTAAATAGCCCACAGCCATCAGAGCCATGTTTCTTGATGGATCAAAATTTCTAGAGTAATTTTTGAAAAGGGTCAGCCAAGAAACAATTCTGTGAAATTATTTCAAAATCTGAACAGCCTTTTCAGAGAAAAAGAATTTCTTCATGGCCACATAGTGCAAGTAGCTCCCATTCACCAGAGCCCTGTTTCTAGACAAATCAGCATTTTGCGAACAATTTTTGAAAAGGGTTACCAAAGGAACATTTCTGTGAGACTATTTCAAATTCTGATCAGCCGTTTCAGAGAAGAAGGATTTTAAAGAATTTCTTAATGGCCACATAGTGCAAGAAGCCCCCATTCACCAGAGCCATGTTTGTTGATGGATCAAAATTTCGCAAACAATTTTTGAAAAGGGTCATCCAAGGAACATTTCTGTGAAATTATTTCAAAATCTGACCATTGGTTTCAGAGAAGAAGAATTTTTAAGAATTTCTTCCTATCCCTATAGTGCAAGTAGTCCCCATTCACCAGAGCCATGTTTCTTGACAGATCAAAATTTCACGAACAATTTTTGGAAAGGGTCATCCAAGGAACATTTCTGTGAAATTATTTCAAAATCTGACAAGAGATTTCAGAGAAGAAGAATTTTTAAGAATTTCTTAATTTCCGTATAGTGCAAGTAGCCCCCATTCACCAGAGCCATGTTTCTTGACGGATCAAAATTTCGCGAACAATTTTTGGAAAGGGTCATCCAAGGAACATATCTGTGAAATTATTACAAAATCTGACCAGCGGTTTCAGAGGAGAAGATTTTTAAAGAATTTCCTAGAAAATTCCATTTGGTTGCCATGGCAACCAGAGTTTTTGATGGAATCAAATTCTGTGAACAATTTTTAAAGAGGACCTCCCAAGGAACATTCCAGCCAAGTTTGGTCCAAATTGGCCCAGCGGTTTAGGAGGAGTTGATGTCTAAAGAATTGTTGACGACGCACGACAGACGACAGACACCGGGTGATCCTAAAAGCTCCCCTTGAGCATGTTGTGCTCAGGTGAGCTAAAAAGAAAGGGGTGATTAATTCTTTTCATTCTGGATAAACATTCGTCATGTCGCACTGAGAATACCCTTCGACGGCTGTTGATAATTTTACATTTCGCCATTGAAGCCTCCGAGTTGTCGTTCACTATCCGATTTTCGTGGGGCAAGTGCCTTCATCTGCACTCACAGCCTATACTGAGGTTTTACATTTTTTATATGGAAGAAATGGTTGGCAAATTCAGTCTCTCATTATAATTTATAATATAAAACAAAAATATTTGTCAATATTTCATGAAAAGTCTAAGATAATTATTATGCACAAATAGCAACGAGAAGCAAGTCGGATGTGGTGGACTCGCTAAACCAGTTACTGGACACGCATATATTCAGATGTGATACGTCTGTAATTCATTTACAAAATTGTCAACCATTGTAAGTTTTATAGAATTTCAACTTGGCTTGATAACAGAAATTCAACTGGAATTGAATTGATTGCTAAATGAGGGTTGTAATATCATTTAACTTTCCTTTTTTGTTTGGTTGTTATCTCAGTCAACAGGTTACGTAATAGAATAGAAATGAACAGTTTGTACCGGTCATTCGTTCTTTACAATTGGTGGGCAAGCTGATCTTCAAAAAAAAAAAATGTGAGTCCAATTTTAATTTTGCAAGTGGAAATAAAAGCTACCGTACTTGGTAAAATTTGAAAGTGGATAAAAAAATGAAATTCGAACCCTGCTACTATATAGGCCCTACTTACAGTATGTAACATTAGAACACATTTATTACAGATAGCTTCTTACCTTCCCACAACCAGGTGGTCCCCACAAAATCAGTGACGGAAGATGTTTGGAATTTATAAGTGATCTTAGAATACTAGTTGAACCAACAGCTTTCTCTTGTCCAACATAGGTATCAAAAGTTTTTGGACGCATATACTCAGCTAATGGAACAGTCAAATCTTCAATGCCAACAGTTTTTGAGCTTTCTAAGTGTTTGTCTCCATCTTTTTCCTTTGGCTTACAGCGATGGTTTTCAACAAAATTATAATCCGATGTGCTTTCGTTGTTTTCACAGTCATTAATGACAACAGTGTCATTGCTGCTGGGTGCTTGCTTGGTCCTTTTCGCGCTGCTACTTGCCATCATGAAAGCCCAACCATCCCCATGTGAATTGAGCGAGTCGGATTTGCGTTTTTTCAGAGAAGGCTGAACATCGACAACAGTGACATCATCTGGTTCACTTAAACACTTATTCACGTGTGAATCAATCTGTCCTCTTGGATATCGTTTATTACAAACGGGACATTGAATTAAAGCTTTAGTTTCCATAGTCAGCAGTTTTTAGGCCAGGGAATCCCTCTCAAGGGATTCCCTTGCCTATAGGGATCGTAAGCTGCCTATTCAGACAAAAATGTTGGACGGTGTGTCCACTCTATATCGCTGAGTCCGCCAAAACAAGTAGTTTCCCAAGTATATACAGAGATTGCTTTATCACACGGTGTGAATGCTTTCCTTTCCTCAAAGCTTTCATCTGCAAAATGCCATGGAATTGTAAGGGTATTACAATCCTTTAATAACTGACGAGTGTGTGTTTTTCATCCCGTTTTTGTCATTAACACTGACCTAATAAAGGAGTAACCTAATGAACTTGGCTTTATCCGGCAGTTGTGTATTCTTACGCGCTTTATACGGTTAATATCTATAACGCTCTCTCTTGCACTCGGGATACCAGCCGATATAGCTCAGTAGGTAGAGCGTAGGACTTGTGAACACAATGTCCTACAGGTTGTGGGTTCGAATCCCCGGCTGGCCAACTAAAAATTACTAATAGTCTTTCGGATGAGACGTTAAACCGAGGTCCCGTATGACGGTGCTACACACCGAGCACGCTAAAAAACCAGGCGGAATTCTCAGTAGTTTCGTCTTGTATCCTTGCACTATCCCCCGTAACAACTAACCGTCTTGTGGGGGCGTCGCTCAGATGGGCAACCGGTACCGATGATAAATAAACGAAAATAATCAATCAATCAATCCGGATCATTCACATTCAAGTATGGTGAGATTAACGAACGACGTCTCTGCTCGGAGTTTGTCTATAATGTTGTGTTAACATTTGATCATGTGTCACAAAACACGTCTCAGCTATTTAAAAAGCGACTGTAAATAAAGCAAACTACATATAGAATATTGGCCCGTGTTATGTTTATCACTTTTTCTTATGTACATCGACTAAATCTAGGGTACTTCAGCGGAATGCTGGAGAAATCGGCCCCTGAAGAAATCGTCCCCAAACTGCTTGGCCCGTGTTATGTTTATCACTCCGGAGAAATCGTCCCCTGGAGACGATTTCTTTGGTGAAATCGTCCCCAAATAAAATTTTAGAAAAACCGACCCCAACATCAAATTTCATTCATATCGTTAATCAAGTTGTCTATAAAAATATTTTTGAAATTTCGTTGTCTTCAGTATGTACATTATGTGTATTATTTACCTTTATCCAAGAGTTATTTCGTAGTTTTGTCATTGTTTATACTGCCTATTTCACACTGATGGGATGTATTTCACACCTTTTACACCTGTCACAAATAGATTACACCTGTGTGATTCTTTAAACTGTCTTTGATTGACTTTGATTTGAAACCAAATAAATGCTTATAATTTTTTTCTGTAGTCGCTCGCTTGTCATTTAATGTATTTTTTCATCTCTCTCTCTCTCTACTAGTGTCATATGACATACCTGTGACCAATACCATTTAGCAGGGGCATCAGTGTCTCTGACACACATATTTCTAGTGTTCACTAGGGCTTGTGTGCATCCGAATATTTCCGGTCCATAACTTCTACGATTGTGAATGGATTTCAAAATAATTTGGCACAATTGACCTCCATCACGGTTAGATGTGCCATTTGAAACATCTGTTCAAGTAGGTTCAAGATTAAGGCCACATTGAAGGCCAATTTTTCGTCCGAACCATAACTCCTACATTTTTGGATAGATTCCGATATAATTAGCATAATGCATTATTCTCCATCATGAGCAGAAGTTCCCTTTGAAACATTTATTCAGGTCCAGGATCTAGGTCAAGCTTGAGAGTCAAGTGTTCGCGGGCTTGACACAAGTTGTCCTTGGACAACGACTATGAATTAACATTAACATCTTTTTATATTATGTAGATATAAGTATCGAAGCTCAAGTCACTGTGACTTGTCCGTAAAATAGGCAAGTAAAATAGGAAAGCCGAGCCTAATCGTTTTCCTAAAACAATCCAACCTTTTCACAGTATTTTATGATAAAAATATTTTGGATAGAAGAGAATTTGCTTGTAACAAGCAATTCCTCCCAATTTCCCCCAAAATCTTACTTTTCAATATTCAGGGAGAACTACTTTGGATTTTCATCTACAACTTCCTTCAAATATGACCAGTTCAAAATTTCGTCGACTTGTGGAAGGCAGAGACAACATGACCAACTGCCATATCACTCCAATCTTTATTATTCATTACATTTTACCTTGATATTTATCTTACATGTATTTTCATTGAAATCAATAAAAATAAATATGTTCTTGCGTCATAAATGTAAAAAATAAAGTCATTCAGGACTACAAGACATCACATGTCTCAGAAAATTTAGATAACAAAAGTTGGTATTGCGCTGATTGAATACGGTTCAATTTTGACTTGGGATTGTTTACAAGCACTACAAATTACTAAGTATTCTAAGCCATTATCAAGCACCCCATAACTGTGAGCACATGCCTAGCTCTGGCTTAATTAGTTTCTGGTACTTTCTAGTATCAGTTCAAAATTTCCCTGATAAAACCAAGAATTCCAGGGGCTTAGTGGAATCCGCTTGTATCCCTGTCCGTCTACCTGTTTGTATTAATTAAAATTGACCCCATGTGTTGTTTCGTATCCTCAATTTCCTGGCCTTCAGTACTATCAGTACTTTGATTTTTTTTTTTCGTTTCTCAGATTACATCTTTCCCGCAATATTTACCGGTGTCATCGTCAATTTAATACCTGCGAAAATGATCGTTTTTCTAGGATCAAAGTAATACAAGTACTCATGTAATGTCATCCTGAAATCAGCATCAAATCACATGGTCTACATTTTCACATCTCCTATGGCACACGTACCAAAACACTTTGCCTAAACTATTTTAACTGGGGAAATTGCTAGCAGACCTGAAAAACGGGAGAATAAGAACATCCATAAAGCCTTCCATCTGTGGCTTTACTGTGTTGGCATCTCTTCTTTATTTATACGCCTGATAATTTCGAAAAGGGGTTGGAGTATTGGTTGGCAAAGTTACAGGTAGAACCATAACAATGAGCAATGATCATCTGAAAAAGCAATATGGACGAAATTATCTGGCAAATATATATAAAGAAGAGATGCCAACGTAGTAAAGCTATATAACCATCAGATGGAAGGCTTCATGGATGGATGTTCTTATTCCCCCCTACCCGTTTTTCAGGTCCCAAGGTGATATTATTTAACTCTTTACCAAACAATCCCTGGTTTTTACAACCTTGAGATATAAGCCTTTTGAAAACATTGTGGTGAAAGGAGAAAATGCTGTTAACCAGCATTTTCTCCTTTTCCCACAATGTTTTCTATCCTAGAAACAAATTTCAGTTTTTGAGTTACATTTATTTTGTCGTCTGCAAGTGCTTTCAGTTTCTAAAATTTTGTGGTTTGGTAAAGGGTTAAATATGATAAATCTTTTTAGATCTACTGCGCTGCTTCTAAATGATCAAAATAGCTAGTATAAAGTCTCATATTGCAGTTTCAATGATCTTCTTGCCAGAAAAATCTCACCTTATCCAATAAAGTAGATCAAAGATCAGACCAGGGTTGTATAACATCTATGATCCCTGATCAGACTGAACATTCTGTGTAGTTAGATCTTGATCTACATTGTCTTCAAAGTCACACTGAATAGTAAAAGGGTTTACTCCTCAGGCACGTAGGAACAGGGGGGGGGGGGGGGCTCAGCCCCCCCCCCCCCCCCCCCAGTGATTTTGAAAATCATAGTAACTAAAATATGAGTTTTTAGTGCAATGCAACAACCACGCAAAAACTCTCAGTATTTTGAAGTTAGCCCCCCCAATCTTAAAATGCTTCCTACGTGCCTGCTCCTGACTACCAAGCACAAAATTTACTGCTATTGTGGACAACATGAATCAAGATCAGACTGCACTGAATCTCAAGTAAGGTCTTTCCTCTACTTTGTAATATATTCTAATCAAAACAATCTGGAAAATTCATTATTATTTATGGATTAAAAAGGTGCATTTCATTTATACTCTGAGGTTTAAACATATATGCGTTAGAATTTTATTAAACATGTATACATGTATAAGACTAATGAAATGCTGTGGAGATACGGACAGAAAGATGCAGATGACCTAAAATTGGTAATTCACACCTTGCTGCAACTTACATAATTCCAAGCAGATCTGCTGAACATACCGCCTAAACACAAAAACATATAGATCTGTACTTAAAATAGTTAGATCTGCTTTTTCATATCTGTCCTAGGACATATTGTGTAAATTTTAGCACTTAAGTTAGACTTATATGTTGCACAGCAGCAGCATGAATTTCAAACAAGATCTTAATTTTTTATTCTGTGACATGAAGAAATACCGGTATTTACAATAGCAAACAAGCCTTTGTTTTAACCCATTACCACACAATCCCTACTTTTAATGACCCTGAGAAAGAAGCCTTTAGAAAACATTGTGGGAAAAGGAGAAAATGCTGGTTACCAGCATTTTCTCCTTTTCCCATGATGTTTTCTACCCTTCACAAAACAAATTTCAAATTTTCAGTCACTTTCATTTTGTCGTCTGCAAATGCTTTCAATCTGGACCAGTCTAAAATACATGTACACATGTATTGTCATTTGGTAATGAGTTAATGACCCTGATGGAGAAGGCAACTGAAAATGCCATGGTAAAGCTTTCTACCCTGTCTGATACAAATTTCATAAATTGTGCCAAATTTTTTCTACTATCAATTTTTCTTCTTTGACCATTCCAAAATTTTGTTGTTTTTGCTGCTGACAATCTAAGAAACAATGCCCAGACGTGTTACAAGCTACTGACAACCAACTTTCAGAATTAGTTTTATACATGAATTCACATGAAAAATATATTGTGTAAATGAATAGATCTAGATTGAATGATCTTAACACATAAACTGCAAAGTATGAGTCACTGACCATTTGCGGACAGTTTAGATCAAGATCAGACTGCACAGTCTGATCTTGAATCTACACTGTCCCACATGGAGATATTTTTCTCCAAAAAGTAAGTTTAAAATAACATTATTCTGATTTTCCAAGCGGATTGAAAGTTTCATTTCAATAACTGTATTTAGCAGGAGTTGATTTTTAGCTCCACTGGCCCTAGGCCAGTGAGCTTATGTCATGGCCTGGTGTCCGTTGTCCGTCCGTCCGTGCGTGCGTCTGTCCGTCCGTGCCTTAACTTTTATTTCAAACATCTTCTTCTCTGAAACTACCCATCCAATTTTGATGAAACTTCACAGAAATGATCCTGACATGGTCCTCTTCAAAATTCCTTGAAAGAATTTAAATCCTTCAAAAACTCTGGTTGCCATGGCAACAAATCTGAAAACTATTGAAAAATTTTAAAAATCTTCTTCTCTGAAACCATAAGGGCTATGGCCACCAGATTTGGCATGTAGCTTTATCTAGTGGACTTCTACCAAGTTCCTTCAAATAATAGCCCTGGGGTCAAAATTGGCCCCGCCCTTGGGGTCACAACTTTTATATGGGCTTATATAGGGAAAACTTTAAAATCCTTCTGGTACCTAGCCATAGGGCCTAGGGCTACAAAATTTGGCATGTATCTTTATCAAGTGATTGTCTACCAAGAGTGCCCAAATGATAGCCCAGGGGTCGAATTTGGCCCAGCCCCGGGGGGTCACAATTTGTATATGGGCTTATGTAGGGAAAACCTTAAAAATCTTCTCGTACCAAGCCATAAGGCCTAGGGCTACTCAATTTTGCATCTAGCTTTATCAAGTGGTTGTCTACCAAAGGTGCCCAAATTATAGCCCCAAGATTAAATTTGGCCCTGTCCTGGGGGTCACAAGTTTTACATGGGCTTATATTGGGAAATTTTTAAAAATCTAGTTGTACCTAGCCATATGGCCTAAGGCTACCAAATTTTGCATGTAGCTTTATCTAGTGGGCCTTTACCAGAAGGGCCCAAATTATAGCCTTGGGGTCAAGTTTGTCCCCACACTAGGGGTCACAAGTTTTACATGGGCTTTTGTGGTGAAAACTTTCTAAGTCATCTTGTTACTAACCGTAATAAAGAGTAGGGCTACTAAGTTTAGCCCTGTATCATGGGTTTCATGTTTTACAGGGCCTTTTATTGAGAAAACCACACATTGTAGACCTGTATTATTTAGTATGGGGCTTTATCTTCTGGACTTCCACTAGGATTCAAGTAATCATAGCTTTGCGGTCAAAATTGGCTTTTCCTGGGGGTGACAACTTTCTTGTAGGATTTTATAGAAAAAATTTTGTATGTCCTCAAGTTTGAAACCAATTGGCCAAATATTGTAATGTTTGGCTTGTAGTGTTTTTACTTATTAGCCAGTGGAGCGATACAGGGCCATCATGGCCCTCTTGTTATTTAACAGCAGTCTATGTATTTATGCAGAAAAAAGTCGCCAATGGCTGGTATGTTATTCACATGTAGGCTAATGAGTGTGACTTGGAGCACCTGCTATGGATAGTGGACAATACTTATAGATTTTACCATTAAAAAGAACTCTGAAATCACAATTATAATGGGTAAAAACTGGCTCTTAGGCTGTCAGCTAGGTTCATCAAGACTAAACTGGTCCATGTCGCTGGTCAGAGTCAATATCTATTTGGGTTGGGCTATCTCATAGGTGTTAAAAGTTGCTTAGACGGCATTGTGTGGTAAAGGTTAAGGCCTGTCAAATATTACAAAATGCTCATCATGTTCAAATTAAAATGTAAAGAAAATGTCGGCAAATAAATGTACTGGCAAATGTATGAGTAAAGGGCCCTTTTGGTGTGGCCAAACAGCTACTATAAAACACGTCAAAATATCCTAATCTTAAATACAGTTCAATTATCTGTCTGTCTGTCTGTCTTCCTCTCTGTATATCTGGCTCTCTATTCATCTCTGTCCATCTGCTCATCCATTTTTTTCTCTCTGTCAAACTATCTGTCCACCCATCTACCACTACATTACCCTGTTACATGGCTTTGACAGAGGTGTGGGTCTCTAGGATGAAAGAGGAAAGATTAAAAAAGTGGGTAAAATGTAATAGTTTATGAAAAATGGCTTTGCTGATATGCTCATCACACCATCATTATTTAGAGGAAGTTTCCTTCATGGACATACTTAAGACTTAGTTGTTTTCTTAATAATTTTTATTACATACATGAAACAGGCCAATATTCCATATTTAGCAGCAAAATAAATTATATTGAATTTCACTTTCTATCAACCAAAACAATTTAAGTAGGGTGATTCCTAAAGGATTTTGATTACTTTGCAAACAAGTAACGAAATGTAAAAAGTCACCAAAATGTTGAGGGGGGGAGGGTTTGATAGTTTTATGGTCCAAGGGACAAAACTCGTAAAGCTTTAAAGATGCTGGATTCTGATGGAATTCGATGTGAATCTCACAGAATTTCCTACCATTATCTTGTATGAAATACACCATTTCATTAGATTTACATACATGTACTTCTATTTTGAACACCTGTGCTGTGTATTCCTATCCCCCTACCCCCTTTTCTTTTGGCTCAATGGTGATTTACTAATTAAAATTGTTTCCTGTCAATCTTATACATTCAACATGTAAAGGTGTGATCACTTGTTTTTTTGGAAGCAGTTGGAGATAACATAAAAGTTAATTAGTAATACTAGAACAAGAGGGCCATGATGGCCCTGAAATCGCTCACCTGAGTCTATTAACCAAACATGAACCATTTTCAATCTAGTTTCCCAGTGACCTAGTTTTTTATCAGACATTACGTATTATTAAAACACGTTTGAGATATCAATTAGACAAACATTCTGACCAAGTTTCATGAGTATGGGACTGAAATGTGTCATCTACAGCATACAAAAGTTTTTTTTTTTAAGATTTGACCAAGTGACCTAGTTTTGGACCCGACAATTACCCATTATCAAACTCTTTTGAGACATCACCAAAACAAACATTCTGACCAAGTTTGAAGAGTATCAGGCAGAAAATGTGGCCTCTAGAGTGTACACAAGGTTTTTCTAATATTTGACCCAGTGACCTAGTTTTTGACTCCACATGACCCATTTTCAAACTCATTCAAGATATCACCAAGACAAATATTATGAACAAGTTTCAGGAGTATCAGACTGAAAATGTGTCCTCCAGAGCATACACAAGGTTTTTATAACATTTGGCCTATTGACCTATTTTTTGACCCAACATGACCCATTTTCAAACTCATCCAAGATATTATCAAGGCAAACATTCGGACCAATTTTCAAGAGTGTTGGACAGAAAATGTGGCATCCAGAGCGTAAACAAGGTTCTTCTAAGTTTTGACCTGGTAACCTAGTTTTTTACCCAACATGACCCTTTTTCAAACTGGTCCGAGATATCATCAAGACAAACATTCTGACCAACTTACAAGAGTTTTGGACTGAAAATGTGGCATCCAGAGCGTATACAAGGCTTTTCTAACATTTGACCTGGTGACATAGTTTTTGACCCGACCTGACCCATTTTCAAACTCATCCAAGATATCATCAAGATAAACATTCTGACCAACTTTCAAGAGTTTTGGACAGAAAATGTGGCCTCTAGAGCGTACACAAGGTTTTTCTATTTGACCTAGTAACCTAGTTCTTGACCCTACATGGCCCATTTTCGAACTCGTCTGAGATATCATCGAGACACACATTCTGACCAACTTTCATCAGTATCGGACTGAAAATGTGGCCTCTAGCACGTACACAAGGGTTTTCTAAGATTTGACCTAGAGACCTAGTTTTTGACCCGACAAAACCCATTTTCAAACTCATCCGAGATTTCATTAAGGCAGTTCTGACCACTTTTCATGAGTATCGGACTGAAAATGTGGCTTCTAGCGCGTACACAAGGTTTTTCTAAGATTTGACCTAGTGACCTAGTTTTTGACCCGACATGACCCAATTTCGAACTCGTCCGAGATTTCATCGAGACAAACATTCTGACCAAGTTTGATGAGTATCTGATGAAAAATGTGGCCTCTAGAGCGTACACAAGGTAAAAGTTGACGACGCACGACGGACGCCGGACACAGCACTATCACAATAGTTCACTCTGAGCACTTTGTGCTCAGGTGAGCTAAAAAAAGTTTAACCTAAACTGTTTACATGTATCTATGACTTATTTTCGATAATACACCAGTGTACTTGCGTTTTTGGGGGTCCCAGTTCTGATTATGTTTGTATGTTATTTAGCCCTCGATCAAACAATCCCAAGTTTTGAGGACCAAGAGAAAATGTCATTTGAAAACATGGTGTGAAAACTAGAAAATGCTGATAGCCAGCACTTTCTCTTTTATCAACATTTTTATTTTCGAATACTGTGGTACTATGATTCAATCATTTGAGCAAACTTATGTTGTTGTCTGCTCTGGAATTTCAGAAGCCTGAAATTTTGTCATCTGCCAAAGAGTTAAGTAAACAAGAGGGGCATGATGGCCCTGAGTAGCTCACCTGAGTCAATAGGTGAAATTTCGGTCCACGTGCATAATTCAATTGTTAGGTCAGTTGAGCTTAAAATGTGGCATCTAGAGGGTCCACATGAAATTTCCGTAAGTCGGCATAGTGACCTACTTTATCACCATAGGTGACCAAATTCAGAACTCATCAAAAATTGATCAAGACAAACACTCTGAACAGTTTTTAAGTTAATTGAGCAATAAATGTGGCCTCTTAAAGTGCCCACAAGGTTTTTCTTTAATTTGACTTGGTGACCTAGATTATGACCCCAACTGATTCAATTTCAAACTCATCCAATATTCTATCAAGACAAACATGCTGAGCAATTTTCAAGTCAATTGAGTCAGAAAAGAGGCCCCTAGACATTTCTTTAATTTCTCCTAGCGACCTAAATCATGACTCCACGTGAGCCAACTTTGAACTAATCTTAGATTTCATCAAGACAAACATTTTACCCAATACTTAAATTGAACAATATATGTGGCCTCCAGAGTGCACTAGAGATATTTCTTTAATTTGACCTACTAACTTAGTTTATGACCCCAATTAACCCAAATCCAGATTCTTGTGAGATTTTATCAAGACAAACATTCTGACCATTTTCAAGTCAATTAAGCCAAAAATGTGGCCTCTAGAGTGCCCACAAGGTATTTGTTTAACATAGTGACCTAGTTTATGACCCCAGGTGAGCCAAATCCAAACTCATCCCAGATTTCATTAAAAAAAAAAACATTCTGAACGAATTAAAGGTCATTTGAGCAAAACATGTGGCATCTAAAGTGCCTACAAGGTATTTGATTTGACGTAGTGACCTAGATTATGACCCCAGTTGACCCAAATTCAGACACCTGTGAGATTTTATCAAGACAAAGAATCTGACCAATTTTCAAGTCCATTGGGTAAGAAATGTGGCCTCTAGAGTGTGCTGAAGGTATTTTTTTCATTTGAACTAGTGACCTAGATTATGACCCAAGGTGACCGAGTTTTGAACTCAACTTAGATTTCATCAAGACAAACATTTTACCCAATTCTCAAATCAATTAAACAATAAATGTGGTCTCCAGAGTGCCCTAGAGTTAAATTTCTTTAATTTGACCTAGTGACCAAATTAAGCAAAACATGTGGCCTCTAGAGTGCTCACAATGTATTTCTTTAAGTTAGTGACCTAGTTTTTGACACCAGGTGACCCAATTTTGAACTCACTGAACATGTTTTGCTCACGTGGGCTAACAAACTTAGAAAAGGTTCACTACATGTCAAATATCAAAGCTCTATGCCTTCCAGTCTCAGAAAAGAAGAATTTAGACATTTTTCTACTTTGTTCCTAGTTTGAACTTGTGACCCCCAGGGCAGGTCCAGGTTTGACCCCAGGGGCATCATGTAACCAAACTTGTTAAAGGTCCACTAGGAGATGCTACATACCAAATATCAAAGCTATAGAAGGCTTTTAGTTTTAGAGAAGAAGAATTTTAAAGATTTGTTCCCTTTTTTGTTCTAATGTTTAGACTTGTGACACCCAGGATGTGGCCAGTTTGGACCCCAGGGACATGATAGAGGCCCCCTTAGAGATGCTACATACCAAATATCAAAGCTCTACGCCTTCTAGTTTCAGAGAAGAAGAATTTTAAAGTTTTCCTTTTTAGTTCCTTAAGTATTGAACTTGTGACCCCACGGGCAGGCCAGTTTTGAACCCAAGGGCATCATATGAACAAAATTGGTAGAGGTCCACTAGGAGATGCTACATACCAAATATCAAAGCTCTACGCCTTCTAGTTTCAGAGGAGAATAATTTTAAAGTTTTCCTTTTTAGTTCCTATGTTTCAAACTTGTGACCCCCCAGGGCGGGCCAGTTTTGAACCCAGGAGCATCATATGAACAAAATTGGTAGAAGTCCACTAGGAGATGCTACATACCAAATGTCAAAGCTCTATGCCTTCTAGTTTCAGAGGAGAATAATTTTGAAGTTTTCCTTATTTGTTCTAATGTTTTGAACTTGTGACCAGCCCCCCTCCCCCCCCCCCACTCTTGGGCAGGGCGAGTTTTGAACCCAGGGGCATCATACGAACAACTTTGGTAGAGGTCCCCTAGGAGATGCTACATACTAAATATCAAAGCTATAAGCCTTCTAGTTTCAGAGAAAAAAAGATTTTCAAAGATTTCCTTCTTTGTACCTATTTTTTTAACTTGTGACCCCCAGGCCAGGGCCAGTTTTGACCCCAGGGATAAAATACATGTATGAACAAACTTGGTAGAGGTTAACTAGGAGATGTTTCATACCAAATCGGACATACGGACATTGGGCGATCACATAAGCTCACCTTTCAGCACTTCGTGCTCAGGTGAGCTAAAAACTGGAAATCCTTCTGTTTACTCCCTCTGAGCACTATTTTGATCTACTATAGATGTAAATGTCACTGAGCTATCTGCCTATGTACAAACTAAACTATACTGACAAACATACACCTGTGACAGGTATAAAGACTGAAGTTGATGATCAGGATACTTCCTTGTCTATCATTCATTTTATATGATAAATAGAATCTCTCAATTGTGTTTATGTATTTTCATTTCTATCAAACATGTTGCCTAAAATGTACCAGTCATGTACTAAAATACCAAGGCTATTACCATATAATTTTAGTCAACTCCTTCGATGAAGACAATACATAAAACACTCATAATAAGATACTCTGAATATGTATGTTTTGTTTTGATTTTTGGCAATGAAAAATAAAATATTGATACAATTACAAAAATAATTTAACTCTTTACCAATTGACAAATTTATAAAGTGGTCAAAATTGAAAGCATTTGCAGACAACAAAATAAATGTGACAAAAAAATCGAAATTTGATTTGGGAAGGGTAGAAAACATAGTGGGAAAAGGAGAAAATGCTGGTTACCAGCATTTTCTCCTTTTCCGCAATGTTTTCAAAAGGCTTCTATCACAGGGTCGTCAAAAGTCATCAGGCAGGATCCTACAGGGCTCAGTGTTATAGTGTAGGACTCGTTACTTGGAGGCTCCGGGCTAGAGTCTCTAGTCCTAATTTCAACGGCCATAATTCATAGAATGCCTTTAGAACGTGTTGGTCTGTCTTTGGAAGCCGAGCTCTGGTATCTCAGTCGGTAGCATACAGGTCTTGAGATCAGGGCGTTACTGGTTCTATGCCTAGCTCAGCAAATGCCTTTCCAAGGATTGATGAAATTCACTGCGACAGGATTCATGCCTGACATCACTGACCATTGGCACTTAAATTGTTATGTTGGAAAGCAACCAGTAGCTTGGTAATAAATTTTGCGGACTAATGGATATAAAGGCACCCTGGGAAAGCATTGATAGGTGCCCTGGCCGCCTTGATGTGAGTAAAAAAGTGTTGAAAACGGTGTTAAACACCACACAATCGATCAACAATCATCAGTTCTAGTACCACATCGGATAATTTCACACATTAAGAATTTGTATTGAACTTATTACACATTTTACAAGTTTATTTCAAAGCGATTATCAGACTTATAGGGTCTACGGAAGATAATCTTGACATGGTTAGCATTCACAGAGACTATTGTCTGCCACTGATAGAGTGGCTATTGACCACCGTTAAGGTTGGATGAAGGGGATAATGACCGCCCTTGCGAAATTGCAAAGGGGCTTTTGACTGCCTTTATAATTTGATGAAGGAGATAATGCAAAATCGTGAAGGGGCTTTTGACTGCCTTCTCTGTTTTGGGGTAGGGATAATGACTGGAGGGGCTTTTGACTGTTTACCGGAATCCTAATTTGGTCTAGGCAAATCCAGAATCTGTCTAGACCAAAGTAGAATTCTAATGTGGTGTAGACCAAAATAGAATTCCAGTTTGGTTTAGGCAAATTCCGTATCTGCCTAGATGCCAGTTTGGACTACGACCTATACATATTTGATTAATATCCAAGATGCCATTGCTTTCTGGTCCCCCTCCATGTTTGTAGATAATGTGTCACTGTTTGTATCAAAAAGTGACTTTCGGTGAAGGAATTTCTTTACCAAATGTATTTTTATGAGATACATTATATAAACATTAAATAACTTAGGGTTACAGTGTTTCTGCCAGCTTCAAATTTTTAGGGTCATTTGTGACAACCCACCCCCCTTCCTAATTTAAGGTGTCATACAGAAATCTTGAAGGGTACTGTTTTAAATGCCTATTTAACAATAGTTATATTAAGATTTCCACCTATTTGAAAATGGAACAGGTATTCTTAGTTTAAAGACCAGGATATTTGTTGCACTTTGTGTGTTTTTTTTTTCATGTTGTCGACCAGGAGTTTACTTGTGGAAGAGACAGCTAAGAAATTTGCAAGTCTTTCATCTGCCATTCTGTTTAAGAGACAATTTAAAATACACAGACAGTGCACGCTGAAACACGGATAAATGGTCAAAATGGACAACAAATTGACCTTCTAATGATTCGTGCTACAATTACTCAGTACCTAGTTAGTTGTTACTAAACAGAGCTTCTTATGTATGGATGCGCCATAAACCAACCATTCTAAAGGAATTATGTCTCCTTTAATCCCTTTTCCATACAGTACAGACAGATATCTGTTGGTAAATATCAATAAAATCTGTTTCAGACACTGGATGCCATAACATAAACTTAAAGTGACAACAAAATTTCATGTGTATACAAAAGTGATATTTATTAGTACCGTAAAACGTTGTGTATAACACGCAGGCATGTATAACACGCAGGCCTTTTTCAGCATCAGATCCGTGGAAAAAATGTTGTTAGGATGTACAACACGCATCAAAAATTGACCAAAATATCGTAACATCTGAAGCTTACGACGCTATCTTGAAAAATTGTAAATGGCTATACTTTATCAAAGGGAAATAACCATTTTTAATCTAAGTGGAAATGGTAATGATTCGACGTGTACTCGGGGGATTATAAAAACATGCCAGCTTATGACATGTTGCAAATTCACACATTGAACTGACGACCATATCGTTGTTAATCTCCTATTTTCTCACCTCCATCGACAAATGTGACAGGTGTGAAATAAACATAGATCTATATGATGTAAATCACGATTTTTGTAAAAAGTAGCGATAAATATAGATATTTTTAAATCATTCATTTCTTTCTGAATCATTATTTTACTCTTCAATAATTGTTGAATTTTAGCTATTAACAAAGAATGAAAAAATATGAGACGAATCAGACGATAACAGTAAATCAATATTTATCATTCCGGGGTACGTTCGTCATTGCCAAAATGGCTGACAGAATGGGGAAATTACGAATCCTAATCCTCAAATTAAGAATGTACAAGTACATTTTAACAAAATTAAAACATAATGTTTTTTTATTTAAATCGGTAAAAGTTGAAATGGGATGATGACGAAAGTTAAGGCTGTGGCGAGAGAACTTTGCCGTTTTGTACCTACGCCCCACCCCCCACCCACTTTGAACAGGTATACGACCGACTTTCAAGGAGGAGAAAAACATGGTTTTGCCTATTGTAGTGTATAACACGCAGTCCCCAGTTTGAAATTATTCAGAGCTGAAAAAATGTGCGTGTTATACACACCAAAACACGGTAGCATAAGAAAAACCACAAGACAAATTTTAGTGCATCAGCAAGAAAGTCATTGCATCAAAACCCCAAGAAACACCCTCTGGCAGAAACACTGAGGCTATAATTATCATAAACATGGAGTCTTATCTGCAAACATGGAGTATTATCTGCACATGGCAGGGGTATCATTGGATCCCATCCAACTCATTGTTGCCAGATTTATGGCTTGTGAATAATAATCCACATAAACATTTCGCAGAACAGCTAAACCAATAAATACTATTTAGATCACAGAAGAAAGGATTTTTTTTTTACAAAGTGACTT
Organism: Tridacna crocea; assembly: GCA_943736015.1. NCBI lineage: Eukaryota > Metazoa > Mollusca > Bivalvia > Cardiida > Cardiidae > Tridacna > Tridacna crocea. The sequence goes on along the minus strand of OX031069.1, from coordinate 12,253,300 downwards.
CAGGCGTATAAAAAGGATGCCAGCTGCGCCTGTGCACTTGTTCTATGACACCCTGCATAAAATGACTATTGCCGTGTGCTCCAGAGACCGTCTACGCCTAGCCGGTTCACATGCCATACCGCGTTTTGGCCCAACCCATTTACACAGTGTACGTAAGAGTCCGATTCTTCAGTGCGGACACAACCGCACTTTGTGTTTTTTTTTCCATGTTTTAATATGAACTTGGATCATATGAATCAGGGATTGTATTAAATAGTTTAGAGTCCCTGTGTGAATCAAGAGAGATAGTCTACTTTTGTGAATTTATACTACCACTTCTTCCCAGTACTGTCTTTTTCAATATTCGTCAAGGCTGCTTTACTAATATTATATCTGTTAGAATTCATTGTATTAAAAGCATGGACAAGCAATGGTATAAGAACAGATTCTGTTTACCTTGTTTGAAAATCTTGCCCCTGTAAGTTTTAAAGTCTTTTTAAAGCCTACATGAAAATCCTGCTTCAATGGTTATGACTTGATGAGATGTTATAAAATGTACAAAAAAACTGACTTTGACCTCCAGGTGAGAACTGAAAAGAGAAAAATTAGACATCTACATGAGCTGTACATGTTGCCTAAGTAAGTCTACATGTGGCACAAGTTTAACCTTTAAAGCACCTTTTATGACTATAGCTGCCTTTGCTGCCAGTGTAGATCAAGATCAGGCTGCACAAAATGTGCAGTCTGATCTTTCATCTACACTATCCACTTCTGAAACACAGTAGACATGACCAGCCATGAAATCACAATTATTTTTGTTGTATTTCTTGGATAAACATGTCTGATAGATTTATTCCGAGCTCTAAAGGTTGATCGGTGCTATTCACATATAAACAGGGGTGTATTTTGATACTGAGAATGCATGTTGACCTATTGCTGCATCCTTTAGCATCAACATAGAGACTGACTGAAAGATTGTTTAGATAGTGTTTACAGCCATTTTCAACATTATTTTCAGTTATACCTCGTGGCCATCAGACTTATCCATGCTTTCCTAAAGTTTCTTTTACAAGCACTCCACACAATATTCTTTCCAAGCCACTGGCTACTTTCCCACATGATAACAGTCAAGAAATGGTCACCAGTGAGACAGGAATAAATCCTTATAGGTAGAGAACCAAAAGGTTTGATCTATGTACTGAGGGGAACTCAAATATGCTTTTTAATGACAAGATGATTTAAAATAGGAGTTTAATAGTCAGTCAGAAAGACAGATGATAGGACATAAATAACCAGCAATGACAAAGTGAAGTGACTTAACGAGAACATGTTGTTTGGGAAAGGGATAAATCATGCTAAATGAAGTCACAATACATCTAGTCTCATAGTCAATAAAAGCAAAGGAACTAGGGGAAAAACTGGTCAGATCAAGACAGCAATGACGCAACGATTGAAAACTGAATTTTGATTTTTTATTTGGCTTTACACAAGCAAACCATAGTAAGTTGGTGGCAAGTTCAGAATTATTTGCTTTGCAGCATCTGCATGTGAGATCTTTTGTTGTGATAGGGAAAGACTTCTGTCACAACTCACAAGTCATTCTCCACCACAACAAAAGAGCTCATAAATGTGTGCATAATAACTTATTTCAGCTGTCATGCTATCTGAACTAGAAGGCCTGAAATTGCTCTCCTGGCAGAAACTTTGCTTTTATGCTAGCATACATTATGAATTCATGATGCAAAAAGAAGAAACTAGAAGGCCCTGAAGGGCCTGAATATGCTCTACTGGCACAGATTTTGCTTTTAAATAAAGCATACATTAGGAATTCATTATGCAAAGAGACAAAACATTGACATTTTCAACTCAAAATGGCTACTTCTCCATTACTGTTTGTTGATTTTTTTCAAACTCAACAGGGTTAAAAAGCTATTGATGGGATAAAGAAGCTGAAAAATTCACAAAAATCTGATCACAAATTAATACTTTATCATGTAAACAAGCAATGAAATTGTTCAACTTGAAATGGCTACTTTTCCCATATTGTTTGTTGGATTTTTTCAAAATCAATAGGGTTTAAGCTATTGATGATATAAACAAGCTCTGCAAGTTTCATGAAAATCTGACCTCAAATGCAGACTTTATCGCCTAAACAAGAAATGAAAGTTTTCAACTTCAAATGGCTACTTTACCGTTTATTTTTTTTTCAAAATCAATAGGGTTGGAGCTATTGATAAGATAAACAAACTTTTCAAGTTTCATGGAAATCTGACCAAAAATACAGACTTTATCGCGTAAATAAGAGATGGAAATTTTAAACTTGAAATGGCTGCTTTTCCCTGACTGTTTGTCAGATTTTTTTCAAAATCAATAGGATTAAAGCTATTGATGAGATAGACAAAATGTGTAAGTTTTACAAAAATCTGACCAAAAATGAAGACTTTATCACGTAAACAAGAAATGAAAGTTTTCAACTTGAAATGGCTACTTTTCCCATACTGTTTGTTGGGTTTTTTCCAAAATCAATAGGGTTGAAGCTATTGATAAGGTTAACAAACTCTGCCAGTTTCATGGAAATCTGACCAAAAATACAGACTTTATCGCGTAAACAAGAAACAGAAATTTAATACTTGAAATGGCTACTTTTCCCATACTGTTTGTTGGATTTTTTTCAAAAGCAATAGGGTTAAAGCTATTGATGAGATAAACAAACTGTGTTAGTTTCACGAAAATCTGACCAAAAATGAAGACTTTATCGCATAAACAAGAAAAAGACTAACGGACGGACAGACGGATGGACGATGGAAACCACTGTTTTCAGAACGCTTCTTTCTCAAGGTCGTTGAAAGTCGGGATTGTATGGTAAGGAGTTAAGACAGCATAATTTATGTAGGCATCATGAATTGAACAAACAGTGCAAAAAATTGAAGTGAAATTTCTTAAATCTAAATGTTTGGAATCCAGACCAATTTTATAGTGTTTCAAACTTTAATTATGCTTAGTAAGTTAGTATTAAACAATACTAGTAAATTTCAAAGAAATTTGACTAATAATGTGGACTTTGCTGATCAGAAAACGATACCAAGTCATTAAATGGCTACTTTTCCTGAACAGTTTACTACATTTGCAATCAATTGATGAATCTTTGCAAGTTTCAAAAGAATTGGATCAACACTGTGAACTTCATTGCCTAAACAAGAATTGAAAATTTTCAACTTTGAAGGGCTACTTTTCCCAAAATGATTGTGAGATTTTTTTTTAAAATCAATTGGGTTCAAGCTGTTTATGATACAAAGCAACTGTGCAAGTTTCATGAAAATCCAACCAGAAATGCTGACCTAATCACGTAGACAAGAAATGGAAATTTTGAACTTTAATTGGCTACTTTTCTCTTGTTGTTTGTTGGATCTTTTTCAAAATCAATAGGATTCAAGCTGTTGATGAGACAAAGCATCTGTGTGAGTTTCACAAAAATCTGATTACAAATGCAGACTTTATCATGTAAACAAGAACTGGAAATGTTCAACTTGAAATGGCTACTTTTCTCACACTGTTAGTTGGATTTTTCTCAAAATCAATAGGGTTGAAGCTATTGATGAGCTAAAAAAACTGCAAGTTTCATGAAAATCTGACTTAAATGCAGGCTTAATCGCGTAAACAAGAGTTGGAAATTTTAAACTTGAAATGGCTACTTTTCCCATAATATTTGTTGAATTTTTTTCAAAATCAATAGGGTTGAAGCTATTGATGAGATGAACACACCGTGCAAGTTTCACGAAAATCTAACAACAAATGCAGACTTTATCGTGTAAACAAGAACTGGAAATTTTCAACTTGAAATTGCTACTTTTCGCATACTGTTTGTTGGAATTTTCTCAAAATCAATATGGTTGAAGCTATTGATGAGATAAACAAACTGCTAGTTTCACGAAGATCTGACAAATGCAGACTTTTAAAGTTTATTGCGTAAACAAGAAAAAGACTAACGGACGGACTAACAGACGGACGACGGGAACCCAATGACATAAGCTCTGCTGGCTTTCAGCCAGTAGAGCTAAAAATGAGCAAACATATGAGACACTTACCTGAAGACCGGCTAAATTCAAGAACAGTACTTCAGGTGTGTGGTTTGCTATATCCTATGGCAAACTGTTTGTGTTGATAAATCACCTAATCATCCAACTCTTCTTCCAACTGTGCTAGACCCGCAGCATTGGTCTGGAATTCTTGGTAGAATACCACACAAAACAACTTCCATACACACGGCCATCCCATGGATCAGGTCATATTGCTTGGTTACCTCCCTTCAAAGGTAGTATGAAAAAATCTTATAAACAAAATGAGTTTATTACGTTAAAAACATAAATAGCACACACACCACGTTCCACCATTTTATGAACTTCGAATATATGGTCATTGATATTTGTTACTTGAAATATATAATTTCTTTTTTTACTTAAGAAATCAAATCTAGGAAAACTAAGAGTTCTGTGTTTATCTTTATGAATAGGGAAGATACCAACAGATGCACCTAAAAATATCAAAACAAATGTAGCAACTAATCCACAACCCTTTTAATAGCAACCTAAGGTTACCAAAGCAGGCTAACATTACCTAAGGTTACCAAAGCAGGCTAACATTCCTTATTTGTAATCACAGCCTGGACATGAACATTACTTATTTTTATTCACAGCATGAACGTTTATGATATTAAGCAGTTTGCAGATGCTTCTTATATTTGCTACTATCCCCTTTGACTTTATCTGAAATCATTATATTCACAATATTTTTTGCTTAAAAAGGCCTCAAGTCCAAACTACAACACACCTTGGATAACAGGTCCAAATGTACAACACTGTCATCTTTTTGATATTGCAGATCATATAACAGATAGACAAGTAAGGATTGTGGTAAACTGGTAATTATATGGATCTGTCTGACTCAGGCATCTAGATAACCAACCAGGTGGCAAATTTTTCAAAGAGAAGTACATATATATGTTCAGATCAAAAAGAATCAAACTGCATTAGCTAAGCACATATAAATGGAATTTACAAAAATGAAAAAATATATGCATGCATGTCAGGATATGCATAGTATCAGCACATTTCCATATCTCACTAGAGAAGAAAACTATTCAAAATAAAATCCAGAAAAAATATTCATCTCTTTGTCAATGACAAAATGTTGTAATGCAAACAACTAATTGAGACTGACCTAAATGAAAGACCTGATCCTCGAAAGAATAGAAAGGAAGTTGTAAGAGAAAGGACAAAATGCTGGTTTCTAGAATTTTTCACTTCCACCACACTACTGCCTGGAACCCTCTGTTGACATATTTGTACAGATTTATGACAATGGAGAATTTGCATAAAACCTACTGTCATCAACTGAAGTGTTATAAAAGTTCTTATGATAGTTACACATCATCTGTTTTACTGGTATATTAGTATGACTGCCTTTCTGTATCCCAAGTTTACGATTAAAACACCTAAGCTGTGAGAAGGTATTTTAAAACCTGTATGGCGTATCAAAGATTTAATAGCCAGTGTTCCCACTAGCTTTTTATTTCAAGGCTACACTTACCCCCTAGGCTGAAAATCTGGGGCTAAGTTTTCATATTAGGGGGTATGACATTGGTGGTTCCCAAACTAGAGGTAAGGCAATCCATATTGATGACTTTCAGCAAGTAAGTCTGCTTTATTTGGGTATTTATGTAAATATGCTACTGAAAGTCATTAAATAGTTTAAAAGGCAGTCTGAAGTGACTCTGATCAGACAATGTCAAGGAGTCATTTTGTTGTGTCATGGGTTTCTGTGTTTTTTGCATCAATCACTTTTTCATTCCTTTTAATTTCTGGATAGGTATTTCTGCATGATTTGACATAAATTAGTCAATAAGGGTTACCAGTTACTTTAAAACCTTTACAAAGTCATGCAATGTAAATATTAAGGTAGCATGGTGAACTACTTAGCTGTGCTCAAACTCACTGAAATATTTTATAAAACAGATTTCAAAAAGAAATATCTATAATAATTACAAAGTAACTTGCTGAAAAATACCTCATTCCATGTGCTTCCAGTGAAGAAATGGCTCTGTGTTGTCACCATTATTCTTTTCTGAAGTTTGTACATAGTGGATGAACATTGGAATCCCCCCACAATTAACATAGGCTGCTGAACTGAAATAGAAAACTCAGAACCAAGATAGAGCATTGCACACATAAACAGGTATACCATTGTGGTGCACAGTAAATGTGGAAATATGAAAAACAAGTGCCATCAGAGACAGGTTTTGCTCCCCGAACAAGTGCTTGACATAAAATGTATGAAATTAAAATAAATTCACTTCTTTTATCTTAAAAGGACTTGTTCATGTCCCCAAAAATTGAAGTGAAAATGCAATTACTATCTTAGAGATATTCCCAATATATATTTAAGTCAACAAATGAATGGACAGACTGACAGCAAAATTCTTTTTGGGAGGATAGAGTTCAGATATGAAGTTTCTTAAAATTTGGTCCAGGGATTGTGGAGAAATGGCTTCAGACAGACGAACGAACGCACACATACGGAAATGTTTCGGGGAGCATAAAAAGTAAGGGTCTAATAGTTGAGACTAGATGTGCGGTAAGAAAAACAATACATTGTATCGTTACATTAAGCTTTAATTAATAAAAAAGAAGTATGAGCCACTGTTTAGCTAAATGGAGCTTTGCCTTCCAAAGAAATCTGGAATACGACTCTGTTTGGGATCTCTTGCAGCCTTGTCCATCAATTCAGCTCTAGTCATTTTCCTTTTTTTGTGGGGTCGTTTATGGTCGAGCAACTTCCCATCTACATCCTCTTGCTCTCTATCAAAATACTTATTTACATCATCCAGCTGCCCGTTAGTCACCTCACCTGATTCCAAATCAAACTCTTTTAGTTGCAGGTAGTCTTCACATCTGCCAGTCTTTAAAACTTTGCTCACGACCTCCAGTACATCTTCTTTATTAATACCAGATGGTAGCTGGTAAAACAATTTTTTCTTACCTTTTTCTGAACTCTCTAACTTTACGGGCAGTGCGGAAAATTTTTCACAGATCAAGCCCCTTACTTGTAAGAACCAATTACCTCTGGTATAATATCCAATCATCTTCGACTTGGCCTCAGGGAAATCCATTTTTAACTCCTCTATCATCTTTTTTTTGTGATAATTCTCTAAATCAACCAGTCTATCGTCTTGGATCTTGCGAAGGGATCTGTAATTTACCTTCACGTAATCGAAGTGGACACCATGAATCCACATCAGTCCGCAGGCTGAACAATCGGTGTAATTCGAGTCGATTACGATTCGATCGGGCTTGATCTCTTCATCTTCAAATAAATTTGAACCAGAATGCTACAAGGTATACTTATGAGTTTATTAATATCCATATTACTATTTTTTTTCTTTTTAATGAGAGTAAGGGAGAAATAATAGGATAGGGGGGTGGTAAATAGTAATAGTGAATATCAAATGAAAAAAGTGTCAGTTGTGTTCTGTGATGTGAGGAACCGGAAGTTAATAACAAGCTGAGAATAGTAAGTGAGTAAAGGATATTCTAAAGAAGATTGAAGAGAAAAGAACAGCCGGAAGAAATAGGGAAAACATCATTAAAGGGCCGTTTAAAAGTGATCTAATCACTTATACAACTTGTGTTGTATCTGGCCTCGAAGACTATGTGACTATGTGATGTGAACTATGATCGAAGCCTCCGGCTTACCTTTCATCTCTTGTCGATTTAGTTGCTGGTTTATGTTTGACATTGTCGAGACGTCTCGGGCTTTGATGAAATTTCTTAGTGAGATCATGTGGGTGTTTGCGTATATTTATAAGCAGTCGATGACGTTATCAGTATTTATAGTAGATGACGTGGTTGCTAGAGAACTCGTACCCTGGAGAACTCGTACTCTGGAGAACTCGTACCCCAATCTGAGGGGTACGAGTTCTCTAGAGAACTCGTACCCTGGGTACGAATTCTCCAGAGAACTCGCACCCTACAGATATTTTGGGGGATAAATTTGTATATGCCATTCAGATTTTGGTGAAATGGTGATTTCAATTTTATCTTTTGTGAATTGAGTAAGTTATCATTGAGTTACCTTCAGTCTGAAGGTGTCTGCTCCGATGCTATTTTTGTGACTGGTCTTCGCTAACACCTTCAGTCCAACCATTCATTCAAGGCTTCTGGAAAAGATACGACTTTACCCACATCTTTTCGAACGGCTCTATGCGACAAAATTTCCAATGACAGCTAATAAAATGGGTATGGATCGTTAGATGAATGATTAATCTTTAAAGCCCCAATAGCGCTCATATAGAGGTATTTTTGTGCGTGAAAATAGTCGGAATAAAGACACGAATCTGCTAATTATACTCTAATTTTGTCAACAAGAGGATAGAAGCGTTCATTGCAACATCGGCTCCTGCTACAGAACCATTTGCATTTTTTCATTATCAACTCTCCCAACTCCAAAAAGACGTTGCTACATCTATTCGGAATGATTCTGATGTCCTATATTTGGGCATCACGTGATTGATAATGATGACGTATATCCACAGACGCTATGTGCTTCCTCTACATGAAACCTACTGCGAAACCTCGGTAAGATTTTAATTTTCTTGAGATTAGGACTGCGTTCCTTGTATATTGATTGGTAAATCGGAGTTGCGCTTTCATCATTCTGATCAGGACATGAATAAACACCGTTTTTTCTCTTGTCAGAGCTGTACTGGTAGAAACTTCGCGTCTCGGCCCATAAAACTTTCGGTCCATTACTATTTCGTCCAATAAGACATTCGGCGTTTATACATACAAAGTCGAATGTGTAGGGTACACAGGGTTGTAATATGGACCAGGGAAACCTAGTTAAACACATTGTGGTTGTTTTGTAGTGAAGATCGGACTCTATATTAGGTGCGTTCGGATCTTGGTCGTAGGTAGTGAATGAGTTTAGAAGTTTGTTTTGTGAAAAAATAATTGATGAATTTTGATCCGAGTTTAACATCAGGTGGTAGACGTTTTATATTAAATGTCAGAATTCTTACCAGGTATATTCTGGTCTTGACTAACGTTACAATGTCAAACCAGCATATTTTAAGTCTCAACTTTGAAGAGTTTGGTTTAACTCATTACCAAATGACAATATTTAAAGCTTACAAGTCCAAATCGAAAGCGTTTGCAAATGACAAAATCGAAGTGACTGAAAATTTGAAGGGTAGAAAACATTGTGGGAAATTGAGAAAATGCTGGTTACCACATTTTCTCCTTTTCTCACAATGTTTTCTAAAGGCTTCTTGCTCAGGGGTGTCAAAAGTAGGGATTGTGCGGTAATGGGTTAACTTGCAGTTTACAGATATCTTTTCAGTCAGTTTTTAAGAAAAAATTGGTGTTATTTCATCAATTAAGTCATTGCATACAGATGAACCCTACAGATGCAAGACAGTTGAAGACCATCAGCAGTAGTACACTTTACTCAAATAGATCTAAAGCATTGTGATTGAGAATCATGTTTTTCATGTCTTTTTTACTGATCACTTTCCTTTCTAATCTAACAACAATGTATCTTTTTAGGTAGGCAGAGAGACCAAGATGTTTTTAAACTGATGATTAGATACCCCAGTCTGGTGTTATATCCCATCTGAAAGGATTCCTTTTTTTACAGATTTCAACAACATGTCAACAGGTATTTCAATGATATTTATGTCTTGATCTAAAATACATTAATGTTAGAACTTGTGTCTTTTGTATTCGGAGCTTAAATACTTGACCAGACAAAGGTTCAGCTTTGTACATCCATACCATAGACTGCATGTGCACTAATTAATTTTTGGAAAGAATCAAGTTTTGGAAAGAAGCAATTGTATGTAACAAGCAAATATTCCTTTCTTTATTTATGACTCAAAGCCTTATTAGGCAGGAAGTCCGATTTTGGACAACAAATGGGATTAATGGCCAATCCCGGACGAGCCCCCATCTTACGAACAAAGAAACAAATGAATAAATGCATGGCAGATGTAAGGGACCGAGCGGGATTCGAACCCCGGAACTCCCGGACGCAAGGCCAATACCTTAACCACTGAGCCAAAGAGATATATCCCCGACGCAGAAGCCAGGTATTGTATTTAAATCGGGAGAATGCCATGCAGGAAGGTGTGGTCTCTCGTAACATTATGGATCCATAAAACCCAATTTGTATAACAGTGGACTTGAACTGATGGTAGAATGGTACTTTGACATGCAGAAAATTTGTAAAGTGCAAAAAGAGTCATCCCATGTCAGCCTACACACACTTTTGACAGAGCATGGCTCTTTATTACAGTACAGTATTTAGCAAGAAACTTATAATCTTGTCATTTCAGTGTCTCATTTTGCACAAAGCCGGCCCAGTAAAGCCAGGTTACAAGGACATGAATGAACTGCGTTTGATGGGCCATCAACATTGGAGGTCGTGATTGGCACAAAGTTGGGAAATGGTAGTGTGATACCAAAATTAGAATTAAAAAGAGAAAATGAAAAAAAAGAGACTTTTTGAAAGAATTGTAATTTAGTTACGGTGAACAATGTAGGTATATGTAGCTTTAAATGTCAGATAACCATTTTAAAGGCAAACAGTATCAATATAGTATACTGAAAAGAAAATCTTATTATTCACTCTTTATCATATCATAAGACAAAAATGCAGATTTGTTAAAATTTAAAGCATTTGCAGTTGATTTTTAATCCTTTACCACACAATCTGGAGTATTCATGACCCCGAGAAAGGACCCTTTCGAAAATATTGTGGGAAAAGGAGAAAATGCTGGTAATCAGCATTTTTTCCTTTCCCACAATGTTTTCTACCGTTCCCAAGACAAATTTTAAATTTTCAGTCACTTTTATTTTGTTATCTTCAAATGTTTTTAATGGTAACGGGCTTGTTCGTCCCTGGGCTTGTTCGCCCGGGCTTGTTCGTCCGGGCTCATTCGTCCGGGCTTGTTCGTCCCAACTGATTTCTCGTTGATCCGGGCTTGTTCGTCCCAACTTATGTATCTGCCAACATAAGTTGGCAGATATAATTAACCAAAGTTAATTATAATTAACCAAAGTTAATTATAACTGTACAAAAAAAGATCCCCATCACGTTTATAGAAGAAACCAAAGTGAAAGAAATGTGGTGTCCGTGGTCGTGTCGTAGAGCATCGGCCTCGTAACCAAAATGTCCTGAGTTTGATACCCGGGAGCGGGTGTCAACTTAAGGATTTATCATCGGCTCATATATTCGGCGCGAGTACTGGTGTAGTTCCCAGGAAGCAGAATCGAGAGTGATTAGTATATCTTGTCAGAACTTGTTTCTCAATCGATGTAAAATAAATATTTTTAAACTTAACTAAGTAAAAGAAAAAATATCAATGGTGTCATTCCCATAGTTACATTTAGAGAAGAAACCAAAGTAAATGAGAAATGTCAATGACGTCATCCCCAACATGGTATTTAGGAAAGATATTAAATAACAAATCATATATACATACATGTACATGTACATATGGATTTTCAGTAGATATTGCAATGTAAGGACGCTAGTTTAGGCAAGAGGCGATGCGTAGACATTGTGTGTTAAAGTCTTGAATCATTAATTCAGTTTCTCTTCTGTTCAAAAATACGACTTCAAGTGAGGCAAAAACAAAGCATAAGTAAGTTTTGTTCAAAGTACTTGCATGTTAAAAATAAAAGTTTACTTTGGAGGGCACATAGCGATTATATTCCAATAAGATCGAAACGGTGGTGTGGGACGAACAGGCCCGGACGAACGAGCCCGGGTGAATAAGCCCAGGGACGAACAAGCCCAGGGACGAACTGGTTTTGGGACGAACTAGACTGGTTACCGCCCCTGATACACTACGTGTATAGGGACAGGTACAGGCTAATCGAAACGGGGCGAATTCTGCCCGTATTATGCGAGGTAACTGTGCAAGTAGTAACTTAGAGTAGCGTCTCTTGATTTTTGTGTGTATGTTTTTGGTGGGTGTAAAAAGCAATAGTTATGAAAATAATTTTCGATATTACTGTCTTTAAAGTGATTGTTTTGTGATCATAATATAATTACTTATGCATGGTATCATTTCAACAAACGATAGGTGAATGTCTAAAATTTGATAGAAAAAAATATGTTAATGACTATAAGAGTAAATTATTTGATTATTATGTTTATAATAAAAGCTAAATTAATGCATATGTCGTAGGCCAGATTGGAATCTAGGCAGATCCGGAATCTGCCTAGACCAAATTAGAATTCAAATTTTGTGTAGACCAAAATGCATTGTTTTCTAATATTTTTTTTGAATATATTGATTTAATTATGTTTACAATTGAGAGGTATTTTCATTTAAAGCATTTTATATGATTTTTTCCACAATCGCTCTTTTTTTTCCACCTTTTTTATTAGTACAAAACATTCAAAATTCATATTTACTCTGAATTTTTGACTAAAACTTCTTTTATTTTGGGGTTTATGTTTAAAAGTAAGATGATTCATTTGTAAACGCCCCATATTCAACGAGAAACTATTCAAATTTGGTGTAGGCAGATTGTAGAGCTGCAAAGCTAAACTGGAATCCTGATTTGTTATAGACAAATTCCAGTTTGGTCTAGGCAGATTCCGGATCTGCCTGGATTCCAGTTTGGACTACGACACATACATGAAAAATTTTCAAGTGCTGACGTTGAACTTTTACTAAAAAAATTAACATCAAAATAACAAATATAATGTACAAGTTTGTACTTGATAAAGCAGAAAGGGTAATAAGATAATCAATTATCTTATAAATTGAATTGTAGGTTGCAATTCTCAAAGATTAAAGTCTGTTGTCCCTTTGAAGAAGCCTGCAGAGATAAGCCTAGGGGCAATAAAACACATGTGGTGTCTAATCATCTTTTAATTCTCCCTTAACATTTAATTTCTTTGTTTTGTAAGGAATAAAGAAGCATGTTTCAACATTTATTAACAAGTGTTTGGGGGGAAAAAATTAAAAGGGGGGAAAATTGTTTGCCGAATATTTATGTGTTACTCAGTTGTTCAGATGTCTAATAGTCAAAAAATTAAATGAATAAAGACTTTAGAGAGGATCTGAAATAAAAGTATCTAATTAACCCATTACCAGACGACCAAATTTTAGACTATTCCAAATTGAAACAAATTGCAGACGACATTTTAAAGAGCATTTAAATTGAAAATAAGTACTATGTAGGTTAGAAAAAATTGTGAGAAAAGGAGAAATTGCTTGTTACAAGTAATTTCTCCTTTTCTCACAATGGAATGTTCAGATTTCCCTCTCCTTTTTATCTAAAAAAAAAAGATCATTCTAGATGGAAAAGGTCCTTTTATCTGAAAGTTATAGATTATGCTCTATGAATACCTGTATTCTACTATTTATTAATAACATAATAATCAAAATAAGAATGAAATAAAGTCAACTGAGCACATTGTCAGGTTACTCGATATATGTTTCGAGCCGTTTCATTGGCCGTATCAATTATCCAATCACAGGGCACGGTACGATTAGCTTGTGCCTGTTGTAATACACGGTATACAACGGTGGCCAGTTCAGGGACGAACAAGCCCGGAACCGTTTTTAATTGGGTCCAGTCTAAAATGTTTTCCTTTGGTAAAGAGTTAATTCTTTACCACACAATCCCTACTTTTGACGACCCTAAGAAAGAAAGCCTTTGAAAACACTGTGGGAAAAGGAGAAAATGCTTACCATACAATCCCTAAAAGCACACAAAATATGCTGCAAAATACCAATTAAATCAATGGGAATTTACCTTTTTCCCAACGTGAATAAATCCAGCATAATTTGTAAACAACTAACACGGCGACTTCCGTTAGTCAGGCATGCGCACTCAACGGAATTTGAAATTTGTACAGTCTGGTTCCCTAACCCTATACAGCCAAGTTCGATCAAGGTGCGTTTGTTTACAGCAAAATTCGCAACTAAACCATCCTGTAGCGTGTCAGAGATACTGCGATTTCTGCCGAGACATGCGCATTGAAAAGATCACCATGTTTTGATTTCTGGTGAAGTAGGTCAACGATTATTTACGTTGAAAAGTACAGATTTGCACAAAGGTAAGAGTTGGATATTAACTAACATCAGTTTTTTTGTAAAGATTAATCACTTATCTAACAATCCATGCCCATTTTATTAGTTGTCATTTGAAATTCTGTCGCATAGAGCCGTTCGAAAAGATGCAGGTAAAATCGTATTTTTTCCATACGGGTTCAATGAATGGGATGCGGTCAAAACGTACCCAAACCAAAACGTACCCAAAAAAATAAGTCAAAACGTACCCAAAAAATAAGTCAAAACGTACCCAAAATTTAAGTCAAAACGTACCCAAAGTAAATTTTCATTGAAATAATTTCAGTGTTAGTTAAAGATTAAAAACTTCATGTATCTTACCTCTGAAGGATGTTTTAACTCCTGACTCACTTTATATCCTTTTAATTCTTTAAAAATGAAGATGGTTTCAATCCCACGTTACATTCAATTATGGGTGATGTGTTTATGTCAGGACTAATCAGGTGTAACAAACTAGTTGTCATTAACAGTTTTATTTTCATAAAAGAAGATTTACAAACATTTGTACACAATGCTACATAACTTATTAATTATATTCACCACCAATCCCATTTTCAAAGTTAACAAATGATAGGTTAGATCAAGTCAATTTAAGTTTAAAATGAAAATGCTCAATGATATTTAGTTGAACATTTTTTTTTTTTTTCAACCACAAAAAGCACAGGTTACATTTAATTACACAATCTGTAGTATTTATAATCCTTCTGAAAAATGGCTTTTTACAACATTGTAACAACTTCCTCCCGTTTCTCACAATGTTTTTTACCCTTCAAAGCCTTATATTATAACGGTTGTTTGCAAATGTTTTCAATCTGGGAGAGTCCAAGATTTTATTGATTGGTAAAGAGTTAAGTTTACAATATTTTCAGTGAAGAATGTCTTCTAATATTCACCCTCTAAATGTTAATATTTTAATTAACTGAAAAATTGGGTAAATTTTTGTACTTGTAATGATAAGAAGGTGTAACCGTGTCACCACTCATAGACAACAAAATCTTTAAAAGATTTTACTTATCCATATTTAGGGAATTTCCTGATGATAAAAATGTTACAAAGAAGAACTTTCAAAGGGAAGAAAATGAAAATATAAGAAAAATTTCCATCAGATCATTTAATGAATTAAAAAAAAAGAAATAAAAAATAAACCCTTCAGTTTTTCATCTAAAGCAAACTGTCAGATCATCAATATTTACAATGCATTCAAATATATAATAGGTAATATACAGCAGCTTAAATACCACTGTGAATAATTCCTTTATTCACCACATAATTATAGTTTATTACAACTCTTTTTGGGTGTGAAAATTGCACCTTTTGTTATACAAACAATGTAATTAACATCTCATTTTTATAAAAGTGCTAATTCCTATGAAGATTTTTTCCCGATTTTTTTTAAGGTTAAGATGTTTATTAATAATGATGGATAACGATATCAAGGTATCTGATGCTTTTTCCCTAATGTTAATTGTATTTGCCTAAAAGGAGAGATACACATACACTGTAATTTTATCATGAAGCGTTTAATAGACTTAGCTACATGTTCTGTGATATGCTTCGTTATTTGTTTTCATCATGTAAGGCAAATTTGAATTAAAGCAGAATTGAAAATTATCATCATCAAGATGGTTAAAACAATATTGCTATCAATTTGTGGAAAGATGGAAGATAAAAACACTATAAAAATCATGGGTACATTTTGACTTCACATTGGGTACGTTTTGACTCCACTTGGGTACGTTTTGACTTCAGTTGGGTACGTTTTGACTCCACTTGGGTACGTTTTGACTTGGGTACGTTTTGGTTTGGGTACGTTTTGACTGTAAACCCAATGAATGGCTGGCCTGAAGGTGTTAGCGAAGACCAGTCACAAAAATAGCATCGGAGCAGACACCTTCAGACTGAAGGTATCATTGAGTAAGTTATACAATAATCAAGCATTTTTAACGGGTATTTGTAGTAAACTATCAGTTTTGTTACCGGATGTTTGATGGATTAAAATGAAAAGGAAGTAAGGTAAATGGGCAGGTAAATTCAAGAAAGATGAAATTATCAGTTAGATCTAGATCTACATAATCTGGATTCATCTAATGATTCGAAGATTGTTTTTTTTTTTAAGGCTTGTTTAGATATTTTTATGTTTGTTAATGGAGTGTGTCATTTTCTTTCTAAAGGAGTCAAAGGTGTCTGGTACAATGAAGTCACATATTAGGTGTGATAAACATGATTGTGCACACTTGCCATAAACCCAAATAAACCTGTATAGTTCTTCAAAAGGACTGTTAACCCTTTACCAATCAATCCAAAGGTTTTACGGGGAATAAGACCAATATAAACATTGTTGGAAAAGGATTAAACGATTATAACCGTTCTTTATAATATAACATAGAAGAAATATAGCTCTGTGAATCTTGATGGATCCAAATAGTGCTGGGTGGCTAAATATCACCCTGTGGGACACAGATTTTGAAAATGTTACTGGAAAAAAGGGGGAGGGTGCTTTTATAACCAGTATTTTCTCATTTTCCCACATTTTTCCCCACCCTTTCAGTCCGATAAATAAATACGTCTGTACCAAATACGAATTTGCTGTATGCAGATATATACATTTTTGAAGGCACTATGAGTTTACATATAGCAATATTTGCATTCTCTCTCTCTCTCTCTCTCTATTTTCATTGCACAGACTTCTCCTATGGTTTCTGGGACGTTTACTTCACGATCTCGAGTTTCAACCACACCGAAGAAGTAAGCATTGTGGGAAAAGGTGCAAAATCAAATAACCAACAAGGTCTTCTTTTTCCCCGTGTTTTCTCACCTTTTCAAACAATTTTGAAAGCTTCTTCAGACGGCTTATATGAAATTTTAGACTTACAAGCTATTGTACGGAGGCATTTTTGCTGAAACATTGTGGACAAATGATGTCACTGACTTTTCCAATCATTACCCTACGTGCTATACTCTTTTGGAGTCAAAAGTATATACTGTACAGGGGACTTCATCGACGATTCACTAAAATTCAGAAAAGACTTTTTCTAAAAGATTTGATTGAGAATCTTGATGGTGTAAATCCAAGCCCAGACTGCATTTTTTGCATATTGATCTTGTTCTTTTCCACCCGTTTCAATTCTAGTGTTAAATGAATTAAGGGTTCAATATTGTATATTAGAATTATGTTACAGTAATCTGATCATTGTGAAAATCACACCTTTCTTGCTGTCTTTGTTCAGGAAATTTGCCTTTTCACAAGGTGTGGAAATTTGATTAATTCCGTGTTCATTTTATCAACTCCTTCCATTTAACAAATATCTAATCCAATCAAATACTAATTCCTAGTTCGTTCTTACACAAAACACTATTAAATATCAATTCAAAACTTGAATGCAAGTGAAGGATACCCGAAGAATTGAATAGAGCAAAAATTAATTCTACTAATGATTTTTAAGTTGAATACAATTCATTTATCGTTCATAAATCTTCTTCCTTACGATTTTTACATCAAATACAACATACACTGCATGAGAAAATACAAGGTTTCTTTACTTTATTTCATGTACATGTATAAGGAAAAAAATCATCAAATGTAAATTACAATAACGGCATAAAAATTAAACTTGACAGCATGCTGGAAAACTAACATTATATTTATTTGTAGGGGTACGAGTTCTCCAGAGAACTCGTACCCAGGGTACGACTTCTCTGGAGAACTCGTACCCTTGAGATTGGGGTACGAGTTCTCCAGGGTACGAGTTCTCCTGATACCGATGACGTTGTTCCTATTTTTGGCATAATAAGCGGAAACACGGTTTCGCCGTTGTATTGATCTACTTCTGTTTGAGGAGTAAACAAACCGCTTCACGTGATCCATACTGTACTAAAGTTTATAGTGGTAACCTGATTAAAAAGTCAATCGACATCCCTTCTGGAAAAAAATCTAGCTGCTGCAGCACGAACCATTTTGCTATTTTAATCTAAATATTGATAAAACAGGGGTGCTTTTGTTTAATTACAGCATTTTTTCGTCAGAATATTTCAATATTGGGCGGGGGTATGATTGTATTTACCCTCGATGTATGTAGATTCGCGATGTTAAGCTTTCTTTGAAACGTAGAGCAATAAAAACAAATAAAATAAATGTTTCACCACAGGAATCGGACGTTTAGTTGGTGAAAATAGCTAAATGTCAGCCGAAGTGGTCACTCTCTAATATAAAATATACAAGGAGTGCAACGGTTTTCACATCAGAATTTGACACGACTGTCACCCAAAATCATCGCTGAAAATGGGGTCAAATCAATATTAGCCGACATAAACACACACCTACCGTGCTCTTAAATATCTAATCTGCAGATTTAGTAAGTCCCTACCTGCCCCGAGTCACTCTTTCCGCGTCATTCATCCGATTTTCCTAGGGCGATATTTAGCAAGAATCAGCCTCGGCGAATCCACCATTGTAGACCAACTTCCGGTTATCGGAGTGAATGAAAATGTCAGTTAACTTTTTCAAATAAATCACGTCAGAAAATTTTCGTAAAATTTCCGTAGGTACAAGTTAAATCTAAGAAAAATCATGTTATAATTATATCAACAAAATCGATGCAAATCAAATATATATATATACAATTTTTTTGACTGTATGGGTATGTGTATTCTCCGGCCCCAATCAAAAATATGCCACAATTCCCGGCCCTAACGGCCCCCTTGCTAAATATTTTATTGGCGGGTACATTTTAATAAAATTAGCACCAAATTAAAGCTTAGGTAATAACCTTTCCAATGGTATATAGAAACTTGATTTTTCATGCATATGTAGTTATGATAAAAGTTATGACCCATTTTGACAGGTAGGGCCGGGGAATAGACTTTGCCCATTCACTCCGATAACCGGAAGTTGGTCTACAATGGTGGATTCGCCGAGGCTGATTTTTGCTAAATATCGCCCTAGAAAAATAGGATGAATGACGCGGAAAGAGCGATTTGGGGCAGATAGGGACTTACTAAATCTGCAGATTAGATATTTAAGAGCACGGTAGGTGTGTGTTTATGTCGGCTTATATTGAACTGACCCCATTTTCAGCGATGATTTTGGGTGACAGTCGTGTCAAATTCTGATGGGAAACCGTTGCACTCCTTGTATATTTTATATTAGAGAGTGACCACTTCGGCTGACATTTAGCTATTTTCACCAACTAAACGTCCGATTCCTGTGGTTTCACTTACCTTTATCAATAGTTAAATCTATATTCCTTGATAAAACCCCCGTCAACAACATTTCAAAGCTAAAACTAGGTCATCAAATACAGTGTGTGAAAATGGGTCAGCCATATTGAAAGTAGATGTTGATTCGCGGATGTATACAAATGCAGTAAATCGGTCTGGTAGTAAGGCCAAAACAGTTCATAATAGTGAGTTCTGGTGTAACTTGCATAAGAAAAATAAAATTAACAATTAGATCTTAAAACTCAACTGGAATAACGTATTTACAGGTTGTTATTGTCTAGGATGTCTATTCTTCATTACTCTTACAGTAGGACAGAGGGAATGTCAGACCTTTCTCTACCAAGACGTTTCACACTTGAGACGTTTCACTATTTAGACGTTTCCTACCGAGACATTTCACTACCCTTTTTCGTTTGTTGAGACTTTTCACTACCCTTTTTTATGTGCAGGTAACTTTATTGGGTTACCACTAATTTTTTCTGTTTTAAATAATAATAAAAAAAAAAAACACCAGCTAATTTATGAAACTTATTTATAGTATCCATTTTTATTTTGATATTTTCATTACTGGTTGTTTTACGTGAATTTGATGAGTATGTAGTTATTCAAAATGTAGATGAATAGGCTGAGGTCGGTGGACCATTTTTTTTTTTTTGTAGTTAGTGATACCGGTAATATGAAGCCATTATGGAGAAAAGTTGCGTAAAGTATTTTCTTCTTTTCAGAAATTGTTTTCTTAGGCTATTTCTAAATGACAATATTTTAGATTGGTCCAAATCAAAAGAGGTTGCAGATAATAATTTGACTTATGCTAAGTTTGAAAAATAAGTACACCTTTGGAAAGAACATATTGTTCTAAAAGAAAGAATCGCTTGTTACAAGCAATTTTTTCTTTTACCACAATGTTTTCCTCATTATAATATCTCAGGGTCTTAAAACCAGTGTTACAGATTGAGCTAGCTTTCTCAGGGTTACATAAGGTTAAAGGGTGGAAGAAGGTATGCTTTTTTTTAAGGATGCCAGCATATCATCTATGTTTGATGTTATAAAATATTATTGCAGAAGATTGATTAGTTGGGGCTTAACATCCTTCAACAATAACATTAATTTGGCCTAAGGGTTAATTGGTTTATTGTACCCACATGCTGTACATGACACCCTTTTAATCTGTACCACACTTATTGACAGACAATATATACCTGGCAATTAACACCTTGTCTTATTATCCTATTTACCTTCAAATCAATTACAAATACTTAGTTACAAAAAATCTGTCTGAAATTTTCAGGTTTCTACTATTAACTGTATTTTTTTTATCTAATTTATTTTTTTTTTACCTATCTATTTATATTTTAAATATTTATTTATACTAATTATTATTTTTTATTCTCATTTATTCCTGTTGATGTATTTATGCCTAGTAATGCAAAAGGGACCATCTGGGAACTCCATAAAACATATTTTTGATAATGATATGAGATATAGTTTACAGCATCTTTAAAAAGGGAAGTGTTTGCCCAGGTCAGCCAGCGCAGTCTACACAATCTGTTTCAATATGACAAATTCTTCCATTTATTTATATTTGTATTCATAAAATACAGAAAAATATAGAAGGAATGAACAAATATATGCATATATAAAATTGATATATACAAGACGTTTCACTACCTAAAAGTAGTGAAACGTCTTGGTAGGAAACGTCTCGGTAGGAAACGTCTAAATAGTGAAACGTCTGCCACCCGGACAGAGGAATGTATCACCCCTCCTTATAAACCTCACTGGTGAGCAGAACTGCAAGTGGGTCCAATGCTGACAAGCCACCCCATTTTCCTTACCATCACAAGCTGCCCACTTTACAAATGTAAGGGACACACAGTTAGCAAGCTCTTTTGGCTGAAAGAGTCCACAGACACAGCATAAATCATTATCTTCAAACTCCATATCATCACTGCTGCTGGAACTGTCAAGAGCCAAATTGATATGAGAAGGACCTGGTACAGGACTGGATTTTGAAGTTTTAGAATGAATATTTCTCATAACATTTTCTTTACCTTTGGACTTTGCGATAGATTTAACATTACCCCTGACTTTTTCTTTACCGTTCTTGGATGGATTTATCTTCTTTGTTGCCTTTTTCTGGCTATTCTCATGCTGTTTTACTGCACTCATTACTTCTTCACTAGTGAACTATTTTCCAGACACATGTTTACTGACTGTATTCCTCTGTTTCTTTGCCTTAGAACCTTCAACTTTCACTGACCTCAGATCCCTTTCTCTCTCCACAAAAATATCTAATCTGTGCTCTGTGTCTGCAACAATACCACCTTCTACAGTAGATTCACTACACTGACTAGAACTAATGTCATCTGATTCAAACACCTGAGAAGGAATCATGCTATGTTTGGGAACTGCAGTTCTATCAGTAGGGAAGACTCCAGTTCTCATAAAACCAGACTGCAAATTCTCTGAACTGAGAGCTTTGCTGTACACGTTACATGCTATATCACAAATGTTATACTTAGTGATAGTTGCTGACACCTGACGCATGACTTTATGGCACTGAGCATAATACATCCTCTGAAAGGGCCCATAACACGCAACATCAAGAGGCTGAAGAATATGGCTTGTGTGTGCTGGAAGTATAAACATCACTATATTATTTTTCTTAGCCCAGTCAGCAAGAGTTAAGGACACATGTGACTTGTGACCATCCAGCAACAGAAACAATGAGCTGCCTCTACCAGGCACAAACTGAATAAAGTGTTCTGTGAGGTAACGGTGAAATACTGCAAGATTTGACCATCCATTATCTGATACAGTCCCACTTGCCCCAGGTGTTGCTCCTTGTAACAAATCAAAATTCATCCTTTTCCCAGGGAATACAAAGTATGGAGGGACAGCAGCTCCACTTGCACTACCAGCACCTATAATCGTCACTGTCTTACCCTTTCCAGAGGTTACAGCCTGAGTGGGATGACCGGAACCAGCTACAATGAACGGTGGTTTGTGTTCTATGGATACACCTTTTTCGTCAATATTGTAAATCAAATGCGGTTTATTTAGAAGATCATTTTTCCTTAGACACTTTTCAAGATTGTCAAAGTAAGACAGAACTACACTTTCTTTAGCTAACTTAGCTCTTACATGTTCCAAAGCCCTAGGCTTAATTACCCTCATTTCTGGCCAACGTCCAAGAAAGCCCTTCATCCACATCATTGATAAGGGTTTGTCATTAGAACGCAAACCCAGTTGAAAAGCATACTGAGAAGCAACACTAATACACTCCTGTTGAGTATACCCGTATCCCAAATCAGCCATGGTCTTGAAATGTTCAACAATTTTAGCTTCCTGAAATTGGTCAAACAGAGGAAGTTTGCCCATTGTAACAGTTTCTGGGTCCACCTTTCCTAAAACCCTGTCTCGCAAAGTATTTTCAGGCACTCTGAACATTTTAGAGGCTCTCAAAACTGATACGCCATCTTCTTTCACATATTTGTAAGCAGCAGTTAGGGCAGATGGTGAATAAAGCCTGTATTTCTGTCTGATAGGTTGTGGAGTTGCCTGAAACAGAAATGAAAATGCAATGAATTTAGTTTTCTCTATTAAAAAACGCTCATGAAAATTTGTTTGGCCTTAATAGTAAAAATCCTGAGTGGTCATGTGACCTCCATTGACAACAGATACCGGGTAGAGGGGCAAATTTTACAAGGTTTGTTTTTAAGTTATAAAACTGACGTGTTGCTATGGTTATATTTTAAGCATTATGAAAATGACAAGATTTTAGCATAAGCAAAAGAAAATGGATCAAATACCTGTTTAAATCTCATTTTTTCCTAAGTGTGTCAGCCGATACGCTAGAGTAACTTCAGTAGTAAATATTACGTCACAGCCCTGCAGGTGCACGGAAAATCTCGCGAGACGAAATGGAGATAACGAGAGTCCGCGAATCGACATACATCGCGACTTTCGATACATCGACGATATATAGTAAGCCTAGAAGTCAAACAAGGGCGTATTGCAATGAAAATGCACAGGAATTTGACATTCTATAACCAAAATAAATGATAAAATATGAAAAGAAATCTCCCCTTTTTAATATAAACACAAGGAATGCAACGTCTCGATTGCTGTCGCTAGCACCCGACAGCCTTTCCCAACCAAAATCATCCACGAAACAAACATTGATCATAATTTCCTTTAGCCTAACGGTAGACAACACAATAATGTACCTGCGACATACGGCGATACCTCAGTAGACACCTTTCAATCGGAGATATCCGTCATGTTTTACAACTTTATCAGAAAATTTTGATTTGTCTGGGTGGCCATTCGCTGACGTCACAGGAACAGCCAGGAAGCGTATTTTCGTATTACTTGTTACTATTATTTCTTTCGTTTTTAAGATATTTATGGACATCACATGGTACTAAAGATTTTTCTAGAAGTAACTAACAAAAGTATTTGAGCGCATTCCTTTTTAAAGAAAAGATATTTGACTTTTGTGAATAGGGAAATCCCCCACCAAGCGAGGTAACTCTATACACTTAAGCCGTATTGGACCGCTCACGGGAATCACGTGACGTCAGCGAATGGCCACCCAGACAAATCAAAATTTCTGATAAAGTTGTAAAACATGACGGATATCTCCGGTTGAAAGGTGTCTACTGAGGTATCGCTGGATGTCGCAGGTACATTATTGTGTTGTCTATCGCTAGGCTAAAGGAGATTATGATCAATGTTTGTTTCGTGGGTGATTTTGGTTGGGAAAGGCTGTCGGGTCCTAGCGCCAGCAAGCGAGACGTTGCATTCCTTGTGTTTATATTATATATAGGGGAGATTTTTTTCATATTTTATCATTTATTTTGGTTATTGGTTCAAGTTCACGTCAATGCTATGTCCCTCAATGTGCAAATGGTGATTACAGACTTCACAGGTGAAGACAAAGTCAATGCCCAACACATCATTTTCCAAAGACTGCCAATATAGAACTGTAACCCTTACCAGAAGACCAAACTTCAAACCCCTTGGTTTTGAAAGTGCTTGAAGATGACAATTTTAATGAGACCTAAAAATATAGGGCTTTGGGGGAAAAAAGGAGAAAATGCTCGTTAGCAGTATTCTGTCCTTTTCCCACAATGTCTTCAGAAAATTCTCCCTCAAGATTCTTAAAACTTGAGATTAAGTGGAAAAGTGATAAACAAATTAACTTTTTTCAAAGCCCACTCACTCTGTCCATATCATATTCATATTGCAAATATACAATTTCAAATATATATATATATATATATATGTGTGTAATAATAATTTTGTACCAAATTCATATTGCAAATATACAATTTCAAAAAAAAAATGATAAATTTGTACCAAATGACAACATTTTAGACTTGTTCAAATTTATATATCAAAGTTAAGGTGGTCAGCATAATGGATTTTTTTCACGAAAGGGTAAAATATATTTGTTGGACAAGAAGATGGTGATTACAAGCATTTTCTCATTTACCCAAAATGTTTTCAAAAACCTTAACGCAATGGGCTGTTAAAACTCATGATTCTTTTTAAAGCCTTTTATACTAACTCTTTACCAATCAGCACATTTAAGAAGGTGCTCCACTGAAAGCATATATATGCAGAAATTTTCCTTCAGAAGAGTAAAAAAAAACATTGTGGGAAAAATGTTTTCATAAGTTCTCTTCCTTGGGATACCGTAATAATTGAACCCTGAGATTTTGTGAAAAAGGATTGATCAATGAGAATGTTTAAATAACAGATCGGCAGTTAGAAGTTCTTTTCTGTACACTATTTTATCAACTATTTTAGAGGTTGCTATGCGAGTTTTTTTACGATATGACTTCACACATGAAAATCTATCAACCATAGATGCTTTTATATGGTCTAAACCCTTGCAGTGTTTAGCCTGGAATTTATTGATGACCCATAAAGTATGGGTCAAGATCAGGCAGCACAGAATATGCAGCTTAATTTTGGGTCTGAACTCTTTGCCCTTTTATTAGACAATGAAAAGGCAGGTTTGAAATTGCACTAATAATTAAACTACTGACTGAGAATGTTTAGCACCTTCAGTATCATACAAGGCTTGAAACAGTAGTGTTGCTGGTTCGAGTCTCAAGCTTGGTAATTCTCTTTCTGGGGATTGAATAAAGTCATTGCTACAGGATCAGTTCATCTCTCACACCTAATCTTTAATCTACTCTAAAAGTTCAAACAAACTTTCAAGCCCAGGGTTTTCCATGACCCCCTATTTCTTAGAATTCTGACCTCGAATTTTCCTTTTGACCCTCAAAATTTCAGTGTTTGCCTTCTTTCTTCATTTGAAAGGGTCAAGTTTGGGTGAAACAGGGGTTGTACCCTGGGTGAAATGACCCTCATACAAGAGAGTCAAGTGAAAACCCTGCAAGCCGATATTTGAAAAGCAAATTATCCTATCTCCTATCAAGCCGTGTAGATACAAGATCAGACCGCTCGTTCTTTACAGTCTGATCCTGATCTACACTCTCCTTGACTTGTGATTAGCAGACAAAAGGTTAACAATCAATCCTGAGTCACGAAAAACTCCGGCAAAAAGCGATGCACGAATTTTCGTTGACGGCAATACCGTTGTCTGCGCATGTCATATTCTTCGAAGATTCGAGTATTTATAGAATGCCATCTAGCTGGAGATAATGGTCATTACCGCCGTGGGGTACGTCTAAAATACGAAAAAACTCCTTTTCGCGAAAAGCAGTTATTTTGACTCCTTTTCGCGAAAAGGAGTCATAGGAGTCAGTCCTTTTCGCGAAAAGGACTTATAAGTTCAAGAAAAAGAACCCTTCTCAAATTAGGATTTTTCCTTTTGTACATCGTTTTCAACATCATTACATTATAGATAAATGTACCTATCTGTGCTTTCTCGGAGTTCTGAAAAGGGGTGTCTTAACCCTTTCCCAAACGACAAAATTTAAGACTCGTTCAGATGGAAATCAACTGCAAACAAAACACTAATGTAACTGAAAAAATTAAGTTTGTTTTGGGAAGCCGTAGGAAACATTGTGGGAAAAGGAGAATAAGAGGTCACTGGTTCGGACACTCATTTTGCAGTTTTTCTCCAATGATTGATGATCAGTTATTGCAACGAAAATGATTCCTCTCCCATCGCTGATCTTTCATTTATTTATTTATTCTTTTTAGATAACGGTTGTCTGGAAAAGCAGCCACTGCATTGGTAGGACTATTGTGTGAAAAACTAGTGAACAGAAACTCCGGGAAAGCATAGCTAAGTGCACTGGTCTCTGCAATAGAACTGAAATGATGTTGTAAGCAACATACAAGGAAAAGAAATCCTAATTTGAACAGTGGAATTAAAAGTCCTTTTCGCGAAAAAGTACTGTCTCCTTTGACTCCTTTTTGTAAAATCTAAAGTCCTTTTCGCGAAAAGGAGTTATTCTTAGCTGTTTTTTTGCGAAAAGGAGTTATTTTAACTCCATTTCGCGAAAAGAAGGATTTTTCGCGAAACGGACTCCTAAAACCAGTATGACCCTAAACAGGTTTATGATAAAACGTAAACGTCTTTTACAGCCTTGTGTCTTTGCGTAGAAATTTCCGATAGCCGCGCGCCAAACGTCTATATCGTTACCTATGGCGGATCAAAACTATTGAAGTCTGATAGACGCGTAACCATCGAAAAAGTTTGAATTGTGTTACCATCACTACTGACCACCAGAGGAAACCGACTGACAACCAAGGTTCCATAACTAAAAGGAGAAATGTGAACAAAAGTGAAACAGAATAAAAAATAGAAAATAATACAAATAGAACAAAAGATCAAAGATGGTAAAGAAAAAATCAGCATTGGGGTTCGAAAAATTGACCAGGAGGTGATATTGTCAAAAAGTGTTGAAGTGTTGTATAAGTGCACATCGTAGTACACCTAGATTCCAATGTATTCTGCGATTAAACAAGCGTTACAGTTTGGTTATTTCAATGTTTTCTTGTCCTTAGTTAAAAGAAATACTAAACAATATTAGGTGCAGAGTATATAACCAGTCCGATCAGCGAACAATGCGCTAAACGAACTGGAACTACGATCATTATTGTTTCAGAAAAATTGTAGATTAACTTATGTTTGAATAAAATGCAGTCTGTTTACTTACATTATTTACAATTTAAGGAAAAGGTATAACAAAAGTATCAGGCTCTAAGCCGAAGAATATCGTGCCAGCATGTGCAGCGCAAATTGCGCAGCCCGCATCGGGCCGACCCTCGTCGTGGTTCGTAGAATATTGCAAGACTGATATGTGGTTAACTAAAAACAATAGAAGAAGTAAAATACAAAATTAACAGCTAGAAGCAGAAAAAACAATTAATATCAGGCTCTAGGGTGAGGAGTATCGAACCGGCCCGGCCAGCGAACCATGCGCTTACACAGTCATACCGTTACTCTTTGATATTACTCAGGATTGCACAATCCCTATTGTTTGAAATGAAAATTACATAAGAATAAAGGTCGAAAATTTAAGAAAGAGAGTCGTTGGTGAAGTATCGAACCTGTTCGAGCAACGCACAAAGCGCGGCCTGTACTAGGCTGATCTCTATTGTTTTACAAGGATATTCCAAATTGTTCTGTCTTACACAGGAAGAAGAAGGTAAAAAGCAAATAAGAAAAATAACACCGATCCTTTAACTCGCACTTGAAGAGAATCGGTCCAGACTGAGCAACGCACAAAGCGCAGCCCGCACTGAATCGACCCTCATTATGGCTCACGGAAAACTGCGACGTATCCTGTGGTAGATAGAATCAAAGGACTGATAGTCCTGAGAGTCGCCTGTAGGGTAATGGGTTAGAAGTTTTCACCCTTTTTTGTTGAAATCTATTAAAAGCATTCAAGATACAAAATAACTTAACCATAAGGCAGTATTATGTGCAAGCATATTTCCGAGTTGTCATCCTAAAATTCAAAATATCCGTATTAAAATTTACATTTAAAAAAATGTGGTGGAAATTAAAATTTAGGCACCAGGACCAGCTTTAATAAGTTCAACGTTTTTTACTCACAGACAACAATCCTTTACTCTTACGAACGAAGTCCGTAACAAAGAAACAAATGAATAAATGCATGGCAGAAATAAGGATCGGAGCGGGATTCGAACTCCGAACTCCCGGATGCAAAGCCAATACCCTAACCACTGAGCCAAAGAGATATCTCCCTGACGCAGTAGCCAGGTATTGTATTTA
Organism: Tridacna crocea; assembly: GCA_943736015.1. Lineage (NCBI taxonomy): Eukaryota > Metazoa > Mollusca > Bivalvia > Cardiida > Cardiidae > Tridacna > Tridacna crocea. The sequence continues at coordinate 12,224,729 of OX031069.1, read as the reverse complement.
AATCGGGAGTATATGCCATGCAGGAAGGAGTGGTCTCCCGTAACACACCCCCTCTTAAAGTCATCATTTATTGATGACTCAAAGCCTTATTAGGCAGGAAGTCCGATTTTGGACAACAAATGGGACTAATTACAAATGGGACTAATGGCTCAATGGCCAATCCCGGACGAGCCCCCATCTTACGAACAAAGTCCGTAACAAAGAAACAAATGAATAAATGCATGGCAGAAATAAGGATCGGAGCGGGATTCGAACTCCGAACTCCCGGACGCAAAGCCAATACCCTAACCACTGAGCCAAAGAGATATCTCCCTGACGCAGTAGCCAGGTATTGTATTTAAATCGGGAGTATATGCCATGCAGGAAGGAGTGGTCTCCCGTAACATTTACAAATAAAGACCAGATTATCTTCTGGTAGAGGATGTAGTGATATACTTTTAGACAAAAAATGCCCTTTTGCGACTCGCTCATATCTAATCTTAGCAGTCTGACAAAGTTTCATAAGTAAATACACTGAACATAAATGGATTCTACAGCTCTATTACGGTTTCGTCTGATTTGACCTAATGACAACCTTTAGGCTTTTTCTTTTATCCCCAGGTGACTTAAATTCAGTTTTGTCAAAGAAATTATTGAGACAAACAGCCGGCAATTTCATGATCATTGGACTGAACTGTAGCCATTGGAGTACAAACAAATATTTGACTCAGTGATCTACCTGTCCTTTGGAAATAATTTGTTTTTGTTGTCCAGGTTGAGGTTTTGACCAGCAATGGACTCTATGAATGTGGCTGCTGCAACTCAATATAATCTATAATCCAACAGCATGATCATCAGCCTTTAATATTTGTCTGTGTTTTATAACGTCCCAGGGATTATATAGTGCTTCCACACCAATCGAAAATTGTCTACATGTTTATTGCTTTGGTGTAAATTAAATGTTTGCGATTGGCTTTATTACCCTTTCAAAAAACCCTTCACAAGATTACAAACACTCCAATAAAGAACTTGTTGTTCGAGCGGGTAAACACTGATCTGTTCTATTATATTTGAATTATAGCGGAGTAAAAAGTCAATTTCTCAGATTGCTGGTTGTTAGAACTGCGTAGTGTAAATTCAGATTTTGGCAGTTACAAAAGCACCTTGCGTTCTAACACCCGCACTAATAAATTGTTGTTTAATAAATACTAGATCTAAGTTAATCGCTCATTGAAAAAAAAAACAGCAGACTTAAACAAATTTGGCCGTCTTTATGAACGAAAACCAATTAAATATAGTAAACTTCAAAGCACTCTCTCTACGTTGGTCAGTGCACGCTGAAAGTAAAGGCCGGCTCAGCGACTGATTCATAAATATGTAAATTCATAAAGATTTCCGTGGTTCAAATGACGTTTATACGTCACGTGATTACAAGATCTATATTTGTCGCAAAGCTACATTCCAGAAAACACCTGCAAAGCGATAACTTGGTACAGTCTAGAAGCATGTACATTGCATACGCTATGTACGATCTCTGGTGCACCTAGAATATGGGTGTGCAAAGTATCTAAAGTCTAGATTAAAAAACTGGGAAGAAGCAACGTGTAAGAATGTCTAAGAAGGCAATGCAACCATTCCATGTCGTTATAAATTCGTTAAAAAAAATAGCCTACTGTTGAGGAAAAAAGCAATATGTTAACTCGGCATCGCCTTGCTCTTTCCAATCATAGGTTGAGCGTTGAATTGAAATAAGGCTTGCAGTTAGGGTTGTAAGATTGTAAGAGTTAGAATGTACTTCTAATAGGTAATTATCAAACAATTTTCACTGAGAATTGTCCACAAACAGAAGCAGAAAAGATGCTTGTATTTGAAGATTTCTCAGCGTGTCCGCAGGACTTGTTTAGTTCGCAGCAGCTATTTTTACATATACGTAATGCGCTATTTTTAGAGATGATGTCTTACACAGACATCAGGCTAATGTGTATCCTTGTGGACGAAATGATTGTTTCAAAGGTTTGAACCGTTAAACAACTCAGTCTTTATAGACATATTCATTATCACAAAGGCACAATTGTAAATTATTTACAACTGAAAAAAACTGGGTTGTTCACCGAATTATCAGAAAACTGTTTTATCTCGTAAACCGGAACTTGGGACAGGAAGCAGTACAAGGCCGGAGGTATGCTTACGTCACCCCATAGATCAGGGCGATAACAATGAGAGCCTGTTTGCTACGCAAACAGGCGACTCAAAAATTACAAAGTTCACAATTAAAGAAAAAGAAATAACAGAAACTGTCTAGCACGGGTGTGAAGGGTATCGAACCAGCTTGATCCGCGAACCAAGGGCAATGTTTGCACGTGCTTCTGCCTCAGGGCCGTAAAAAAGATAGCTTATCTTGTATGGGTTAAAAATGAAACAGATCGTGGATAGTGAGCCTGCAACTTTAGAGGGAAATGAATCCAGGTCTTGGGTGTTTATTGTGCACATTGCGTTAGCGAGACGTCGCCTGTGTCGGGGAAAGTAAGTTCTTTATAAAATATCTGGTCGTCAACCAGCTCAAAGCATGCATCCATTGCTGAATCTAGCGCTTAAAAGAGCATGACCACAGCCAATTATCCCGAAACTAGTTCAAGGACAAAATAATAGTGACGCATTACGACTCAAAACGCGCGTTCGTACACCCTCAAATCAAAGAGGCGTTGCGAACAGAGCTTTCTGTCGTTCTTGTATAGCTACCTATCCGTAGCTGTCAGTCAATTGGAAAGTAGAACAAACTGTACTTACACTTTAGGTATTGATCAATATATTTCATTTGTATGAAATATACGACCAATAACTTATACTGGCCAAAGTTTACGTAAGGTGATACCGCATGACGAAACCCTATCAATGTATTCAAACCAGTATGTTCTGAAGGATTACATAAGGCATTTTACTCCTAGTGCTTGTGGCTTTTGTGTCGTTTGTGGCATTGGATTTTTCATTCCTTTTTTAGTTCACCTGATCAAGAAGTGCTCATGGTGAGCTTTTGTGATCGTGCTGTGTCTGTCGTCCATCATCTCTCGTCCATGAGTCAACATTTACCTCGTTTGCACTCTATAGACCACAGTGTCAGGTAGGCTACTCATAAAACTTGGTTGGATTTTTGTCTTCTTGATATCGCGGACAAGTTCGAAATTGTGAGCTAAATATTTAAAGAAGCTTGTGTGCACTCTATATACCTCTTTTATCAGCCCGATACACTTGAAACTTGGTCAGGATATTTGTCTTGATAATAATTATCTTGGAAAAGTTTGAAAATTGGTCATGTCACTTTGTCAATTACTCATAAACATTGGAAAGATTGTTTGTGATGATAATATCTCGGACAAGTTTAAAATTTGGTCACGCCAAGTCAAAAAGTAGGTCATAGGACTAAATCCTAGAAAATCCTTTCGTGCACTCTTTCTGAGGCCACATTTTCGGACTGGGGCTGTTAAAGATATGTCAGAATATCTGTTTTGATGATAGTAAAGACAATCATAAAATTGGGTATTGTGGGGTCAAAAAGTAGCTCACAGGGCTAAATCTTAGAAAAAACTTTGCTTGTAGTCTCACGGGTAGGAAACTTCATGTTCAGAGCCAATGGCTCCGATTAGAAAATATGTTAGTCTTCCGTTTCTGAAAATGTCGACTGAAAAACAAACAAAAACAGGTAAGCTTGTAATTATTTGTAATCAGGTGTTCTTATGTCTTTGAAATTGCAAAAAAGGAGAATGTCATACAATGATCTGGTCTTTCAATGTGTTTTCTACAGTATGTAAAGTTGTAAAAAATGTACGATGTTGTCTGAATCATTTGTAGCGTGGGTCGACCGTAGCCGAAATAATGCATCACAGACCTATATTCAGTCTATTATTGCCATTTAACTGGCAAAAAAAGAGAGTCTTGCTGTCCTAAAAGCATGAATTTATGTCTTGAAATGTTATACCCACTGCTGGTAAAGAACTGAACAGAAATAACGCAAAAAATGATAAAAAATAAACAAGGGCTCCGAATATGAGGACCGGCTCTGAATATGTAAGTCAGAGGTATTTTTACACAACATAAGGGTCTTGAAAGCAAAGGACTGACATAGTACAGATAACTGTCCCCAAACGCGATGTTACTTTTTTCCAGGTCTCCTCTGGGTACAGAGACGATCAAGACAAAACCAGTTGAAAGTTCCGCACAGATTTTGTGCGCAAGTTTGAACTCTCATAATTTTGCAAATAGAGCACAAAACTAGGATTCAAACAAAAAAGTTGCTTGTGTATTTAACAACCCTTCGTTTGAAATACACATATTTTCAATTTAAATGATGGACATAAGAGAAAAACGTGCATTTTATCTGTTACTCGAGTTGTTTAAATTCCCGAAATCACTCAAAATGGCCGCCACGCACGGTAAATCTCCCAGATTTACATGTCATAAACAACTTCTACAAGATTTTAAGGTGATGAAAGGTTTAATAATCTACCTTTAGTCATTTTATTTACATGTACTTAGGCCTGCCCGGGTGGCTTAGTGGTAAGCGTGTCGGACTCATGACTTGGTGGTTGTGAGTTCGATACCCGGTTGAGGCGGACTTCCTTTCCGGCGTATTTTCGCCTCTCACCTCTACTAAAGCATGTGAGAAAAGTAGTCGGTGGCTTTGGAAAGAAAGTTGTGTTAGTATTGGTATGAGAAAGCCAGGAAACACATGGGCGTCACCGACCGCCATGATATGAACTTAGCTGTTAAAATGGTGTTAAACCCTAATACAACCAACCAACCAACCAACTTATATTTAGTTCCATTTCGCTGCAATACAGATTAAACCGACGAAACAGAAAGGCAGTATAGAGCTCTACCTTGACTACCATAAAATTTTCGACGGACTTGAGACGGTACGGTGCACAATAAATGTCCATATATGAAAAAAAATCACCGTAGCGTCTTATTATTGAGCCTACTCAACCTTTTAGACACAGGCAGGGTGTAGCTGAATAAGACAGGACTTGTATCCATCATCAGTCAAGTTTTATTATGAAATAAGCAGTGTATATGTAAAAGGCTGTCATCCATCTGGACAATTTTGGATGGTCTGAAAAGGTAGGGTGTGCTTATTATGAAATCTTTGCCGAGATAGTTGAATATGGTTTTAGAATTGTCTGAAGTAAAAGCTTAAACCAGTCAAATTCTATACTCGTTAAAGATGTTCTCGCCGAGCCCCGGTAGCTCAGTCGGTAGCGTGCAGGCCTTGAGAACAAGGGGTCGTGGTCTCGATCCCGGGCTCGGCCAATTTCTTTCCGAGGATTGATGATAGTCATTGCGACAGGATTCATTCCTCTCCCACCGCTGACCATTGTTTCGATGCTGATTATGTGAGAAAGCAGCCAGTGGCTTGGAAAGAAAATGGTGCGAGTACTGATAAATGAGACTCCATGAAAGCATGGATAGCTGCACTGGCCGCCGCGATATAGATGAAATAATGTTGGAAACGGCGCTAAACACCATACAATCAATCAATTAGGTGTTCTCAAGCATAAACAAAGCTTAATAAAGTTTGCGATCTATATCAAAGCGCGCTTTTATGCAGCAGAGTACAAGACGGTAGTAGTCAGTTATAGAACTTGAAACTTGCTCCTGTTTCCTTGGTGCAGTAATCTTACTGGGATTTTCAATGTCTTATAATGTATTCGAGTATTATGGCTAGTAAAACCAACACTTCAGGGTGCATCTGTCATATCAGTCTACTTAAAAGTTGGTCAAAGAAGTCAGAGTCTCATATCACTTCAAATAAACAAATTTTTTGTGGAATTTCCCTTTTCATTCTTCGTAATAAAAGACTCGCTCTTCAAGTCACTGTACAGAATAAAATATTGTAGATCTCAAGTGACTGTACAACAGCTTATCAGTACAAATTCCCTATGTTGACATGCCATTTTAAACGAACGATTAAGAGGATTGCAGTCGATTTTGTTACCAATTCTTTACATGTTTTCAACAAAAAGTGAATAAAGAAACTGTCTATACATTTTCCGTTCGGCAAAAAAGCTTTTAAGGATGATTAATCTAACAAAATACCTCGTTGTTTTGAGGCGAAATCATCCGTTTTTTAGTATGGTTACTTGATCAAGGCATCCCCGTATCTCCAGGAAAGCTTTTCAGAGCACATTGGTGTTCCTGATACGTTTTATAATTAACAAACAAACAACTGGATATGAAGGTTTTATAATAGCTATCAAAATCAATGAAAAATAACCAGTTCGACGGAATGAATGCTACTGAAAATCGTAAGTTATTTTGGGAAGAATAGAAAACATGGTGGGAAAGAAGAAAATGCTCCTTTTCCTTCTACGTTTTCTAAGGGTTTCATCATTATCATCACCATCATCATCATCACCATCATTATCACCTTCTTCTTCTTCTTCTTCTCTAGGTCATTAAAGGTCAGGACTGTGTGGTAATTGGTTAATTGAAAGAAAGTTTGCAAGCTGTTGCCCATCTGAAATCTGTCACATGAAATCGATTATTAAGTCTGGTTTTATATTAAAAATCTGACTAGCCCTTTTACTGTAATCTGTTAAAAGCAGTTTTCCATATAAAGGTAGATCTTTATTTTTTTGCAGATAAGCAGCAAAATGTAGCAAAATGCAATGGAATAGGGATTTTTCTTCTGTTAAAAAACGCTCTCTGAAATGAGATAATTAGCAGCAGTTGATAATTAATGGTAATATTTCCACGATGATGCAGTTTTGGTACCCTGCCTAAACAGCTTTAATCTTTGACAACACAGTCGCAAATTTTAATAAACCTTTTGAAAACATTGTGGGAAAAGAAGAAAATGCTGGTAACCAGCATCTTCACCCTTTTTTCCACAATGTTTTCTGGCCATTCAAAGACAAGTTGCATCCTTTGAGTTATTGTGGTTATTTTGTTATTTTGTATTTGTGCTTTCAATTTGGATAAGTCTAAAGGGTTTGTCATTTGGTAAAGGGTTAGCTTTCTGTTGCTTAACGTTGCTTGAGGACCTTTTGTTGGCAGTGTAAATCAAGATCAGTCTAAACAGCACGTGTAGTCTGATCTTATATCTACACTGTCTAATACAGGAGTATCTCTTTCCCAAAAGGCCTTTGAAATAGCAACTTTTAGGTTTTTATTACCGACTTGAAAGTTTCTTTTCACTTTTTAAACCATTACCACAGAATCCCGAGTTTTAAGGGCCCTGTAAGAGAAGGCTTTTGAAAACATTGTTGGAAAAGTAGAAAATGCTGGTAACCAGCATTTTCTCCTTTTCCAACAATGTTTTCTACCGGATCCAACGCAAAAATCATCATTTCAGTGACATTTAATTTGTCGCCTGCAAATCCTTTCAACTTGGACCAATCTTACTTTTTTCGTTTTATAAACAGTTAACAGGATAATGGTTAGGAACTACTATGTAATGAACTGTTGCTATCTTGCATGAGGCGGCCATATCAAAAGGATTAGAATGTATAGGAGACATTTAAATCCGAGTTAATATCATAATCTGTGTGTTTAGATGTTCCACCCTTGCGTTAAAACAATAAAGCATAAACTACTTTTAAAAAGCTTAGCTCTATACTAAACAATCTAACAAAGAATATTTTTGAAAGCTTCCTGGTACAAGGAGAAAATGTTTGTTACCGACTTCATTTTCTCCTATTCTTACAGTGTTTGCCGAGCCTCCGAAGCCCATTCGGTAACGTGCAGGACTTGAGAACAAGGGGTCGCTGGTTCGATTTCCGGCTCGGCCAATTTCTTTCCGAGGATCAATAATAGTCATTGCGACATGATTCATTCCAATCTCACCGCTTACCATTGTTTCGACGATTATTATGTGGGAAAGCAGGCAGTGGCTTGACCAGTAAGAATATTGTGCGGAGTACTGGTAAAAAGAAATCCAGGAAAACATGCATAGGTACACTGGCCGCCGCGGTATAGCTAAAATAAAGTTGAAAATGGCGATAAACACAATACAATCAATCAATCTTACAAGTGTTTTCTACCCTAGCCTCTTTCAAAGCGCATACATGGTCGAAATGTCTCAAAAATGGGCGAGTCTAATTTTGTGTTATGTAACTTATTTTGTAAAAGTTGAAACCGATTCGTGATACAAATTTATAAATCTTCTAGTTCTTTAATGAGTCATGCTCTGGTTAAAGGAGGCTTAACCCATTACCATACAATCGCTACTTTTGACGACCCTGAAAAAGAAGCCTTTAGAAAACATTGTGGGAAAAGAAGAAAATGCTGGTAACCAGCATTTTCTCCTTTTCCCACAATGTTTTCTACTCTTCTCAAAAAAAAAATTCAAATTTTCAGTCACTTTGATTTTGTCGTCTGCAAATTCTTTCGATTTGGACAAGCCTAAAATATTGTCGTTTGGTAATGAGTTAATGCATTTCCGTAACATATTATTCCAATCAAGCAATCACATACTTAGGAATCCATAATAGTAACTTTTTAACAACCAACTTAACCATGAGGAAGACTGGTCCATGGACATATCGAAAATTGACGGATAGCGAAAAGTTTCGGCTCAGGTCAGCCTGCGCGGTTTGCGCAGGCTGACCTGAGTCGACACTTTTCACAGATCTGCATTAAGGCCCTTCTGCCAGAGCTCTAATTCTTGGCAATAGCCTTTTTTTTTTTTAAATTATATAGGAAATGCATTGTATAAGATTTGTTGCAGGCATATGAAATCCGCCCCCCCCCCCCCCTTTTGCTAATTTCTCCCCAACCGTCTTTCCCCGCTAAGTTTTCAAAAACCCTTTTCCTTCTGGTCGATATGATTCGGGATGTGTGGTTAAGGATAAAACCTGGACACAGATATTAAAGGTGCGTATTTAGATTTTTCACATCCCGCCAAATTAAAAGATATCCATATCACTAAAATTTATATGAAAAAAACAATACAAATCATCAATAATTAAGAATCATACAATTATACACAATAAAAATTGATGGTGTTCCCTTAAAAGGCTACGTAGCCTCTTAAGGTATTTTCAGATTTCGCGCCAAAAATCATAAAAGCATTGTGGGAATGTCAAGTGACTGGCACGTGACTTATGACACTTAAATTCCATAACATAACAAGTACAAAAGTTGCTGCAAAGATGCAGCAAAATGGGGAATAGCACGGCGAAAAAATAATTTCGCAGCTGCCATTTGTTTCAAGAAATCTTTCAGAATTCACGAAATTCGATATTGTATACCAAAATACATACAGGCCATAATGCAATCGTATTTACTAATGAGTAGTCTGGTAGATCTATTGAACTAAAGAAGATAAAGGTAAAATAAAGGATAACACTATATATATATATATATATATATATATATATATATATATATATATATATATATATATATATATATATATATATATATATATATATATGTGTGTGTTAAAAAATACGTTCATTCTAAAGGAACAGGAATTGCGATCCCAAGCTTTAATAACTATGAAAGAGGTTTTTTGAAAACATTGCTGGACAATGAGAAAATACTAGTAAACAGGCTTTGCTTCTTTTTCCCACAATATTCCTATAATATCAGAGAAAAAAAATCATCATTTGAGCAAATGTAGTTTGTCGTGTATGTACGCCCGTAAATGCTTTGAGTTTGGTTTAGTCCAAAATTTGGTCGTTTTGTAAAGAGTTACATCTAAAAATCAAATACCATACCACATGGGAAGAACAGAAAATATGAAAGATAAAAAGTACAGCCAATTCAATTTTTGGTTGCAGTAATTATCATTTACGTTTTCCGAGCACTTGGCAGTCATTAGTTTTGCTACAGTATCGATTGAACAGTCAATTTTACTTTTTCAGAGGCAATTCTTTCGTCAGGCATATTACTATTAAGTGTGACAAATTTGGTTTTACATCGAACCCTTTACACAGCCTGGGTTACAGTTCGATTTATTTTATCCCCCCCCTTTTTTTTTTTTAAATGACGCCCATTTTTGACAAAGTAATGTCACGATATAAAAAAGAAGAAAATGATCGGTCTGAACCCAGGCTGCCCTTTAAACAATCCCATGTTTTAACGACAACGAAGAAAAGTTTTTTGAGGCCATTGAGTAAAGAAATAGGAAAAGCCGGTAACAAACGATCTGGCCTTCCAGTAGCGCTTTTGTAGACCACATATACATGTACCATTAGAGCTGTAGTAAAATGTCGTTTGTTGCTGCTTTATTCAAGTCAAGATTTTATATGATGTAGGCTAAGGGTTAAGGCCCTTGTTGTCTCTCTATATACACGAATGTTTAATCGACACGCTAAAACGTCTCCTGAACTGGCTAGTTAACACGCCTCCCTGTCTACAGCATTCTAACTGACATTTATGTGTACAGTTTCCATTTAACATTTATCCAAACAATCTGAAGTCTTAACGACAGAGAGTGAAACATTTCTTAACACCGTTAAAAACAACAAATGCAAATAATCATCATTTCAGTCTTTTCAACAGTATTTAAAGTATGTTTTTTCCTGCTGGGAGCGGGTTCTCTTGATGTTTTTTTTTTTATAAAAAGAAATTTAACCACGTTTGATTTTTCTATTGACTTTATTGTTACAAATCATAATTATTGTACTGTTTTTCTTTCATGAATAAAGTGTTTAACATGATTAAAAAAGTTCAGAGCTAAGATTAGGATTGTCGTCATGGTAGCCTATAAAACGCAAACCAGTGACAACTTGGTCATTACGGTCGACAAACCAGGGTCCAAAAATTTCCAGAAAAGGCACTCGTCCTGTAGGACAAGTGACCTTGAAAAAAAAAACACTGGCCTTGCTTCGATCTACACTCGTCCGACAAGAAAAACCCTTTCAAAATTGGACTCGGACGATTTGTTATTGTTTTTTTTTTCCCAGACGAAACAGTTACGTAACAACGAACCATAAATACAAGGTCTTAAAAACCGGTATCAGTTATCCGGCTATGTTACAGCAATCAATAAAGCCAAAAGAACACAGTTTTTCGAAGTGGTATCGGGAAAGTATTTGCGGTAATCTTAATATCGTTCGTTTCAATAATTAGAAAAGTCGCTCATATTGAATTAGGTCCACTCAAAACATATTCCGAGATTTTTGTTTGGCATGAAAGATCCCGGGTTATATATATCGTTAGGCTGAATTGAAACCGGTCTTTAGGGGGCGAAAACCAGCACGTTTTATGTTCTGTTTCAAAATTTGATTTCCTAAATACACTTGATTTGCTTAATCAATAATTGAATGGCTATTTTGTCTTGTGTAAGTTAAATATTCATCTGAAGAACCTCTTTTACTATCTCCTATTCACCACTCGTCCTATCGGACGGGTATGGCAGATATTTCACACGTCCTCATCCATTTCTTACACGTAAATTGGTACAACTGGGTTTTTTTGGACCCTGCAAACAAATTTTCATTACTGCTCGCAAAAAAAATGCTAGTGGTCGTAAAATCTACTCGCAAAATCACTTTTCCACCCGCATTTTGCGACTTTGCTAGTGTTAATTTCGAACCCTGGATTTAACCAATTTGCAATGGAAATGGGGATGTGTTAACCAAAAGTGGGACGTTTTGACTGTGGGACGTTTTATCCGGATACCGTCTGCGCATGTGCAGACGCGCTGAAACTTTTAACTGAAGGGATTCCTCATGTCCGTAAACATATTTTTTATTTACTGAATACTACAATAATTATGAGGCAGGAATAAAATATTATGACATATGTAGACAATACCAGGTATACAAAGAATCGGCAAATTCTATGTTTTTGTCAAATATCATCCGAGTAATGAAAATATTTCATAAATAACGCCGCAAAATTCGAAGGGAGATTTCTGTGCGGATTTAATCCATGGGCATGTACTTACTTTCCATAGTGTCCACTTCGAACGCTATGTTTGAAGTTTCGTTTGTGTATTTCTCTGTAAATGAGTGAGTTGCTCATGTAAAAATAGACCGTGTTTCTCGTTGGTGTCGACCTGGGCTGTAGTAAATCTCTAATTTCTCTTGTTGTCGGATGGTTTTCGACTACTGGGGGTTTATGAATGAAAATTGAAAGGCTTTGGGAGTAAAAGGATGATTTTTTGTATTTCTGTAAAATTTTCGTCCCAAAATCTGAAGGGCCACCTTTAATGCCTGTAAATGTAACAGATAAAGTAGTTCTGCTGAACAATCCAGATTGAAAGACACTTCAAATTTTGATACTTTATCTTATAGGTAATCCATATCTCTGTATGATTCTTTTTGTGTGTGTGCTTGTTGTACATCTACAACTTTTTCGTTTGAATTAGATCTATGTAGCACGAACAGATTACCCTTTAACTCTTTACGAAACAACAAAATTTTAGACTGGTCCAAATTGAAAGCTCTTGCAGACGACAAATTAAACGTAACTCAAAAATTGAAATTTGTTTCCAGCAGGGTAGAAAACATTGTGGGAAAAGGAGAAAATGCTGGTTGCCAGCATTTTCTCCTTTTCCCACAATGTTTTCCAAAAAGGCTTCCATCTCAGGATCGTAAAAACCAGGGATTGTTTGGGAAAGGGTTAAAGTATACATATTAAGTGTCGTTGTCAAAAAAAAAAAAGAGAGAAACAAACAAAAACATTAATGCAAATTATGAAGAAATCGTTATTTTGTTGTTTTATTTGAAATACATGTAATTCTATCAAAAAGTTTTTTGAAACTGCGCTTAATACATAAAATTGAAAGGTCAGAAAGGTTTTCAACTCGCGTGTCTTCACGTTTTCAAACATTTTGACAGTCATTATCGCTTTGTGACACTGATACTGCTTTTCGTTATGAAACGTTTGTTACCAGCGTGTGAAAATAGTGACCTATTTCATCATCACAGTTAACCTTCAGCGGGCTAAAATAATCAAAGTCGTTAAACACGATGATCAGCCACATACTGCAACACATACTGCACAGCAATGGCACGAATTTCTCCGTTTATTTTGGAGAGTAAAAATTCAACGGGTGTCGAAATGACCGGGTGTCGAAACGACTTCATACAGATGTGACGAGCAAGCCGGATGTTGTCACCTTCTTTTTGACAATATCGTCAGTTTGGTTAATTTAGGTTGGCGTAATCGTTTTTGTTTGCTAAAAATAATCGGTGTATCTAGATCTAGCATTTGAAAAAGAATATTCAAAAGGCTTATCACTGGTACCCAGTCATTTCCACGCCGGGTCATTCGACACCAAGTCATTTCGAAACTGTTACCAGCGTTTTCTCCTTTTCCTAAATTGTTTTCAAGAAGCTGCTTTTTCAGGGCCGTTAAGGTACAGCATTGTAGGGTAAAGGATTAAACTCTTACCACAAATACATATATCTTTCTATTAATGACCATTAAAGCAAATGCCTTTCAGAAAATGAAAGGGTTAAAGAAAGAACTTCTATACTTGAGGCATGCCTCGTAAAGAGGGGATTAACCCTTTACCAAACAATCCCTGGTTTTGATGATCCTAAAACAGGAGCCTTCTGAAAACCTTGTGGGAAAGGAGAAATTGGTGGTAAACAGCATTTTCTCCTTTTCCCACAATTTTTCTACTCAGTTAAGAACCTCAGTTCACAGGAATTTGACATTCAATAACCAAAATAAATGATAACATATGAAAAAAATCTCCCCTATTTATAATATAAACACAAGGAATGCAACGTCTCGCTTGCTGGCGCAAGCACCCGACAGCCTTTCCCAACCAAAATCACCCACGAAACAAACATTGATCATAATCTCCTTTAGCCTAGCGATAGACAACACAATAATGTACCTGGACATCCGGCGATACCTCAGTAGACACCTTTTAACCGGAGATATCCGTCATGTTTTACAACTTTATCAGAAAATTTTGATTTGTCTGGGTGGCCATTCGCTGACGTCACGTGATTCCCGTGAACGGTCCAATACGGCTTAACTAAGTTTATAGAGTTTCCTCGCTTGATGGGGGATTTCCCTAGTCACAAAAGTCAAATATCTTTTCTTTAAAAAGGAATGCGCTCAAATACTTTTGTTAGTTACTTCTAGAAAAATCTTTAGTATCATGTGATGTCCATAAATATCTTAAAAAAGAAAAAAAAAAAGTAATAAATAATACGAAAATACGCTTCCTGTCTCTTCCTGTGACGTCAGCGAATGGTCTCCCAGACAAATCAAAATTTTCTGATAAAGTTGTAAAACATGACGGATATCTCCGGTTAAAAGGTGTCTACTGAGGTATCGCCGGATGTCGCAGGTACATTATTGTGTTGTCTATCGCTAGGCTAAAGGCGATTATGATCAATGTTTGTTTCGTGGGTGATTTTGGTTGGGAAAGGCTGTCGGGTGCTAGCGCCAGCAATCGAGACGTTGCATTCCTTGTGTTTATATTATATAGGGGGGAATTTTATTTCATATTTTATCATTTATTTTGCTTATAGAATGTCAAATTCCTGTGCTCAGTTACTTCAAATGTGTCACCTTTCGATGGTTTATATTTGAAAGAGTATAAAACTTGCTGTTTCGGAAAGGGTTAATGCATCTGCTAAAAGTTACTTCAAATGTATCACCTTTCGATGGTTTATATTTGAAAGAGTATAAAACTTGCTGTTTGGGAAAGGATTAATTAATGCATCTGCAAAAAGTTTTGAACCATAATGGCCTGCTTGGTCTGCACTGGCTAATACAGGTCAAACTTTTTGCTATTTCTTAATATTCTACATGTCCATGGACCATCCTACCCCAGAACTATGTTCAATTAACAATTTACCAAAATTCTTCTGATCATGTGTTGTAACAACGTTTAGAAAGAAGCCTTTAAACTCATTACCAAATGACAATATTTAAGGCTTGTTCAAATCGAAAGCATTTGCAGACGACAAAATAAAAGTGGTAAAAAATTTTGAATTTGTTTTGTGAAGAGTATCCCACCTGGGAAAAGGAGAAAATGTTGGTTAACAGCATTTTCTCCTTTTCCCACAATGTTTTCAAAAGGCTTCTACTACAGGGTCGTATAAACCAGGGATTGTTAGGTAAAGGGTTAAAAAGAGTCTGTTAGCCAGCATTTTCTTTTCTTCTGTCAATATTTTCTTTCTTTTTCTTGTAAAGAGTTAAGAATGATGGATACAAGAACATTTTTTCTTCTGAATTTTATTTCCAATTTTCTTAGATCCACCACAACCAGTAATCAATCAAAATGGTTGAACATGGAAAGCTACTTCAAGTGAGAGAAAATTGTTATCAGACTAGACACTAAAAGGACTGTGATTTTGAAATTTTCAAGAAAAAAGAATCAAAGATATGCCTGATAAAAAGAAGAGAAAAAAGACCTCGACCACACCAATTAGAGCCCATCACTCTGGTGATCAGCTCTTCAGATGTGATATATGTACTAGCAAGTTTAAAACACAGTACAAATTAATCATCCACATTAGGACTCACACTGGTGAAAAGCCATATAAATGTGACACATGTGATTATGCATGTGTTGATAAGAGTGGCTTATATTCACATGTAAGGGTACATACTGGACAAAGACCTTACAAATGCAAAATCTGTGGTAAGGCATTTACAACAAGCTGTGACTTAAAAAGACACTCAAGAGTTCACACAGGTGAAAGACCCTATTTGTGCACTTTATGTAACTCTGCCTTCAAGGCTTCTTCTACTTTACATGCACATGTTCAAAGACTTCATGGAGAAAAACCCTACAAGTGCAACACTTGCGAATTTCCTTGTAAAATTTAGTGGAACATATGAAACTACATTTTGGTGAAAAACCTTTGCAGTGTACTTTATGCAGTTATAGATGTTCAGAAAGTTATTATTTAAAATGCCATATGGAAAGACACAGTGGCAAAAAGCCATTCACATGTGACAGTTGTGGTCATGCCTCATCAACAAAAGGCTATTTAAACAAACATATTAAATCAGGAGTTTGTAAGAAGGTTCATAAATGCACTGTTTGTGGATATGAAAGTAAAACACGGAATGATTTAGTAAAACACATGACTTTGCATACAGGGAAGGAACCTTTTGAATGTGATACTTGTGGGTTTTTGTCAAGCCGTAAAAATCTTTTAGTAAAACACATAAAAGGACATGTGTTGTGTA
Source organism: Tridacna crocea (assembly GCA_943736015.1). NCBI lineage: Eukaryota > Metazoa > Mollusca > Bivalvia > Cardiida > Cardiidae > Tridacna > Tridacna crocea. Next base: position 12,208,634 of record OX031069.1, on the reverse strand, counting down.
TGACACATTAAAATGTAAATGTTAAGTTAGGAACAGTAATGATTAGTGAGGATCTGTACTGTGTTTGCGTTGCTGCCAGAAAACAACATTCTATAACTAGAACAAAGGTTGGCAACTTTAACCCTGAGTTTAAAGATGTTTTTGACATTTTTAAAATGCTTATCAGTGTCGTCTGCTGAAAATTTGATTCAAGAGAAAATGGGTCATTAAAAAAAAGCACAATCTATCATAATTTTCAGACTAATTCGAAAAACAGAGGGAACAAACAAATGAATGAATTATTTGGATAAACCTGTTTGTTTGAATTATTATTATTATTATTATTACTTTTTTGAATGAAAGAAAAGATGCATTTATAGAAAAGAGATAAACTGAAATGATCTAAAATATAATCATGATAAAATGATATAAGAGAGAGAGAGAGAGAGAGAGAGAGAGAGAGGGAAAGAGAGAGAGAGAGAGAGGAGGGAGTGAGGGAGAGAGAGAGAGAGTGATAAAATGATAAGAGAGAGAGAGAGAGAGAGTAAAATTTGTATGAGCTTGATATTCCTTTGAATAGATAATTTGAACACATAATTTGAATTGTCTGAATTGGATCTAAGACTTTTCAATGAAAGAAAAGATGCATTTATAAAAGGGAGAAAGATTTAAATGATCTGAAAATAATTATGACAAAATGAGGAGAGAGAGAGAATAGACTAGTGTTCGATTTTCAGTTGAATGGATGAATGAATAATTTGAAGAAATCCATTGGTTTGAGTTAGAATAATGTTTTTTTTAAAGAAAGAAAAGATCCATTCATTAAAAAAAGGAAATTAAAAGATGAAAACAGTTTACCTGTAGGGTCGGGCGGATTGGACGACATCCAACAAGATGAGTGGACTTGATGTAAACAAACAACAGTCAACAAAATAAAGGTAAATACTGTGTTTCCCATTTTTTTTGTGCTATATTGAAATACTGTAAGTTAAGCTAGTCGCACATTTTTTGTCCTTTTTATACGATAAAAGGCATTACGTCATTGTGGAGTAGCATGCATGCGTGGTGTCCGAGATCGTGAGATAGAGCGTTGGCCTTGCAACCATAAAGGTCCAGAAATCGATTCCCGGGACTGGGTTTTTAACTTGGGACATGTATTACGTCATTGTGGCATGGCGTGCATGCATGGTGTCCGCGGTCGTGAGGTACAACGTCAGTCTCGAAACCACAAGGTTCCGATTTCGATGCCCGAGGAGTGGGTGTCAATTTTGGGACTGTTCACAGGCCCACACGTGAGGTATGAGTTCAGGGCCCGTATTCACCAACCATTCTTAATAACGTTCTTGGTCTTATTCTCCAGAATTTTCTACATTTGTAAGTAACACAACTTCTGATTGGCTAAACCATTCGGTTTAGCTTAGCCAATCAGAAGTTATGTTACTTACAAATTTAGAAAACTTTGGAGAATAAGATTGAGAATATTCTCAAGAATGGTTGGTGGATAGGCCTATGGGCCCTGGTGTGGTTTCCAGGAAGCAGAATAGAGAGAAATGAGTAGTAGTTATAGAAACGCCTTTCTCAATCGGTGTAAATGAACGAGCTATGATCTATGAAAAGGAGACTTGATGCATCTGCAAAAACTTTTGAACCAAGCGGGCTGACATGGGTCGATTTTTTTACCATTGCTCAGTTTTCTTCACGTCCAAGTTTAGTATACTGGTCTATCCACAGATAGATATAAATGTATAACATGTGTATGTATGAGGGGACACTTATACTGCCTTGCTACAGAGCAAGCTTTTATAGCCACTCGGTAGAGCATCCGCCATGGGACCTGGAGATGCAGAGTTCAAACCCCGCCAGGGACGGCTATTTCTCAGAACTGTTACACAAGGACTACCTTTCCTTCAACTTCAGTCAATCGTTAGACTAAACAGGTTTTATGGATCAGTACGTATGCGACGTTGGTTGCTCTTCAAAAGAGATTTTTATGTATCCACATTTCAAAATAGACTTTATAGATCTATAGTTCAAAAGAGATTTTATGTATCCACAGTTTAAAAGAGATTTCTTTTTAATCAACAATTCAAAATAGATTTTATAGATCCACCGTTCAAAATGGATTTTATGCATTCACGGTTCAAAATAGATTTTATGGATCCACTGTGCAATATATATCAAATGGAATCACACTTAAAAGTAGAGTTTAGGGATCCAGAGTTTAAAATGGATTTTATGGATCCATCGTTCATGATAGATTTCATGGATCCACTGTTCATTATAGATTTTTATGGATCCACGGTTTATACCAGATTTTATGGATCCATCGTTCATAATAGATTTCATGGATCCACCGTTCAAAAAAGATTTGCATGGATCCCTAGTTCAAAATAGATTTTTATGGATCCACAGTTCGAAATATATTTCATAGATCCACAGTTCGAAATAAATTTCATAGATGCACAGTTCTAAATAGATTTTCATGGATCCACAGATCAAAAAAAGATTTTATACAGTTCGAAACAGATTTTCACGGATCCATAGATCAAAAAAGATTTTATACAGTTCGAAACAGATTTTCACGGATCCACAGTTATGTGATGACTCGTTTGATACATTGTATTACGGATGTGCATTAAGTCCCCCTTTTGGTTGACCATGGCTTACATATATGACATTTTTCCCCCATAAATGCCGAATAATTTAGAACAAAAAGCCTCATTTCCTACATAATTCTGGCTGTTGCAAATAATCATAAAATACCGCAGCAGCTGTCATAAACAAAAAAATGTCATTTTTAAATTGGAAGCTGTCTGTATCAAAATGGATTTGACCTTTTTTTTTCTATCTACATGGGTAGCAAAAACCATACGGTTTGTAATCAGGTTTTTTTAAAGTGTTGTGGGGAGTGAAGACGTGATGCTATGGAAAATGGCGCAGAACAGATCTGAAATTCGCAGTTCAGTTCCCAGCACATGCACAAATTTGTATTTCCAACCCAACTAAAGGTGCGTTGTCTGTGCATGTCATATTCTTCGAAGTACTGGTAAAAGAAACTCGGGAAAGCATGGACAGGTCCCGCCGCGATATAACTAAAGTAATTTTACAAGACGACATTGAACACTAAACAATCAATCGACACCTTTAGTCATTATCTCCCGGTAGATGGCATTCTACAAATACGAACCTCCGAAGAATATGACATGCGCAGTCAACACCTGGAAACTACAACAGTAGTCTACTTGAGCCATTGAACGGTTCCAAAGTTGACATCCGCTCCCGAGTATCAAACTCAGGACTTTATGGTTACGAGGCAGACGCTCTTCCTCATAATCACAGGCATCAATGATTATAATTGACTTGCAACACGCGAAAGGTACATTTGGACATTTGCGTAAAGTGTCGTCTCGAATCAGCCTGCGCAGTCCGCGCAGGCTAATCCGAGACGGCACTTTACGACAACACTAGATTGTGTCCTACAGTAGACTTGCGCAAAACAGAAAATTACGAAAATTACATAAAAGCGAGAAGGCTGATCCGAGACGACAAAATACGCAAATGCCCCAATGCCCCTTTTCGTGTTTTGCAGGCCAATTATAATAATCAATACTAGTACGGGAATTGGCCCAGCTGGGGATTTAAACTAGGGATCCCTTCGTTTCAAGCCCATACATTACCGATACAGCCACCAGAGTTGGTCGCTTTAACTCTTTACCAAACAACAAAATTTTGCAGAAGACAAAATAAATGTGAATCAAAAAATGAAACTTGATTTGGAAAGGGATAGAAAATATTGTGGGAAAAGGCTTGTTTCTCAGGGTCGTCAAAAGTAGGGATTGTGTGGTAATGGGATAAATATATTATGATAATCATAAAAGTAATAATTTACGGCAAATTTTGATGTTTGATCCTTTTCCTGCTAACTGAAATTATATTTTCAATATTAGATAGTAAAAACATAATTATAGCTATTTTAAAGTTATTCTTAGGGGAATGATATCTCCGATTCAGACAGTGTAGATTCAAGATCAGATTGCACGTCCTGTGCAGTTTGATCTTAATCTAAACTGTCTGCAAAACACCAGTGAGTGGCGCTTAGTAGCCTAAGAGTTAACCCTTAACCCAACTATCATGTAATTAACGACGCAGAAAAAGGACACTTTATAAAAAAAAAAAAACACTGTGGGAAAGGGAGAATAGGCCGGTAACCGGTATTTCCTCCTTTGCCCAATTTGAAAATGTTTTCAACCATTTCTAAGTCAATTGCCGCTATTTTATTTAACATTGAATTTGTCGTCATCCAACGCTTTAAATTTGGATAATAATTATTCTAATCTTTCGTACAAATAAAAAATAGCCGTTTAGTGTCAGTAGCCCGCAGGAGTAGATTGTGACGCGAGTTCGCCAACAGTAACATCAGCTGTTTACTGTAGTTGACGCACGAACGTAACCACGTTAAGTTCGACCATATGTTACCATGAACTGCACCAAGCTCTGTGAAGAGGGGGCTAAAGGTACTAGACCCATAACACTTCTAGTGCAGTATGGAATGACCTTTTTTAATTATTGTAGATAAATACGGATTGATAAAGATTAATACTTTTGCACATTTTTACCGATCAGAAATTCCTTTGAGGTCTATCTTGAAATTATCTGTTGATACTTTTGTCAGTTTTCAGAAAAGGGGGGTTTACCTAATTATCATCTTCATTTGTGATGGGAATATAATGGTTTTAGATTTATAAATGATAACTCTAAGAAGGAATAAAGGGAAAAAGTTGCTTGGTTAAAGTATTAGAGTAATACTCATTTTTAATAATAGAAAATTTTGTATGATAATATCATCGTAGAAATAGCTATTTTCTACTACGGGTCCACTCCATTTGCAAAAGGTTTCGATCGAGTCAGCCTGCGCAGTCCACGCATGCTGACCTGAGCCGAAACTTGTTTTGCTTTTGGCAAATTTTCTGCATCTCAAATGACCGTACAACCTCATGATTCAAACGGTTGTAAAACAAAATACTTTAATGGATCCACAGTGCTAAGCAATGACTAGCTTAATTGGTATGGTGCATGGAGATGTACCAAACCCCCTTTTTACAGGGCATGGCTCAGATATCGTTTGCAAGGGTAAAACATTGAATCTGAATATAAAAGATGACAGACTTGTATACCTGCAGACCAAAATCAGAAACAAATACAGCGAAATATGCTTGATATTGACCTATGCATCTAGAGGCACCTGCAGTCCTCCATCATCTGACTGTCTCGGCGAAAAATACTCATATTTGTATATATATAAAAAAACATCAAGGCGTAACAAAATGGACTAGAAAAGAACGTCATTTCACACTGTAGATTCCATTTGACGACCAACCATTCCGTGTGACTTTTTTCCCTTTTTGTAAATAAAATACATTGTGCTCATACTTTCTAATTCTATTAGAGTTACTTCCCTTGGTGAAAAAGAAACTGCCTCCCTGAAGTCAAATGAAAAATTGAAACGTTCAATCAGTAACGGGCATTTCAAACGAGAATTAGTTTTTCCCCGAATTATGTTTTGGAGCACAAGCTAATAGTCAAATTTTACCTGCTAGTATCGCATTTACCGGAGTAATCTTTAATTCACGATGAATGTGTAGCGTTATTCGGACAGTTCTTAATTCGGACACGGGTAAAGGAAGTAAGTCAACTATGTCTACAAGGTCTCTTTGAGAGGACATCAGTTTATCAGCTTGATTCAGAAATCATTTAGGGAGAGATTTATTTTCGTCTATATGTCATTACGGATACTTTAGTTACGATTCTTGTACGATTCAATGTGGGTGAAATTTTTCCATTGAGATCATAAACTGTACAAGACCCATGGTATCTTCTATACTGCTGCAAGTAGCAACAAGTTTACAGACAGATTCCCTTCAGATAGATCTATGAGCTGTTAAATAAGGTAACAACTGGTTGTCGCTTAATAATTTTGTAAAAAGGCATTTAGCTTTAGATAGACTGGGCAATTAACTTGCACCCTTTGATACAGAATCTCCTGTAATCATCAGATAGACAACAGGCAATATACAATTCATCAATAACAGCAATTTAATTTTAAAGTTTTCAAATCTACTAATTAGAGAGATGCAACATCCTAATTTCTGTGTTGAAATAATGGAGAAATGTTCTAGCAGTCCTCCGTTCCCACTTGTGCAAATGATGAATCATTCTGTAAATCATGTTATAGAAATGAAATTCACGTAACAAATATTGGTTATAAACGAGACCTCATGTAAAAAGCCCATTATCCATATATCTGTAAAATAACATATTATTTCTTTTAAGTTACTTGTTACCCATATTGACAAAAGTTTTTCGAATCATTTGGAAATACCTGTTAAGATATAAACAACATGAGAAATTGATTGCTGCAAAAAATTGATAAATCAATGACATAACAAAATGCTTCTGACATTGTCCAATCAGAATCATATCAGTTTACCTTTTTGAGCTTGTTAATGACATTAGTAAATTTACATAAATGTCTGAATATAACAGACCTTTGTTCTGCAGATCATCAATATGGATTTACCCCTAGTTAACCCTTTATCACAAATGCTAACTTTCGACGACCCTAAGAAAGAAGCCTTTTGAAAACATTACAGGAAAAGGAGAAAATACTGGTAACCAGTATTTTCTCCTTTTCCCACAATGTTTTCTCTCCTCTTCGATACAAATTTCAAATTTTCAGTCACTTTTATTTTGTCGTCTGCGAATCCTTCAATTTGGACCAGTCTAAAATTTTCTTGTTTGGTAAAGAGTTAACTATTATTATCACAACCTCTAATATGAAATTTTACCCTAAAATCTACAGCTGAGGGGGTAGGTATACCATTTAGATAAAAAGCTGTTGGGAATGCTGTTCTGTCTTTCCAAAACAATTTTATACCAGACCAAGATTTTTCCAGCAGCAACCAATTTATCATTATCAAGTTATCATTATAGATAAGGTCTATCATTGTGTATAAATAATGTTGCAAGCTGGTTTGAACCAGGCAGACTTCTGCCTTGTGGCATCGGATATTACCTGTTGTTGATTCGAAGATTGATAGTAGGCTACCATCTTAACTCATTACCACACAATCCCGACATTTAATGACCCTGAGATAAAAACCTTTTGAAAACGTTGTTGGGAAACAAATTTCAATTTTTGAGATACCTTTAATTTGCCGTCTACATGTGCTTTCAATTTGGACTAGTCCAAAATTTTGTTTTGTAAAGACTTAACTGGCCAACCACCAGTAAGCTTAAGTATGACATGGCCCTGTGCCTGTCTTTCATACATGTGTCTGTGAGTGTGTTAACTTTCCCCTTTTCCCACAATAATGTTTTCATAGGACGTTTTCTTTGGGGTCATTAAAAGCCAAGGTTGTTTGGTATAGAGATGACAACTTTGAATACTCTCATTGATGTCACACTGTCCTAGCTCAAGATTGTGTTGTAAAATCTTTAATTGCAGAAATTTGGAAGAAATGAAAGTGCTATGGTCCCCTAACAACTCGGATGTGTTTCTGACCTACAGTAATAATGTTATTAATTTATACAAGACCAAGGAGCTGAATGGGGAGCCAGTTCCAAAGGGTAAGTTAGTACTTAAGATTAAGAATTATGTTTTACTTCTTTACCAAATGACGAAACATTAGACTTGTATAAATTAAAAGCATTTGCAGATAAACGAAAAAAATGTATGGCTAAAGTAGTGAAATTTTTCTCTGAAATAGTTGAAAACTTTGTGAGGACAGGAGCAAATGCTGGTTGCCAGTATTTGTTTCCTTTTCCCACATTGTTTTCTAAAACCTTCCTCCTCAAAGTCATTGAAATATAGGAGTGTGTGGTAAAGGGTCAATGATGGCGAGGAAGAAAGCCTTTTAAAACTAAGTTGGGAAAATAATGAAATGTTGGCAATCACCATTCTCTCCTTTTCCCCAAATGTTTGTACCATTTCAGATACTGAAAGTGAAATCATCTTTGGAAATTTGCTATCAGTATCTGGAAATGCTTAAATTTAGTTTGGTCTCAAGATTCCATTTTCACTACTTCAGTTTCAGGCTGTCTCAAGATTCTATGTCCATATAACAATTTCAGACAGAAGATTCAATACCCATATGTCAGTATAAGTCTGTTGCAATATTCAATATCCAATAATACCAATTTCAGGCTGTCTCAATATTCAATGTCCATAATGCTAATATCAGGCTGTCTCAAAATTCAAAATCCATGACACCAATTTTAAGGCCGTCTCAATATTCAATATCCATCTGTTAATTCCAGGTTGTCTCAAGATTCAGTATCCAATATATTAATTTCAGTCTGTCTCTAGACTCAATAACCATTATGTTAGTTTAAAGCTGTCTCAAGATTTAGTATCCATGTGTCATTTTTATGCCATCTCAGGATTCAATATCCTTTATGTCAATTTCAGGCTATCTCAAGATTCAATATCCATTATATTACATTCAGGCTGTCTCAGGATTCAATAACCATTATTTCAGTTTCAGACTGTCTCAAGATTCAATAACCATTATGTCAATTTCAGGCTGTTTTAAGATCCAATATCCATTATGTCGATTTCAGACTGTCTCGAGATTCAATAACAATCATGTCAATTTCAGGCTGTTTCAAGATTTAATATCCATTATGTCAATTCCAGGCTGTCTCCCACTGTCAGAGCATCACTGTGCAGCCTGTCTCTCCACAGTCTCAGACATCAGCTCTATAAAGGTAGTAATTTTTCCACAATGTTTCCTACCTGTCAAAAGACAAATCCAATCATTAAGGAACGTTTAACTCTTTACCCCATAAGGCATTTCTATGGTATCTCTAATTGACCCTAGGAAACAGCAAGGATGAAACCGTGTCTTATGTGTATATGACACCTTTTGATGGTGTAGAAAAGATTGTGGCAAAAGGTGAAATTGCTCGTCATGAGCAATTTCACCTTTTGTCACAATGTTTTCCAAAGGTTCCTACAAGCAATGTGTAGAAATGAGTATCTATGGAGTAAAAGGTTAACTTGTCATCTGCAAGTCGGTTGATTTAGATAAGTCTGAAGTTTGTCATATAGAAAACAGTAAATCAAGCCTTTGGCCAGAAATTTTAATCCTTTACTCTTTATCAGATGACAGAATTTTAGACTGGTCCAGTTTGAAGGTATTTGCAGACTATGAATTAAGTATGAATCAAAAATTGAAAATAGTTTTAGGAAGGGTAGAAAACAAATGCTTTCGATTTGGCCAAACCTAAAATGTTGTTGTTTGGTAATGGGTTAAGGATGATATGTTAAGCCTATAGAGTTCTAAAAAGAGAGCAGAACCAGTGGCATTTTACAGTGTGCGGCAATAGAGTCAATCCAAGCAACAAGGTTCTCATGTCTCAATTAGTCTTTCCTCACACAATCTTTGTCCAGCCAGTCTCTGTCATGTTTATTCTATGTTTACAGTGTGTACTATGGTATCCAGGACAGGCCACCGGCCACATTGTTGCAGTCGCTCAAGACAACACTGGAAAAATACTGATAACAGAGTTAGTATTTATCTACAAAGAATTCAGCTTATTCTGTTTAGGGTTTTTACTAGATAACTTAACTTTTAGACTTGTCAATGTAATTAAAGTATTTTACATACAGCAAGTATGTATGTTTCAAAAGGTATGGACTGTCTTCGAATCACTTTGAAGAAGAAGCATTTTGAAAACATTGTGGGAAAAGGAGAAAATGGTGGTTACCAGCACTTTCTTTTTTCCCCCCACAATGTTTTCTTCCCTACCATAGACAATTTCTGTCATTTAATAAACAATAAAACTTTGATGAAAGCCTTTAACTCTTTACCACACAATCCCGTGTTTTAACAACCCTGAGAAAGAAGCCTTTTGAAAACATTGTGGGATAAGGAGAAAATGCTGGTAACCAGCATTTTCTCCTTTTCCCACAAAGTTTTGTATCCTTCCCAAACCAAATTTCAATTTTTCAGTCACATTTGAATCGTCATCTGCAATTGTTTTTGATTTCGACAAACCTAAAATTTTGTCGTTTGGCAATGAGTTAAAGAAAAAAGGATTAGAAGTATGAATATTTTTTTTTGTGGAGGATTTAACAATATGGGGTGGTTAGGTTTTCTGTTATTGCAGCCATAGTTTGAGGAAGAGTATTTTAAAGCCTTTTTTATGTTTTTCAGTTTCAACACAGACAGAGAGAATGATTTGATTGGAAAAGAATTCAGTAAGTTAAATAAATGTTAGAGATTTTTTTTTAATTTCATTTCCTGTTTCTTTCTTTACTAGAAATATCAAAATAGTCTTGTATATTGTGTTAAAAGGAGTGGAAATACACTGAGAAATCTGCATACCCTCTAGCAAATAATCCTTAATCTTAATGATGCTGAGGGCAAAAAGCTTTCAAAAGCATACTTTCTCAATGTCATTTAAACTCAGGATTGTGTGATACAGGGTTAAACTTAGTCAAAAATCTCAAAAACTAATCCAGTTATGGGTATTCAACTGTTTATTTCATTTCAGTTTTTTATCTATCTTGCAGCAAGCTACATCATTGATAGATATAGGCTTTCAGATAACATAAAACTTAATCCAACAGTTATTTTCAAAACAAACTCTTTGCTATGTATTGTATCTCAGTAGTTTGATAATATTGTTTTTATCCTTGCAGTTCCCAAACATCCACGACACTGTACTTATTTGAAATGGAATCCAGTACACAACCATCTGGTAGGGTTAATAGTAGAATATATTATATTTCATGTGTCTATTTTTAGAAATTTTATGGGTAAAGAAATGACGTCATTTAAGCTGGGGGGAATTATTTCCCTGTCACAGTGAATAATTACCTCCTACCGAAAATCTGGTTTATTGACTTGAGATCACTAGTTTAAAAATTAGCATTTGTTGACAAAATAATCAGATGGAATATAATATATAATTTATGTGATCAGCTTGTGGTTAATATGGGGAAATATTGGCCTCAAAAGGGAAAGGTCAGCGAAAATAACTCATGCCTTACAGAACTCGTTATTTTTGCATACCTTTCCCTTTTTCGGCAAATATTTCCCCATATTAACCACAAGCTGATCAAATAAACTTTATTTCCTATGAGTTTTTAGCTCCAATGTTTCAGAAGGAAAGGTAGAGGTATTATCTTAGCCCTAGAGTCATCTGCACCATCAGCCTGCAGGAGTTTTGACATTGTATAATATCTGTGTGATTATGGAAGATATTCACTTCAAACCTCGACAAGTTGTCAAATGTCAAAAGCGGAATCCATAGAACACAGTCAGGTAACCATCAAAGAAATTTTGACAGAGCTATGGCACTGGTTAGGCATAGAATCTTCACTAAAACCAAGCAGCTGCAGCCAAGCGTGACACACAGATGCATTCCGGTTGTTCTTAGTATGCTTGTAAGAGCAATCGGCTTTTATCTGAGCTGAGAAATGAGGAACCGTAATCACCAACCATCATTTAGGAACTCTTTCATTCTTGTTCTCCAAAATGTTCTGAATTTCAAAATTACAAAGTTGAAAGTAAAACAACTTCTGATTGGCTAAACCACCTTGGCTAAACCAGGTGGTTTAGCCAATCAGAAGTTGTCTTTCTTTCAAATTTTGAAAGTATTAGGTTCTTAAGAATAGGATACCAGATAGTCAAATTGTCATTTGTAATCTTTGTTTCTGTCTTGCAGGTTGTTTAGGGGGGTAGAATTGTTTAAAATTAGAGCTAGATGGGATTCAGTTTTGTGATAGGCGAATTATAAATCTCTGCATTAACCATATCCAAAGTTTTCATAAACTTGAAGAAGAGGAAAGAGAAAGTTGTTAGAAAAGATGAAATCAGCGAGCTTTATTGCATTCATATCAAAACTGAAATTCTCATCTTCATATGCCTTCTACTCCAAGTCTGAAATACGTATTTTTGGAATTGGTTAGAGCGTTAGACCGTTGCCACACAGGAAAATTTTAAACCTGTGTAAATTGAAAGCATTTGCACACAACAATTACAGTGAGGCTCAAATGGTGTTATCTTTCTTTAATAGAGCAGTAAACATACTTGGAAAAGGAGAAAATGCAGGTTACCAGCATTTTCTCCTTTTCCCACAAGGTTTTCTAAAAAGGCTTCTTTCTCAAGGTCGTCAAAAGTAGGGATTGTGTGGTAATGGGTTAAAGAATTCCACCTAAATATCTGTTATATCGAAGCACTCTCTGAAAATATGAACTCACTTCCTTAAACATTTTTTTTTCTCTTCTCTATATTTAGTTAGCTCAAGGTTTAGAAAAGCATAGAAATGATTGTTGTATCACAATCTGGGATGTCAATATGAAATACAGTTCTGAATATCTAGGAGAGAGACCACGCTACAGTTCTAATGTCTCCGACCACGCCATTTCAAAGCCATGGGTTGAAATAGGTAAGATTGCTGGGTTGTGAGTATTTTGATCGGTAAGATTGTTGAGTTTTGAATGTATTTATAGATAGTTGAGTTTTGAAAAAATGAGATTGTTGGCTTGAAGATAGGCAAGATTGTTAGGTCTTGATTTTGTTGATAGGAAAGGTTGAGCTGTGAGCATTTTAATTAGTAAGATTTTTGGGTTGTGAGTATGTGGACGGTAAGATTGTTGGGTTGTGTGTTGAAAATGAAGATTGTTGTTTGATTGTATGTAAATAGGTAGACAGGTTTGTGGGTTGTGAATATGTTGATAGACAAGTTGTTGGCTCGCAAGTATGTTGATGGTAAGATTGTTGGGTTGTGAGTATGATAATTGCACTTATGGTGTGAAATCGTTTTTTGATTGGTCAGAATCGGGTCATGTGATGAAAAAACCTGCATGTTATTTTTCGATGAACGCAATAGCACTACTTTCGGTTTTTCCAAATTGTTGTTGGTATCTAATTTTAGATTTCATGCAAACTGTTCATGAGCTATATTTAGAGTTCCATCGCTGATTCAGTCAAATACAAAAAGATCGATTTCTTTTTCTTTAAAAAAAGTGCAAAAAGGAAACTAACGAATAAACCTTGACAAAATGATGCGTGTTTAACTTTATTTGCACCCTAAAAATAAAATACACTACAGCTGCCAACTGTGAATAGAGAGTCTGAATGGTCGACGTCATCAGTTACATCATTACGTAAGCGATCAATTTCTATGAAGCCTAGGTCACTGAGTTAAATTTAGTACACTGTGTAAACGGAAAAATCACTCTTGCATAAATGAACTTGATTTCTAGTTTCATGACGGAGTTAAACTTTTTTATTGTGGGGATTAGGTTAAAAAAATGCTATTGACCAGGAAAAAGTTATCGTTGATTTGATGGAATGTATATAGTGAAAGAACTTTGGAGAAAGGATTGAAAGAAGTGAATACACTGTGTTAAGAAATTTTTGAAAAAAGCCTACGACTGGGAACCAAAAATACATATTGAAAAATTAACATCTGCGACACTGTTTTTAGCTCACCTGAGCACAACATGCTCAAGGGGAGCTTTTAGGATCACCCGGTGTCCGTCGTGCGTCAGTGCGTCGTGCGTCGTGCGTCGTCAACTATTCTTTAAACATCAACTCCTCCTAAACCGCTGGGCGGATTTGGACCAAACTTGGCTGGAATGTTCCTTGGGAGGTCCTCTTTAAAAATTGTTCACAGAATTTGATTCCGTCAAAAACTCTGGTCGCCATGGCAACGAAATGGAATTTTTTAGCAAAATCTTTAAAAATCTTCTTCTCTGAAACCGCTGGCCAGATTTTAAAATAATTTCACACAGATGTTCCTTGGGTGACCCTTTTCAAAAATTGTTCGTGAAATTTTGATCCGTCAAGAAACATGGCTCTGGTGAATGGGGGCTTCTTGCACTATACGGAAATGATGAAATTCTTAAAAATTCTTCTTCTCTGAAACCGCTGGCCAGATTTTAAAATAATTTCACACAGATGTTTCTTAGGTGACCCTTTTCAAAAATTGTTCGTGAAATTTTGATCCGTCAAGAAACATGGCTCTGGTGAATAGGGGCTTCTTGCACTGTAAAGAAATGAAGAAACTCTTAAAAATTCTTCTTCTCTGTAACCGCTGGTCAGATTTTAAAATAATTTCACAGAGATGTTCCTTGGATGACCCTTTTCAAAAATTGTTCGCGAAATTTTGATCTGTCGAGAAACATGGCTCTGGTGAATGGGGGCTTCATGCACTATACAGAAATGAAGAAATTCTTAAAAATTCTTCTTCTCAGAAACCGCTGGTTAGATTTTGAAATAATTTCACAGACTTGTTCCTTGGGTTACCCTTTCCAAAAAATCGTTCGCGAAATTTTGATTGGTCAAGAAACATGGCTCTGGTGAATGGGGGCTACTTGCACTATATAGAAATGAAGATATTCTTGAAAATTCTTCTTCTCTGAAATGGCTGGACAGATTTTGAAATAATTTCACAGAGATGTTCCTTGGATGACCCTTTTCTAAAATTGTTCGCAAAAATTTGATTGGCCAAGAAACATGGCTCTAGTGAATGGGGGCTACTTGCACTATATAGAAATGAAGAAATTCTTGAAAATTCTTCTTTTCTGAAACCTGTTGTCAGATTTTAAAATAATCTGACAGAGATGTTCCTTGGGGGACCCTTTCCAAAAGCTGTACATATAATTTTGATCCATCAAGAAACATGGCTCTTGTGAATGGGGGCTACTTGCACTATATGGACATGATGAAATTCTTTAAAATTCTCTTTCTCTGAAACCCCTGGTCAGATTTCGAAATTATTTCAGAGAGATGTTCCTTCGGTGACCCTTTTCAAAACTTGTTCGTAAATTTTGATCCATCAAGAAACATGGCTCTCATGGATGGGGACTACTTGCTCTTATACAGAAATGAAGAATTCTTAAAAATTCTTCTTTTTGAAACTGATTGTCAGATTTCGAAATGACTTTTACAGGTGACCTTTTGAAAATTGCTTGGCAGAATTATAAATATGGTTCCAATGTTTCAATACCTCAAAAAAAAAATAGACCATGGTCATCTCAAAAATTCAGGTGAGCGATCCAGGGCCATCTTGGCCCTCTTGTTTTATGTTCTAATAAGTGGGTCACAAAACATTGGCGTCATTCAATTCATATCTTATAAGAAACATGGGATAGACCAAGTCTTATATCGGCAACAGATAGATAATCGTCGAGAACAGATCTGGCGACGGTATGTACGCATATTCTTTACAAATTATCTTTAAAAAGGTCACTAGAAAGAACACATCGTCCACTTAGCCTCAAGTCTAGATAGTTGATTGTATTGTTCATATAGATCTGCATAATTATTTTATTCTTAAATTTTGTTCGATGAATCATCGAAAATATGATTTCAAAGCCAGCAAAACAGCCCCCTTGGACTAAAAAGAAATGTTGAAAAGCTAAAAATAGATTGTGTATTCATGCCCGTTCTACCAAGTATCCGCGAAGGAAATTAACTCGTATTTACTGTCGTATTTGTCCGTGATTTTGTCTCTCTATCATTTTCAAAAAGTGATTCAGGAGAACAGCGAGTGCAATTATAAGGGTTGAGTGCAGATTTTTGTGTTTTCATAGAGATATAAAATGCAATTGCCTTATTACATGGCTTAACATAACGCCCTTCGGGCATTATTTGCCATGTAATCAGGCAATTGCATTTTATACCTCAATGAAAACACAAAAATCTGCACTCAACCCTATATTGATAGATATGATAGTTCGATTTTGAGGATGTTTATATTAAACCTTTACCATGCAATGATGATGTATGACGACCCTGAGAAGGAAGCCTTTAGAAAACATTGTGGTAACCAGCATTTTCTCCTTTTCCCACAATATTTTCCACCTTATCAATAAACAATTGCAGCATTTAAGCCACATTGAAATTGTGGTTTGCAAATGCCTTTAATTTTGTTGTCTGGTAAAGAGCTAAGATATTTGGCATGTGAGGATCTGAATATTTAAATCCAAGTTTGTTGGGTTGCAAGTATAAATAAGTAAGACTGTTGTTGGTTTACTTTACCAAACAATTCTGGGTTTTAAAGACCATAGGGAAGATCAGTTTTGTAAACACTGTTAGTAAAAGTAAGTTACTAGCATTTTCTGCTTTTCCTTTATTTTTTTTTTTTAAGCATATTTCCTCCGAGTTATCAAGTTGTTCGATTGATTAGTTAAGTTATTTTTTGGTTATTTTTGGGTCTTGCATCATGCTGATCAGTGTAAAGAATTTACCTGTGAATCGTGAGATTCTTGTTTTAAGAATGTGTTATTATTGTTACTTTCATTGTGAATATCAGTTTTGCAAGTTTAGTTATCATACCCCCCGCAAAATGAATGTTTTCGGGAGTATACTCAAATCAGCCTGTCTGTCTGTGTGTCCCTCCATGTGTCCATATCTGTGTCTGTCCATGTGTCAATCTGTGTATGTCAAAACGTTGATGGGGGTTATTAAGTCGCATTCAGTGACAGCTCTAGTTTTTGTAATGGAAAAAAATCAGTAAATGGCCCATATTTTTTGTTTTAGGTCTTGGAGAGACATCATCCTCTTTTTCATGGTTTAAGAAGGAACCAAAAACTTTTGTAACAGGAATGGGTGGAAAAACTTTGCGAGTGTATGACACTAGAGGCAAGTAAACGTTTTTCCAGACTGTAGTGTTAAATTCTTCACCGTTACATTTACTTCAAAATTATTTTGTTGAAAAACATTTTCTTCTAAACCCACCTTGCCAAAACCACATTTTGCTGAATGCCATATTTTGTATAAGTTACACGTTGTGTCACTAACCACCATGACATGACCTAAAATGGCTTTAACCCTTTCCCAAACAATCCCTGGTTTTTACGACCCAGAGGAAGAAGCCTTCTGAAAACATTGTTGGAAAAGGAGAAAAAGCTGGTAACCATAATGTTTTCTACTCTTCTAAAGTCAAGTTTTATTTTCAATCACGTTTATTTTGTCATCTGCAAATGCTTTCAGTTTGGAAGGGTCTAAAATTTTGTCTTTTGATAAAGCGTTAAAACCCAATACAAACTAGACTGAACCCAGTTTTAGGCAGATCCATGACAGTAAAGTGTTTATTTTGTTGTTTCAGATTTAATGAAACCACATTTAATTGCTCATACGAAAGATGTATTTGGTGTGTGCACGGATCCATTGCATGATTCAAGAGTTGCAGCTTTCTCCGAGGTAAATGCTTTAACTATCAAGATGGCTTTCACTCTTTACCACACTATCCCGAGTTTAATATCCTGCGGAAAGTAGACTTTTTTTAAAAATATTGTTGGAAAAGGAAAAAATGCTGGTTAAAGTATTTTCTCCTTTTGCAACAGAGTTTTTGAATCTTTCAGAAGAAATTTGAATCATTTGAGCTACATTTAAAATTGAAATTTGTTTTGGGAAGGGTAGAAAACATTGTGGGAAAAGGAGAAAATGCTGGTTACCAGCATTTTTTCCTTTTCCCACAATGTTTTTTAAAAGGCTTCTACCTCAGGATCGTCAAAAGTCGGGATTGTATGGTAAAGAGTTCAAAGGGGAACCCATGCAATATGGACAGGTAACCATCAGACAATTTTTGACACAGTTATGTCCCTTTTCTGACTGTATTTCTAGTGAAGATCATGCAACTGAAGTGAATTTTCATTGAAGATCAAGCAACTGCAGTCAATTTTTGTTTGAAGATTAAGCAACTGCAGTCAATTTTCGTTTGAAGATCAAGCAACTGTAGTCAATTTTCATGGAAGATCAAGCAACTGCTGTAAATTTTCATTGAAGATCAAGCAACTGCAGTGACTTCTTGTTTGAAGATCAAGCAGTTGCGGTGACTTTTTGCTTGAAGATCAAGCAGTTGCAGTAAATATTTATTGAAGATCAAGCAACTGCAGTGAATTTTCATGGAAGATCAAGCAACTGCTGTGAAATTTCACGGAAGGTCAAGCAATTGCAGTCAGGTATTGGTACCTGCATGAGGTGTTCATGCTATATTTTTTTCTCTTTTCTTTCAGACTCGCACCTCCATCTGGGATGTGAGAAATTTTGACAAGCCTGTATCCTTTCTAATGTGAAAGATGAACAGTATTTTTCGCTCTCTAAAGCTGCTGCATTTTCAGGAATTCTTACATGATTTTCAAAACCATTCAGTTCCTAACTGAACGACAAAGATGTAGACTTGCCCAAATTGAAAACATTAGTTTAAACGTGGCTCAAAGGGCAGATTTTGTCATTTTAGAAAACATTGTCAGAAAAGGAGGAAATGACGATTACTAGTTTCAGAAAAAGACATTTAAACATTTTTCCACATTGTTTAGGGTTGCTAAAACTCAGAATCGTTGCTAACGACTGGTTTTTGCTTTGTCCAGTTCCCACACTTTTTCAACCCTTTACCAAACACTCCCTGGTTTTTACTTCACAGTGGAAGAGGCCTTCTGAAAACGTAGGAAAAGGAGAAAATGTTGGGAAACCAGCATTTTCTTCTTTTTTCACAAAGTTTGCTACTCTTCTGAAGCCAAATTTCAATTTTTGAGTCATGTTTATTTTGTCGTCTGCAAATACTTTCAGTTTGGATGAGTCCAGAATTTTGTTGTGTGATAAAGGCTCAACCATTATGAGTCAAAGAGATGAAAATTGGATAAGAATTGTATACCGACAAATCCTTGACACAAAGACAGTTTCTTACTATACCTGCAGACAGACCTGTGATAAACATTGATTGGTGCCCTACAAGGTAATAAGAGACAATTTATTAGCTTTGCTTGCTTTCTAAGAAAAGGTCCAAGTTTTGTTACAAAACTATCTGCATCACCTGTTTTGTCAGAAAACATTAACATTTTATAATATCTGTGTCATTACTTAAGATTTTACCTCAAACCTAGACTAGTTAGTTGTTAACCGTACCAAATAAGGGAACCTGTACAACAAGGGCAGGTGATCTTTAAAATATTTTCTGCACAGGTAAGCCCCATTTTTGGGCTTAACTCATGCACTGAGAACGACTACAACTGAGTGTTGGCATCTGTATTTGGTGCTTTTGCTTAAGGGTTAAATGTAAAATCTTCCTTTACTCTTTTTGGAGAGGTAGGATTGTTAGTTTGTCAGGTTAACTCCTTTGCTCTTAATTGAAAGTAGATTTGGTTTTGAACATGGGGTGGGGGAGAGGGGGAAGCAGCCAACAGCTTGAAAGAAGTTGTGCATTAACTCATTACCAAGTGACAAAATTTTAGGTTTGTGAGAGTGGAAAATATTTGCAGACCACAAAATAAAAGTGACTGAAAATTTGACATTTGTTTTGTGAAGGGTAGAAAACATTGTGGAAAAAGGAGAAAATGCTCCTTTTACCACAATGTTGTCTTTAGGCTTCTTTCTCAGGGTTGTTAAAAGTCAGGATTGTGTGGTAAAGAGTTATCGACCCCCTGTGTCGGGATTTAGGCATGTTCATCTACTTCATGTTAATGCTCCATCACATATATTTGCCACACCCACTATTATCTCCAGATCTAGCCCCATGGGACTTTTTCCTTTTTCCAAAACTTAAAAAAAACACTGTTTTGAGATACTCAAAGAACATTTGAGCTGATGCGCTAACTTGGTACAAATGAAAATGGTATTACATTATTAGAAATGTTAATTAGAAATGTAAATTTTGGTGACAACTCATTGAAATTATATTTTGATTCACCTCCAAAACAAAGTTATTTGATATTATGTTTTGATGGCAGGTCAGGGTTTTTAGCGATCCTCTGTACCAACAGCACTGTTGTCAAACTGTATGATATACGCCATTCTGTGATAGGATCTGATGAACTAGAACCAGTGACCTTTGAAAGAAATATATTTCGTAAGTTATTTTTTGACTGAATGATCTATGTCCGTTGTTTTAAGCCAGGCTTGTTCTCTTTATGTTTACCAAATAATCCTGGTTTTTATGGCCCTGAGATAGAGGCCTTTTTAAAATAATGTGGGAAAAGGAGAAAATGCTGGTAACCAGCATTTTCTTCTTTTCCCACAATGTTTTCTACCCTTCCCAGAACAAATTTCAATTTTTGAGCAACACTTACTTTGTCGTCTGCAAATGCTTTGAATTTGGACAAGCCTAAAATTTTGTCAATTGGTAATGAATTAAAGAGACAACTGTACAGCCAGATAGTAAACATACATTGTTAAAACTTGACACTATTGTAATCTAGTCAGCTGTGCAAACATAGAAAACAAATCAATATAAGGTGTACGGGTTAAAGAAACTGTAGAGATTTATTTCGATCTTAACCGGAAACTGTGGTTTTTATGTCTATGGCTAGCTGCAATAGAATGAGATGTATTTTCTGTCTGCCATAATCTGTGCAACCTTGCAACCATCAGGACCAATATTTGGCATGAAGATACTAGAGTGGTTATAGTTTCATAAAATAAAGAAAAAAAATGTTTAAAACACTGGATGAAAACAAGTGAAAATATGTCTTTAACTCATTAACCTTACAATTCTAAATTAACCCTTTACCACACAATCCCAACTTTTAACACCCCTGTGAAAGAGGCCTTTTGAAAAACATTGTGGGAAAAGGAGAAAATGCAAATGCTTTCAGTTTGGACCAGTCTAAAATTTTGTCATTTAGTAAAGAGTTAAACAACCCTGAGGGAAACCTTGCTTTTTGAAAACCTTGTGGTAAAAGGAGAAAATGCTGGTTACCAGCATTTTCTCCTTTTCCCACAGTGTTTGCAAAGGCTTCTTTCACAGGAGGGTTAAAAGTGGGAATTGTGTGGTAAAGGATCAATAAAAAAATTCTCAAATGCCAACTCCTTGTTTGTATATTGTATATAATTTGAAGATTGTATATTTCTGCTATAATCATGTACATTTATAATTTTATCTTGAAACAGCAATTAAGCAACATGTCGTCTCCAACTTTGACTGGCATCCAAACAGTGAAAATCGAATTATGACTGTCACTCCACAAGGCCACCTTAAAGACAACAAAATTTACGATAAGTTACCAATTGTAAGTATCCTATTGATATTGAAAAAAAATCTAACTGTCTGTATGGCAATAAATTCCGCATTTGATCGAACTCAACATCATCCTAGAAACGTAATCCTTTGCCTGCTAAGCGCGACTGGCTGACCTTTTGCTGACAGTGTAGATCAAGATCAGACTGCAAAGAATGTGCAATCAGATCTTTGATATACATTGGATAAGTAGATATGATTCCCTACAACATAACTTTGAAATAACAATACATGTACAATAAAACTCCTCTATTAAGACCACTCACGGTACTTTCAAAATTTGGTCTTATTGGTGGGGTGGTCTGATTTCCGGGTTTCACACTCCCACATTTTGTTATAAACCCAGGCTCTGACTAGACTTATGCAGAGCTAAATGATGCGAATAGTAAATGTATTTGACTTAGGAACCAACATCATTTTCATGTTCACTGAAAAGTATTATTTCTCCTTGAATTTGTTAAATAAATGAACCTGTAAAGCATGTCAATTCATAATTGCCTATTTAAAACAATCAAAACCAGGTATGTACATTATTTAACTCATTACCAAACGACAATGTTTTAGGCTTGTCCAAACCTTAAGCATTGCAGACGACAAAATAAAAGTGACTGAAAATTTGAAATTTGTTTTGTGAGAGTAGAAACATTGTGGGAAAAGGAGAAAATGCTGATGATCAGCGTTTTCTCCTTTTCCCACAATGTTTTCTATAGTCTTCTTTCTCAGGGTCACCAAAAGTAGGGATTGTGTGGTAATGGCTTAACTAAATGCATCTGAAGACTAAAGGATCTTATGTTTGTACTGTTGTACTGATAATATTTATGCTTTTTCACTTCGTGTAGCCTTAAAAACTCATACTCAAACTGTAGAATTTCATTCTAAAATGAAGATTTTCGAACACGTGTTGATCTTTGAACATTTGACGTTTACGAACACACACCCCCCCTTTTTTTTTTGTTTAATCCAAGTTGATTATTCGAACAGGCCTGCTAATGGTCGCTCTCACAGTCTCCGCGGTCAATTGTTAACAATCACATATTCGTTACGGTATAATTACAGTATGTAAATTACCAAATTCAAAGTGATAATCCAATCTCAATCACCGCCAAACAAAAACATCGTAAATTACATCAGTCAGCTATAAACAATAAATCCTGGCCACCAGGATGTAGACATGTTTGTCATCCGGGTCAGTGACATGTGATAAACGCTTGATTACCGCATGAAAGCCAAATTGATGGTTTAAAATATCCATTCATGGGTCATTTGATTATGTTACGTAACATCCTGATTAATTAACACAATCACATTATAATCAATGGTCAGTGGACAAACAACAGACCGATAATTGATTGTCATTTCCATCGGACGCATGAAAATTAGCTGCTTGTAAAGATGTTATGGAAATCTAGCGGTCATTTTTCGGGGTTAGAATTCACAGGTAATTTCATATTGGTACTGAAAACGGTGGTCGTAATGTTGGAATAGCGGGGTGCTCGTTTTTCCGGGTTTATGATTATTGATCTTGAAGAAGGAAAAATTCCGTTCTGGTAAAAATCGTTCTTAATAGCGGGTTGCTCTTACTATCGGGGTAGTCGGGAGGAGAGGTTTTACTGTATTTGGGTTTTAACTATCAAAATGAAAATTTTATTTTAGTTATTTAGCAGGAGAAGATTTAATATAAGGTTGCTGATGACCCAAAGGTCACAGGTGAACTTTGTTTGAAAGCTGATCCTGTGCCCTAACTCAATAGCTGTTTGACCTGAGATCCTAAAACTTAATACAAATGTTTCTTATGACCCAAGGAGGTGCATTATTTGGGTAACATGGGTCAAAGGTTATCTTTGTGAACTTTGTTTTGTGTTTTTTGAAAATCATTTTCGTTCTCTGATTGTGCTGCTACAGTGACAAGGTGTTGGTGGGGGTATTTTCCGCTTTCCAACAGTTCTAGTTAACCTTCTTTTACCTCATGGTAAAATTTGAGACCTATCCAAATTGAAAGGATTTGCAGACAACAATTTCATAGTGGCTCAAATGGTGCAACTTCGCTTTGATAGGGTTATTAGCATTTTCTCCTTTTCCCACATTGTTTTCGAAAGGCTTTTTCCTCAGGGTGGCTTCTTCCAACAGCTGTAGTCAACCCTTTACCACATGGCAAAATTTTAGACCTATCCAAATTGAAAGCATTTGTAGACGACAATTTCAGAGTGGTTCAAATGGTGCGAATTTGCTTTGATAGGATAGAAAACATAGTGGAAAAAGGAGAAAATGCTAGTTACCAGCATTTTCTTAACTAGCATTTTCTCCTTTTCCCATATTGTTTTCAAAAGATTTCTTTCTCAGAGGTTGTTAAAAGTCGTCATTGTGTAATAAAAGGTTAACTCAACTTTGAACAATCTGTAGTCAACCTGAAATCAACTGTGAGCAACCTGTAGATTTATGTAATCTTGAGAATAAAGATAAGGCATTGTTTTTTTTAAGAGTTTGTCTGCACAAGGAAATCTGTCCTGGGTATTTGGCAGAAAAGTTCTCGTATCAGATTTTGGAAATGAAGTAGAGATGGCTGCCAGAATGAGGAAAAGAGTCCTCCAGGGCTATGGTTTATATGTAGGTAAAAATTTGCCATTTGTATTTTTAGCTTTTCCGAGAAAACATAAATATTCATAGTTTTCTGTATGTCACGGACCTTTTCTACTTCTTGATTAAGCCATTTGTTAAAATGTTGCTATTATGGATCCATAAGTTTGTGATAGCTTGCATGATATCATTCACTGTGGGGATGCAATAAGCCTCCTTTTGCCAGATCATGGCTTATATATATTTCTTACCTGCCATGCAAAAAAGGGATCTTCTGGGAACTGCGAAATTGCGGAGTCTGACCAGGGTTGACATATTTCGCTTTAATGAGATTTTCTGTAAGAAATATGGTCATTGTACCTTGTTATATAATCATTTTTCAATTATCAACTTAAACTGACCTGCACTATCATTGGTCTGTTTTCATGTAATTGACAAAATACAGAATTCCCAGATGGTCCCTTTTTGCGTGATGGGTCACACATTTGTAAAACTACTAATGTATCTTATTTACAAGCTATAAGTAAACGTCTGTATATTTATATTTTCAGAAAGATCAGTTATGGAACAATGCAGAAGTTGTCCATGATGAACCTCATTTACACGCACTGTGGCACTGGTTAGATTGTATCCTTTCTATTAACGCCATATAAAACTTGTACCATACAACAAAATTTTAGTTTGGTCCAAATTTAAAGTGTTTGCAGACGGCAATTTTAGAATGCCTTGAATTATGCAATTTTTCTTTGATAGGTTGAAAACATTGAGGGAAAAGGAGAAAATGCTGGTTACCAGCATTTTCTCCTTTCCCCAGAATGTTTTCGAAATGCCTCTTTCTCATGGTTGTTAAAAGTCAGCTAGTGGTGTCCATGGTTGTGAGATAGAGGGTAGGCCTTGTAATCGTAAGCTCCTGAGTTCGATACCTGTGAGCGGGTGTCAACTTTTGGATCGTTTATTAGCATGAAAATGACAGGAGTACAGGTGCAGATACTGGGAAGCAAAAATAGAGAGATAAGTATAAGTTAGAACTCTTTTCTTAATCAATGTAAAATAAGTATATGTTTAAACAAAAAGTCGGCATTGTGCGGTAAAGGTTAAATGACTGAATCCTAGACTTGTCCCTATAATTCTCATATTAAAAGACGGAAACTGCCGAGACTGACCAAATAGCCTTTACAAAAACGTCAATATTACATGATATATTTACCAATGAATGAGTGACTCTACAGCCCCTTACTTTCAAAAGCTGCCTAAATTTGGCAAATAGCTTTTACTAAAATGTCAGTGTTACATGATATTTACCAGTGAGTTAAGGGTTATAGACCTTAACTAAGATAGTATCTAGAAAGTTAATACAGACAGAAGATGCGAACCGTAGGTTGGGCAAGTCTTCAAGATATGTTGGTGTGCTTGATTTGCTCAGCTGGGAACTTGAGAAGGACGAGGGAACTAGTGATAGAAAGACGGTGGTCTGGCAGTATCCAGAAGGCACTCGGAGTAATAGTTACAATTTCTATCAGAATACCATGTTTCAGTACAAGAGCGAAGCAAGGTGAGTTGTTAACTCTTTACTTAGCAACAAAATGTTGGCCTTGTCCAAATTAGAAGCAGATGAATGCCATTAATTTTGTTTGTCTGTGATCCTGGAAGTAGTTATAAAGGCCTTTTACTTTGAAGACACTTTTAATTGAGAAGTTTCAGATTAGCTTTAAGAGTTTTTCATGACACACAAATCCTGCGTCGCTGATGCGACTACTTCAAAAGTCCTCCGAAATGAATAACAGTGTGCCATCAGCAGTGCCAGACATGGCTGAAAGATCCTACTTGGTTGGAGTTTAACTCTTTATCGCACACCCGACTTTTAACAACCCTGAGAAAAAAGCCTATAGAAAACATTGTGGGAAAAGGAGAAAAGGATGGTTACCAGCATTTTCTCTTTTCCAACAATGTTTTCTACCTTGCTGGAAACAAATTTCAATTTTTTAGTTACCTTTATTTTGTTGTCTGCACATGCTTTCAATTTGGACAAGTCTTAAATTTTGTCGTGTGGTAAAGCATTAAAGAAGACGAAATGTCTGGTAAACTGTCAGAAGGCAAAGACATTGAACCCAAGTTGTAGCTGATGTACGAACAATCACAAAATGTCATTCATACATTATCTTTTTACCTGCCGATATAGCTCAGTAGGTAGAGCGTAGGACTAATGAACACAATGTTTCGGGTCACTACAGGATGTGGGTTCGAATCCCCAGCTGGCCAACTAAAATTTCTAATAGTCTTTCGGATGAGACAATAAACCGAGATCGCATGTGACGGTGCTTATACGCAGAGCATGTTAAAGAACCAGGTGAAGCTCTCGGTAGTTTCGACCTGTATCCTTGCTCTATCCCTGTAACAACTAACCGTCTTCTGGGGGCGTCGCTCAGATAGGCAACTGGTAGCGATGATAAATAAACGGAAATAACCAACCAAATAACCTGGCTTTTCATAAACACTCTCTGTACAGGTCCAAAGCTCTACAACTGTGTGGATGGTGGTATGAAACAGATAACAATCATACAGAAGATTCTTTAACATTACTATTAGACAGGTTAGTCTAAGTTGTTTATCCTCCTGTTATTTTTAACCCTTTCCCAAACGACAAATTTTAGATTCTTCCAAACTCAGAGAGTTTGCAGACGACAATTCCAAATTTGATAAATATGGCAGAAAGTTCTCCAAATGGGTAGAAAACACTGTGGGAAAAGGAGAAATTGCTCGTTACGTATCATAGATACATTTGATCAGACTCTTCACACTCTGATCTGGGATTTTAATAGGGTTTATGTTGATGGCATAGATGAAGATCAGGTGGCACAGAATGTGCAGTCTGATCTTACATCTATACCATCCTCTTATTGATCAAGCCTATAGGATTAAGGTCTTGCTCTTTGGTACAGGCCTCGAGAAAGAAGGCTTTTGAAAGCATTTCCTTCTTTTCCCAATATGTTTTTTAGCCTTCAAATAACAAGTTCCAGTTATTGAGTAGCATTTTTATTTTTATATACAGATACTTTGACTTTGGTCAAATTACAAATATTGTGGTTTGGTAAAGAGGTAAAACCATTATTCTTACATTACTACCATTACAGTTTGGTCAAGGACAATTTTGAATATGAGAGAGCTGCAGCCATAGCCCTCTTCAATTTGAAGTTAGGAAAATGTCTCGACATTCTGGGTTCAGAGAAGGTGCAGGAAGGTAGGAAAACCAACTACTTTTTAGCTCTTTAGAGCTTTTGTCATTATGTTGTGTCTGGCATCTTGCATGTGCCGTTTGTCGTCTATTGTCTGTCATCAACTTTTATTTGGAGTACACTCTAGAGGCCACATTTTCAGTCCAATACTCATGAAACTTAGTCAAAATGTTTGTGTTAATAATATCTCAGACATGGCTGGAAATGGATCAGTTTGGGCCAATAACAGGTTTTTAACTTGAATCTTAGAAAAACCTTGTGTACGCTGTAGATGCTATTTTCACTAATGTCCAGCATTTTGTCCTTTTCGGACAATGCTTTCTACCCTTTCAAAGACA
Organism: Tridacna crocea; assembly: GCA_943736015.1. Lineage (NCBI taxonomy): Eukaryota > Metazoa > Mollusca > Bivalvia > Cardiida > Cardiidae > Tridacna > Tridacna crocea. The sequence goes on along the minus strand of OX031069.1, from coordinate 12,181,477 downwards.
ACTTTAAACATTTGAACCACATTCGTAAATGTGTTTAAGTAAGACATTTGTTTTTCATTTGTTAGAAAATAATGTGTGAAATGGAGAAAATGCTGGACATTAGTGAAAGATTACACTTCTAATCCTTGAGTTGGTATCCATATACAAGTTTGTAATTTACTCAGCCAAGCCTCGGAAGCTGAGTAAGTAGGGTACAGGACTTGAGAACAGGGGGTTGCTGGCTTGAATTGGGGCTCCATCGTTTTTTTCCGAGGATTGATGATAGTCATTGCGACAGGATTCATTCCTCTCTCACAGCTGATCATTATTTTAGCGATGGTTATGTGGGAAAGCAGACAGTGGCTTGGAAAGAATATTGTGTGGAGTACTGGGTAAAAGAAACTCCAGGAAAGTGTGCATAGGTGCACTGGCCACTGAGAAATAACTGAAATAATGTTGAAATTGGCATGAAATACCATTCAATCAATCAGTTAATTCAATGCAATTTAACCTTTTACCACACAATGATGACTTTTTATGCCCATGAAAGAGAAAGCTTTTGAAAACATTGTGGGAAAAGGAGAAAATGCTGGTAACCAGCATTTTCTCCTTTTCCCACAATGTTTTCTACCCTATCAAAGAAAAACCATTTGATATGAGCCACATTGAAACTGTCATCTACAAATGCTTTCAATTCGGACTTGTCTAAAATGTTTTTGTGTGGTAAAAGGTTAAAGAATCGTGCTCTGCCAAAAAAGAGGAAACTGCAAATTTTTATTTACTGTTTATATCTCTCTTTATAGAAAATCCTATGTTAACAACATGTGCCATGGCTTTGTCTGGGTTTACAGAGGAGAAAAATGCTCTATGGAGAAAAACATGCGGAGCATTGAGGCAAAACCTTAGAAATCCTTATTTACGAGCCATGTTTGCCTTCTTGTCAGCTGAGAAAGACAGTTTTGATGATGTGTTGGTGGGTGACCTATATTTTCTATTTATATTTAAATACAAAGGATGACACAAAAAAGGGATTGTATGTAAGCCCTTTTTTTCCATTGTGGTCCTAGAAATAATAATTATAATAATAACAACAATAATAATAATGATAATGATAAAAGAATGACATAGATGTCATGCCTCATAATTGACAAAAAAAATCAAGCCTCATAGTTGACAAAATTACAGTTAACTGAAAATGAATTATCACACCTTATGACTTTTTGAAATATGACTTATCACAGAAAATGGCGATTTCTGAAAAAAGACCCTTTACAACAAGGGATTTTTTTTACTCTGGATTTAGAAACAGGAAAGCTTTCGGATGAATTTTAGCTCTTTTTTAATCTGCCTTATGCATGTGCAAGTTGAAAACCTGTCTTGGTGGGTGAAATTTGCTGTAAGTGACATCCACATGGATGCCTGTACATATCATAACCTTTAATGTCATAGGCAAACAAATCTGTTTTATCTACTGAACTAAAGACTTCTCTGTGGATTTTAAACTACTTATTTTACTCTTTACCAAATAACAAAATTTTAGACTTATCCAAAACCAAGGCTGTTGCAGACAAATTCAATGTGATGTATTGGATGAAATGTCTGAAAAGGTTGAAAACAGTGTGGGAAAAGGAGAAAATTCTGGTCACCAGCACTTTGTCCTTTTTTCACAATGTTTTCAAAACATTCTAGGGTTGTTAGAACACAGGATTGTTTGGTAAGGGGGTTAAAGGATGTCAAGATAACAAATGTGGAATTTATTTCTAGAACTATGGAAAACATGATTTCCCAAAGTGCTTACAAAAATCTTTTCTCATTGGTCATATAAAAAAATGCAAGGTAGTGCATGGTAAAAAGTTAATTTTCCTGTTAACTCTATCAGTTTGTAATGTTTAGGTTTTTAGTTTATCTGAGCTTCACCATTTTTTTCCACCAGAGTTTGATTATATCAACCCAATGGGCCCAAGATGATGTGCAGTCAGATCTTTGATCTACACCTTCTTTTTCAAGCCTATAAGTCACAAATCTTTGTAATTTTCAATGGATTGTATTCTTAACCCTTTACCACACAATCCCCACTGTTATAGACCTGAGAAAGAAGCGTTTGAATACATTGTGGATAAAATAGAAAATACTGGTAACCACCATTTTCCACAATTTTTTCTACCCTTCTAAAAAAGAATTTCAGATTTTCAGTCACTTCATTTTGTCATCTGCAAATGCTATCAATTTGTATCAGTCTGAAATTTTGACGTTTGGTAAAGAGTTAACTAACAAAAGGGGTAAAGTTTACATGGGCCATGGTCTATCAAAAAGGGAGTTTAATGCATCTATGTGATGTATCATATGAAGCAAGTCATCATTTGTTATCTGTGCTTGTCATATTCTTTGAAGGTTCAACCTGTCTTATATAAAGCACCACTCCCCCCAATATTGGGGACATTTTGGCAATAATCGCTATAAAGTAGCAATGGAGAAAATGGCTTTTATGAATATGTTTAAGGAGAAATCGGCCCTGTTTTAGCTCCAGGCTTCTTTAAACCGCTAATCATAGCTGAATGAATTGCACCAGTCAGCGTTTTATTGAGTAAACGTTTATTACAGAGCATGACTCCTAGATTTAGTGCTTAACCCTTTCCCAAACAATCCCTGGTTTTCACGACCGTAAGAAAGAAGCCTTCTGAAAACACTGTGGGAAAAGGAGAATTGTGATAACCAGCATTTTCTCTTTTTCCTGTAATGTTTACTACCCTGCTGGAAAAAAAATTCGGTTTTTGAGCTACGTTTATTTTGTCATCTGCAAGTGCTTTCAATTTGGACCATTAATAATTGTGCTTTGTTACAATATTTTACTTTATCTTTCAGAAAGATGATGCCACCAGCATGATGGCTATAAAAGATAGAGTGGCTTTTGCCTGCATGTATCTTAGTGATGCTAAGGTAAGACTAGAGTATGCAGTCACCATATTCACCATGGTTAACCCTTACCAACACAATGACGACTATTGATGACCCTTGGAAAGAAGCCTTTTGAAAACATTGTGGCAAAAGTTGAAAATGCTGTAAACAGCATTTTCTCCTTTTCCAACAATGTTTTCTGCCCTGTCAATAAACAATTGCACCATTTGAGCCATACTGAAATTGTCGTCTGCAAATGATTTCAATTTGGACCAGTCTACAATTTTGTCGTCTGGTAAAGGGTTAAGAATGTCTCAGTCTTATTCTCAAGAATTATCTAAAGAACCATCACTTCTGAGTGCCTAAACAAAATTCTTGATGTATCTCAATTTTGTGAGGAGGAATTCACACCTATGTAATTTTTGTGACCCATCACGCAATAAGGGACCTTCTGGGAACTGCGAAAAGTCTCAACCCTGGTCAGAATATACAAAAGTATCAGAGTCAATTGAATTATAGAGTAGACTGGTCCTTGGAAATGCAAAATACCAAAAATAGCAATTTTTTATACGCCCGAAGGGTCGTATTATGTTATACCCTCGGTCGTCCGTCCGTCTGTTAGCAATTTCTTGTGTGTGCAATTCCTCCTACAGTTTTCATCGGAATTATTTGAAACTCCATGATGTCTAGTTGTGCACCTGGGTCTTAGAATTTTTATCGCTGTTTGCGTTCCAAAATTATCTGCCCTTGATTTCTGAAATAACCAACTTTTCACTTTGAATTTTTGTTCAGGCAATAACTTCCATACCATAAAAGCTATCAAATTGAAACTACATACACTGACAGAACACATTATGGAGAAGTGCGGTGCACATAAACCATAACTCCGCCATCGTTATTTTTTGAGTTACAGCCCTTTGTTAATTTTCAGTTTGAATTTTTGTCCAAGCCATAACTTCTAACTATAAAGCTATTAACTTGGAACTTCATACACTGATAGAACACATTATGGAGAAGTGCATCGCACATGAACCATAACTCTGCCACTTTTTATTTTTTGACTTATTGCCCTTTGTTAATTTTCAGTTTGAATTTTTGCCCAGGCCATAACTTCCAAACTAAAATAGCTAATAACTTGCAACTTCATACACTGATAGAACCCATTATGGAGAAGTGCAGTGCACATGAACCATAACTCTGTGACCTTTATTTTTTATTTTTGATCATGAACCTTTCTAGACTGATAGAACACCTTGTGGAGAACAGCAATTCACAAAATTTGTAACTGTGCCACCCTTATTTTTTTAGCTATTGCCCTTTAATATTTTTCACATATCATGGAGATTAACTACTCTTCATTCATGGCCCTTCCGTCATTTCAACTCATTTCACTGACAAGCCCCTTCGGGCGTATATGTGCCGCTTTGCGAAGCTCTTGTTTTTTTTTTTTCACCAAAGCCAGCTTGGGCAGACTGCATGGGCTGATCTGGCTAATCAAGCCCTTGTTTTACAGAGCATGTCCCATGATATGCGTCACATCTCTTTACAGCTACTTGCCTTTCTAAAAGAACTTAGTGAACAGTCAAAGCAGACAGGGAACTTAGATGGTATTTTAATTACAGGTATGTGTAGGCTGTACGGTTTAACTCTTTACCAAATGACAAATATATAGACTGGTTCAGATTGAAAGTATTTGCAGACAACAAAATAAATATGACTTTAAATTTGAAGTTTGATTTGGAAAGGGTAGAAAACATTATGGAAAAGGGAGAAAATGCTTACCAGCATTTTCTCCTTTTCCCACAATGTTTTCAAACATATGTATTATCATTTTTATCAAACAAGTTGACTAAATTTATATGAGGCGAGCCTTGGACACGAATGTGAGATTCTGTTTATCACATAAAACGATTGAAAGGCAAATATGTTTCCTCTTCCTCTATAATCACCTCCGAGCTATATACCATTTGCTGGTCCATGTGTTTAGATGTAATTTGGTTTGAAATGTGCATACACAAGAAGTACATTGAAAGCAGAATGAAACAATTAAAATTAGGGGATACATCAAACTATTTTCACAATTTTCTTGAATTAAAAATGACTTACAATGCCTTTCTTGTTTTATCAAACATGGAAATCATGGTATTATTCAGAATATATATGGACATCTTTGCAACAGTGATGCCATTTTTACAAAATGGCAGAGTATTACATATTCTTGCATAAGCTGTTGTTGGCTTTGCTTGCTTCACACACTCATAGCTTCAAAATATAACTAAAACCAGTACCAAAAAAATCATAACACACTAGTGTATTATGGAAAATAAGTCAGTTAAAGTCATGGGTTTAATACACTGCTGCAGGTTATGTTATGTGATACAACAATTTAAATGCTGTAAAAATGATATAATTATATTTCACCATGCATTTTTTAAATTTTTTAACATTTTAGTCGAATAAGATTTGACAGGAATATTGCAGAAGCTTTTTTTGCCAGTATATCTCGGCATAGAGAATAGTTTTGATCCAAGGTCAGATTGCATTTGTGTCTAGTCTTAATCTAGACTTTTTGCAGAAGCAACTAAAGTTGTACTTGGTGCATCAAGAGTTTTCAAGTCTTGTAATGATTGTAGGTCTAACAAACAAAGAAGGCATTCAAGTGCTCTCAAAATATGTAGATGTAACTAGTGACATGCAGACGGCTGCCTTAGCATTAGTGTACAGTGCCTCTAGTGATTTAAAAGATGATTTAGCAGTGACTTGGATTGACAGGTAAGCTTTTATGTTTGTCTGTTTGTTCGTATGGTGTTTGAAGCTGCTGTTTTCATCAGCATTATTAGGTAGAATGTTTCGAAAAAATGTTGAGATATTGTCATGGCTCTCTTGCTGTCTGCAACATTGTGTAAAAAGTTTGACGTGTTGTAATATCAATATCATTTCTGAAGATATTTACTTCAAAGTTGGAGTGGTTGTTAAACTATCAAAAGGGGTCAGGTAACCATCAAATTATATTTGATAAATATACCTTTTTGACTTGGGATTTGCATTGAAAACCATACAACTGAGGCCGAGGGTAAGCACCTACATGTAGTGCTCTTGATCCAGTTAAATCATTGTGGCCAGCCTTTTTTACCTGCACTTCCCAAGAAATATTCTTTCCAAGCCACTGGTTGCATTCCACTATAATCATTGAAAAACAATGATAAGCAGTGAAAGAGGAATAAATCCTGTGGCTATGGCAATTATCAAAGCTTAGAAATTGTTCATGTTGAGTTTTAAACTAGGGTTTACTAAATTGGGTAGTAAACGACTTGTGGTTGGATGAACCATTAGCTAGTCAGGAGTCATGTTACTTTCACATTTTGCAAATTCTGGAGAAGAAATCTTTGCAATATCTTTGGAATGGTTGTTTAATACAGACCCTGGTTTCATGTTCTTTAAGTTAGTTACGTAGCTACAAGAGGCTTGGCAGACTTTTATGAAGTTGCCTTCTTGCATGCACATTAGTTATCTTTAGGTCTTTCCTATAAAGTCCGGAGTTTTAACATCCAGTAGCAAGAAGGAATAAATATTTTTGGATAAAAGGAGATACTTTTTTTAATCTTTTCTGCCTAAAGTCATTTGTAAAAACTGTTCCCACTATTTAACATTTTACCAAACAACTGTAGACTTGTCAAAATTGAAAGCATTTGCAGAAAACAAAATAAACGGGACTCAAAAATTAAAAATTTGACTTAGGAGCTGTAGAGCTTCTAATGAAATATAAAGGTTTTGCTCTTTACCAAAAATAAAATGTAAAACTTATCCAAATGGAAAGCATTTGATGATGACAAAATAAATATGGCGTAAAAAAGTGAAATATGTTTTTCGGAGCATGGAAAAGATTCTTGGGAAAAGAGAAAATGCTGGTCATCAGGACTTTTTCCTTTTCTCTTAGTGTTTTCAAAAGCTTTTCTTTCTCCCTTAAGGAAAGCTGAAACTCAGAATTGTTTGGTAAATGGTAAGCCCTTTACAAAACAATAATGGGCTTTGATGACTGTAAGAAGAAAGGCTTTTTAGATGTAGAAAAAGGAGGATTTGCTACCAGCAGAACATAGAAATCATAATTCATTTTATTGTATCATTTTATTGGCAGCTACAGAGAATTATTAGACAGATGGAAGCTTTGGCACCAAAGGTAGGATAAGCCTTTGGATACAACTAGATAATGAACAAGAAATAAACTAGGAAAATATCGTACTATGTTGAATTTTACACCTCTGCTGAAAAAGAAATTGAGGAATTGTACAGTTGTACAGTAATTATACCTCGGCAAAACGAATGTGAATCAGCCTGTCTGTGCATATGTTTGTCGATGTGTCGCTTCGTCAGTGCGTCCATCCGTCCGTGTGTCCATCTGTGTAAAAAATACTAGTAACTTTGTGCTGCATAATCCTCCTACAGTTTTTCTTTAATTGTATTAAACTTAGCACATATATTGATCATATATTTAAAATTTGCAAGATGCAATTTTCAAGCATCGACTCTTCCTGGTTGAGGAATTATCTCCCCTGGAACTCGACACTTTTTTCTGTCAAAGCGCTGGTGGGGATAGCTCTAGTTTCTATCTTTTGAGCATTGTTTTCACATTGTGTTCATGCATAAATTTATCCTTTCCCAAACACACCCATGTTTTAACAACATTGGGTTACACAACTTTTGAAAACGTATTAGGAATAGGTGAAAATGCTGGTAACCAGCATTTTCACCAATTTCTAATATGTTTTCAATTTCTATCTTTTGTGCATTATCTTCACATGTGTCCGTGCATAAATCCTTTACCGAACAAACCCATGTTTTAATAACATTGGGTTAGACAGCTTTTGAAAACATATTAGGAAAAGGTGAAAATGCTGGTAACCAGCATTTTCACCAATTCCCAATATGTTTTCAATGCAATCAATGAACTTCAGCTCATATGCTTCTAATATGAAATTCTCACCCACAGTTGGCATTAATTTCAAACAGTCTAAACAATCCTGTGACCCTTAGCTTTTGAGACATAGCAAGATTTGGAGAAATGCTGGTAACTAGCATTGGATTTTTTTTTCTCACAATATTTAATGTTAGCCTTGTTTGTCATTGGAAAATGTTTTCAATTTTTACAAGTGTAGTATACTGGTCTATCTAACAGATAAATATAAATGTATAGCTTGCTATTGTATACAAGTTATACACTCAAGCTATAAGTTTTGGTCACACCGAGCTAACAGACAAGTAACAGATAAAAACCATTTTATCAGTTCGTGTTAATTCATATCTGTTTTATGTTTGTTTCTTATCTAGTGAATCTGCTTCTTGTCCAGCAACGTCTGGTCCATCCATATTGAAGTTTTGAGCATGTTAAAAAATTTTCACTGGACAGAACAAACAGAGAAGTGCAAATGACAGACTTTAGATGCACCTGACTATTTATATCCTCGGCATGTCACATGACTGATACGTTCCTCATACATTGGTGTTTGGTACATTTCAGTTCATCATACTTTAGAGGAATGTTTTGTTTGGTTCTCATGCATAGCGCTTACATTTTATCTGTACTGGTTCGTTACTCGTATGGTGATATCTGTTAATAGACTGTGTATTATTCAATACACCACACACATATCCTTTACGTGTTTCTGTTACTTGTGTTGTACTTGTGTAGTCATTGTGTGGCTTCTTCACTCCACTCACCGATTGTGTTGGTCTCGAGCAGTAGAGGAGATTAATTCTGCATGTTTTTGTCTGTTTCCCGTCCATTACATATCCATTAGCTGGTCTGACCAAGCCTATACATTTATGTCTGTCTGTAGGATAGACCAGTATACTACACAAGCCTAGAATTTTATTGTTTGATAATGTTTACTAATCTTTTTCTTTACCAGATCAAAGTTTGATATCATTAGGCATTCAATGGATCAGATGCGAGTTCAAAGTCAAGCGTACATTAGTTGTAATTTTTGTGGAAAATCAGTAGCATGCAATATGACCCTAGCCTGTAGAATGAGACCTAGCAGTTACAACTCTCTGCCACCCACAAACAAACCAAAAGTAAGTGGAAATTATTAATGTTATTATTATTTTTGATAACTGTTGTTCTGTATAATGAGCTTTGCTCTGAGAAAAAGGGACTTAATACATCTCAAAAAAAAAAAAAGTATCAACCAAGGTGAGCTTGCTCAGTCCGAGCAGTCTGACCTTGGTCCAAACGTTTTGCTACAGGTCAATTTTCTGCATGTCAAAGGACCAGTTTACCTGTTGTTTCAATTAGTTGTAAGACAAAATGTAATCTGTGGATCCTTAATTATGTGATGACTTGCCTGGCAACATGCATCACAGAAATACATTAACTCTTTACCACACAATCTCTACTTTTGATGACCCAGAGAAAAAAAGCCTTTGAAAACATTGTGGGAAAAGGAGAAAATGCTGGTAACCAGCATTTTCTCCTTTTCCCACAATATTTTCTACCCTTTCCAAATCAATTTTCAATTTTTGATTCACATTTCTTTCGTCGTCTGCAAATGCTTTCAAGTTGGACAAGTCCAAAATTTTGTCGTCTGGTTAAAAGTTAAACCCCCTTTTGTCAGAGCATTGCTCAAATTAATCTGAATTGAATTTTGATTCTGAATCAATATAGGCAATTTTAAGGCAGGGTTGTTATTGAAGAAGAACTGAGATATAGTTGTAACCCCAATTTTTTGTCTGTGTTTCTATATCATATCAATGACCCTTAGAATGACATCTTTTGAAAAGTTTGTTGGAAAAGAAGAAAATGCTGGTTGCCAGCATTTTCTCCCTTTTCCACAATGTTTTCTACTTTATCAAAGACAGAAATCATTGTTTTGGCTACAATTTATATGTCATCTGCAACTGCTGTCTGTATAGTCTTGTCCAAAATTTGTCATTTGCTTAAAGAGTTTAATGTCAAACTCTACTTTCTTTTTCCAGATCACCTGTTGTCCAGGTTGTAAGAAGCCATTACCTCGATGTTCCCTGTGTTTAACAAACTTAGGGACCCCATCAGGGTCAGCTTTATATCAACAGAAAGAAAAAACAGGTAAGAGTAGTAGTTACCATACCTCAGGCCCAACTGGTTAGCTCAGTGGTTGGCACATATTGCTTAAGACCAGATGATTGTGAGTTTGATTTCCAGTTGAAGCAACTTTCTTTTCAGTGATTTTTGGCCGTTCACCTCTGATCAGTTTTAGAAATGTAGTCAGTGGCTTTGAAAGAAAGTTGTGTTAGTACTGGTGTCAGAAAGCCAGGAAACACATGCGTAGGTACACCGACAAGAGATGCCAACCATTTCGACTTTTGTGGAATCATACCAGTCTTAAAGTCTAATTCCTGCATTATGGTCTCAGACATCGAAATTTTGATAAATGCGGACAAAGATTTTTTTTTAAATTTTGTAGAAAAAAAACCCGTAAGTAATAAATGTTCTTATTATGCAAAGAAGAGTAGCTTGATTACAGATCATTTAGAGTAACTTCCTAGAAGTGACTGGATGCTCGTGTAAATGCATGACAGTTGACAGACTGGTTTACTGTATTTTGTCCGGAAGTTCCACATGTACTCATAGTCAATAGTAAAATAGTTGAAAAATAGACAAAAAAAAAAGTCAGGTCATGCAGAAATTTATTGGTAAATATACCAAGCTGTGGACTGTTCTGAGGCCATAAAGTAAAGGGAGGAAGTGGGTATATACTGTGCTCTTCAGCCATTTGTCTTTGGTAAATCTATATTCACAAATAGAATTGTATTTCAAGTACCTGTATATGGTATTCCAGAAAACCATGTGTACACTGTCGAGACCAAATTTTCAGTCCAATATTCATGAAAAGAAGGCAGGCAGGCACCATTATGGGACCATTAGTCATGGTCCTTGTGGTTGTGCTTGTGTATGCCTTGCTCTTGATTGGTTTCATAATGTTTGCCTGTCACCTTGTCATATACATGTATTTGCAGACTTTTCAAGCAAGTTATCTCCCTGCGACAGCTGGTTCACATGGTGTCAGAGCTGTCGGCATGGTGGCCATTCGTCACACATCACAGACTGGTTTAAAGATCACAGGGAATGTCCAGTGACTGGATGCTCGTGTAAATGTATGACAATCGATCCAAATAGTCAGCTTGAAGCAGATGTCTCAGTGTGATCTCAGCTCTTATTTCAATCTCCCAGAAACACAAACACCTCGGATTAAATCTCTTACCCATTACCACACAAGAGGAGTCAGTGACTTGGAAACAAAGTCGTGTCAGTACTAGTGTGTGAAAGCAGGGACAAACATGTGTAGGTGAACTTGCTGTAGTGATATTACCTAAGATGTTAATACACCTTTACAAAACAAATTTCAAATTTTCAGTCACTTTTATTTTGTTGTCTGCAAATGCTTTCGATTTGGACATGCCTTAAATATTGTAGTTTGGTAATGATTATGAGTGAACTCTTTACCACACAACAATATTTTGGACTCGTTGAAATTGAAAGCTTTGCAGAAGGCAGTTTAAATGCACCTGAAATGGTGCAATCTTTCTTAGAGTAGAAAACATGATGGGAAAAGGAGAAAATGCTGGTTACCAGCATTTTCTCCTTTTCCCAAAATGTTTTCAATAGTCTTCTTTCTCAGGGTTGTTGGAAGTCGGGATTGTGTGGTAAAGAGTTAAACACTCATTCTGTTTACATTTGGCCTACATTGTTACTTTAATTGTCTAAAGACTTGATGTCCACAAGTTATAATTAACATTGATAAACCAGCTACCACTTGGGCTATATCAGGCTTATCATAAGATGCACCAGTCTGCCTACATCAAGTACCACAGCTTAGCACTGTCACAGTATTTATCTGTTGTGTTTCGTTCAGTTTTAGTCCTTGTTGTTTTATGTCATTTGTTAAAATGATGTAATGATTGCCTCAAACTGCCAAATCAAAGTTTAATGATATGATTAACTCTTAACCAAACAGCAGAAATCTAGACTGGTCCAGATTTAACTCTTTACCACAGGAGAAAATTTAAGACTGGTCCAAATTGAAAGCATTTGCAGACGACAAAATAAAGGTGATTGAAATTTGATCAGGGAAGGGTAGAAAACACTGTGGGAAAAAGGAGAAAATGCTGGTTACCAGCATTTTCTCCTTTTCCTGCAATGTTTTCAAAAGGCTTCTTTCTCAGGGGCGTCAAAAGTAGGGATTGTGTAGTAATGGGTTAAAGCACCTGCTGATGACAAAATAAACATAACTTGTAATTGAAATATGTCACCAGCAGACTAAAAAACATTTTGGGAAAGGGAAAACTTGCTGGTTATCAGCATGTTGTCCTTTCCCCACAATGCTTTCGAAAGGCTTCTATCTGACGGTTAACTCTTTCCCACACAAACTCTGGTTTTTACAACCGCAGGGTTGAGGCCTTTTGAAAACATTATTGAAAAGAAAATACCGGTTACCAGTATTTTCTCCTTTCCCCACAATACTTTCAAAAGGCTTCTATCTCAGGGTTGTAAAAACCAGGGATTGTTAGGTAAAGGGTTAACCACGGTGTTGAGGCCTTTTGAAAACATTTTGGGAAAAAAAAAAGAGAAAACTCTGGTAACAAGCATTTTCTCCTTTTCACACAAAAATTTCTGGCCTGTCAAAACATAGAAATCATCAATTTATGGTTCATTAATTGTTCATCTGTCGACACTTTGAATTTGATCTAGTGTAAATTTCTGTTGTTTGCAAAAGGGTTAAGGAAAAATATCAATAGATTTACCAAGAGAAAGTGCTGATGATAATTTCTTTCTGATTGTTGTTCTTCTAACGGTTTATCAAACAGTCTCACTTTCGTTTTACAGCCATTAGAAAGGAGACTTCAGAAAATTTCGTGAGTAAAGGAGAAAATGCTGGTGACTACCATTTTCTCCTTTACTCTCAAAATATTTCATACCCTCCAAAATCAACTGCTTTCAATTGTTATCTTGTTAACCATTTACTATACATTTACTTATTGTTTTTACAGCCACGAGAAAGAAGACTTCTGAAAATACTGTGAGAAAAGGAGAAAATGCTGATGAACCAGGATTTTCTTCTATTCTCACAAAATTTTCATACCGTCCAAAATCAACTGCTTTCAATAATATATTGTCATCTTGTTAACCATTCACCAAACAATCACAATCCCTGTTTTACAACCATGAAAAAAAAGACTTTTCGAAAATATTGTGAGAAAAGGAGAAAATGCTGGTAACCAGCATTTTCTCCTTTTATCACAATATTTTCTTACCTTGCCAAAGACAACTTAATCAATTGAGTCACATTTTTTATTCGTTTGACTGCAAATGCTTTTAAGATGGATTAGTTTAAGATTTTGTTTGTTGGTTAAGAATTTACCCGATACCACATATTTGATTCACATATTTTATTGATTTATCAAGTATAAACACTGGAAACACATAAGAATACTTTTTGGCACTCTGTCTCCGCCCCCTACCTCTTTTGCCCGGCCAGGTAGCTCCGTGGTTAGCGCATCTAACTCATTACCTGGTGGTTTCAGGTTCGATACCTCTTTGAGGCAGAATTTCTTTCCTGCGCTTTTTTCGTCTCCCACCCCTGATGCATGTGAAAAGAGTGCTCAGTAGCTTGGGAAGGAAGCTGTGTCAGTACTGGTGTGGGAAAGCAAGGAAACACATGCATGGATGCACTGACCGCACTGATATGACTTAACCATTTACCACACAATCCCACCTTTTAACGACCCTGAGAAAGACGCCCTTTGAAAACATTGTGGGTAAAGGAGAAAATGCTGGTAACCAGCATTATCTCCTTTTCCCACAAGGTTTTCTTACCCATCAAAGAGGAGTTCCATCACGTGTGCCATATTGAAATTGTTGTCTGCAAATGCTTTCAATTTGGACAAGTCCATATTTTTGTTGTGGGTAAAGGGTTAAGCTGTCAACTATGGTGCAAAAATAAAAATCCAACAAGAGAGAAAGAACGACCGCAAATAAACCCTTTTATTTGCGGTCGTTTTTTTTTCTCTTGTTGTCTCCTATCACGAAGTTTGCTTAGTTAGCTTTTAATATGAATGGATAGAAAACAAGACTTTTGTTAGTAGGATTTTTAGAAAAAAATGTTGCACGGGATGAAAAATCTGGTCAAAGATTCAGGTTACCCCCAAACATTTTCTCCTTTTCACATCATATTTACTCTTTTCTTCTCAAAACAAGCTCCAAATTTTTTTGGTGGAAGATTGATGATATTCATTGCGACAGGATTCATTCCTCTTCCACTGCTGACTATTGTTTCGATGAAGGTTATGTGGTGAAGCAGCCCGTGGCTGGGAAAGAATATTGTGCCGAGAACTGGTAACAGAAACTTCAGAAAAGCGTGGATAGGTGCACTGGTCTCCGCTATATAACTGAAATGTCGATGAGAAATGGTGAACAAACACCAATCACTAAAGGTTAATATTCCGACAAAGGAGCACAGTTTATTTAACTCTTTACCAAACAACAAAATTGTAGACTGGTCCACATTGAAAGCATTTGCAGACAACAAAATAAATATGATTCAAAAATTGAAAATTATTTTTGGAAAGGTAGAAAGCATTGTGGGAAAAGGAGAATATGCTTGTAACCATCATTTTCTCCTTTTCCTACGATGTTTTCAAAAGGATTTTTCTTAGGGTCGTTAAAAGTAGGGATTGTGTAGTAAATAGGTTAAAGATGAGAAAGACGGCCGAGTCCGTTAAGTTCTGTATCATTCGGCAAACTTCGGCTGATCTAATCACGGAATCGGCCGAGTTGTGTCGACTCGTTCTGCATCTCTACTGATTTGCCCGAGGTTTTCCGAATGACATTAAATATGACAGGTTGTACCTCGAGGCGTTTCTTCTGTGACGTATACAAATTGTCTAAACCCTTTGATGCTTCACTAATGACATCTCAAAACGAACTGTAAACGCCTTTAATTACCAGTAGAAACATAATTATACAGCTGTTGCAGACGATGCAGTCTGATCATGATCTAAGCTGCCCTCTAAGGATACCAAACCACAACAACAACAAAAAAAAAACTATGTTGAGCTGTAGGGAAAATTAACTTTAAAGTCTCGAGAGATACTTTAATTATTTAGCTGGTTTTGACAGAGTCGAAAACTGAATATTTATCATCATTTTACATGTATGTGATAACGTAATCGGCCTGCAACCTGCGTAAAAGGGCTTTGGGACATTTGCGTAAAGGCTACGTAGTACTCGCAGGCTAATCCCAGACGGCACTTTACGTCAAGGTTAGATTTTCTTCCACAGTAGACTTGCGTGAATCAGAAAATCACACACGATCAGAAAGTGTCGTCTCAGATCAGCCTGCGCGGACTGCGCAGGCTGATCCGAGATGACACTTTACGCAGATATTCGAATGTCCCTTTTCGCGTGTTGCTGGCAATATACGATAGCAAGCTCTGTGAAAAGGGGGTTTATTGATCTCCGTGGTGCTTGAAAATAAATAAGTTACCACGTAATATGGGGTCCATAAAGTGCAGTTTGTCGAACAAGCAACACAATCATGAGGTAGACTGGTCCCTGGATAAGTAGAAATTAAATTTACCAAAGGCAAAAGTTTTTTTAAGTATTTTGCAACATTATCTTTCATTACATACCTGCACTTTAAAACAATAACACAATTAAAAGGGAAAAACGTGTTTTTAGAATCGTGACCATCGCTGACGCTTGAGATACAATACGTATGCATTTAAACAATTAACTCTTTACCAAACGAAAACTTTTAGACTGGTCCTGATCGAAAGCATTTGCAGACGACAAATTGAATATCGCTCAAAAGATTGGATTTGTGTTCAAAAGGGATTGAAGACATTTGTGGGAAAAGGAGAAAATGCTGGTAACCAGCATTTTCTCCTTTTCCCACGATGTTTTCAATCATGAGTTTTCTCTCACAGGATTGCTAAAAGTCGGGATTTGTGGTAAAGGATTAACTGTTAATTAACGCGAGGCAGACGACATTTTTTCTTTCATTTCGTGTTACATAACAACAGATTATTTACGTAAACATTTTGACCAAAGGAAAGATATCTTCTCAAGTAATTTTATTCTTTTGCCACAATGCTTTTTTATTTGAAAGCTAAATTAATGTCAGTTATTCATATTCTAGATGGTATTATTTAATGTCGTCTGCCGAGGACTGGTTTCAGTAGGTATGAGTAAAGAGGTAACCCTTAACTCATTACCAAACGACAAAAGTTTTGGCTTGTCCAAATCGAAAGCATTTGCAGACGACAAAATAAAAATGACTGAAATTTTGAATTTTTTTTTGCAAAGGGAGGAAGAAATTGTAGGAAAGGGGGAAAATGCTGGTTACCAGCATTTTTTCCTTTTTCCACAGTGTTCTATAAACGCTTCTTTCTCAGGGTCTTCAAAAGTAGGGATTGTATGGTAATGGGTGAAGCTCCTTTATAACTAAAATGAATCATACAAGATGGCTTAAAAAAAAAACAACAACAACAACAAATATTACAATTAAATTTTCAAAAATGTTTCGGAGAGGAAAAACATCTTATTTGACAGTGTGGATCAGACTGCACGTTTTGTGCAGTCTTATCTTGCATGAACACTGTCCGAAAGCAACTTATACAGTTAAATACAGTTCTCTATCTCTTTTCCACATGACACAAAAATAACTAGCTTTGCCCAAATTGAAAGTATTTACCAAGGATAAATCAAAATAGACCGAAAAGATAGGAATTGTCTTTATAGTGATAGTAAAAAAATAATCCATAGAAAAGGTGTAAATACCGTTCAACAGCATTTTTATTTTCCTCTTTTTCCTGACACGTTTTCAAAAGCTTTATTCTTAACTCTTTACCAAACGACAAAATTTTAGATTGTTCCAAATTGAAAGCACTTGCAGACGACAAAATAAACAGAACTCAAAAATTGAAATTTGTTTCTAGAAGGGTATAAAATATTGTGGGAAAAGGAGAAAATGCTGGTTACCAGCATTTTCTCCTTTTCCCATAATGTTTTCAAAAGGCTTCTATCTCAGGATCGTAAAAACCAGGGATTGTTTGGGAAAGGGTTAATTAATTAAGGATCGTTGAATCGTTGAAACACCATATTGTTTCCTGAAAGGGTAAACAGCAGAGTGAACAAAGGGACATCATACATCGTATATTAAAATCAACAATCTTGCGACAGTTTTATTGTTTTTACTGAATTTTCGGAATAAAGGTGAAAATTGAGGCAGGTAAGCAGTGTAGGAAATTCTACTTTCTTTCTCTTGATAGACGTTTATATGGCGCGATATGAGTAATTTAGAGAACAGATATCTCTTATAATTGCAGCCTGAAGAGCATGCTATATAACTAATAAGGTGGTACAGATCGAGATCGGACTGTATAAACATGATGACTGGAATTGGACTTTTGCTACCTGATATCTTACGACCTATAACTTGGGAAATTCATTCCATAATAATTATTGCTATTTTTTTCCGAACTGAGTGAGAAGTCCATTTAAATAATTTGGCGCACGTGTTGGCTTATATCACTAAAAAATGTTTAATCCATTACCACGCAATCCCTACTTTTGACACTCTTGGAAAACGGAAGCCTTTTGAAAACATTGTTGGAAAAGAAGAAAATGCTGGTAACCAGCATTTTCTCCTTTTCCCACAATGTTTTCTACTCTATCAAAGAAAAATTGCACCATTTGATTTATATATTTCTTTGATCACTTCTAACGCTTATCCTGCTAAATAACAAGAATTCAACTTCCGAGCTGATAGCAATATTCCAAATGTTGCTATTTGAAAGCTTTTTTTGGGGGGTGGGGGACGCGAGAGAACATCTCCTTATCGGACAGTGTAGATCTAAGATCAGACTGCACGTTCTGTGCAGTCTGATCTTAATCTATGCTGTCTGCAGAAGGTCAACGATTGGTGCTTAGCAGCCTAAGGGTTACAAAGGAAAACGATGTAAAAGATACCGGGATTTGACTATAGAAACTCTTTTGCGGTTCAATATTAAGTAAAATGATTAGAATTGACTCTGCCAGCAATGGCCTCTTTTTTCTCATCTTTTCTTATATTGTTGAAAAGTAGTATTGGGTGATACTTATGAAAATATTGAATTACCAAATAGCAAAAGAAAATGACCATTCTCTATTGAATTAATTTGCTGTGGTATGAATCCAGCCTCCATAGTACCGATCAGCAGTAGTACTTAACCCTTGTAAATACCGCTTTCAAAACTGCGCGAGTAAATATGGCAGCAGGGGCCCGCCAAATAAACATGTGCACATTTTTAACCAATCGCAACTTATATACTATCTATTCCTTCTCTATCAGTACCAGAAAGAATTTAAGATCAAAAGCCAGCTCTTTCAGCTAAGCAAATTAATGCAATTACTAGTAGATAACTTTCCGAGTCGCATTGTTTTTTCTTTTCCTTTTAGTTTGGCATTTTATTTTTTATCACATAATCTCCTTTGTTTTCCGTGTAATATAGCCATTACGAAGTTTCTTATAGGCCAGTCAACCTAGCCGAAAAAAGCACCAAACTTGGAACTAATTGCAAAAGAAATGATTTTGTTATTTTTGTTTCATGTGATACCTCAGTAATCTCAAGAAAAAAGTTGCAGGCTGAACTATGAGGGGAAGTTACCAAAAAATGTCTTCGAATAGGTCCACCATAAATTTCCCATCATCGTCTAGTTTTTCAACAAAATGCCATTTTATGCAAATTACTCAACGGAAAATGATGTCTTGTTACTTAATTTGTGAAATTGGTATTGCATGACAGATTGTAATGTAAATATCGTTTGTTTTCAGATTAAAACAAGAAAATAAATAGAAGTTGATTGTTGCAAAACCGTATTAATTTACCCCACCCACTTAGCCTATGATGCATTTTTTTCATTTTTTTTTTTGTAAATTAATTAATTGCAACACATTAAATACATATGATACATATATCTGTTTGAAATAAAACCTGTATATGGCAAAACATCATTATCATGTGCGTATATAATGCAAAATGCAGATCCACAGTAGAGGGAGCGGTAACAATATATAGATCTATAGTAAATAGTACATGTATCTGAGTCTTTGTCATAGCCCAAAAACATTAAAATTTTGCCTTTTGATATAAATTATTGAAAAGGAACAATCAAATTTAGAATTCTTACAGCACTACAGTTGCCAATGTTGCAACATTTCCCTTTTTAATTTCACTTTTTAATCCTTTATTAACAATCCTATGTTTTACTTGTCTGATATACATGTACATGCATTTTGAAAGGTTTTGAGAAATTTTAGGCGAAAGTGGATCAAGACGAGCAAGTTCTCTTATCCAAAGTATTTTCTTCAATAAAAACCTGCATTATCTCCTGCTAGATGGCATTCTACAAATACTCATCTGTCTAATTTGGGCATCCCGGGTACAAAACCGGACTACTTTTCTACGCGACAACTGTTACTTTGAATTTCAAAATGAAATAAATCTTTACTTAGTAAAACACTACCTGGTGCCATTCATTCAGGTATGCTCAGCAGTTTAGATAAATCTGGAGCTAAAACAGGCCTGATTTTTCCTCAAACGTATTGATAGAAGCCATTTTCTCCATTGCTACTTCATAGTGCGTATTACTGCAATCTCCCCAATATCGGGGGAGAGTTATGCGCCATATAAGACAGGTCAAATCTTCGAAGAATATGACATGCGCAGAAAACCTGAAAACCTGTATAAACGTGTCACGTGTATTTTTTCATATGGAGGAACTTTAGATTTAGCATTGTAAACAATTTCGGCGTCTTTAGTCTGGAACAAAGTTTGGAAGCAAAACTTTTAGCAGCTTCATTTCAAGTACAACACTGTCAATATTTAAATCGAAATCAAGCTCTGAAAACCCTGATAACCAGCATTTCCTCCCCTAGACCTTGGATTCTGGCCTTTCACTCACAAACTCTGACATTTGAGACACATTTAATTAGTGGAGAACAAGTGCTTAGCAGTTGGACAAATCTAATTTTCTCGTCTTGGGTAAAGGGTTAAATTAGTACTTGTCACTCATGATTGAATTTTAATCTTTCTCTCCCACCCCCATTGGACTTTGGAGTTTCTACAGCATTCAACAGTTGAATACATTGAGGAAAAGAGGGAAATTGCCAGTAAGGGGTAGTTCCCATTCCCCCTGCCCCCCTCCCCCACCACCACCATTTCATATAGTTATCATTCTTACAAAGTCTGTTCTTTTTTTCATCTGGAGATTCCTTCAAGTTTAGTCCACTATATTACCAGG
The DNA here is from genome assembly GCA_943736015.1 of Tridacna crocea. Classification (NCBI taxonomy): domain Eukaryota; kingdom Metazoa; phylum Mollusca; class Bivalvia; order Cardiida; family Cardiidae; genus Tridacna; species Tridacna crocea. The sequence continues at coordinate 12,161,286 of OX031069.1, read as the reverse complement.
GAATGGCTTTACAAATACAAAGAAACTAATCATAATCACATGATTAACATCGCATATATGAACACATTTTGCATTTATAAAACCTTGCCTGCTTCGCCTCACTTACAACACTGTGAGGTTGTTCAGTGATCTAGAATGCAGTTCAGTTCCTCCAGATATGCTATGCAAAGTTATAGAGGGATTGTTGGGGTTTAGCGCTGTTATACACAGATTATTTTCGAGTCATCCCCGACATGCTCACTACGTGCCATATCAATGGATAATGCACCCTATAAAACAATTTAATGTAGTTCTGGTAAAAAAAAGTTTCATGTGAAAACAGCTGTACACGCAGCAGTACCACCATATATATTGTATGCTTGTCTAAAGTTTGACCTAAAAAAGAAACATGTCGCCAAACTTCTTTGATGAGAGCATTGTGTTTTTGATTAATTGGCTTACACCTGCCCATAAATGAACTGATCAACCATCCTTATGGTCATGCTCGATAATACAAGCATCATTAACATGTTCATTCTTCCAACACCAAACTCTAGTGCTACGACCCTCTGGCCTCTGGTGTAGATAATGGAATCCTATACTCATTTGAGAACAGAAAATGGTTCATTTGAAGCCTGTTTAAATGGTTGTGTCTGTTTGGCCATGGTAATCTTTTCTCCTCCGTTCCATGAATAACACTGCTTTGCATGGACGCCAAGCAAAGCCTTGTGCAGCAATAATCCACTTAAGGGTTACGCCCCTAACCCATAGTAAACATCGAAGTTTTCATAAAGGCTATTCGGCCATTCTAGGCAGCATCCGCATCTTATTATGAGAGTTAAGGGCTGGAGACTCATTAACTCATCAGTATACATCATGTAACATTGATTGTTTTCGTAAAGGCTTTTCGGCCCATTTCGGAAGCTTCTGTCTTTTAATTTGAGAGTTAGGGGCCGTAGACCTCATAAATCAGTGCTCTTCTTGAGGAAATAGAGAACATCCCATAGCAAGGACTAACTTCACAATTTTGTTAATGAAACAAAGCTGGCAAGTTTTGATAAATTCAAGGACTTTTTGATTTTTGGAGAACTTTTCTTTTTGTATCATATTCTATTTAAAAGGCTTTAGCAAGGTATTGAAAATATATGTATCTCTGAATGTAATACCACTTAATTACATAAAGGGAAAATTTATTCAAAACTTGTTATTTTCGGGCTAATTCTTATAAATTACAACCAGTGTTGTTTTAAATGTATTGCGTTTATACAGTAGAGAAACAAGTTATATATCTTCAAGTCATACCACTTTCAGAAACTTTTCAAAAAGTACCAATCAATAGATTAATCAAAACATACATTAGCTTTTAAAAGGGTAAGGTCTATTGTTCGTTTTCTCAAGGTATCTGCTTTTTCATTGGAAGAATTTTACTGGATTTATTTTGATAAAATAAGTCGATATTTTGCTTTATTGTCATATTTTAGCGTATCTTTTGCTCCAATTTTTAGGCTGAAAAATCTTATAGCATTCATTCATTGGTTCTCCCAATTGTAATAGATTCACCAGTAAATTCTTCTTTAGGACACATCAGTCATTTTCTCAAAGGGAAAACGCTGCATTTGTCGTAAAAATCACCTTATAATCTGAATCTGTTGATTATCGTAATTTGTGTAAATGTAATATCTTACTTTTTGTTTCAGGTTCCCATGGAATGCTCAAAGATAAATATTATAATTGTGTTAAAAAAACAAGCATGCTTTTGTTCTACAAGTATAGTAAGTCTAAACAGCTCTCAGCACTAATGTAGGACCATCTGTGTTTCATTGCTAAGGGTTGGATTTTTAATCAAGGGGACCTTGAATGAAATTCTACTAGCGTCATTGGTCGTATTTGGCAGTAAATTCCTATTTTGAAGACATCAGCCATTTTTCTAAAAGTGGAAAACGCTACATTTGAGATAAAAAATCTCCTTATAATCTAAATCTGTTGATTATCATAAGTTGTGCACATGTAGCATCTTCTTTTGTGTTTCATGGTCACAGGGAATGCGTAAAGATAAACATTATGATTCTGTTAAGAAAACAAGCATTCTTTCGTACTACAAGTATAGTAGGACTAAACAGCTTTCAGCACTAATGCAAGATCACCTGTTTCATTGCTGAAGGGTTGGATTTTTTATCAAAGCGACCTTGAATTAAATCCTACTAGCGTCATTGGTCACATGCAAGTATCTTTTTGATAGGGAGTTTAGCACTTTGAAACCAATGGACTACATGATTAAGTAAAGTTTGCTGTCATATCCATCGATGAAACATTGGTGAAAACCAGTAAAGCCTGCTAAATCATCAAACACTGAATAAAAGTTTTAACGTGCTTCAACTTTTGTTGTAAAATCGATATGAATTAGACTACCATTCATCTTGTTGTTATGAATGCTCAACAACTTGGGTTTGAAATTAATTAGTTCATTCAATCTATTTTCAGCTTAAATATTATTTATCTATTTGAATGAGACAATTCAAGTACAAATAAACTGAACAGAACATTTGAATACAATACATTTACAAAGAAAACCTAAAATGTTAATTGTAAACAGTAATAGTAATTACACACTAAAAGAAATAATTTCGGGAAATCGATAACGATGCGGTGAAATTCAGGCACTAAAGCGCTACCATACTTTATTTGCAACCATCGCTTGTAGTGACGTCATCAAATTTCATCAACATCTTTAGGTTTCTTTCACACTTGGTACTGACACAAAAGATGGCTAGGAAAATCATTCTGTTATCTTATAAATGACATTTTAGCGATCTATAAAGCTGATGTACAATTTTGTAAACAATAAAGTGGGTATTACATGATCTGATACTCGTCAGTTCATCATCGACGATTTTGAAATAGTGGACCTAAAAATTGAAGTCGATTTTCGAATTTAAACATCAATCTGTTACAAAAGATACCAGTGAGTGAGAGATAAATACCTTTATAGTCATGGTAGAAGTTTCGTTCATACATCGAAAGATTAAATTTCTTAGGCAAAGTACGTTTTGCTGGTCATCCTCCTCTGTGTTTACATTTAACTCACAGAATGGCGCGTGATAACTGTGACGTAAGTTGTATAGTATTGAATACGGCGGCTATTCGAGCCATCGTCGAGCACGTATATTTTTACCGAAATTTGCAATTTTAAATTACAAATAACTCTTTTCGGGCAATGAATTTTCAGTGCAACTTTTTTCTTGTGATTATTACGTTCGTTTTCTTTCGTGCAATGTAAAAATAAAAACTTTTGCAATTAGTTCCAACCCATCTGTTAGTTTGACTGGACTATTATGTTATAGACGCTTAATATCATATTGGTGTGATGTCATTTTTGACGTCATTTTGTTCGTTTTTCAAAGAAGTGAAAGGGTTTTGTGGTAATTACCGCGGGTGCATCAATGAATGTTTTTGCATCATCTGATCTATATTTCATGAAATATCATTATGTGATAAAAGAATCTGTGACGTTCTTTGGCTTTTGAGATAAAATTTTATTAAATTCGACAGGGAAAAACGTTATTAAGCTCGCCAAAGGCTCTCTTAACTCATTACCACACGACAAAATTTTAGACTGGACCAAATCAAAAGCATTTGCAGATGACAAAATTAAAAGTGTCTGAAAATTTGAAATTTGTTTTATTAGGGGAAAAAAATTGTGGGAATAGAAGAAAATGCTGGTTACCAACATTTTCTCCTTTTCCCACTATGTTTTCAAAAGGCTTCTTTCTCAGGGGCGTCAAAAGTAGGGATTGTGTGGTAATGGGTTAATAACATTTTCCTAGACTCGTTTAATCACATTTTATCTCAAAAGCCAACTCATGTCAGATCCTATATGTCTGCGTTTGTTTATTGTCGCCACCGGATGCCCATACGGGAGAGAGCCCGCTGAAGGCTATAAGTTATGTTATGATTATACAGGTAATAGTGCAAGTTGCAGAACGAAAGCCATCTTTTAAACGACGTCTGGTTCTTTAACGTGCTCATTAGATTTGGTAAAGGATTTTTCTCGGTTTCCATTTCAGGTTACAACTATGACGACCCTCAGACTTACATGTTTGGCTGGAATGTTTATCTGTATTTTACATACAACATCTATTACTACAGGTCAGTAAAATTAGCCTTAGGGTCTAAGGGCCGTAACTCATTGGTAAATATTGACGTTTTCGTAAAGACTATTCGGCCAGTCTCGCCTACTCCCGTCTTTTGATATATAAATAAATATCGTGTAACATAAACCCTTTATAAAGGCTATTCGTCCAATCCCAGCAGCTCCCGTGTTTTGATATGAGAGTTTCGGCCGTAGACTCACTAACTCATCGGTAAATATCGTGTAATATCATCCCTTTATGTAAAGGCTATTCGGCAGATCTCGGCAACTTCCGTATTCTAATATGAGAGTAAGGGCCGTAGACCTTTATATAAAGAATGTATAGGAACCTTGCCCAATGAAAAGGGGTTTTAATGCATCTGCAAAAAGTATCGACTCAGGTCAGTCTGTGCAGTCCGTGCAGGCTGACCTGGGTCGAAACCTTTTGTCATCTGTTAATTTTCTGTGCTGCGTTTCCGTTGGCCATTCTACCTCATGATAATGTTTTATAGAAGAAAATTGATCTATAAATCCAAAACACTGTGATAACATACTAGTACTTCGTACAATGTATCAGGGAGAGGACTGTGTTCAGCAGCATTTTGTTATCAGCCTACTCATAATGGTGAATTCAAACATGACGTTATTGTGCCTGCTTGATGGATGGATGGATGGATGGATGGATCGATGGACAGATGGACAGATGGATGGATGGTGGATGGATGGATGGATGGATGGATGGATAGATAGTGGATGGATGGATGGGAAGATGGATGGATGGATGGATGGATGGAAAGATGGATGGATGGATGGATGGATGGATGGATGGACGACAGATAAACAGATGGGTGGATTGTTGAAAAAGGAGAAAATGCTGGTAACCAGCATTTTTCTCCTTTTCCCACAATGTTTTCTACCCTTCACGAATCAAATTTCAAATTTTCAGTCACTTTTATTTTGTCGTCTGCAAAATGCTTTCGATCTAAACAAACCTAAAATATTGTCGTTTGGTAATGAGTTAAGCCCCTTTATACTAGAAAATGGCTATGCAATTGCCTGCAGCATGATTGAGATACAATGGTAGCAAAAGCAAGCCGATGTCACCTTGCCAATCAACGCATATAGGCTATTTAGACTTTCTTATTAATAAAATATGTATGGTGTATGGTGTCTTTGGTTATGAGGTATAGCGTGGACCTCTTAACCATGAGATCCCGAGTTCGAGACCTGGGAGTTGGTGTCAACTTTGGGACCCTTCATTGGCCCACACATTCGGCACGAGTACTGGGGTAGTTCCCAGGAAGCAGAATCGAGAGAGACCAGAACAACTTGTAAGAACTTTTTTTTCTCTGTCAATGTAAAGGAATTTGTTTCTCAATCAATGTAAAGTAATCATGTTTAACCCTTTCCCAAACAAGCCCTGGTTTTTATGTGTCTGCAGTACACGTCTTTTGAAAACACTGTGGGAAAAGGAGAAATTGCTCGTAACGAGCAATTTCTTCTTTTCCCACACTGTTTTCTACCCTATAGGAGAACTTTCTACCATTTTCATCAAATTCAAAATTGTTGTCTGCAAACTCTTTCAGTTTGGAAGAGTCTAAAATTTGTCGTTTGGTAAAGGGTTAAAACGATAGAATAAAACGACTTAGGAGTGATTACATGTATTTCCGACTCATTTCAGCACAGTCTATTGTTTCAACGCCACAGATAGATCTTGGAGAAGGTAAATATTTGTTTACATCTAGGACATTCTGTGACAAACAGTAGTTTGATTTATGGCCGTCAATTAATTTTCTGTTTTGCTCTGTTCTGTTCTATAAATCTTCAAAAAGTATCGGCAGGGCCGGTGTAATGCAGAGAAATGGCCCTCCCCTACAAAATGACAAATGGGTCATTTCCCCTCGAAGAGGAATGACCCGGCTCATTTTTCTACGTAGAGAAGCATCCCAAGGGTCATCATCCTACGTAGAATAAGGACCCGGGCATTCCCCTACGTAGTGAAATGACCCGTTGGTCCTTTTGTTGGGGAGGGCCATTTCTCTGCACTACACAGGCTTGCAATCTTTGCGCAGGCTAAGCTTGTCAAGACTATTTGCTATTTATATATTTTCTTCTTTGTTGGCTGTCAAAGGACTGTTCCACCTAACGGCTCAGCCTTGTTTTGTTGGACCTGTAATGCATCAACAATTAACCCTTTCCCAAACAATCCCTGATTTTTACGGGTCAGGAATAGAAGCCTTTTGAAAACATAGTGGAAAAAGGAGAAAATGCTGGTAACCAGCATTTTTTCCTTTTCCCACAATGTTTTCTACCCTATCATATAGAAAAATAATCTTTTTAGCAACTGTTAATTTGTCATCTGCAAAATGCTTTCAATTTGGTCTGGTCCAAAATTTGCTGTTTGGGAAAGGGTTAAGCGACAAATCGCGTGGTATGACGTATTATAAAGTTTCATTAACCCTTCACCGCACAATGCCGACTTTCCTAACGACCCTGGGAAAGGATCCCTTTGAAAACATTTTTGGGAAAGGAGAAAAGAAAAACTGCATCAGTTAACTCTTAGGCTGCACGCATGACTCAAAAGCCTTTGATGGACGGTGTAGATTAAGATCAGACTGCAAATAACTTGCAGTCTGATCTTGGATCTTCACTCTCCGATAAGGAGATATATTGCCTCCCAAATACCTTCATATAGAAAAGTGTGGGTTTATACTATCCTTTTTTACTCTTTACCCAAACGGCAAAATTTTAGACTGGTCCAAATTGAAATCATTTGCAGACGACAAAATAAACGTAAGTCAAGAATTAAAATTTGTTTCTTGTAGGACAGAAAACATTGTGTGAAAAGGAGAAAATGCTGGAAACCAGCATTTTCTCCTTTTCCCACAAAGGTTTTCAAAAGACTTCTATTTCGGGGTCGTAAACATCAGGGACTATTTAGTAAAGGGTCAAAAGTTTCATGCTACTTATTTAGTGACGTTTCCCTCATCTTCACATGATATATATAGACAGTAGTAAAAGACTTTTATGTGTTTTTTGTTACAGCTCTCTCTCTCTCTCTCTCTCTCTCTTTCTGTTTGTCTGCCTGTCTGCATGCCTGTCCGTCTCTCTCTTAATCTGTCTGTCTGCCTGTCTGTATGATCATTTATTATCATATTTTTTTTTTTCTTTTCTAGTGTGTGCAAATGAGTGTAACATGACTATAGACAGTAGTGGATACACCGATGCCTGCAGAATTGGCCATCCAACGGATTGTTTTAAGTACGTGGTTTGCAATCCAATCCCAGATATTTTGAATTTATTCCAAGTACAGGTAAGGTCAAGGCATTTGTCTGTTTGTTTATGATTTATTTATCCATGTTCCTTTCCCCAAAATGCTTTCTACACTAGACTAATAAACAAGCATTTTCGTTGAAATGATATTCCCGCCCCCCCCCCCCTTTAAAAAAAAAACATATAACTTAAAATCGCTCCCAGTCGACCATTTTGCACCGAATAATAAAAAAAAGTGTCTCGACAGAATGGGTTACATATCCATAAAGTTTCACGAAATTCCGTCCAAATGGTATTGGAGATATTCAACGGGGCGGACACACGGACGGACAGAAGGACGGACGGACAACGCTAAAACTAAATCCCTCCACCTTCGGCGGGGGATAACAAATCTTATCATCTAAGCCTCATTTAATCCTATACCACGCTGTTTCGAATTTTTACGACTCAAAGGAAGAAGCTTTTTGAAAACATTGTGGATAACCAGCATTTTCTCCTTTTTCCACAAGGTTTTCTACTCTATCACAGACAGTTACAATAATATTAGCTAAATTTTATTTGTCGTCCGCAATTGTTTTCAAATGTAGACAAATCTAAAATTTTGTCTTTTTGATTAAAGAGTTAACCCATTATCACGCAATCCCTACTTTTGACGACCCAGGGGAAGAAGCCTGTAGAAAACACTGTGGGAAAAGGAGAAAATGCTAGTAACCAGCATTTTCTCCTTATCCCACAACGTTTTCTACCCTTCACAGAACAAATTTCAAATTTTCAGTCATTTTTATTTTGTCACCTGTAAATGCTTTCGATTTGGACAAGTCTAAAGTTTTGTCTTTCTGATAATGAGTTAACCCTTTACCCAATAAGGTATTCCTATGGTATCTCTAATTGACCCTAAATAATAGCAAGGATGAAGCTGTTTCTTAAGCGTATACGACACCTTTTGATAGCATGGAAAACATTGTGACAAAAGGTGAAATTGCTCGTCACGAGCAATTTCACCTTTTGTCACAATGTTTTCCAAAGGCTCCTACAAGCAGTGTGTCGAAATGAGTATCTATGGAGTAAAGAGTTAAAATATATACCATCTAAATATGCTTTCAATTATGATAGACGAGTAGATATTTTTTTGTCGTTTAGTAGAGAGAGGTGCATGTATTTACAAAAGTTAATAAGTGCGACAAGATATGACGTAAATGCATTTTCATTGCACCTGCTCACATTTACATGTTTAACCCTTTCCCAAACAATCCCTGGTTTTTTACGGGTCAGGAATAGAAGCCTTATGAAAACATTGTGGGTAAAGGAGAAAATGCTGGTAACCAGCATTTTCTCCTTTTCCCACAATGTTTCCTACCCTGTCATATAGAAAAATCATCGTTTTAGCAACTGTTAATTTGTCACCTGCAAAATGCTTTCAATTTGGTCAGTCCAAAATTTGCCGTTTGGGAAGGGGGTTAAATAATCCCCCCCTTCAAAAAGGTAATATTTTACACTGGACCCTTGCTGAAAGTATTTGCAGACGACAAATTGAATTTGATTCAAATGATGAACTTTGTTGGTATAACAGTTTAACGTCGCTTTAACAGCAAAGGTAATAACGCGGCGGTCAGTGCACCTACGCATCTGTTTCCTGGCTTTCTCACACTAGTGCTGATGTGTGCAGTATTGTATGGGATTAAATTCATCTTTAACTCTTGAACCTATTCAAGATCAGACTGCACGCCTTATGTTGTCTGACCTTGATCTGTGCTTTCTAGTAATGCTCATCTTTAAGCCTATGGCACTAAAAGTTTCATTAAAAAAAAAAACATTTTGACTAATTTGAAGGCACTTGCAGAAGATATATAAAATATTAAAATATGGATGAACTCGGTTTTTTTTTTTTTTTTTTTTTTGAAGGACAAAAAACATTGTGGGAAATGGGGAAGATGCTGTTATCCAGCATTTTCTCCTTTTATAAAAATGTTATCCAGAGCATTCTTCTTCAGCGTCGTTAAAACTCAGGATTATGTGGTAAAGAAGGGGTGGGGTGGTAATTTTACGTGGAAGGGACCACAATAATATTGAGCGATTTGTCATCATTGACTTTTTACCAGACCACAAACTTTTGCAGACGACAAATATGGAATGTGAATTATATCTAAATGGGAATACTTTTCTTTCGGAAGGTATAAAACATTGCTGGAAAGAGGGAAAATAATGTTTACTCTCATTGTCTTTGTTCCCTCGCTCCAGGAATTTCGAGAGTGCTCTCTGTGACGTGTCGTCAAGAAATTAGAGATCCCGACATCATAATAGCTAATTAGTTTCAATTATGAATGCGTCTTTTTTGCCCCGCATGCATGGTCTTTTTTTTTCATGTCAACCAGCCATTTATCTCAATTTTTTTCGCTCGCCAGTTTTCGGAGAAAACATCGAGGTATCGCCAATACCACAAATTATTTTTCTATCTCCCTGTTCAAACCCCCCCCCCCCAACCCCTCCCCCAATGATAGCCCAGGGCCCGTATTCACCAACCATTCTTGAGAATATTATAGGTCTTATTCACCAAGGTTTTCCAAATTTGTAAGTAAAACAACTTCTGAATGGCTGAACCATTTGGTTTAGCCAATCAGAAGTTATGTTACTTACAAATGTAGAAAACTCTGGTGAACAAGGAACATTCTTAAGAATAGTTGGTGAATACGCGCCCAACTGATATCCCTGTAAAAACTTTGCTTTGACCCAAGTGTGACATAGAGGATAATTCACTGGTTATTTTTTATATGAAAAATATCTCACTCAGATGCATTGTTAGGTGTTGGAAAAAACAAGTGCGCAGCAGGAGTTTTTTTTTAACGCTTTACGACACATCTGAGTGAGATTTTTTTCATATTGAAAATAAACAGTTGATTATTCTATTTATTACATGCCTTATGAACATTATTATTTTTAATTTTTCGTTTGAAAGTCAAAATCAATACTTCGAATAGAGAGAAGAAATCAGGGACATAGTGCGGATGAATACATAATTTAAATGAACAAAACGAGACTACTGTTTGAAAATATAGAACTTACTTACAATTAACACCATCTATAAGTACTTAATGAAAAAAAAAAGTAGTTCTTAAATTACAGCAGGGAGTGAAAGTGAAAGTTGATATCGTCACAAGTGATGATATCAAAATTTATAACACTGGGAAATTCCAGGATTTCACTGCTGGGTATACAATAAAATTTCATATTTCATTTCATAATTCTTATATGCTGTTTGTGTCCCCATGATGGTTGAAACACTATAGGCCTATTTTAGCCAGAAAGTATCGATTCTGGTCAACCTGCACAGTCCAGGCAGGCTGACCTAGGTTGAAACTTTTTGGTAAATTTCCTGCATCTCAAGGGATCATTCTACCTCATTATTTAGTTGGTTTTAAGACAAATTGGATTTTATGGATCCAAAATTTTGACTTGCTTGGGCCTAACAAAAAGAAATATCTCTAGGGTTTCGGTTGAAGATGCTGTAGGCAGGGTAGGTAGGGATTATCTTTTTTTTTTTCAAAAACTTCTTTACATGCACAATGTATGGAAGAACACCAGGCAATTTTTTTGTCAATCTCGGCTTAAAAAAGTTTAGGGTCAGCAGCATTTTCTAGGTAGGGTAGTGAAACCCTAAACGCAGGTACTTTTTGTTTAGGCCTTGATATAGTACATCATAAAGATGCATAAAATAACCTGTCTACAGAGCATGGTTTTGATTGTTCAGTATCATACTACTGTGAAATATATATTGTAACATGACATGCGAATTCGGCTCTATAAATGCAGTGCAAGGAAAGCGTGGTAAAATCTGCATTCTAACATGACACGCGAATTCGGCTCTATAAACACAGTGCAAGGAAAGCGTGGTAAATTCTGCGACAATCTATGTAGAGTTGACGTCATTCTGTATCAAGTGATGTCACTCAATGTGTGAGTTATTCAATGGAACACAATCTTCATCCACATTTTTACTCTAAGTTTGAACTTGTTTTCCTTTTATTAAGAATTTGCCATGTTAGAATTGAAATAATCTTCTTTCTATCGAGGTTTATCGTTCAATAAACCACATTGTGAATTGTGAGGCGCAATTAATAAACCACTCAGGCTATAGCCCTCATGGATTATTTACTGCAACTCATAACTCACAACTGTGGTTTATTGAATGATAAACCATGATAGAAAGAAGATTATTTCTTAAACAATCCATGCAGAGTGTCGTCATTCTATATCGATATATATATAATGAGTGGGTTATTCAAAGGAACATAATTTTCATATGTGTGTTTACTCCAAGTTTGAACTTGTTTTCCTTTCATTAAGAATTGGCCATGTTAGAATTGAAATGATCTTCTTCCTATCTTGGTTTATCGTTCAATAAACCACAGTTGTGAGTTATGACGTACAATAAATAATCCACCAGGGAAAGCCCTCGTGGATTATTTATTGTGCCTCATAACTCACAACTGTAGTTTATTGAACGATAAACCACGATAGGAAGAAGATTATTTCTTAGACAATTACAAAAGACAGGTTACTCCTACATTTGTTTGTCCTTTCATTTATTTATCTGTTGCTCTTGCTACATTTTTGGGACTACTTTATCATATCTATCTGTCTTTAAGGTCATGCCATGTCCTTTTGGAACAATGTGGAGAAAAGACAACGACCAACTTGCTTGCGCTCAAACAGACCTGGTGGAGTGTCCTAATGGTAAGAAGAATAAAACAGAAAAACTATTTTATTTCATGCTTTCCAGTATGTTATGGAGAAATAGCGGTGAACTATTTTTCGATATTTCATGGTTACGACATATGAAAATACCGATTTTCATATTCTAACTGTTCAAATGAAGGCTGGCACAGTTGTTCCCGCACATTAGTTTTCTAAGTAAAATATGCATGCCTTACAACCAGATGGAAATATGACGTAATTTACTGTACATTTCTCGTGCTTGACATAATATTGTAATGTATTGCTGCGCAGAGAAGGTACATCATGGGGAATAACCGAAAATAACAGTAGTAGTAGATTTTGATGTAACTTCCTCCAAAAAAAGGTAAAAGCATCATATTAATAGAATATTTGTTTTTTTCGGTGAATGATCAAAACTGATTTCACTGAGTGAACATTATCGGTAACATTTTCACTCTTGGAAGTATTATTGATGATGTTCACTCAGTGAAATAAAAATTTTGATCTTTAATGAAAAGAAAATCCAAATATCCTCTATTGATAAGATAAATTCATAATGCACATATTCAGACTCAGTGTTTGATGGTTCATCTGACCCTCCATACCTCCACCTCTTCCTCCATCTGTCTGTCTGTACATCCATCTATCCATCCAACCATCCATCTGTCCATCCCTCTGTCTGTCTCTTTTTTTTCCTCTGTCAATCTGTTTGGTTACTTGTTCTGTCTCTCTCTTTGTCTGTATCTCAAAACTGCGTAGTGTATAGCAGGATGACCTATAAATGGTTTCAGCTGGGTATATAAGATAAGACAGGGTGTACCTTTCTAATTCATGATAATGGTAGTCAGCCCTGTAATAGAAGCTTTTGTCATTATGGGCTTTAGTGTCAATCACCGTTGTTGCATGTCATTTCAGATCCTTGTTTCAAGGACCAATATCTGACAGTGCATGAGAACAACGAGAAAAATTGTCGAATGTATTACAAATGTGTAGATGGGCGATCAAAGCCAGCTTGCTGCCAGCTATACCACAGGTTTGATCCGCAACTGAACAAATGTGTCAACGATTCCACCTGTGATAGTTTATGTCCACTGCTGAATGATGGTAATTATTTTTTTTTACAAATGATTTACACACATAAAAAAAAAGTTTTAGAAAATAACAAAGCAATTTGACAGCTACTGGAATTGAGCGGGTGTCAACTTTGGAATTTTTCATGGGCACACAAGTTCGGCACGAGTACTGGTGTAGAACCCAGGAAGCAGAATCAAAAGAGATTAGTATAAGTTGTAAGAACTTGTTTCTCAGTCAATGTAAAATTAATATTTTCAACTAAACTGTACTGGAATTGATTGATTCTCGTGTTTATTTATCTTGCTATGGTTGCTCACATAAGCAAAACCAACTCCCAAATCCCCAACAAATGCCGTAATGTTGGCAAGACGCAGGACAAAACCTGTAACTTTTAGATATCAACCCACTGAACCAATGCCCTCTTCTTGCACAAGACTTTCTGCTTTCAAGAGTCACAGCCTTCCACCTAAGCTATTCTGGTTGATAGAAGGAATGATGGTTTATAAACAAGAAACAGTGAACTTGATTTCTGACCTTGATAGGGTGGAAAGTATTGTGGTAAAAGGAGAAAATGCTGGTTACCAGCATTCCCTCTTTTTCCACACAATGTTTTCTATAGGCTTCTTTCTCAGGGTCATTAAAATTTGGGATAAAGAGGTAAATACATTTCTCTTATCTCTTTGTAAAATGGGTCAACCAAAATGAAATGAGACTCGACCTCAATGTTACTGCAAAAGTTTTTTGATGTCTTTGTGGCCTGGTCAAGGATTTATGCAGAAACATAGACTGAAGAATACAACATACATTTAGTCTAGCCTGTCTCATATGTATTTATCAACAAAACAATCCACACTTTTAATGCCCACAGTTCTCACGACCAAAGTCCAAAAGAAAGAAACAAATGAACAGATGCATAGCAGAAATACAGGAACAGGGTAGGAGAAAGGCCAACACCATATCCACCAAGCTAAAGAGAATTCTTTCTTACCTATTTATTAGGTTTTGTATTTAAACCTGGATAAAGCCATGCATGAAGAAGTCTCCCCTAACACAGTGTAAGAGGCATTTTGAAAACATTTTGGGATAAGAGGAAAATGCTGGTAACCAGCAATTTCCTCTTTTCCCACAATGTTTTCTTACCTGTCCTAGATATATCCCACCTTTTAAGCCAAGGTTGATTTGTTGTTCTGCAAGTGCATTCAATTTGGGCAAGTCTTAAAGATGCCTGTCTACAGCCAGTGAGCAAAAATGCTGTTAAATTTCAACCAATTTAGAATAGTACAGAATTCAATCCTTTGTGTAAACTAACATATGTGGTGTAATTGAAAAAAGAAACAGGGAGATTTGTAATAGATACCGAACATTGGTCTGAAGAAAAGTGGCTGACGATCGAAGCTGTAAATAATGGCTGTGCGTCACGGAAATTTATCGTTAGTTTCTGCCGAGAGTCGGATACGGTGTAATTTGCAAATAAAGGCTGAGACCTCCGTCTGAAAATCGAGGCTGCAACAGAGAAGCATCCATTTTCCTTTATTTACTGCATCAGACGCAGAGCCGAGGTCAAATATAGTCATGTGACAGAATGCATGATCATCATACAAATCTACCCGAGTGTATAATGGTTATCAAAAAATCTTCAATTCAAAAACCGGAAACGACGAGTCTGTGTACATTGAAAGCCGCAACTCAGCGAAATGCATTTTTTATCAACCATAATCTAAGCAATCTTGCAACCGTTGGGCGCAATATTTGGCATGAAGGTATAAAAATGACTATGTTTTTATAAAATAAAGACAAATAAATTAAAACTGGCTGAAAATGAGTACAGTTGTGTTAGGGCCTCTTTAAGATTTTGTCTTCTTGTAAGGAGTAGCAAAGAGGTGTTTATATAATTATCCCTTTCCCAATAATAATAATAATAATAAAAATAATAATAATCCTTGGTTTTTACGAACCTGAGATGGAACTTTGAAAACAGCATTTTCTCCTTTTCCGACAGTGTTTTTTACCCAGCTGGAAACATATTTCAATTTTAAGTTTTGTTTGTCGTCTCATCTGCAAGTGCTTTCAATCTGGACCAGTCTAAATTTTCTCAGTTTAGTAAAGAGATTAATTCAGGCCATTAGTATTTTACATAATATTCATATTAACAGTTTGACTTTCTAACCCTGAATTATTTTTATGGAAGTTCAACGAATAAACAGATTTGGTAATGTGTTAATTCAGCTTTTCACTGCAAAAAATGCATTTCGCTGAGTTGCGGCTTTCAATGTAAACAGACTCGTCGTTTCCGATTTTTGAATCGAAGATTTTTTGATAACTATTATACATTCGGGTAGATTCGTATGATGATCATGCATTCTGTCACATGACTATATTTGACCTCGGCTCTGCGTCTGATGCAGTAAATAAAGGAAAATGGATGCTTCTCTGTTGCAGCCTCGATTTTCAGACGGAGGTCTCAGCCTATATTTGCAAGTGCTTTCAATCTGGACCAGTCTAAATTTTCTCAGTTTAGTAAAGAGATTCATTCAGGCCATTAGTATTTTATAGTATATTCATATTAACCATTTGACTTTCTAACCCTGAATTATTTTTAGGGAAGTTCAACGAATAAACAGATTTGGTAATGTGTTGATTCAGCTTTTCACTTTTTCAGAAACTTGCAAGGGTGCTGGTGTGAAGAATCGGCATTTTCAAGACAACAACTGTAAAACTTATTTTGATTGTGTGAACCAAAGCCCTCTTCCAGTGTGCTGCGCTGACAACTATGGTTATGATATTTTTAGCTCTAAGTGTGTCTGGAATGAATCGTGTACAGATCCATGCCCATCGGAATATAAAAGTATGTGGCTTTTTCACATTTCACAATTTTAAACTTAAATCTTTAGAGAGAGAGAGAGAGAGAGTGAGAAAGACAGAGAGACAGAAGAGTGAGAGAGAGTGAGAGAGAAAGAGAGAGAGCGCCAATAAATGGAGAAAATGCTGGTAACCAGTTTTTTTCGTCTCTTCCTTACCATTCTTCAATCTTTACCAAATGACGAAATTTAGACTTGGCCAAATTGAAAGCATTTGCATTACCAGCACTTTCTCCTTTTCCCACAATGTTTTCAGAAGGCTACCTGCTCTGGGTCGTAAAAACCAAGGATTGTTTGGTAAAAGGTTGAAAAGAAATCTCTGTCAGTTTCTAAAGGAAATAAAGATGTCAGATAAAGATTAAAACCTAGATTAACTTGTACACTTTTGATCCGAACTTTCTATGAAGCCTGGATTTGTATTCCCAGTGTTTTTTAACCCTTTACCAAAGGACAAAATGTTAGACTGGCCCATCCTGAAAGTATTTGCAGACGAAAAAATAAAAGTGTTTTGATTAATGAAATTTGTCTGTGAAAGGGTAGAAAACTTTGTTGGAAAAGGAGAAAATGATGGAAAAACACTGGTAACCAGCATTTTCTCCTTTTCCCAAAAGGCTTTCAAAAGCCTTCTTTCCCAGGTCATGAAAACCAGGGCTTATTTGGCAAAGAGTTAACCCTTTACCTCATAAGGCATTTCTTTGGTATCTCTGACCCTAAATAACAGCAAGGATGAAGCCATTTCTTATGTGTATATCACACCTTTCAGTAGCATAGAAAACATTGTGACAAAAGGTGAAATTTCTCGTCACGAGCAATTTCACCTTTTGCTACAATGTTTTCCAAGGGCTCCTACAAGCAATGCATAGAAATGAGTATCAGTGGAGTAAAGGGTTAATTGTTGAAATGGAACTTCAGTCATTAGAGGCTTTATTCATTTTTTCTTCTTTTATTCATTCTTTCTAGACTTTGCCAAGTCCCAATTTTTTTCTTTATTATTATTTATTATATACAGGTCTAGCAGTGACAACCTGGAATTTCCCAGTGTAATAATTTTAGATATCATCACTAGTGACGATATCAACTTTCACTTTCACTTCCTGCCGTTATTTAGTAACTACTTTTTTTTTTCATTAAGCACTTACAGATAGTGTTAATTGTAAGTTCTATATTTTCATCCAGTAGTCTCATTTTGTTCTCTTAAATTATGTATTCATCCGCACTATGTCCCTGATTTCTTCTCTCTATCCAAAGTATTGATTTTGACTTTCAAATGAAAAATTAAAAATAATAATGTTAATAGGGTATATAATAATTAGAATAATCAACTGGTTATTTTTAATATGAAAAATATCTCACTCGGATGCGTTGTAAGTCGTTACAAAAAAACTCGTGGTGAGCACTCGTTTTTTTAACGCCTAACATCGCATCCTCGTGAGATATTTTTCATATCAAAAATAACTAGTTGATTATCCTCTATTTATTTACTTCAAACTTTGGTTAATTGCTGACTATTACAAGGGAAAGCAATAAAAATTTTCACTTTAACCCTTTCCCAAACAATCCCTGGTTTTTACGGGTCAGGAATAGAAGCCTTTTGAAAACATTGTGGGAAAAGGAGAAAATGCTGGTAACCAGCATTTTCTCCTTTTCCCATAATGTTTTCTACCCTATCGTATAGAAAAATAATCTTTTTAGCAACTGTTAATTTGTCATCTGCAAAATGCTTTCAATTTGGTGTGGTCCAAAATTTGCCATTTGGGAAAGGGTTAAAGAGCAAATGAACCCTAGCATTTGCTCTATATATGCATATCACTTGTACTATGACTTGCTGTCCCTCCTTTTTTCCACAGATGCATGTGACTTCTCTGATGTGACAGCATACTATTTGAACGATGGCAACTGCCGTACCTACATGAAGTGTTCTAAAACAGGTAACCATAACGTCTAAAGCACTAAAACTGGTTTAGGTAGCTTATGCATCCATTTAGGCTCAAGATAAGAGCCTGCATTCACCAGCCATTCTTAAGAATATTCATTGTCTTATTTTCTATGGTTTAGCCAATCAAAAGCTGTGTTTCTTTCAAACCTGGAAATTCTTGCAGAATAAGATAAAGAATGTTCTTAAGAATGGTAATGGTGAATACACGCCCTGGTTGCAGAAGTCTGATCTTAGATCATTTTATTATACTGCAAAGACATTTCCCGTGATCTAATTGGTTAACATGCCGGGAACATATACAGTCAAACCCTGTTATAACGACATACTTTGTCCCCACACAATTCCTGTCGGTAACTGAGTCAGTCGTTGTAATGGAGCAGGAGATTTTTCGGGATGTCGGCGAGAAATGACGGACTAAACAGGAAGTGAAAGTTGTGAACAGTAACAGGCTAAAAGCTGGGAAGTTTACGTATTACGTTACGGATTGGGACAAGTCAGCAATTTTTGCGATAAAAACACAATTGAAAATAAATATTTATTAACATGTGCAATTTTGGTAATGATAATAAAAATGACGAAGAAAATTGTTTCTCGCACTTATTAAGGACACTTCTCAAACTTCTCAGATTTCTCAAACTTCTCAAATTGCTTAAACATCTCAAATAAAGACAACCAAATTCAATAAAACGTACAACACCGGTACATAGTTAAATTTAAGTGTGAAAAACTTGCCAAAGGCATTTTATTTACATTAAACAATATTAATCAGAAGGTGTAAAAAATCGATAATCGAGTCTATTGTGTAACCCATATTGTTTACGACAACTGCGGATAAAGGATTTTACGACACCCTTTACGGCATGTCAACAACCGTAAAACACGGGCTGAGAAAATTCCGATAAACTGAAGCAAAATTCATTAAATTTCGAAGATTTGTTCCGACAAATGTCCGTCGGTGTCGGTACTTGAATATGCCGTTCAAACGGGTCAAAATTACGTTAGGTGAGGTTTGTTCCCAGTGTTTTTTTGTCGTTAACTGAGTTTGCCAGTATAACGATGGTCGGTGTATCGCGGCCTGACTGTATATCATGTTCCCTGGTAAAAACCATGTAATCCAGTTCCCCTTTTGCGTGCCCCATAAACGTCACTACATGTTCAACACAACATCCAAAATGGTGGCGTCGATCGATCACTAGACTGCATATTTATGCACCAAACTGCACATTTTAGTGACGTCATTTTCCAGTGATGTCAGTTTTCATTGAATTGGGGCACCCAGAAGAGAATTTCTATTTCTTCAGGATACTCGATTTGTTAAATTATAATACTGGAAAATTTCACTTAAGGCTCTTTGAAAGGGTAAAACTTTGCACTAAAAAAAATTTGTTGTATCGTCAGATGGCAGGGGACTTGGAAACTTGTTCACGGCTGTGTCGAATCATGTCGCCACCTGGCCTTTGGCTCGGGGCCACATCATTCACCACAGCCATAGACAAGTTTCCAAACCTGACCATACAACTAATATTATTATACTGTGAAGAAATTTCTTGTAATCTGATTGGTTAACATGCTGGGAACATATATCATGTTCCCTGGCAAAAACCACGTAAATCCAGTTTCCCTTTTGAGTGCCTCGTAAACATCACTACACGTGCAACACAACATTCAAAATAGCGCGTCGATCGATCACCACACTGCACATTTATGCACCAAACTGCATGTTTTAGTGATGTCAGTTTCCAATGATGTCAGTTTTCATTGAAATGGGGCACACAGAAGGGAATTTCTGTTTCGTCAGAATACTTGATTCGTGAAATTATAAAATTGGAAAATTTCGCTTAACACGCTTTGAAAGGGTAAAACTTTGCAGTATAATAAATTCGTTGTACGGTCAGGCCTTTGGCTCGGGGCGACATGATTAACCACAGCCCTGAACAAGTTTCCAAGTACCCTGCCACCTGACTGTACAACTAATAATGTCTGCTACTTTGTCAACTATTCTGGCTTGATGTATATTTCCATTATGGTCCAATATCTCTTTAACTACTGGACAAAATTTTATGAAACTTCATTCTTTATGTCATTATCATAAGCCACAGACAATCCTTAATTGTTTGTATTTAATGAAATGCCATGTCATAGAGAAAGGGAGCTACCAGCTAAATATGTTATCATGGACAAATAACAAAAATGCCATGCATACTTTCAAAACACATTACATGTATCTCTGACATGTTTATATGAAAAAGGGTCTTTTTCAGCAGGGATATCATTTCAACAAAATAACATATTATCTAAGAAATAATCTTCTTTTTATCTTGGTTTATCATTCAATAAACCACAGTAGTGAGTTATGAGGCACAATAAATGATCCACGAGGGCAATAGCCTGAGTGGGTTATTCATTGCACCTCATAACTCATGATGTGGTTTATTGAATGATAAACCACAATTGAAAGAAGATTATTTGAGTAAAAACGCAGATGAAGATTATATTGAATAACTTACTTTGTTTATACAGAATGAAGTCATTCTACATATAGAATGACTTAACTCTATAAAGAATAACATAGATTTTACCATGTTTTCGTTGAACTGTGTTTATAGTGCAGAATTTATGAATCATGTTATAGAGTTTATTTCATCGGCTTATGCTTCATATGGGGAAATATTTGCCGAAAAAGGGAAAGGTATGATAAAATAATGAGTGCCTTACAAAGTTATTTTCGCGGACCTTTCCCTTTCGAGGCAAATATTTCCCCATATTAACCACAATCTATGAAATAAGATATACATGTATATTATATTTTCTCTGACTATTTTGTCAAAGAATGCCACTTTTAAAACTAGTGATCTCAAGTCAACTAACCGGATAACCTATATTTTCAAAAAGTGGTTCCAGGTGTTTGGCAGGAGGAAAATATTCACTGTGACTGGGAAATAATTCCCCCCAGCTTAGATTATGACATTTATTTACTAATAACATTTCTAAAATTAGACACATGAAATATAATATAGAATATTATTTTATTCAAATTTCTTCCAATACCACTTCTATCACCACTATAACTACTACTATCTCTACCAGTTCTTCTGCATTTTTATAGAAAAAGGAAAAGGAGAGACCCGTTGCTGTCCAAAGGGAAAGATGTTCGATAATAAAATAAAACAGTGTGTCGAAGCAAGTGGGGCATGTAAAAATGCACCCTGCCCAACTGGATATATAAGCGGTAAGGTTTTGATGATAAATCGATTAATCAAAACAAATGCTGCTAAGCGTGACATGAGGACCTTTTGAGGACACTGCAGATTGAGATCAGACTGCACAGATGTGCAGTCAGATCTTGGATCCATATTGACAGGTTAGACGATATCTTTCTGGCAAGGAAAAGCCTTTAAACCCTTTGACACATAGGCTGGGAGTTTTAACGACCCAAGGTAAGAAGGCTTTTGAAAACATTTTGGAAAAGGGACAACAACGTTTTCTCTGGTAACTCTGGTACCACTTGTAACCTGCATTTTTTCCTTTTCCCACAATGCTTTCTGTCCTATGGCCAACAAACCCTAGCTATTTAAATACTCAATGGATCATTCTTGAAGATGATCCTTAATTAGTCTGTTGATTGATTTATTGGTTCATTGATTGATTGGATGGATGGATCGATGGCTTGCTGGCTGATCCATCCATCCAAATTACAAGCCAGCTAACCAAAACCAAGTAAAAAGAGTCTTGTGTCTTGTATGACCTTTACAAGAAAAAAACTGGTATTATTATATGCCAACGTCTCTTGGCCTCCCTCTCTCTCTCTCTCTCTCTCTCTCTCTCTCTCTCTCCCCTGTATCTCCTCCTTGTCTCTCTCTCCTGTATCCCCTCCTTCTCTCTCTCTCTCTCTCTCTCTCTCTCTCTGACATCAATCTTGACACATTACCACACAATCCTTACTTTTTGACGACCCTGAATAAGAAGCCACAATGCTTGCTACCCTTCACAAAACAAATTTCAAATTTTCAGTCATTTTGATTTGGTCGTCTGCAAAATTTTAATGTGTTCTATTTGGACAAGCCAAAAATATTGTCATGTGGTAATGAGTTAACAAAATTTTACACTAGTGCAAATTAAAAGTATGTGCAGACAGCAATTACAATAAAGCACAAATGATAAAGTTGGCTTTTAATAGTGTAGTAAACATTGTGGGAAAAGGAGAAAATGCTGGTTACCAGCATTTTCTCCTTTTCCCACAATGTTTTTGAAAGGCTTACTCCTTAGGGTCATTAAAAGCCGGGATTATGTGGTAAAGGGTTAATACACTAAACAAAACTTCTAACTGGCCACTTTTGTTTCTCATATAAATATGACCAAGCAAAAGACAGCTTTTATCATATATGATATTGTAATGAAAAGAACCAGTTTTGCTGGCAGAAGATGTCTATTTTTTAAAACGGGGAAATCACGAGGTTTGCACATGCATAGTGTCTTTCAGCCAAACAAGGTTAAAAAGAGATTTAAGCATTAATTACTTAAATTTTGTTGGTGATAAGAAAAAACATGAAAATTATTTCATGCAAAAAAATATTAACCGAAAGAAGAACATGAAATCATCATCCACAAAATCGTGCAAAGCTTTATCATGCTGTGGTACAATACATATTGTACATATCGAACAGCCCTTGTACAGTGTACAATATTAATTGTGAAATCATTTAACATCACAAGAAAGGAATTTCATTCCACATATTTTAAGAAATGTCTTCAACAATATGTTCTATCATATCAAAGACAAAATTCAAATATTGTCGTCTGCAAATGCTTTCATTTTGGACAAGTCTACATTTTTTATGCTTGTTAAAGAGCCTATCAACTAGTAATACAGACATACCATAGTTAAATGTCAACAATGGGTGGTGTCCGTGGTTGTGAGGTAGAGCATCGGCCTTGTAACCATGAGGTCCCAAG
This sequence comes from Tridacna crocea, assembly GCA_943736015.1. Classification (NCBI taxonomy): domain Eukaryota; kingdom Metazoa; phylum Mollusca; class Bivalvia; order Cardiida; family Cardiidae; genus Tridacna; species Tridacna crocea. Next base: position 12,138,371 of record OX031069.1, on the reverse strand, counting down.
TTCGATACCCGAGAGCAGGTGTCAACTTTGGGATTTTTCATTGACCAATACATTTGGGATGAGCATTGGTGTTAAGTTCCCAGGAAGCAGAATTGAGAAAGATTAGAATAAGCTGTAAGAACTTGTTTCTCAATAGAAGTAAATTAAATATTTTTTTTTAACTAAATATAAAAAAATATTTAACAAGCTAAGGTTAGAAGACTTGATAATTGTCAAGCTTTTACAAGATAATTATGAATTTGCTCAGCCATGTCAGATAATTTTGAATTATGACAAAATAATGTATTATGTTGATCTTTTAACGTCTGATTTTATACTCATTGTGAAAAAAAAGAAAGAAAAATGTTTGAGTTATTTCAAGTGAGATAGATCTTTTCTAATTAGCAGGATTTGAAAAGCTGTAATTATGACATCATGAGTGACATTGACATCACAAAGCGTGTCATTACCTATAGAAAAACTCATTCAATATGCTCTATAAGATCTGTGATATACAAAAATGAATATAGCATGTTAATAATTGCATGGGTATTTGATTAGCAGAAAGATAAAACTTTTTACAGTTTAGAATCACTGTTTGCTTTCTTCCACAGACATTAACTGTCGTTTTGAAGCCGTCCCTAACAAGACACATCTTTTTATAAACTTAAATGCAAATGGTGTTGAAATGGAATGCTCCCCAGGTTTGCATTTTAACCAGGAGAAATGTGCCTGTGACTATCCAACTGTGAGTCCAACTGTGAAACCAACACCCGGTGAGAAAATTCATTTTTCAATCTTTGACCCTCAACCCTTTACCCTTTATCACATGACAAAATTCAGGAGTCATCCAATTCAAAAGCACTTGCAGACGACAAACAAAATGTGGCTAAATGATAATTTTTGCCTTTGATGGGGAAGAAAACATTGTGGGAAAAGGAGAAAATGCTGGTTACCAGCATTTTCTCCTTTTCCCACAGTGCTTTCCAAAGCCCTCTCTTTCAAGGTTGTTAACCCTTTCCCAAACAACAAACTTTTGGACTACACCAAATTGATAGCATTTGCAGACGACAATTCAACTCTTGCTGAAAAGATGATTTCTGTCTATGATAGGGTAGAAAACATTGTGGGAAAAGGAGAAAATGCTGGCTACTAGCATTTTCTCCTTTTCCCAAAATGTTTTCAAAAGGCTACTATTCCAGACCCTTAAAAACCAGGGATTGTTTGGGAAAGGGTTAAAAGTCAGTTTTGTTTGGTAAAGGGGTAATCCTTTACTAAACATCCCTGACTTTTAATCACCCTAACAAAGGAGAAAATGCTGGTTACCATCTGGCTTAGTTAATAAAAAAGTTAACTGTGTTACTTTCAAATTTAGAAAATCTTGCAGAATAAGACTATGTTGTAATAACTTCCTGGTGCTTCTATGTAATTTGAGTGGCTTCAAAAACCTTGACATCGTGCTCTCATGATGTCAGAATCTTCTTTTGCAGCAAGAAGTAAATATGAGGTGCAGTCGGAGAGTTCCTGGACAGGTCAATTTATAAGCATACTAGAGTCCTGATCATGCTAAAATTTGCTAAACATATAAAACGTCATCTTGCCTTTGTAGTTTGCAAAGGTTCGAAAACAATTCATTTGATAGTTTGTTCATAATAGATGCTTAACAACAGGTGGGTACTAAGTGGTGGAGCAATTTATAGATTTAAGCGTGAAGGAAATTTTTTATCATAAACATTGAGTTTCATGAAATGTTTGCATTAGACTACATCATGAGTTTTTGCAAGGAGTCACACGTACCATATTGTTTCAAAATAATTCTGAAGAATCAAAACTTTCCAACTGCACCTCTTAGAAGTACCAGCAAAGTTACTACAACATAATGTTTCTGTTATCACATACCTACAATTTTCAACGATAACGTTTTACAATTAATGACATATCATTCGAAAAAAGCAAACAAAATGAGATAATTAACGGTACTCCTTTACCACTCAACAAAATTTTGGACTTATTCAAAACAAAGCATTTGCAGACATAATTATCAACCTTCATAATTGTGGAGGTTCGCTTTGATAGGGTAGAAAACATCTTGGGAAGAGGAGAAAATGCTGGTTACCAGCATTTTCTCCTTTTGCCACAATGTTTTCAAAAGCTTTCTGTCTCAGAGTCTTTAAAAGTTTGGATTGTGTGGTAAAGGTTTAATAGTGTGAATGGTAGTAACTATGCTCTTATGAATTGCGGATTGATATTTCAATGTGAAATTTCGACCAATCAAATTGCAAATCATTGCATGCTTAGTCCATATATGAGTTACATCATCATAACATATTTGGGACTCTAGAAAATAACAGTTTGAAATTTCAAAAAGTAAATTAATGTTACAGACTGTCAAAATATTTTGAAAAACTATGTAATTTTCTGATTGTTTGAAGTTTCGAGTACTAATAAATTGTTTTTGAAAATTATTTTATGTGTCCAAATTTTCATGGTGTCATAAAAGCATTGGTGAATGTCCATGTACTTTCTACATGCAGGGAAATGTGAGATAACCATCCATGTAAAACTGCCGTCCTTGAAAAATGGGGGGTATTTACATGAAAAAGTAGCCATTTTTAAGATAGGAACTAAATACTCTCCTGGACATGATGAACGTGCAGTGGGAGGCATGGCAACGGACTGGACAGGCAGCGATGGAATAAATATACCCTACTTTTCTACACAGACACTCCAAAAATTTTTCTTTGAGGTAATCATGTTGAATATTTCTTTACTAAAACATATAGTTTTGGACTAGAACAAATCTAAAGCATTTGAAGATGACAAATGCTACTCAAAATGATGATTTCTTTATTTCATTGGGTAGAAATTCAAATTTTGTGTCCATGGAAATAGCTGCATGAAAATCCCTCCTTTGTATTAACCCTTTACCCCATAAGGCATTTCTAAGGTATATCAAATTGACCCTAAATAACAGCAAGGATGAAGCCATTTCTTATGTGTATATGACATTTTTGAATAGCATAGAAAACATTTTGACAAAAGGTGAAATTGCTCGTCACGAGTAATTTCACCTTTTGCCACTATGTTTTCTAAAGGTTCCTATGAGCAATGCATAGAAATGAGTATCTATGGAGTAAAGGGTTAAATGGCCTGCACAATGCTAAAAGTGGTATTTAGACATCTGTGGAAAGTTGTGTTAGATCAGCCTAGACATGTGAGACTGCAAAGGCTAATTCGAAACCACTCTTTCTATTTTTCTGAAATTTTCTGTTTTGTGAAAGTCTGCTAAAGACAAAACCTAATGCATTCATAAAGTGCTGTTTTGGATTAGCCTGCGCCAACTGCACAGGCTGATACGAGATGACACATTATGCAAATGCCTGAATGCTTTTTTCATGTGTTGCAAACCAAATATTTGGCCCCCCACTTCTCATTTCTAGTCAACCATATATATATGGGCCATGTGTTGACAAAAGAAGGCATAATGCATCTCCACAATGCATGATTCCGAGCAAGCCATCACAGTACACTGTATTATGGATTTAAAAAAGTCTATTTTTGTATAACAACCAACTCAACTATAAGATACAAAAGAGCTTGTACTATTAGCTGCAGACAATTGACCAATTGTTAACCCTTTACCACACAATAATGACTTTACAGACCCTGGTAAAGGAGCCTTTTGAAAACATTGTGAGAAAAGGAGAAAATGCTGGTAGCCAGCATTTTCTCCTTTTCCCACAGTGTTTTCGACCCTATCAAAGAAAAAATTCATAGTTTGAGCCATACTGAAATAGTCTTCAGCAAATGCTTTCAATTTGGACAGGGCTAAAATTTTGTCATCTGGTAAAGGGTTAAATACTTCGGCCATGGTCAGCCTGTGCAGGTTGACCTTGGTTCACACTTTTTTGCAGAAGTATTCAGCCCCCTTGTCACAGAGCAACATTTTGCAGATGCAGTAAGCCTTTTTTTTACAGAGCATGACACATAATATAACATGTTCATTTTTGCAGATAATATTTATACCAAAAGCTGCCCCTCTTGAGAAACAAGTTCTGTTGACAACCTGTTCCAATAATCGTAAGATCATATCATTGACATTAACTGATTACTTTAGAATAAATTTTTAAACTTATCCAACTGGTTAACACTTGTAGATGACCAATCATTATTATAATATTGTGATGTAAGGACGAGATGCACTGATGTACATGTGTGATCAAGATACCATGTTTTGATGTGCATGTATGATCAAGATACCATGTTTGATGAACATGTGTGATCAAGATACCATGTATTGTTGTATATGCATGATGAAGATACCATGTATTAATGTACATGCATGATCAAGATACCATGTACTGATGTACATGTATGATCAAGATACAATGTTTGATGTGCATGTATGATCAAGATACCATGTATTGATGTGCATGCGTGATCAAGATGCCATGTAGTGATGTGCATGCGTGATCAAGATGCCATGTAGTGATGTGCATGCGTGATCAAGATGCCATGTTTCGACGTGCATGCGTGATCAAGATGCCATGTTTCGACGTGCATGCGTGATCAAGATGCCATGTTTCGACGTGCATGCGTGATCAAGATGCCATGTTTCGACGTGCATGCGTGATCAAGATGCCATGTTTCGACGTGCATGCGTGATCAAGATGCCATGTATTGACGTATATGTATGATCAAGATGCCATGTATTGACGTACATGCGTGATCAAGAAACCATGTATTGACTTATATGTATGATCAAGATACCATGTAATGATATACATGTATGATTAAGATACCATGTATTGACGTATATGCCATGTAATGATATACATGTATGATCAAGATGCCAAGTATTGACGTACATGCGTGATCAAGATACCATGTATTGACGTACATGCGTGATCAAGATGCCATGTAAAAAGGTACATGCGTGATCAAGATGCCATGTATTGACGTACATGCGTGATCAAGAAGCCATGTATTGACGTACATGTGTGATCAAGAAACCATGTATTGACTTTATATGTATGATCAGGATACCATGTATTGATATACATGTATGATCAAGATACCATGTATTGACGTACATGTATGATCAAGATGCCATGTATTGACGTACATGCGTGATCAAGAAACCATGTATTGACTTATATGTATGATCAAGATACCATGTAATGATATACATGTATGATTAAGATACCATGTATTGACGTATATGCCATGTAATGATATACATGTATGATCAAGATGCCAAGTATTGATGTACATGCGTGATCAAGATGCCATGTATTGACGTACATGCGTGATCAAGATACCATGTAATGAGGTACATGCGTGATCAAGATACCATGTAATGACGTACATGCGTGATCAAGATACCATATTTGATGTACATGCGTGATCAAGATACTATGTTTGATGTACATGTAAATTCAAGATGCTATGCTTTGAGGTATGATCAAGATAGTTTGACCTATGTAGATTTTGAAGTTATATCAAGATACCATATTTTGGTATAAGATTTAGATACCATGTTGTGGTGTAAGATCAAGATTATGATGTTTTGATGTGACATTATTATATCATGTCTTGATGAATGATCAGGATACCATATTTTGAATGCAAGATCAAAATATTGTGTTTTGAGTCTAAGATCAAGAAACCATGCTTTGATGTTTGATCATGATACAAAACTTGAAGTAAGGTATAAACATCAATGAAAGGATTTTTATCTTAACTCTTTATCACACAATAAAATTTTAGACTGGTTCAAATTGAAAGCATTTGTAGATGACAAAGTAAAGGTAACTGAAAAATCGAAATTTGTTCTGGGAAGTGTAGAAAACTCTGTGGGAAAAGGAGAAAATGCTGGTTACCAGCATTTTCTCCTTTTCCCTCAGTGTTTTCAAAGGGCTTCTTTCTCGGGGGCGTCAAAAGTAGGGATTGTGTGGTAATGGGTTAAATGCTTGGCTAAACATGTGGATGGCAAAGATCCAAGATCAGACTGCATGTTCTGTGCAATTTGATTTTGATCAATGCTCTCTGCAAAAACCCAGACCTCTTTTGCATATTGCACTGAAAGCATCATCCAGATGAAATTGAAAGTTATGACTTTGCAAGGACTTGTTCATCATATACCTGACTTTTTAAAAATTTTCTTTCAGTTAAAAACAAGCTTTCAGCATTAGAAATCAGCCTGATGGATTATCAGAACACGACACGGCTTCTCACAACAAGTTTCACCACCCCAACCACCGGGGTGAAAGAAGATATCATCATGCCCTACATGGTAAAATCATCATCATCATCTTCTTCTTCTTTTTTTTTCTTCATCTTCTTCATTTTCTTCTTCTTCTTCTTCTCAGGCATGAGATTTTTCCGATTTTTGGCGAATTTCTGATTTTTCTGACGGCTGACAGGGTCTTGTGATTTGTGCAGATCCGGAGGGGTTTTTAAAAACAATTGCACTCACGCTTTGGTAAAAAAAGCACAGCTATTGTGTATAAATAGTACCTCCATTGAGGAGAGCTATTCCTCCAAAACTGGAGACTGCTTCCTTCAAAATGGCGGCGTCCAGGTTTGCAGAGGGTGGAAAAAACGATGTGAAAGCAATATTGGCACTGAAGTAAAGAATGTTTTTAAATGGGAATGGATGTGGTTCGAGGTAGCAGGACAGTTGCTTGAACAGTTCATTAGGAAGCTGTTTACTGCGGGAAAAGCGTATTGCACTTTGTGTCAGAAGGAAGTGAATTACGCATCACGCGGGAGAAAGGCATTGGAGTGCCACTGTCATATGAAAATCCACATGGACAAGTTAAAGACTCGTCAAACAAATTACAGCTTACCTGGTTAGCAATCATTTTGTTATCTGTTTTGTTCTGTCTTCTTCACATTTTAATTGAAAGTGGGTATAAAGTTCTTACCCCACCCACTCTGTCCCCTATAGTCCATGGATTAATAAAAGGGTTGGGGGAAAAAACGAAGATGTCTTCGGCCTAAGGGGCCACTATTGCCAATTTTTCCTTTTTGGTGTTGACTTCTCATTTTATTTGGCCCCCATTTTTTTTGGTGTAGATTTTGAACTGTAATCATTGATCTGCAGCATTTTTGAACTGAAACCATAGATCTAAACAGTAAATAAGTAGAAGTTAAAGGCTGAAAAATGCTCTCAGGAGGTGAAGTTTAAGCACCTTAGAAATGCTATTTTCATTTTGCGGCAAGGGGGCTTTGCCCCCCTAGACCCCCCATGTGGGGCGCTGCCCCCTCAACCCACACTGGGGGAGGATCCCCAGACCCCCCTTCCATTTTCAGATTCTTTCCTTTGGGCCTCAGTCTCATGCCTGTCTTTGTCTCCTTCTTCTTCTTCTTCTTCTTCTTCTTCTCCTTCATATTATTATAATTAATTTGATTCCACCGTCTTTCTCATATAAAAAAAGCTTAACTTTCACCAAACGGACCCACAGAGAAAGGTTTTTTGAAAGTGCTACGTGACCAGAGAGTTTTTTGAGGGGGTGGGGAGAGGAATGAATATCTCCATATCATACGGTGTAGATCTAGTATCAGACTGTTTTTCCTGTTTTTGTTCATTGTGTTAACTCTGTTTTCAGTTGGACCAACCATACTCATACAAGTTGCTTTACAACGGAACAAATTTTGGGGTGATTCTAACACAACTCAGTACACCACCTGTGTCCATGTCAGACCAAAGGCTTTTTTCAGGTACATGTACTAGTGTTTTTTGCAACCATTCTGTATGTTATGTCTGCAGATTGTTTATGCCTCTTTTACACTTAAAGGTGGCGGCCCTTCAGATTTTGGGATGAAAATTTTACAAAAAAAAAAGAGATCATCCTTATACTCCCAAAGCCTTATAATTTTCATTCATTTAACCCCAGTAGTCGAAAACCATCCGACAAGTAGAAAAATTAGAGATTTACTATAGCCCAAGTCAACACTGGAGGGAAACATGGTCTATTTTTACATGGGCAACTTGCTCATTTACATACTGGAAATATACAGACAGAGCTTAACGTCCGAAGTTCTAGACATTATGGAAAATAATTACATGTTTGTTATGTTATGGAATTTAATAGTCGTACAAGCCACTTAACATTCCCACAATGCTTTTTTGATTTTGGCGGGAAATCTAAAAATAGCTTAAGAGGCTACGTAGCCTTTTAAGGGAATACCAAATATCTCCAAAAATTTTTTTTTTTTGTAATTTTATGATTCTTAATTACTGATGATTTGTATTGTTTTTTCATACCAATTTCATTGTTATGTTATGGAATTTAATAGTCGTACAAGCCACTTAACATTCCCACAATGCTTTTTTGATTTTACATTGAATTAGGTGTGATGTGAAAATTCTAAATACCAACCTTTAAAGGCTGGTTGCTCATTAATTAATATGCTTCTATGGTAAATGCAAATCATGTATGATTGAAAACTTTAAGTATGGAGGTAGTAGCTACATGGATTTAACCTGTTACCACACAGCAAAATTTTAGGCCTATCCAAATTGAAAACATTTGCAAATGACAATTTCAAAGTGGCTCAAATGCTGCAATTTTGCTTTGATAGGGTAGAAAACTTTGTGGAAAAAGGAGAAAATGCTGGTTACCAGCATTTTCTTCTTTTCCCACAATGTTTTCGAAAAGGCTTCCTCCTCAGGGGCGTCAAAAGTCATCATTGTGTGGTAAAGGGTTATTTTTTTCCCAAACAGCAGATTTTAGATTCCTTCATATTCATATCATCTTCGAACAGTTGGTTTAACCCTTTGCCACATGAAATTGCGACCCATTCAAATTGAAACATTTGTAGACAACACCATAAATGGGATTCAGAACTTGAAATTTGTTTTCCAAAGGACAGAAAACATTTTGGTAAACAAAGAAAATACTGATTACCAGTATTTTCTCTTTTTCCAACAATGTTTTCAAATGTTCTCTTCACTAGGGTTGTTAAAACTGGGCACTGTGCTGTGAGGGGTAATAACTGGTACAAAAAAAAACTTAAGCTCTTGGATGGGAAAGGAAATATTGTGAGGAAAGGAGAAAATGCTGGTGACCAGCATTTTCTCATTGTCCCACAACATTTTCAAGAGCTTTCTTTTCCAGGGCCATGAAAACCTAAGATTGTATGGTAAAAGGGTAAGGCAGTCATCCACTGACCATCAATATTGACTAACACAGTTTTTCACTTGCAATTTTCAGGAACGATATATGTCAAACCCCATGGGCTTCGATTACATCAATGCCGCTGGTATAAAGAAGGGTCTGGTTTCTGGGGAAAAGTGCTTGAGGTTTGTTTGATTTGTTGTTTTGTTGGTTGGTTGGTTGGTTGGTTGGTTAGTTGCTTGGTTTGTTTGTTCAGGGATCATAGACAAATGTAAGATCCCTGGTTGGTTGGTTGATTTAATACATTAACCCTTTACTCCATAGATACTCATTTCTATGAATTGCTTATAGGAGCCTTTTGAAAACATTGTGGCAGAAGGTGAAATTGCTTGTGACGAGCAATTTCACCTTTTGTCACAATGTTTTCTATGCCAGCAAAAGGTGTCATTATACACATAAGAAACGGCATCATCCTTGCTGTTATTTAGGGTCAGTTAGAGATACAATAGAAATGCCTTATGGGTTAAAGGGTTAATATATTGTTTGATTGATCAATTGATGGATTGATCGATTTTAGACTAGTTCATATTAAAACTATTTGCTGACGACAAACTAAATGTGGCTCAAATCATGAAATTTTTCTGCAAAAGGTTTGAAATCAGAAAATGCTGGCTCTCTCTCTCTCTCACCCTGTCTTTCTCCCTCCCTCTGTCCCTCTTTATTTTTTAAATCCGGATTTAACAATGACTAGTTGCTTAGAAGATATGGCAGTCAGTATGCTTACTCATGTTTTTCCTTGGTGAAAAATCACCTGAAAGAAAGTTTCAAAACAGCAACTTCTAGGTCAAGAGTCAGGTATGCTAACAACTGAGCTACTCAAATAGGCCTGCCTCCCCCTCTCTCTCTCTCTCTCTCTCTCTCTCTCTCTCTCTCTCTCTCATCCAATCTCTCTCCCTCTCCCTTCCTCAATCTCATCGCTATCTTTTTCTCTCTCCTCTCTCTCTTGCTCTGTCAGTCTGTCTGTCTGTTTGTCTGTCTGTCTGTCTGTCTGTCTCTCTCTCTCTTTCTCTCTCTCTCTCATCACTCTCATAGCTATCTTG